>OX422209.1:312330929-313530929 GCA_949130495.1 Sambucus nigra | reverse complement strand
TTGTCTATTCGAGGAAAAAAAGGGGGAGAGATGTATGTGATGTAAGGGGAGTTTTGAGCACATAGTTTATTGTTGCATTATGTAACACCTCGTACCTTAAAACACGAGGCACTACTACAATCAAAACTAAACTAAATCCTCAACAATTAGTATAGAGCTTATATATTACACAAAAATAAACATAACGAATTCAAAATTACACAATGACCAATCCAAAATTTAGGCCCCCAAAATAGTTACAATTTAATTCCTCTAAAAATGATGCTAAGCTCTCGAAATAGTTACACTGCCAATCTAAAAAAAATCCTCCTAATGTCGAGCTCTAAAATCCTCCAAAATCTATAGCGTTCAAATCCACGCTAACCTTCCACTAAAAGAAAAATATGGGGAATTACAAAATATGATAATAATAGATGCTCAAATTAATAACCGTGAAAAAAATGCAATAATACGAATCTGAATTCAAGTCCAATAAGACATCTGAGCATTATACCAATTTAATTTCTCAATAACACATCAATAGGTCACCAGGCCTCACCTCACCTCACCTCACCACACCTAAGGTTCTAAAGCCTCATCCTAGCTATTGGACTATTGGCGGGTGACCATTATCCGTGCCATATAAAAATTTCATGACACCAGGCCCGTCAACAAATACAATAACTCAATCGAATCAATATTTCAAATTTCAATAAACATCATGACATCAACAATATGACCACAAATAAATGAGGAATAAACGACTACTCTCGAGAGGTTTAAGGAGCATATTGCCTAAAAACCATACCTTAAAAATCATCAAAAGAAACTCATAAGATTCTGCCTCAAAAATTCTGATAACACCATTGCGTTCCTCTCGCAAAAACAATCAAATAAGCCTTCAGATCATCGATTGAAATCTTGTTTTAAATCAGGCTAGGGCTTTATAGACGGGAGAAGATGAAAATGGAGGAGGCTACTGATTTTTGAGAAGGCTAAAATGTATGTTACAAGTCCTAAACCCATAACTTTATGTTTATATACCAAAAAGAATTTGATTTCTACTTAAACACAAACACTAAAAAAATTATTATTGGTGATCGGACCATTGAGATTGACTAAAATTTGGATGCATAGTAGCTGAAGGCGAGACGAAGCTGTAAAAAAAAATTCAACTCGATCAGGCAGTTGCATATTTTTATTTATTTATTTTCTCCTCAGGTGGGATCCTCCCCCGATTTTTATAGAAAAAGTTATAATTTCCAAATTTCAATCCCAATTTAAATTCCACTTAAAACCTTATTTTTATATATAAAACCCAACGTTTTTACATAAAAAATAATTAAATCCCATATTTTTCATAAATTCGAATTAATTTAATTAAATACCAATTTAAAGATTACGGGTTGTTACATACTTCCCAACTACCACATGAATTTTGTCCTCGAAATTTGACGAAGCATAACGCTCAAGATAAAATACAACGCAAAAATGCCTACTCATAAAAACCATGATTAGGCGCCCATACACCCAATCCCACCCGCATGTTTCCCTACACGCTCTATAACGAATCACTCCTAGATTCTATCTCTAAAAAATTATCATAGCACTAAAGTCCTCAAATCAATTCTAAACATCCTCACATCAAGATTACTAATCCTAACCTTGATTCCTACCACGTCCTTAACAAAAACTCCCTACATCCAATGAAACACATCTAACTTGCATGCTAGACCCAAACGCAAAGACCTAAGGGTTATCTTATACCTAAACTCTGATACCATCTGTAGCACCCCGAACCTTAAAACACGAGGCGTTAATACGATTACAAAAATCTAAATCCTCAACAATTAGTATAGAGCATCTATAGTCCACAAAAATGAACGTAACGAATCCAAAATTACATAATGTCCAATCCAAAATTTACACCTCCAAAATAATTATAATTTAATTCCTCTAAAAATAATGATAAGCTTTCCAAATAGTTACACTGCCAATCTAAACAAAAATCCTCCAAACATCGAGTTCTAAAATCCTCTAAAATTTGTAGCGTCCAAATCCACGTTAAACTGCTACAAAAAGAAAAATATGGGGAAGTATACAATATGACAAGAATTGATGCTCAAAATCATAACGGTGAATAAAATGCAATAATACGATTATGAATTCAATTCCAATGCAGCATCCTAGCATTATACCAATTTAATTTCTCAATAACACATCAATAGGTCACCACGCCTCACCTCACCTCACCTAAGGTTCGTAATGCCTCATCTTGGCTATTTGACTATTGGACTATTAGCGGGTGATGATTCTCCAAGCCATATAAAAATTTCATGACTCCGTGCCCATTAACAAATACAATATCACAATCTAATCAATATTTTATATTCCAATAAACGTCAAGATATCAACAATATGAGTACAAATAAATGAGGAGCAAAACCACTAATTTTGAGAAATTTAAGGAGAATATTGCATAAACCCCATAACCTAAAAATCATCACAAGAAATTTACAATATTCTGCCTCAAAAATTCTAATCACACCACTGCTTTCGTCTTGCGAAAACAATCAAAACTCGTTCTATCCCAAACTAGAGAAAACACCAAATAAGCCTTCAAATCATGGACTGAAATTTTGATTTAAATTGGTCTAGGGTTTTTTTAATGGAGAAAGATGAAAATAGAGAAGGCTACTGATTTTTTAGAAGGCTAAAATGTGTTTTAAAAGTCCTAAACCCGTCACTTTATGTTTATGTACCAAAAAGAATTTGAGTCCTACTTAAATACGAACACTAAACAATTTATTTCGGACAATCGAAACATTGGAATTGGATAAAATTTGGAGGTGTAGTAGATGAAGGCGAGACGAAGCTGTACAAAAAAATTTAGCTCGATCGAATGGTTGAATATTGTTTTTTGCTCCTCAGGTGGGATCCTTCCCCGATTTTTATACAAAATGTTAAAATTTCCAAATTTTAATCCCAATTTAAATCCCACTTAAAATCTTCTTTTTATGTATAAAAACCAACATTTTTACATACCAAAATAACTAAATCCCAATTTTTTTTGTTCAAAATCCGAATTAATTTAATTAAATACCAATTTAAAAATTACGGGTTATTACACATTACAAATTGATATCACATGCTTTGATGCTTATATATTGGTATTAATTAGTTTGCACAAGTTGATATCCTAATTTAAATAATGTTTTCAATTTGGTATTAAAATAATTTGCTCACATGTTTAACAAATGGTTTGTTTTTGCATATTAGTATTTTTATATAATTTGTTCCTCCATACTTCACTGGGTATTTGTCTATTTCATGTGTGTAGGTATTCTTCAGGAAGCCTTTCAAGATTACATCGCATTCGGATAGCTCAAGCCTTCCGGACCATCATTACTAGTCTTGTCCTATAATTTTTTATTTTGGTTTTTATGGGATGGGATTTAGGCATCATACGGCTTGACGGTCCTGCTTAGGAATTTCACTGTTTGGGTTTTGTCCTGGAATAGTCAATTGGGGAGATTTGTAAGGAGAAAATTTCCAATTGAGTCCTTTATGTGTATTTGATTTATTACGGGAACAAAACATGTTTTTGAGTCATAAATAGATTTTATATCGTCACTATCCCACACAGTTTATGACATAGAGTTTATTGAAGATGTTGCTGCAAAGCTTTAAAGATTTATCATACCGATATTAATTTGGTGCACGTTTCACGACTTCATTGCATTCTAATATCTCAGGTATGAATGCGTAATGTTAATGGGACTCGGAATTTTTTTTTAGGATGTTATTTTTATTAAAAAATGTTTTCGAAAAGTTTTAACATTGTTTATTCTGAAGTAAGAATTGTTTAGAATCGTATTGAACCTTCCCTTGTGTTTAGAAGGATCAAACGACACTTGCAGTCATTCGAGCGACATTGCGAGGTCGTTCAAGTAAGATGGACATGTCGTTCGAGCGAAACGGTGATTTAGTTCGAGCGAAATGTTGATCTCATTCAAACGATGTGTCGACTTAACTTTTATATCTAAGGTGTGTTTCACTCAGAATTTCATAAGTTGCAGAATCAGAAAATTAGTTTACATACAATATTTTTTCTACACATGTTTTTTAAGGTTTTCAAAGTTCAAAAACATCATTAGAGTTTAAAGATCCAAGATTTCAGACTCTTACGCTATAAAGATCTTGGTTTTCACCATTGGAGCTTGTTCATCACTTTGAATGTTGGGTTTTGCAATGAAAAAGCAAAGGAGTTCATGTTCAACATCTTAGACGTTGCCCAGCTACGTCAGTGGACACCGAGACATACGTGGACACGTGTGTTGTGGACGATCATCGTGGAAGGACTTATACATGGGAATTGTGAAGGAGTGTTTGAAGGATCAGAAGAGTATGAATACTTGTGGGGGATCGTGTCATTGAGTAAGTCTATCATCTATACTTTTTAATACCATATCATGGTGATTGTCTGGCTTGGGTCGTTCGAGGTTTTTTCTATTAGTGGTTTCCTCGTACATCTGACGTCTCTTTTGTGAAATTATTTATTTTACTTGCTTTAATTACCGAGATGCATGTTTAGGATTTAATCAGATAAAATTAGGTATAACTAAAATTGGTTCACATACTTGGTGCGGTTTAAAATTTGAAAAAGGTTTAAAAAAAAGGTTGGTTTTGACATCCTTAATACACATTCGAAAGAAAAAGGGGCCTACAACTGGACGGATGTCCAAATGGTTCTTGGAACATGGAGGTCTATATATTCACTATCAAATAAGTACTGTAGTAAAGGTTCGGGTGATCGAATACTTCATTTTTTTGAATTTATAAGTGAAGAAAGGCCTAACAACAAGGACCTCACTGACCTGGTGACCAACCTAGGGTTTGACCAACTAAAGAAGTGGGCTCTGTATATAGATGGAGCCATTTAATTCAAGCGGGGAAGGAGTGGTAATTGTTCTTATTTCTCCTGTCAAGACTATGATTAAAAAGGTGATTAGACTTGTCTTATAAGCATCTAACAACGAAGCCGAATATTAACATCTCATTGCTTGGTTACATAAAGACTCATTTTTGGTCATAAGTCACCTTAACATCCACTAAGACTCAAAGATGGTATACAACTAAGGATTAAGAGACTACAATGCCATAATGAACAAATGTTAGCATATTTTTAGGTCCCCTGAGACCTAATTATTGGGTTCAAACAAATCCACATTCTGCAATTCCCTCGTGCGAATAACAGTCATAACAATGTCCTAGCCACTATGGGTTCAAAGGTGGAATACCTCACCGAGCCTAGCATCAGAAGACCAAGGGTTATGAGAAATTCCTCACCGTCAATTAAGCTACAAGTTAGATTGACCCGATCATAGCTTATTTAAAAGAGGACGTCCTATTGGCCGACAAGAAACAAGCCATTAGCTCAGGATAAAAATTGTTTATTTTTACTTCTCACCTGAAGATAAGCTCTATAGGAGATCTTTCACAGGTCCCTACTTGTAATGCGTGTACCCAAATGATGTTTGTGATGCCCGTTTCTAGGTGTCAATGCAAAAACCCGTTTTCTACTTTAATTTCATTTAAAAAAACTCCTCTTTTAAATAAACACTTTCTTATTTGTATTGAAAAATATACGTTATTTAATTAATGAAATGATGTTAAGCCTATGAAATTTATAAGAACACTTGAAATAAAAGATTTTTGCAGTTTCATTTAATGAATAAGCATTCAAGGAAAATCAACATTTATCTTATATTGCTACAATCAAACTTAAAGTCCTTACACAAAAGACTCAAATAGCAAAAAACCTAGTCCAAAATAGAGTACAAATTAAAAAATCAGAATCATAGCTATACGGGTGTGAACATCTCGCCTTTCCTTTCACGGTATCCTTTACATTATTTATGCCTTAAGTACCTAGGGGTGGCAAAAGGCGGGATACGAGCATGCACCCAGTAAGATTAATACTAGAAGATTATTATGTACAAAGGGATATTTATATATATAATATATATTAGCAATTTTGAAATGATCATTTATATGATTTAGTTTTCTCATGCAAGTTGTATCGCAACCATGCGATTTAAATTGTAACCATGTAACCCGGGCGATGAGCCACTCACAATTAATCTTCCTTTTGATACTACTTACATCTTACTAATTGAACCATTGACATAATTTCATATTTTTCCAAGTTTTCACATTAACTTGCCTTTACATTAATATGCGTCGTGCTCAAAGTCATCTTTTCACTAATTAATAAGGGTATAAAACCAAGAGTGTTATACGGCCTCTCATCGACTGCCACCATGCCATAATATGCTCGTGATAAGTGGTGTTAGGTCTATGCATTAAGCCTCACCTAAGGAATCTAAGCTCTCCTTTCCAAGTTACCTTTCTTTCATTCCCTTTTACTTTCTTCCTTTCTTATCTGCTTTTAAGCATTTTTTCCTTTATTTTGTTTTACTAACTAATGAGGTCAAATAACCGGGACGAAACTAGTCGCGACATACTTTATTTCCATGTATTACAAAGTCTAAAAAGTTTGTTTTCATTTCATTTTAAAAATATGAAATTCACATTTTCAAAAAAAATTATTTATATTTCTTGTGAGACTTAATATTTTGAGTCAAATACCCATATCTTACATTTTTGTCTACTTTTCACTATTCATGCACATTAGTAAACTTGCATTTTATTCATTTTTCAAAAAATGCTTCATTTCATGTGTAATTTATAAAACATGAGTTTTCACCACATTAAATCCAACTCTTTAAGTAGAGTCCTCTTAGTTTAATGAATTTCCTCTTATTGCCAACTTTTACATAAAAGGACACTTTTGTACTAAAACACTATTTTTGTCATTTGAAAACTTGCAATTCAACTTATTTAACTCACACGTTTTGACTTGTTTTATTTTCTATATATATGATAACATTACACTATTTCATGTTTTTACCCTAAATAATTTGTACTTTCACATTTAGTCCCTTATGTCACAATATTTGTGGACTTTCTCCACATATGTATGTACCATTTCATGACTAGTATTCTGAAAATTTCAGCATATATTTTTTCATATTTCGATTATCAATTTAATAGACTTTCAACATATTTAACTATTTTCCCAGCTACATAAGTTTGTATTGTGAATGTAAGGTTCTATACCCATAAAACCCATATATACATTTTACTATTCTTTCAGCAAGTTGAATATAACATTTATCATGAAATCAACAAGTTCTACATGATTTATTCATGAGATAATTAGTTTAAATATTCTGAAATATAACATTATTTCAATCTTTATCTTTCATCAATTTTTATGACATATTTTCCAACATATATTCATAAATAGTGATAATAAGAAAAAATAGTAATGTGAGTCATATATATGTACATATATCTTGCATTCTTTGTCCATAAACATAAAAACAGAATATAGAACCCCTACCACTTAAGAAGATAATTAGACTTTGAAGGATATGTTGAATAACATCACAAAAAGTTCCAAGCTTTTTAAAATTGGTGATATGCCAAAACCAAACCCTCTTATACACCAAATAACCCTCTTCTACAACGCTCTTAAATGGAATATGGAAACATATTATAATTTGTGTGAATAAAGGGAGGATAATGGATCTTATGGATAAGTGAACAAAGTAGAGAGAATAGAAATTTCAGACTTGCCCTTAGTGAAAAATTCTTCTCTGCATAAATGGAGGAGAAGGGGTTAGGCACCCTCTTTACACCCTCTTAAAGACCCCATAAGCCATCGTAAATGCCCCTACCCTCATCGGTAGTCCTCCCCCATCCCTATAGTTGTTAAAGGATGAGAGAAATATGGCCCAACACTAAAAGGAAGTCACCACAATTAACATCCTATGCTGACACAATCTCGACAAGATTAAAAGAAACAATTCAACTACTGCCGAATCGATTCGATCTAAATCCGAATTGATTCGCATCTGACAAGCACAATATATATATATATATATATATATATATATATATAGAGAGAGAGAGAGAGCGTCAAGCTCTCCAACATACCTCATTAAACATACCTATGAACATACCTATTTTTTTAAAATAGTAAAAGACAAAAAATTGAATAGATATTTTTTATATGAGTTCTTGATGTTTCAATGTTCCCCTGTAAAAATATTCAGCTCAAAATAATGTGTTTTGATATTTTTAAAAAATAGGTAAAAAAGCTAACACTTTTAAAGGGTAAAACCTATCAATTTTGTTTACCTATTTTTTAAGATAATAAAGAACATTATTTTCAGTTGATTTTTTTACAAGGGCACATTGAAATATCATGAACCCATATAAAAAATATCATCTCAAATTTTTTTTTTTTACTATTTAAAAAAAAAAGGTATGGTGCGAGGAGGTATATTGGAGAGCCTAATTGTATATATATATATATATGGGTTCACATCAATAATTATTTTCATAGTTTGGAACCTATCTTAACCCAAGTTTACACCCGCATAAACTTAACGTAACGCAAATTTTTTAGATATTTTAATTACTTATTATTTTTACAAAATTGGGTTTACAATATCGATCAAGTCTTGAACGAATTTCACGATGGTATATGTGGAAGCCACGCATAAGGGAGATCCTTGGCTTTTAGATTGATCAAAGAAGGTATTTGGTGTCCCTACATGTCAAAAGATGCACTCTTCGACATCAAAAGATGCCAAAAGTGTCAAAATTTCTCGCCCATGCCTCACCAGCCGACAATCGATATAAAGTCATTCCATCTCATAGCTATTTTCTCAATGGGTTTTGGACATTGTGGGTCCATTAACTACAACACCAATAAATCGTAAGTATCTCTGGGTCAGCATAGACTATTTCACAAAGTGGATTGAAGCTGAACTGTTGGCAAACATCAGAGATACTAATATAATCAGATTCATTTGGAGGAGCATCGTGACGCATTTGTCATCCTAAGAATGAGCATCACATACAACGAGATGCAGTTTGAAAGCGGTCCATTTCAAAGCTTCAGCAACAACCATAACATCGAACATCACTTCTAATCAGTGGCCTACCCATAAAGTAATGGGCGGACCAAGGCTTCCAAAAAGACAATCCTCGATGGCATGAAGAATAGATTTGAAAAGGAAAATGATGGTTGGGTGGAAGAGATCTCCCACATCCTATGGGCATAGATAACTACTCCCAGGAGGTCAACTGGGGAAATGCCCTTATCTTTAGCCTATGGGATGGAAGGCATGATCCCTCTAGAAGCTAGCTTTCCAACCACGAGGATGATCGTCACCGACCATGCCTTGAACTGAGAAATCATAATGACTGAGATTGACCTAGTCGATGAACGAAGGGCATACCCAAAGTTATGTGTTATCCATGGTCAACCCGGTCAGACCGAGCATTAGGTGTGAAATGCAATAGGATAACCTATACAATGTTGCTAGTCCAATTTTAATTTAATTAACATTTCACTTATTTAGAATGCGATTCTAATTCAAATTAAACTACGCGAGGGATCTGAGGGAAGCATCACCGAATCCAAGCATATAGAGCTACCAACATAAAATAAAAGAACACTTACTTATACGACGCTCTCAAAATTAGAACTGCACCCATCTTGTCATAACAAAGATGATGGGAGGATCTTAATGTCTAGTGGGAATTTTAATGATGTAATATAGAATCGAACGGAAGAAAGGAGACTCTAACACGTTATATCTACGTGCACATTCAACCACCTTATAGATGTGATATACACCCCCCCCATATATATATATATATATAGGGAGAGGTTCACAAGTGAACCTAAAAGATGAAATTTTTAATGAACGTTAACAAAAAATACTTAACAATTAATTAATTTTAATTCCTATGTTGTAATTGGTCCGCGCCAGCGGCAACGGACACGTGTGTCGATTGATCCCCAACACCCCCACCCCAACCCGGCCCCCCAACCCCCATCCCCAACCCCACCCCACCCCACCCCACCCCACCCCCATGGAAGCCCTGCTGCTATAAGGGCTTCCATGGTGGGGTTGGGGGTTGGGTGGGAGTGGGGTGGGGTGCCGGGGGATGAGGGAGTTGGGGATGGATCGACACGCGTGTTCGTTGCCGCTGGCGCTGACCAATTACAACATTGAAATTAAAAGTAATGAGTTGTTAGGTGTTATTTTGTTAAGGTTCATTAAAAAGTTCATCTTTTAGGTTCAGTTGTGAACCTCGCCCTATATATATATATATATATATATATACACACACACACACACACACACACACACACACACACACACACACACACTTAATTGCATGAAACCATTTATACCCCAGAAACATTACTTACCCCAATTGATTTACCTTAATCTTGTAAAAGAATGTCCTTTTTAATTGACTTGACATTTATTTCTTGAGTTAACTCACCCAGCTAAGTACTTTAAACGATAACCCTTTGAATTTCTGCCACTGTAATTACCCTTTGTTCATACCGAATTCACATTAGTATTTTTCTTAAAAATCACCTTTCAACACATGCAAGCACCGTATTAGAAAATACTTATTTTCTTTGAAAACCTTTCATAAACACTCGTGTGTTAATTATGGGTTAAATCACGGAGGTTTCTTAACTACCCATTTAGTCACTTCACTTTACTATTCCTTTACTTTATGGACATTAATAGATTTTCACATTTACTTGTCCTCTTTATCCTTTACCGGAACATTCATTACTTCGTTCAAGTTAGGTTGTCTTTTCTAATATTCATCACACAACCCATTTCTTTACATGTTCCAATTTTCTCTATCTTGTTTTGTAAAAATCTTCCAATGTCTGCATACTTTAACGGGATCCACACCGACAACTATGCTACATATGCTTTGGCCAGTGATTTTAGGTCCCTCACCCTAGGGCTCTGGGCCTTTCTTAACTATTCCAATGTCATTACAGTCCATATTAATGTGTTTTAACATTTTACAAATGTACATATTACCACACTTTCCTTTACCGATCGAAGCCAAAACTTGGGGTTTCATCCCAAGTTTTGTTACACTTTAAAATTTCCATTTCTTGTCCTTTATGCACATGCCTTGATTTTTATCCAAAAATCAAGTTCATTTTGGACCATTTTGTGTAACACCTTTTTGAATATTTTTTGTTCATAAAAATGTTCCACTTTACGTAAAATTACCATTTTACCAATTTGTTTCCAAACTTGTCCTCTTCTCCATTTCACATGTGTTGTTTTTCAAAACATTATTAAGTCACCTAGAGTAACTCCTAAAATTTATTTAATTCATTAACACGTTTAGGACTTTGGAGCAACATACTTCTCAAGTTGGAAACCTCTTTAACTCACTACTTTATTTCTCTAAGAAATCATTGAATATTAAACACTACTTTATAAGATAACACTATTTTCCTTTATAAACACATGCAATCTTCAAACATTTTACTTATCACATTTCTAACACCTTTTTCACACTCTTTAGGGGATGAAATTTCTATTTCCTTTATTTTATATTTAAACCCAAAAAAATCCTCAATAAACTTGTTTATATGTTCATCATCAAAATATACAAGTTTTTATGCCTGAGAAGATGTATTTTGAGTTCAAAAAACCTTTCAAATGTGTCTAATATATAGTTTAATCTAGTAATTTCACTATAATGACATAAACAAGCTTTTCAAGCTAAAGACATTTTTTTATGAAAAATTTCCAATTTTTGTTAGAAAACCTTGAGAGTATTTGTTCATAAGACATTCCCTACATTTTGATTCCATAAACATGTTTAAACACTAAATTCTCTTTATATGTATCATTTTCTCAAATAACAGAAACCCATTTCAAAATCCTTAAGAAATATAATTCATAAATCATACGTGCATCTACTCATGAAACACCAAATATTATGGAAAAATAGAGATCCTAACTAAAGAGTAGAGTTTTCCCAACTGAAATAAAGCTTCGATAATGGTGGATGAAGTATATGAGAAGATGACAACCTACAACTTCCTAAGGTGGCCTTAAAGAGGATTCCTAGCTCCACAAAGCTTGCCTCCATGAAAACTCCATAAAACCCCCTTAAAACTTAATGATTTCTTCCACCTTCCTCTTCAAGAGCCCCAAATAATGACTCCAAATTTTGTAGTTTTTCTCAATAATTGTGGATGTGGGTGTATACATCTTATATATGGTGGAACAATGAGGAGGGATGATGGTGTAGGGTGGTTTGTGGTGGAACAAGGAGGAGAAGCTTTCAAGGGATGGAAAGAGAGAGAGAGAGAGAGGAAATTAGATTTGGGTCTCCCAAATGAACCAGGCACACATATAAGTACTTTAAAAAGTCCGAAGATGTTAAATTCCCCAAATTACCTCACACTTAACCCTTTAGGCCAATGTTATACTAATCTTCTTCCGTACATTTGATTTGGGTTGCTGAGAAGTAAAAAAATCATCAAATCTGATAGCTAAAAATGTGATAGCACACAAGGTAAGTCGATATGACCAATTTATTTCGAGGTCGTTCGAATGAGAATGGGACCTTGTTTGAACGACATTAGTATCTCGTTCTATCAGCCTTTGAACTACATTCTAATGAGGTTGGGAACGTATTAAAGAGATAAATCATTTGATAATCATTGGCTGTTAACTTAGAACAAAGTGGAATTTTTGTTTATACCAATTAGTCTTCTTGTTTGAACGAACTAGAGACCTCGCTCAAATAGCTTCAGTATTCATTTGAACCAATGAATTTTACTAAAAATTTCAATTTCTTCCCAATAACTTCCAATAATTACTATCAAGGCCAAATCATAATCGATTGGAGATAAAAAAAAAACTATATATTAACGGTCCAAATCCCAAGGGTTTTCATGAGTTTACAATTTACATGAGAAAAGTAATAAAATATTGGGCGCGATTATTACATTCTTCCCTCCTTGGGAAATTTCATCCCCGAAATTTTTGATCATCCAATTCCATAAGTCCATGGGGCTTATCAACTCTTATTATAAGTCATAGAAATACTCCAAGGCTAAATTATTGAAATCCTTAATTTCTACAGTATGCTCTTCCACAAGGGGTTGTCACTAAAGAACTCGACGCGTAATATGTTATGATGTTCAGTAATCAGGCTAGCCATTAATCTTTCATAATAGCCTTTGAGTCTCCTCCCACTCAATGATCAAATTCAATCAACTCCTAAGGTTTCTTTACTAACATTCGAGAATAACGGGGCCTCTAATAGGCACTAATATCCAAGGGTCGACACTCACCTAAGAGCAACAACAAGTAATTAATAGCCCAATTTATTGTTGTAAATTGTTTCAATTCTTATGATTACCTATCCTTAGTCTTCATAAGTTCTTGGGTCATCCTGACGAAGCAAGTTCACTTTGACTCAATACTATCCTCTCATCGTAAGTCCCTCACATCGGGGGGGAGGGGGGAGGGGGGAGGGGAGGGGGACATGACACTCAGTTCCAAATCATGCATCTTACTAATAACCTCCCATGGGACCATTTCATAAACCTGGGGTCACACTAGGTGTACTACTAGGGAACACTCGCCTAGGCATTAAACCAATACTCTTACCATGGCAAATAACACTTCATGCTATGTTTCCTTTAATTTAACACTATACGATGTCCTCAAATTATCATCCTTATCGTCACAGGCTTCCATGCCAGCTAATCATAAGGTCGCTAGTTCGAAGGCGAATGGATACTATAAGCAAATCGTGAGATCGAAAGTGTGCCCTCTTGTACACCGAACTTTGTGCAATAGCAATGATACTTTATACAAGGGCACAACAATTATTGAGATTCATTGACAAAGCTAGGTCCAACCGCAATCTACTGGGTTAAAATGTGCCTACTATAACACGGTACAAATTCGCCTACCTAAATCGTGAAAAAAAATCCTCGATTATCGAAATTGAAAGGAACACAATAATAGAAATAATGGACAACCGTTTCCAAAAATTCCCATTTCCATGCAAAGGACTATCATTTACAAAAGTCAAACCTACGCCACATGCTTTGAGGTTTATGACTCCTCCTTGACATTTCACTAGGTATTGACCTAGCCATGCAACTTAGATCGAGTCATAAACTATGATTAATCGGATCACAAGCCATTCATCCTCACAAGACGAAATCCACATACAAACCTATTGTTCTATGGGAAGTCAAATGCTAGACTTCCCACCTTAAGAATAATATTTCCTCCTTACATCTTTGACTAATGCGAGCCACCCTAGTCGACGAATGGGAACACCCTTATCGATACCGACCTTATCCATCTTACTAGTGATGATGTCACCAACCTAATACACCCTGGTTGTTGTCTACCTTATCATATCATGGTTGTACAACCAAATTCTCCTTAGACAATTATAACCTTTAACTACGCATGGTTTCCACTAAGAGCATCTTCATGTCTACCCAAACTGAATTTATGTGATGGCTAAATCGGTCACCATTTGCATTTGAAGGTTAGTAAATATCATACAAGGCCATGTCTTTTAATTCGTACCGATTTTTCAACACGTTTTAGGGACTAATCCTTGTCCTTTTTGGGCTATTCCTACTTACACCGTGAAATAAGTCGATATCCTAGTCATGCTTTGATATTCCTTCAAGGGGTTCTATTATGAGTCTCTAACATGACATAATTGACATAAGTCTCAAATGCATTTCTTAGTACTCCTCAAAGTCAAGTATTCCACTCTCCACCCTAATCATCTTGGTATTAGTGACTACCATGCCCAACCATGACACAATTCTCTAATTTCGTTTGAAGATGACACCACCTATTTAAATCAAACTAGATGACCTCAATTAGAACAACATGATTTGATTCCTTAAGGGTACCAAGCATACTCTATGTAAAAGTCATCAAACCAAACAAGATCTCATAACCTTTATGACTCTCTTATCGTAGTTATGCTCTACATATGGTGCATCCTAACCATCGAAGACATTAAGGCGTCACAACAGGTCAATTTTTATTCTCAATGATGCCCCACACAATTAATCCTATGGATAGTCCAAGACTTCCTTAGATCATAATTACACCAAAACCACCTCATATTAAGTCGTTACATAGGCCATTAGAACACGCTATGACATTTAGATATACGATATTATATCAATCTTGTCAAAACATCGACATATGTCTAACCTACGAGCCTCTTTTTGAGATCAAATAGAGTTCTAAAACCCTTTTTCAAAATGGAAATCTTCTAAATCATGTTAGGGAAGACTCGCTATAATATACTCCTAAGTCACTTTAACCATCATTGTTGCAAACATAACATACTTACCGCAATTTTACTATACCTCTCATCACACCTTGAGAGTTACAACGTTCAATCAATAGCTATAGGCACCACATTCTAGGACCCTACTAAGTCCTTCTTTAGGATCCTATCACTTCCCCCATTCACTAAAAACCCTTGGTCATACTCCGAGTACCGATCTAGAGGCCACTAGGCGCTCTCAGACCCGGTTGGACTCTGATCAACTTCATACTTAGAGAAAAAACCCAATGAAGCTAAGAAGGACTCAGAATCCCCTTTCCAACGGTCCACCCCATGCATGAATTGGAATATTGGTTCGGACTAACGAACCATTTTACTGCTAAAAACCAATCTGGAGGTCACTGGGCACTCCCGAGCCCCGATTTGACCCCAATACACTTCATTGTCAAAGAGAAAGCTCAATGAATATCAAAGGGATATGAATCCCCTTACAAAAGGACAACCCCTTGCATAAATCATCATAACCGTTCAGACCAACGATCGATCCCCCCCCCAAAAAAATTGATCCGAAGGCCACTCGGCACTCTAGGGCTCTGGTTGACCAAAGTCAACTCTTCAAGCTCGAATAAGACTGAATGAATCTTTGAAGAGCACTTATGTGACACCCCGCCTAAAAAAATATTAGGTGTTCAGTCCTATATCGGGCCGGGCAAGGGAGCAGCCTGAATTTCTCTGATGGAACACGTCACCTAGGTGCATTCTATTGCTCGTCCACTCATGGTACCATCTCCAGATGTCTCGGCCAAGGCTGAGTATGAGGTTTTTGATGGAGCGGTTGACCTTACACGTGAAACTAATAAGTGTGGTCTCGACCGAAGGAGCTCAGGCCAAGGTTGTCTAAACTGACCAACCCTTAGTGTTGGCTGCGCGATAGGACGAGAGATGTCTTTGTTGTCGTGATTCTTTCCTGAAGTCTTGGCTTAATGTATGGTCGAGGTTATATGTACGAGGCCTACCTTGGTTATGGCCGAGTCTTGGAAGTGACCCTTCATCTCCTTCTTCAAGCTCAACTGTTTGGAATTGAGAGGTCCCATCCTGGGATGAGGTCATTTTTGGTCATATCACACATCACTAAAATAAGTAATTTCAGGAAAATATATTCACTATGACTACACCCGGTCCCCGACAGATGAAACAAAAAATAACCCCTCTATACCACAAAAATATATAACTATAACAATTTTATCGATATACACACTAAACTCGTCTCACACGCGGATCTAGTGCTAATCAAGATACTGTGACTCACTAATGCCACCCAAAGCATACCTCATACAATTAAGGTTAAAACTCATATTAGTTGCCTTGCAGAATGCCCCGTCTTGTTAAATGATTTTCAAGCATGACGCGTCTATCCTAACCAAACCAAAAACTATCTTAATTATTGCCCCAGCTAGGCACCATACTCTTGTCCCTGTTTCTCGCTTCGGGCAAAATAATGTATATGGTCATACTGTCCGTATAATGATACCTCTTCATATAATCCACTTATCTTCGACCACGCTAGTCGTATTAAGGTTATCCTTATCTCAGACATTGGTATCCTCAACCCTGACAGCCACCATCATTGTTCCCTTAGCTCTGCTGGCCCTAAGGAGCACCCTATTTTCTTTAACAGACCTGACTGAATCCACCGTCACTCGATAGGAATTCAGCTATCTGAATCATTTAAATGGGTCCCCTGATGGGTCTCCCCCTATGACGTTTCACTAACACCATTACATTCAGTCTTACCCCCTGACTAAATCCTTCACCGCTTTTAGCTCCCTTCACATAGAAGCATTATCCTCATTGACAAGACACAACATAGTCGCCATCTGCTTCGACCTTCGAAGAAAAATTTCCAATAATGCTGGAGACTCCTCTTGTGAGTCCATTACCCACTTAAGGACACTTTTCTCCATTGTACCTACCTTGTCAGTTATAAAGTTCGCTAGACAAGGCCTCTGTCCATCCCTCCTGTGATAAGTTCAGAATTCCATTCACACCTATTCCTGAACAATAGGTGAAGGAGCTCGTGGTCAAACCTCACCTAAGATCCTTCTATAGGCATAATATTTCACTTTTCAAAATATGGTGATCGACTCCCACCATTATAAGAATTCTCTCACAAGCCAAGAAAGATCTTTACCTAACTCAATTCCGGGTAGACTACTCCCTGCAATATATGCCAAAGCCTATGGTTATCTTACATCCATTTTCTATGCACACAATCTCGGCACTGGGTTTCTACTATAATAGTACAAAAATATATGTTGCATCCTAACAGTACTTACAACCCCATCTTCTTGAGCAACAATAGGAGTGACCTCGACTAAGGTCATCGTTCCCAAAATATTATTCAATTTTAACTGAGCCCCGCCTCCTGCTTCCCTTCCAACAGCCCTCACTGGTCATCCTTTGTGTATTCGGCTTACGAAGCACACCCAAACACATATAAGATTCACTATAATTATACTTTAGAAGGATAATGAAATCTCACCATAGGAATTAACAATCCTAAACGTAGGGCTTTATATCAAACAGAAGGTAATGCTGGAAACGTAGCACATCCTCATACATTCCTAAGGACACTAGAACCTGACGTTATGATACCACTTATGACACCCCGCCTAATATAATATCAGGTGATCGGTCGTATATCGAATTAAATAGGAATCTCAACTGGTTTCATTCTCAGCATTACTGTCGAAAACCAATTAATTACTAATAACCTATGTCTCCCTCACATGCGATACCCCTCACCTCTCATCTAACAGTTCACACCTAACTCTTGTGTTTTAAACGCTCTAGTTACGCTACCCGATCTAACTAGCATCTCACCTAACTTTCTAAAACCCAAACACTCACGTCTCGTGTATAATATTTAAGCTTTCACACTAGCTTCTACATTTTAAATTCCTTTTTTTTATACATTCCTACATTTTTAATAACTTTCACTAGTTAAACACTATTCAAATTTTAGTGTTATTATCTCGTATATAATATTCTCATCTTTATATACGTATATCACATATTTATTCTGGATTTTATACTCCCAGATGATCCAGAAATTATTCTACATTTCATTCTTTATTCCGTTTATATATATATTTATATACACAATATACTATACACATCAAGTATATCCATACTTATATATCACACACTATATAAGTTTAATGACCATCCCTCGGAGCTATAACTCAATGCATGCAGTCTCTCAATGCTATCATCTTCCAAGGAATTACTCACATACCATCTTGGGTTACTAGTGGTAAGACATTCACACCGACTTGGTAAAAACCAAATCACAACGTATGGGAAGCGATCATTGTTCCTCACCGAAAATGAGAATGAAACATACCCACCACGTCTCACCCCTGTTAAGAATCACACAATATAAAAATGGATGCTATGATATGGGGAGTATACGCTCCTTTCTCCTAGAGCCAGGGGCCTCACCCACATGATAGCACTAGAGGGGTATGCTTCACATAAATATATCATTCATACATAGATATATTCATAATCATATTATATATATAATCTCTCTCTCTCCCTCTCTCTCTCTCTATATATATATATATATATATATATATCATCAAATCCGGATATCATGCCTATCTCTCGTGGCATTAGCCCATAATCCCGAATAATATCTTATCACCAGTAGCTAGTATTCTAATTTCATCATTCTTGTACATTCATATACTTTTCACATATACTATCGGTATACCCATATTCTACACGCATACAAATATAACTATATACCCACCGAAATAATCTCCCCATTGTTATTCATCCCAATCACTCCTTAAATTCATACCCCGAATCTTATTCACACTAACCCAAGATTTATACATCACTCGCTTAATCACTTAGAGGTCCTCACACTCTATATTAAATCCCACACTATTCATCTGCAAAAGGAATTCTTCTCCCATCCCTTTTTGTCCAAGAAAATCTCTCAAATTTTTTCCATCGAAACCGAACCGAACCCATGGCCCTAAAACCAATCGATTCGATTATGACATAATCAAACCGAACCTATATCCCAAAACTAACCAATCCGACATCCCAAAAACAAACTGAACCGATAACCAATAAAACTAACCGAGCCGATGATCTCATTAGTTCCAGACTTCATATTCTTCTCAAACTCCAAAATTTATAGTTTTTACCCTTACTAACTATTATTGTAAACTTCTACACACTTAGATATACCCAAAACACTAATTTATTCTCAGGATTCATCAAGTTAGTTAAGATTTAAACCCTATCTTAATTAAACCATAGTTTTTATTCAACCCTTCCAATTTCCCACACAAAAATTTCACCATTAACACGGATTTTAATTTAGATTTCATGTAGGATTATTATCACATCAAGATCATATGATATCATCTCCCCAAAACCCATTTTTTTGCAAGAATCCCAAACTCAAAATCTTATAATTTTCATCACCAACTATAATATGAAAAATAAACACACTTAAATCCTTAAAGCAAGTTAAACACTTGTTTGGTTGGATAAATCCGACGATCTCATGCCGGAATCAGGTGGAGCTTGGACCGAGTCTCCTTTTTTCCTACCTTTTCTTCCTTTTCTTCTTTCTTCCTCTTTTTCTTATTTCTTTCTTTTCCTTCCTCTTTTCTCTTTCTCTCATGACGTATAAGAGAGAAAATAAGGGTTATCCATTTATTAAAACAAAAATCGACTCTGTAAGGACATTTTTATCCGTTATCAATTTATATGTCGTATACCTCTACACCGAGGAAGAAGATCAAGATCACATTCACATCAATATAGATTCAAATAATTAAGGTTCTTCATAAAACAGTCTCCGCAAGGTTAACTTTGGTAAGGTTACAGTTTAGAGTACCTTAATAATGCACTTAGAGTATTGGGATTATTTTTCGTAAAATATTTTATAAGTGTTGGAATGGGGCTTTCAAAGTTTTATTAATTTTTTTTAATTCATCTGAAGATTTTGTTCTCGGATACCTTTTCGTAGAAAAATCATACCAAATTCCTAAAAAATATAAAAAAATACGAAAATGGCGGTCACGCGTTCGTATCGAAATTATCTACAACCATGGATTGTAATGATAGGTCATTTAAATGAGATAGGATCTCGTTCAAATGAGATAGCTTTGACACCCCGACTAATTAAATACCGGGTAGCTACTCCTTTATTAAATTAATTCAAAATGCCAAGTTGGTCCAGTTAATAGCATCACTGTCGAAATTTTTTTAAAGATTACTAACCACCTAGTATTTAAAAAGTAAGTGCCAAATTTTAATTAAAGTCCGATTAACATGCGACAAGTGTAATAAAGAGTAATACCACCATTCACCATACTGAAGTAAAAAGAATAACCATCACAACAATGTAAATAAAGTCTGGAGGAAAACTCCTCACTACAAATCCCACAACTGAAATAAATAAACTGAATGCTAACACAATACATGCCAAAGACTGAAAACTGTAATGGAAAGAAGTCTCTAATAGAAATGGGCAACATGCCCTACAACTGATAGATAATGAATCTGGAATCCAAGTGATCGAAGCGTCTACAAGCAAATCCCTGTAGCTTCCACAAACAGCTACAGCTCGTCACCAGAATGAGTATCCTATGCATGGTGTCCTTGTGGCTAGGCACCTAAAATGGTTTTACAAGAAAAGTAGATTTGAAAGCAAACGGGTCAGAGCCCGAATGTGGAGTTATATTTTAAAAACCTGCAAGTGCTTTAAAAACATTTAAAACATTAAATGCAAAGTACATGTTAGGACGTGCGCTCACATGATATTCTCACCTCTCGTCTAACTGTGCACTCCTAACGTAAGTACCCATCTACAACGACACAAACCACTAGCTAAGTGACATCATATCTAGCTTGACTGTCATAGGTCCTACCCATATTACTCGGTTCTATTAACATATTAACACTTGTAATTAAATAGGGATTAACGTAAACTCAGATTCTCAATATGCAATATATTTCACTATCAGCTAACCCGTTATGTTTCTCGAAACAATACCGTAGTACTTTATTCAACATTAACATGAAGGTTCCCATTAATTAAGTGTATATTAATCACAACATAAATATACAATACAAGCACCCCGAGAACTAAGCTGTGGTGCACACATACTCTGCTATCCATCCCAGTACATCACGTACATAAGGATCACATATTCCGAATCTCTCAGGAATAGTTCAAAGATAACAACATCACAAATAATGGAGGCGAACACAGTCACATCACATGGGTCACGCACATACCTACGCTCCCACGATCAGCGGACTTATTAATATCCCAATAAGTCTTTTTATGACCTATATTCATCAAGGTAACCAGTCTAAATCCGGGCAACACAAGGATTAGAGGGCCCTAAGCGAACGCAAACCTCCCGTGATAGCAAGTATGGTAGGTATGTCATACACACAATTTATATACCAATACTAAGTAAACACACGTCTTTAGTAATCCCGTAGTTTAATCGTAGTACATATCGCATTCTCGTACCAACTTACAATTATTCCAATTTATACTATTCCGATATATAATCGTACGCGCCATGGTTTATTCTCACGTCGTAGTAGACACTCACGTCTCAACCCAAACCTTCCATTTAATTTAACTCTCGTATATAATTTCCTTCTCATAAATACCCAAAATTCCCAATTCTATCATTACATCATCATCGGAATGTTATCTATATCCTCGGATAAGTTTACGGGACTCCATAAATCAAAATAGTCCAAAAAGGCCCAAACTGTCAACTCGTTAGAAGTCTCGTTCGAATGAGGTTGTTCGAACGAGATTCCACTGTCGGCTCGTTAGAAGTCTCGTTCGAACGAGACTGTTCGAACAAGATCCAGTTCGTTCGAACGAACTGTACCTTCTAACGAGATCTCGTTCGAACGAAGTTATCGAACGAGGTTCCCTTTCGTTAGAAGCGACTGGTCAATCGTTAGAAGCTCGTTCGAACGAGTTCGTTCGAACGACCTGGGCAGGGGCTTCTAACGACCTACCAGTTTCGTCCCAGATTTGTCTAATCTCGTTTTTTCACCATTCTTACTCCTCAAATCTTCTCCAAAGTTCGTTCCAACAATGTTTTAAGTTCTCTAATCATCCTAAAACATGCTAAGGTCATATACTAACATCTTTTAAGGCATTAATGCATCCCAAACATCATTAAATCACGAGATTCTATACTTTTCCCCAATTTTTCAAGAACATGAACCCTAGATTTTTCTCATCATCAAATCCCAGAATTTAATCCGTTTTTACACTACATAAAAGATGAAACCTCTAAATTCAATCTTCAAGAAACGTTTCTACATGCAAACCTATACCCAAAATTAAGCTAATAACTTCCAATTTCATTGGTTTTCCTTTAACTCTTAATTAAGATAGATTATCAAGATTTCTAACATGGAAGAAGCATTCACTGCATAAAGAATGTAATTTAAATCACTTGCCTTGATTCGATTTCTGATTTTGGTGTTGGTTAGGTGAAGATTTCCGCAGAATTTCCTTTCTCTCTCTTTCTCCAAGCTTCTTCTCCAAAGGTGGCTATGGTGGCTAGGGTTTTCTTTGGGAAAGTTGGAAACCTAAATGATAACCTCCGTAGCTTATTGCGTTAATATGGGTTGGTTAGTGGGTTTAGTGGGTTAAATCCACATCAGATTAAGACTCCTAATTTTCGTCACTTTTAATTCCTCAAAATACAAAATTACCAAAATACCCATTAAGTTGCCGGTATGGCCTAAAAATACCCCGGGACCCAAACTACACCCCCGGCTAGTGTTTTCTGACTATCTCGACCCTTCCGGACGCGTTGGCGCACTCAAAATGACCATACGGATAATAGAACTAAAAATTACTTTTATAATTAAAATAATACACCATGACGCGGCGGTCACACGCGTCTCAACAAAATTCCCAATTTGCCGTATATAAATCTCACGACAAATTTCATAATTCAATATTCATATAACATCATATATGCTCAATATAGTCAAATACCAACTCACATCTCGCTAGTATTTTTAACTCGGATTAATTTCCAATTAATACACATTTAATTAATTAATCCCAAAAATAAATATAGCCAAAAGTACGGGGTATTACATACTTCCCCCCTAATAACTGAATTTCGTCCCGAAATTCGAAACTAGAATGTACCTGCTAAAAACAACTCTGGATAATGTTCGCGCATCTCATCCTCGCGCTCCCATGTGGACTCTTCGACATTGTGATGTCGCCACTGAACACGCACTAACGGAACTATCTTTGACCGCAGTTTCCTCTCGCTTCGGTCCAAAATAGCAATCGGCCCCTCCTCGTAGGAGCTATCCGGCTGGGGATCGATGTCCTCGACAACAATGTGAGAATGAGCCAAATTATCTCTAAGATATTTCCTCAGCGAGGAAATGTGGAACACATCGTGAATCCGATGCAAATGTTCCGGTAACCCAAGTCTATACGCAACCGGTCCGATCCGCTCAATAATGGGAAATGACCCCACATACCTCGGTGCCAACTTCCCCTTCTTCCCGAAACGCATAATCCCCTTCATGGGAGATACTCTGAGCAAAACCTGGTCCCCCACTTGGAACTCTCTGAAAAATCTCTTCGCATCAGCATAACTCTTTTGCCTGTCTTGAGCTACCCGAATGCGACTCCGAATCAACTCAATCCTTGCCGAAGTATCCTGAATCACTTCCGGCCCAAGTAGTTTGTTGTCCCCCACCTCTAACCAACATGCTGGGGAACGACAAGGCCTACCATACAATGCCTCAAACGGATCCATGCCAATAGTGAACTGATAGGAGTTGTTGTAAGAAAACTCCACCAGTGGAAGGTACTGCTCCCATCCACCCCCGAAGCCAATAATGCACATGCGTAGCATGTCTTCCAACATCTGATTTGTGCGCTCGGTCTGCCCATCAGTGTACGGATGATAAGCCGTACTCAACCGCAATTTCGTGCCCATAGCCTCCTGGAAACTCTCCCAAAACCTCAAAACAAATATCTTGTCTCTGTCAGACACGATATTTAGGGGCACATCATGAAGTCTCACAACCTATGAAATGAAGAGCTGGGCATACTGTCCCGTAGTGTAGTCAGTCCTTACGGGTAAAAAGTGAGCGACTTTGGACAAGCTGTCCACAATTACCCAAACAGAGTCGTGACCCCTCTGCGACGTAGGCAACCCCGTGATAAAGTCCATGGATATGCTATCCCACATCCACACCGGGACCTCCAACGGCTGTAGCAATCCTGCCGGTCTCTGATGATCCACTTTTAGAAGCTGACAAGTGGAGCATTTCGAAACAAACTCAGCGATATCTCTCTTCATACTGCTCCACCAATACTGGCGTCTCATGTCTTGGTACATTTTGTCCCCTTCGGGGTGTACCGCGAACTGTGAGCCGTGCGACTCTGCCATAACCTCGTGTACAGTTTTTCCCCTTCCGGAACTACCAATCTCCCATTGAAGCGTAATCCCCCGTCTGAGCTAATGGCTTAGGACTCGGCTCCCTCTGCTAGTAATCGAACTATCTATTCCTGACAGAACGAGTCATTAGCCTGTGCCCGTACTACCTTCGTGACAATCTGCGGTGTAACGGTCATCACAGACATGAAAGATCGGGCCACTTCATCCTGGTGTCCCAATTCCTTCCACTTAGCCTTCCACACCTCTGCCACCTCATCTGCTGGCCTACGGCTCAACGCGTCTGCTACCACGTTAGCCTTTCCCGGGTGATACTGGATGTCGAACTGGTAGTCTTTCACAAACTCAAGCCACCTACGCTGCCGCATATACAACTCCTTCTGCGTGAACAGGTACTGTAGGGACTTGTGGTCCGTGAACAGTTGGAACTTCTCCCCCAAAAGATAGTGCCTCCAAATCCGTAGGGCAAATACCACTGCTGCCAACTCCAAATCATGCGTGGGGTAATTCTTCTCATGAGGCTTAAGCTTACGGGAAGAATAAGCTATGGCCTGTCTCTCCTACTGCAATACACCTCCAAGACCTTGCAAAGACGCATCGGTGTAAACCAAATACTCAACTCCCGGTCTCGGCAATGCTAACACAGGTGCTGAGGTCAATTTGTCCTTCAATTCATCGAATGCCAACTGACAGGCATCACTCTAGATGTATGGCACACCCTTACGAGTCAGATGTGTCAAAGGACCTGCTATCTCCGAGAAACCCCGAATAAACCTCCTGTAGTATCCTGCTAGACCTAAGAAACTACCAATCTCAGTCGGTGTCGTGGGTTGTCCCCACTCCCTCACCGCTGATACTTTCCCCGGATCGACAGATATTCCCCGGTCAAAAATGATGTGTTCAAAAACTGGACTTCCTTCAGCCAAAACCCGCACTTCTCATATTTTGCATACAACTCGTTCTGACGAAGTGTCTGCAAAACTTGCCTCAAATGCTCGGCGTGCTCCTCCTCTGTCTGGGAGTAAAACAGAATATCATCGATGAAGACAATGACAAACTGATCTAGGAAATCCCTGAACACTCTGTTCATCAAGTCCATAAACACTGCTGGAGTGTTGGTCAAACCGAAAAGCATAACCCGAAACTCGTAAGAACCATATCTCGACAAGAACGCGGTCTTCGAGACATCCTCCTCCCTGATACGCAACTGATGGTATCCCGATCTCAAATCAATCTTCGAGAAGAAAGAAGCTCCTCTCAACTGGTCGAATAAGTCATCGATTCGAGGTAACGGATACTTATTCCGTATCGTGACCTTATTCAACTGTCGGTAGTCCACACACAATCTCATTGAACCGTCCCTCTTCTTTACAAACAAAACTGGAGCGCCCCAAGGTGAGGTACTCCTGCGAATAAAGCCCTGACCTAACAGCTGCTCTATCTGATCCTGTAACTCCCTCATCTCTGCCGGAGCCATACGGTACGGTGCGCGTGCTATAGGCCTCGTATCTGGGAATAGGTCTATAACAAAGTCTATCTCGACTGAGGGGTAGGCCTGGTATCTCCTGAAACACATCCGAATACTCCCTGACAACTGGGGTAGAATCTAAAGGAATCACTACTTCCTTAGAGGTATCCTCCTCAATGTAATACAGATGAGCGGTCGATCCTCCCTCTGGGCGAGGCATCGCCACTATAAACATCTCTTGCCCCGGAATGGCAAAAACAATGCTCCCGCTGAAGCAATCAATCATGGCCCTATAAGCTACGAGCCAATCCATACCGATAATCACATCGTGAACATGCATATCTAATACCAACATGTCTGCAGGTAATACCAAACCACCAATCTCAACCCCCACTCCCCGGCATATAAAGAAAATAAGTGACCCACTCCCCAATGGTGAGTCGACACACGTCACTGTGCTCTATGCCGTAGCTAACAATCCTAAAGCTTTCGAGAAGTGTGTAGCTATAAAACAATGTGTAGCCCCTGTATCAAATAATACCCGACCCATAGTTCCATGGATAGGAAATGTACCCTCAATCGCGGGCGGTGCCTGTGGAACTGCAGCCTGGTGGACGTTGTAGACACGTCCATACTGTAGCTGCCCCTGCTGAGCTGGGACTGCTGGAATGGGTGGCAATGCTGCCATCTGTGGCGGTGCGGGAAGAGCGGCGGGAAACATAGGCCTCTGTGGCTCCTGGCGAGCACCCTGCTGCTGCTGCTGTGGGGCCCTGCCCCTATCAGGACAATCCTGTCGCTTATGGCCAGTCTTGCCACAAACAAAGCATTTCCCTGGGAAGTTTCCTCTTCTCTGCCCCTGCTGTCCTCGGCCCTGGTGGCCGTTACCGTTCCTCCCTTGGCCCTGCTGGCCCTGGTGAAACTGCTGCCCATTCTGCCCCTGTTGGCCCTGATGGCCGTTTGGACCCTGATGGCCTTGACGAAAACCTCCATGTCCCTGCCTGTAGTTCCCTGATCGGAACCTCTTCTGATCCCCCTGCTGCGAACCCTGCTCACCCTGTCTCTGCCCCTGGACAGATTGTGCCCCACCGGCACCATGTCCTCCAGTCCTGCCCTGATGGCTAGACTCTCCCGACCTCTTGCCCTCAGCCGTATGAAAGCGGTGGTCCTGGCAGTGTAACAAAGCAGCGTTAACCACATCAGAATACGTGGCCAACGAAAGGTTCCCTAACAGATGCTGACGGATCCTCCATGTCAACCCGTCCGTAAACTTCTCAATCTTCTTCTTCTCTGTTGGTATCTCATCTGGAACGATATTCAACAGATTTGTGAACTCGGCCTCATACTCGGCCACAGTCTTACCCTCTTGCCTCAGATTCATCAATTTCCTCCTCATTTCCGTGTGAACAGCCGACGAAAAGTACTTGCGGTCAAACCACACCCAGAAGTCCTGAATAGTGAGAGTATCCCTCTCCTCCACGGTGGTAATAGACTCCCACCACTGCAGTGCAGATCCAACTAGCTTGAAAGTAGCTAGCACCTGCTTCTGGACGTCCGTGCACTCATACATCCTTAAGTGCCTCTGCATATCCTTCCTCCACTGGCTCGAAACTACCACATCTGAGCTACCTGCAAACTCTGGCGGATGCGCTTTCTGAAAAGCATCACGTACACGCTCCCAAGCAGACGGGAATGCATTTGCCTGAACTGGCGCGGCAACCGGCGCCTGCGGTGGTGCCTGCTGAACAACGGCAATTGCGGCGTTTACCGCTTGGGCTACTATAGTTGCAACCTCAGCGGCATTCATCATGCCCTGAACTGGATCGGGCTGGGGTTCGAGCGTTGCATCCCTGGGAACTCGTCGTGCACGTCGTGGAGGCATCTGAAATAAGGACAAAGTTTATAAGTTCTCTGTTTATAAACTTAAGATAGCTGAAGAACGAAGCATACACAAAAAGAGTACAACAATCCTAAAATATAGGGCTCTATATCAAAGAAACTTAGCGAAAACATAATAAGCCGTCAGATCCTAAAGGACACTAGAACCTGATGCTCTGATACCACCTGTGACACCCCGACTAAATAAATACCGGGTAGCTACTCCTTTATTAAATTAATTCAAAATACCAAGTTGGTCCAGTTAATAGCATCACTGTCGAAAACATTTTAAAGATTACTAACCACCTAGTAATTAAAAAGTAAGTGCCAAATTTTAATTAAAGTCCGATTAACATGCGACAAGTGTAATAAAGCGTAATACCACCATTCACCATACTGAAGTAAAAAGAATAACCATCACAACAATGTAAATAAAGTCTGGAGGAAAACTCCTCACTACAAATCCCACAACTGAAATAAATAAAACGAATGCTAAAACAATACAGGCCAAAGTCTGAAAACTGTAATGGAAAGAAGTCTCTAATAGAAATGGGCAACATGCCCTACAACTGATAGATAATTAATCTTGAATCCAAGTGATCGAAGCGTCTACAAGCAAATCCCTGTAGCTTCCACAAACAGCTACAGCTCATCACCAGAATGAGTATCCTATG
This sequence comes from Sambucus nigra, assembly GCA_949130495.1. Classification (NCBI taxonomy): domain Eukaryota; kingdom Viridiplantae; phylum Streptophyta; class Magnoliopsida; order Dipsacales; family Adoxaceae; genus Sambucus; species Sambucus nigra. The sequence continues at coordinate 313,502,145 of OX422209.1, read as the reverse complement.
CATGGTGTCCTTGTGGCTGGGCACCTAAAATGGTTTTACAAGAAAAGTAGATTTGAAAGCAAACGGGTCAGAGCCCGAATGTGGAGTTATATTTTAAAAACCTGCAAGTGCTTTAAAAACATTTAAAACATTAAATGCAAAGTACATGTTAGGACGTGCGCTCGCATGATATTCTCACCTCTCGTCTAACTGTGCACTCCTAACGTAAGTATCCATCTATAACGACACAAACCACTAGCTAAGTGACATCATATCTAGCTAGACTGTCATAGGTCCTACCCATATTACTCGGTTCTATTAACATATTAACACTTGTAATTAAATAGGGATTAACGTAAACTCAGATGCTCAATATGCAATATATTTCACTATCAGCTATCCCGTTATGTTTCTCGAAACAATACCGTAGTACTTTATTCAACATTAACATGAAGGTTCCCATTAATTAAGTGTATATTAATCACAACATAAATATACAATACAAGCACCCCGAGAACTAAGCTGTGGTTCACACATACTCTGCTATCCATCCCGGTACATCACGTACATAAGGATCACATATTCTGAATCTCTCAGGAATAGTTCAAAGATAACAACATCACAAATAATGGAGGCGAACACAGTCACATCACATGGGTCACGCACATACCTATGCTCCCACGATCAGCGGACTTATTAATATCCCAATAAGTCTTTCTATGACCTATGTTCATCAAGGTAACCAGTCTAAATCCGGGCAACACAAGGATTAGAGGGACCTAAGCGAACGCAAACCTCCCGTGATAGCAAGTATGGTAGGTATGTCATACACACAATTTATATACCAATACTAAGTAAACACACGTCTTTAGTAATCCCGTAGTTTAATCGTAGTACATATCGCATTCTCGTACCAACTTATAATTATTCCAATTTATACTATTCCGATTTATAATCGTACGCACCATGGTTTATTCTCACGTCGTAGTAGACACTCACGTCTCAACCCAAACCTTCCATTTAATTTAACTCTCGTATATAATTTCCTTCTCATAAATACCCAAAAGTCCCAATTCTATCATTACATCATCATCGGAATGTTATCTATATCCACGGACAAGTTTACGGGACTCCAAAAATCAAAACAGTCCAAAAAGGCCCAAACTGTCAACTCATTAGAAGTCTCGTTCGAACGAGGCTGTTCGAACGAGATTCCACTGTCGGCTCGTTAGAAGTCTCGTTCGAACGAGACTGTTCGAACGAGATCCAGTTCGTTCGAACGAACTGTACCTTCTAACGAGATCTCGTTCGAACGAAGTTATCAAACGAGGTTCCCTTTCGTTAGAAGCGACTGATCAATTCGTTAGAAGCTCATTCGAACGAGTTCGTTCGAACGACCTGGGCAGGGGCTTCTAACGACCTACCAGTTTCGTCCCAGATTTGTCTAATCTCGGTTTTTCACCATTCTTACTCCTCAAATCTTCTCCAAAGTTCATTCCAACAATGTTTTAAGTTCTCTAATCATCCTAAAACATGCTAAGGTCATATACTAACATCTTTTAAGGCATTAATGCATCCCAAACATCATTAAATCACGAGATTCTATACTTTTCCCCAATTTTTCAAGAACATGAACCCTAGATTTTTCTCATCATCAAATCCCAGAATTTAATCCGTTTTTACACTACATAAAAGATGAAACCTCTAAATTCAATCTTCAAGCAACGTTTCTACATGCAAACCTATACCCAAAATTAAGCTAATAACTTCCAATTTCATGGGTTTTCCTTTAACTCTTAATTAAGATAGATTATCAAGATTTCTAACATGGAAGAAACATTCACTGCATAAAGAATGTAATTTAAATCACTTGCCTTGATTCGATTTCTGATTTTGGTGTTGGTTAGGTGAAGATTTCCGCAGAATTTCCTTTCTCTCTCTTTCTCCAAGCTTCTTCTCCAAAGGTGGCTATGGTGGCTAGGGTTTTCTTTGGGAAAGTTGGAAACCTAAATGATAACCTCCGTAGCTTATTGGGTTAATATGGGTTGGTTAGTGGGTTTAGTGGGTTAAATCCACATCAGATTAAGACTCCTAATTTTCGTCACTTTTAATTCCTCAAAATACAAAATTACCAAAATACCCTTTAAGTTGCCGGTATGGCCTAAAAATACCCCGGGACCCAAACTACACCCCCGGCTAGTTTTTTCTGACTATCTTGACCCTTTCGGACGCATTGGCGCACTCAAAACGACCATACGGATAATAGAAATAAAAATCACTTTTATAATTAAAATAATACACCATAACGCGGCGGTCACACGCGTCTCAACAAAATTCTCAATTTGCCGTATATAAATCTCACGACAAATTTCATAATTCAATATTCGTATAACATCATATATGCTCAATATAGTCAAATACCAACTCACATCTTGCTAGTATTTTTAACCCGGATTAATTTCCAATTAATACGCATTTAATTAATTAATCCCAAAAATAAATATAGCCAAAAGTACGGGGTATTACAATAGCATCTCGTTCAAACGACATTTTATGTCGTTCGAGCAAGAAGATTTTTTTTCTGACATATCACCGCCTTGATTTTCAGTATTTAAAGGGTATCAAACTACTGGATTTCGTATGGAGAAACACTGGTTTTAAACAAAATACAATTTTGAGTGTTTTACTTTATTCTCCAACGTTAAAACTTTGCTATTGTTCATCATTTGTGGGGAGATCTCTACAACCAGAGGGCTGTGTGCTATTGTGGAGGGAGTCTCTATAAAGCTTTTGGACTGCGTGTCATAGGGAGTGTTTGTGGGTATTCCTAGGTTGATGAGACTGTGTGTTCTTGTGGTGTAGCTGTGAGTGAACCAATAAAGATTTCTAGCCGATGCTTTGAAGGTTTGACGAAGGCACCATGCATTACACTTGAGTGAAGTTGTATGTAAGTCAATGGTCTTATAAATTTTTCAAAGTTCTAGAAATAAATGGTTTTGCCCCTGTGGGGTATTTTTCCTCCTATTTGGTTTCCTTTTCATGCTTATTTCCTTATGATTTCATATCACTTAGATGCATGTGTTAGGACTGAATTAAAACTTGGGTTTCATTAAAACTGGTTTGGTTGACACACGATGAAAATTGATTTATTTGAGAAGTCGCATATATTACGCTGTAGCGACTCTTTCAAATTAGTATAAGGGGGTACCACTAATCTATTGCGTTTGATCTTGTTTTCAAAAATTGTGTTGAAAAATCAATTTTTGATCCTGTTTCTCTAAAAAAAATGGCTTTTGGTTGTTTTGATGATTTTCGGTGTCAACTTTTTGAAAAAGCTAATTGTAAAATTGACACGAACTGTTATTTTTAATCTTCTTTTGAAAACAATTCAGAGAGGTGTTTGGATTGTGAGGGTGTAGGTCACACGATAGATGAGTGTCCCAAAAATTTGAGGATGAAATTGAATACAACAACATCTCTCATTTCTACACTTAGTGACAGTGATTCGAAAGAAGAAGTTTTTTTTGCTTCTTGGCGAAAGTTTCCCACCCGTGTGACTAGTGATAAAAGTGAGGTGAGTAAGGACTACACAAGTGAGGATGAGCATGACTTTCAAACTGTTTTCAATTAACTTTATGCCTAATCTTTGAAAATAAAGACAGAAAAAATTAAATTGAAAGACCATTTGTAAGAGCGTGCCTTAAAAAATGATAATGATGTTTAAGTTGAAGAACTCACGTCATGAGAGAAAATTTTGAGGGAGAAACTTAGATATGTCGAGGGTGAGAGAGATGATCTTCGAGGCATGATGGAAGCGATGAAAAAGGAGCTTCATGAGGTTCAGGATTCTAGACTCTTACTTGAATCTAAGATAAGTGAACTTGAGAAAAGTTTGAGAGATTCGAGTAAGGTAAAATTTGATTTGGAGTCTAGGTCTGAAAAACTTGATAAGATTTTATGCATTATCGAGATAAAAAAGAACAGGGGTGGGATTTTCTTTGAAAAACATGTTTCACCCATTCCCACTCATGTGAGAGAGCCTCCTAGGATTGTTAAGAATTAGGAACCTAAGTTTATTACGAAAGATCCCCCTAGGAACATCGTGAGAGTGCCTCCTAGAATCATTAGGAGATAGACACCTAGGAAAATTCAGAGAGAGCCACCTAGGAAATTGAGGGGAGAACCACCTAGGAATTTGAGGAGAAGGTTGCCTTTAGGTAACACTCACCGCTCGATTTACACTTGCGCACATTGCGATAGGCAAGCCCATCTCAGGCATTTCTTCTATAAGCTTTTGAATGAACCTAGGAAACATAAAGAGAGAGTCACACCAGTTCCTAAAACCCCTCACACCTAGTTACACATCGATTCGGGTTAGGAAATCGGATTTAGAGGCTTATGGTTTAATTGTTCACCCCATGTTAGAAGCATTGGTTGATCCCATTGTTTTTTTTTTCATACACTAGTTGTGCGTATTGATATACTTTTGTTAGTGTTATGACTCACTTTATTGTAGCGCAATTTTACTTATCTATTGAGTTTGCTATTTTGCTACTGTTTTGACACTGTTTTGGATCTATCAGGCCCTTCTTGGTACTGTTTTATGAAATTTTTTTCACCAGACAGAACAGTTTAATCACGTGGGGAACTTCTGTTTCTCGTTCGAATGAGAAGGCTGATCGTTCGAGCGACGACCTATGATGTCTTTCTAACGACATATCACAGCGTTCGAGCGACCTAACTGTATTTGATCATTCTATTTGCAGTGCCCTGTGTTCATCTGCTTAGCTTTATTGGTACTGCTGGTTGCTTCTGATAGTTTATATGCAGTTATTTTTAGTTCTTTTGCTTAATTGCTTATACTGCATTTCCCGTTTAATCACACCTCCTCAAATTTATGATTATTTGTGTGATTTATGTTCGCTAGCATAGGATGACTCTCATGCTGATATAATGCCTATTGCTGATAGTATTTCTTTTGTCATACGTTTTTCGAAAAACCAAAAGGATTTTCGATTTTGAATTTTTTTGAAAAAGACAAAAAAGATTTTCGGTTTTGAAATTTTTTGAAAAAGACAAAAATATTATTTTTTTTACACCATATATGAATGGACATTTAGGATGACCAAGTCATAATTTCATTGCATTTAATTCATATGACAATTTAATAGTGTTTTGAGATAATATATCATGTCATTGATGTGCTTTACGATGTTTAGAGTCATTGAGATGTAATCATTTGTTACTTCCTACATGTTTGACTCATTATATCCTTTATTGCACATGTGCATGAATTTTTTTGGTTATTGTACTTGTCTATCACATGTTGGTCGAGTGTTTTCATCTCAATCCTATCCTTAAAATGAACCAAGTGCAATAATACGAGAGTAATAAAATTAGTGCATGTAAAAACCATTGCCCTTGAGGAATTTGTTTAAATTTGAAAAAATGATGATTGACACGATAAAGGGCTACAAGTGAATAGCTATCACGTCATGAAAGCCACAGTTTGAAAAGAGCCCGCACAAAAAGTTACGGCAATAAAAAAATGAAATATGTCAAAAATTGGGCCAATAGGTTTTCTCTAAGTTGAGAATTTAGTACCTCATTAGATATAAAAATTGCATTATTTTATATAAGGGAGTTTGGTTGGAAAGTAATCAATGGGTTTGCATGTCCTTTAAAAAGTTCTCGAAACGGCACTAATTAGTTTTGTATGTTATTAGTGTGAAAAACACTTAGGCTTTGATTTGTTGATTTGATTTAGTCGATATCATCTAAATTCAACAACTTTACACATAAGGATGATTTTGATGTTCATTCGATAGGAGTAGACGTATGCATCATGCGCATATGCCTTATTGAGTTTTATTACCTATTTAATTTGTTCACACACATTCATTCCATATCTCCGATTTGGTTATCTTAGTAAAAATTCATGGTGTGTGATTTTTGTAAAATTATTTTTACATTTTTGTATGAAAATATTGAAAAATTCAAAAATAGTTTGTTTTCTTTGTTTTCCATGACACCCCAATTTTCTTTATTGTGTTTATTCTTTCCTTGTCTATTTCGGACAAATGAAAAGGGGGAGAACGAATCATGATTTTATGTGAGAGTTTAAGTATTGGGGAGATTTGATTATGTTTACATGTTTTATGTTTATATCATTTCAAACTCGATACGTCACGAGGTTTTTTTATTTACCTCATGCGTGTAGGTACAATTGAAGATTTTGGATTGCATACCTTGATGATAAAAGCTTTGAGTTTTGAAGTTTGTTGAAGATTGAAAAATTTTGAAGACTTGTCATTTAACATTTCAATTTTAAGTTCATGGGAGGGTAGATTTGTATAGGTCATATTTTGATTGATAATTCAGATATTTTTATTTTGTACCGGCATATACATAGGGGGATATTTGTAAGGACATTTTTTCCCAGTATCAATTTATATTTCGTATACCACTACATCATCGAAGAAGATCAATATCACATTCACATCAAGACGGATCTGAATAATCAAGGTTCTTCAACAAACAGTCTCCGCAAGGTTAACTTTAGTAAGGTTACATTTTAGAGAACTTTAATAATGCACTTAGTGTATTGGGATAATTTTTCATTAAATATTTTCTAAGTTCTCGAGCGAAGCTTTAAAAGTTATTATTATTTTTTTTTTGAATTCATCTAAAGATTTTGTTCTCGGACACCTTTTCGTAGAAAAATCATAACTAATTAATAAAAAATAAGAAAAATACGAAACTGGTGGCCACACGTTCGTATCGAAATTATCAACAATCATGGCCTGAAATGATAAGTCGTTCAAATGAGATAACATATCGTTCAAACCAGATAGCATCTCATTCAAACGACATCGAATGTCTTTCTAACGAGAATAGTTTTTTTCTGCACGCGACCACCTTGATTTTTAGTATTTGAAGGGTGTCCGACTATTGGATTTCGTGTGAATAAACACTTGTTTTAAACATAATACAATTTTGAGTGTTTTTCTTTATTCTCCATCATTAAAAGACTTCAATATCTTGTTTTACAATTCACAAAATCCCAATATCTTTTTGTCTGAATTGTTTTGGAACCCCAGAAAAGAGCTTTCCTATTGTTCATCCTTTTTGGGGAGATCACTACAACCGAAGGGATGTGTGCTTTTATAGAGGGAGTCTCTATAAATCTTTTTAACTGCGTGTCATAGGGAGTGGTTTCTGTTATTCCTGGGTTGATTAGACTGCGTGTCCTTATGGTATAAGTACACGTTAACCACTGCAGATTTCTAGCCGATGCTTTCAAGGTTTAACGAAGGTACCCTTCGTTACTCTTGAGGGAAGTTGTATGTAAGTCAATGGTCTTGTAAATTTTTCAAAGTTCTAGAAATAAAAGGTTTTACCCATGTGGGGGATTTTTCCTATTATTTGGTTTCCTTTGCACGCTTATTGCCTTATGATTTCATATCACTTAGATGCATAAGTTAGGATTAAATTAAAACTTGGGTTTCATTAAAGATGGTTTGGTTTACATACAATTAAAATTTATTTATTTGAGAAATCACATATATTCCTCTATAGCGGCTCTTTCAGACTCGTATACACAAATGTGTGTCCCTATTGATCCAAAAACTCCCTGGAACCCAAACACTACACTCGGGTACTCTATTATGACTATCTCGGCCTTTCTGAGACCAATCGTGCACTCAAAATTTCCATCCGAGTCACTTATAAAAAATTCACATCTTAAACCCATCACATATTCACACTTGTTTTCCAAATAAAATAACACCACATGTCGCTTTTATTCACCTGGGATATGAAATAAAAAAAGTCCATCTCATTTACTTTAAATTCTAAAATTATTAAATTAGACCCACTCATGTAATTTAACTATCCATAATGTATGGGGTATTACAACTTAATACCCTGTTCAACGGTCTGACCCATTTGTAATTCATCCTTACAGTATGGACGAACGACCCGTTTTACTCTGAATAGTCATCAGGCACTTTCAGCCTTGTTCGACCAAAGTCAAGTCTCCAAACCAATAGAAGCTCTTCAAAACTCTGAATTTCATCGCATAAATGTTCAAACAGTCCACCCCGTGCGCAAATCTGACTTACGGTTTGGATAAACAATCCATTACCGTCTGACGATATTGTGTCCAAAGGACCAACACACGCTTTTGAACCCCGTTTGACCCAGTCAACTCCCGAAACTGGGAGCATACCAAAGTACTCTTGAAGACCTATGAATTACCTTTCTAACAGTATTCCAATGTGCATGATTTCGATTTATAAATTGTGTTCTACGATCTTTTTTTCAAAAAAATCTACACGAGACTGCCAATTGGCAGGTCCATTTCTTTACCGATCGACAGCGTGTCTAGCGTCACCTGCCAATTGGCAGAGATGGGGCTATGCTGATCAGCAGTTCTCTTACCCCATATAAGGAGGTCATGAGCTCACTCCCAAGACACCACATATCCATCAATATCAGTGATCTCAACAAAATTCTTCTACAATTAACGAAGTTTTCCTTGTGTGAAATTCCTTTCCACCTTTCATTTCCTTCATTCTCATACCCAATTTAGCAAAAATCTTCATATCTCTCATCCTAGGTTCATCCTAACTTGCAAGGAAGCTCCTCATCAATCAAGATCAACCTCCAAGACTCCCAAAGAATGTCTAAATATTCTTCCCTTTCTTTGAGTTTCTTTATTTTCGAATTAGTTACATAAATTCTCAATTTATCTCTTACTCAAGATCATACAAATTAATATCTGATCCTTTAATAAGTATATTGCACATAATTTATTTTCTATAAAAAAAATTCCAAACAAGAAAAAGAGGGTTACTCCTATAAATTATGACGGGATTCTTCATCACGTTTTCTCGAAACAAAAAAATATATTTTCTACACACACACATATAATAAACTCCTGTTTATATCTATGGGATAAACCCCACCCTTATTCCGCATGAGAACTACGTGAACTTTGATGATTTTATAGGCTACGTAAGCATCTTGGGCTAAAACCCGAGACTCAAGTCCAATTTTCTCATTGTCTTATTTTCTCTTTTTTCCATTTAGCGTATTATTCACACACACACACACACAGTGTGTGTGTGTGTGTGTGTGTGCGTATGTGTGTGTGTCATACTTGTGATTCGTAATTGCGTCTTATCTAACACATGTATTATCGTTTCATCATAACAATCAATATCTTGATAAACATATACATCATGTTTTTAATTATTATTTTGGGAACATTCCTTTGGATGACCTCACTCCATCTTTTCCATGATGTGAGTCAAACGATTCCAATATCCATTTATATATACACGCGCACACTTCACGGAGAAATTGAGGAAAATAGTAACATAATCCCATGAGATACCACAAGGGCAGGATGGGTGCCTAACAATTTCTCTTTTCATAACTTAACCCTCGAATCTCTAAACTATTGGTTTCTTAAGCATCGATTTGTATTTAGTGCTTCTCTCTTGAGGCATCCGAATATTCTTTTTCTTGTTTTGCGTAAAATAAGCTGGCAACTCCAGCTCTTTACATTACCCCACATCGATGACGATCGAAGCGTTCCAAAAAAGGGTGCGATACCTTCTCCCCCTCTCCATCCGTATGCGTGCGAGCGTCGAACCCCCGAATGGAGGAAAAGTTGGAGGGATGGCCATAATGGCGACTCTGATTGGGATTTACTTGTCATTAGAGGGCTAGACTCTATATGCATCAGTGTTATCATTTTCTATTTGTGTGCGTATGCACCTACATGTATGTTCTTTTTTTCTCCTCTATTATTTCTTATATATATATACCTCATGCTTATATCACTCCCCACTCACACACTGGTAGATACTCTCCATGTACACTACACACTACTCACATGTAGGATCACTTATATCCACATGTTGCACACACCATGTAGAATATCCATTATTAGGTGTCACTAACACACACCTCCACCTATCACACTTGTATATATCCATGCTCACTCACACTTATCACACGCTACTAGTAGTTGATCCATGCGTATGTTCACTACAACTCACTCACTTGTAGTTATTCACAGATCACACACTCTCACATATCCATGCTTAGTGTAATCTTAATGCTCCATGCCAGATTTACTTTTTATGATACTCGTACATTCTTTATATTAGTATTGTGCTCATCATGCCAAATAGAATACTGTTCTCCATAATATACTAATAAAGAATCATACATTTTGCAAACTACATCACTAAGAGCATGGCTATTGATTAAATTTTGTCCCATCATTAGGGGGTCACTTTGTAATGGGAGCTAGTTTTGCAGGTTGTAGTTAGCCTAAGCAATATGACTCTCAACTTACATTAGCCATGTACCTTCAACATATATCGAACGGTTTCCCCCACATCATACCGCTTGACCAAAGTCATGAAGGGAGGTATATAGTCGGGAACTCGTTCACGTATGTCGAGTATATCAAATTCACTCTCACATGTACTCTCCCCACGAGGTATATAGTGAGGCAATTCACGTACACTCATGTATTTAAAATGGCTTCTCCATGCATACTAATTTCCCTCAAAAGCAAGACATATATCGTGGAAGTCACTCTAAAGGGGGAAAACTTTCCACTAACCAAACAAGTGCATACACTCATATAGGCATCAAACCTAGGGAACTCATTTTTACTTCACCGATTACTACCCAAAACTCTATCGAAATCATGGGTCGACATGCCACACAAATTTTGGTGCAATTTTGTCTTTTTCCAAAACGGGACCCTGTCATGAGCCTGACAACAAGTCAAACCATGTGTTTTATATTTTTCAAACCCAATTTTTCAAGGATAGGGTCCCGTCCGACATTTCTATTCGCATTTAGGTAAACTAAATACAATTGAAAACATAAACATAATAATAATCATGCTGAGACACTTCTCTCATTTTTCCTCCTTCCTTACAAAAGCGTTAAAAACATTTTTTCCCCTCTTCTATCAAAATACCAAAAACACTTTCCGTCTTTTTATCAGAAACGTCGAAAAACATTTTTTCCTCCCTTTGTGAAAAAATATACCAAAACAATATTTTCCTTCCCTTTATAAAAAGGCAAAAACGTTTTCCTCCTTTTTCAATAATAAAAGTTTTTCCTTCTTCTCTTTCAAATTTGATTCATTTTCCTTCTCACGTTGATCTTATACCCGACCCCTGACTAATTCCCTATTGGATTCGGTCTTCCATCGAACCACCCTGAAACTGCGTCAATTATTCGGTACTTTAAAATCCATCGTCACCATATCTTTATGGAGAATGCTGATCAAGTGATGAATGTGCAGCCTGATTTGATGACGGTTTTAGTCCAACTCACTGGTAAGATTGAAAAGCTTCAAACTGACGTTCACGCGATACAGTGAAATCGAATCCCAGTTCCCTAGTGACTCGAGCTCCTTTTCCCTCACTTTATGGGTCCACTCGCAAATGATCCTATTTGTATCCCAAGAGAATATTCGCACACTCCACTTGCCCCTCCTGCTAATGGGCCACCGCCAGCTCATTTCCTTATGTTGAATCTTGCTCAGTAAAGGTATAACCTACCAATACCCATTCATCTGAAGGAACTAGAATTGAACAAGGTCAAGGAAGACCTTAATATGTTGACCAAGAATTTTGATCAAGTTTGAATCTTTGAGAACTACATGGATTACATTCAAGGTCTTGTAAAAATTTAAGATTCCTAGCATCTAGAAGGTTGGGGGTAGTGGTCCCCCAATTATTCATCTTTGAAGCTACCATCGAGCCATGACTCGGGCCCCCAATTGTTCATCTGTAAAGCTACCATCGAGCCATGACTCTCCTAGGTTCCTTTGATGAAATAATGGACTAAATGTTCTATTTGACCCAAAAAGACAACTCCCTTCGCTGGTTCCTACCCCTCAAGGAATCTAGAATTCGCTATTAGGAGGATGTTGCCCGTGATATCATATCGCAGTATAAGTACAACGAGGAGTTAGAGGTTACACATCATAATTTAAAACTTTGCAAGCAGAACCCTAGAGTAACTGTAAGTAACTTTATAACAAGGTGGAGAGAGAAAGTAACGATAATGACCAATCGACCTTTCCTAGAGGAGAAAGTTAGTATTGTGAAGAAAAATTTCTTACCCCATGTCCGAGTGACGATGGGAGGATGGTATTACCCCCCCCCCCCCCCCCCCCTTTTTGAGCTCTTAGGGAATCAGGAGTGGAGATTGAAGAATGTCTTGCCAAGATAAAAGTCAGGCCAAAGAAAATATGTAGACAATTCACCCCAAGAAAATATGAGAAGCATGCCAATACCATAATTTTGACCATCAATAACATCTCTCAGCCTGCCACTTCATAGGCAACAGTAAGTTGCCTAACCCAGTTAGAAAAGAATACACAAAACTGCATGCTACTCTCTTTAAATTCTACTAATCCCTATTGAACCAAAATCTCATCAAGCCATTGGACCCTCGTTCATTACCAATCCCACTTCCCAAAAATTTCGAACTCGACGCCCATTGTGATTTTCACCAAACTACCAGCCATACCACTGATCAGTGCTTCCATCTCAAAATTTTAATCCAAGGACTAATTGTTTGGGGTTTCATCGCCCCACCATCTAACCCAAAACCCAACACCTTTCATAATCCACTCTCAAATCATGCAAATGATATCTTCTTGGAAAATAATTTAAAATTCGACCCATCTACCCAGATTATTCATAGTAAATCACCCATTATATTTTTATTGTCACCTAAACCACTTAAATTTTACCCATATTTTCTTATACACCCTACCTATTTTCCCGATCAAGTCCTGTCACTTCTTATAAAAGCAGGCATTGTCGTTTGTACCCAGTTCAGATGGAAAGATATGGAATTGATAATGGTTCTGAACCAGCTCTTAGAATTTGGGCTGAAATTGCCCTCTAAAATGACCATTGACTAATAGAAGTTCAGCATCCTAATAATGGAAGCCTAGAAGTGGGCTCGGGAGTCAGATAATTGGGTGGTGCACATTGACGAAGTCAGTTTAGATGATGCAGTCCAGATTATGTTAAATTTATTTCAACGGACTAGTGAAATTTGTAGTGAGTCCGAGTAACTCGATGTTTTTAAAATACAAGGGAACTTTGTCCCTTCACTTCTGCATCTCCCGATTGAGTGGGAAGATCTATATGAAGAAGCCGTTGAGGTTGTGGAATGCATTGGCTTCTTATAGAATAATGACATCATTGCCACCAGGTGGGGGAAGAATTTAATAGTTCATATGAAGAGACAAACCAGGAAAATGTCAATTTGTTAATCAACGTATGTGGGATGATATAGTTTGAAGATTTTCTAGGAGAGATCAATAAAGTGGTCGAATAACTCCAGATATATGAAGAATGAGGGTTTATATTTTCCCCTTCTTCTGTGAGTCATATGAAAAGATCTCGGAGGCACTACTAGAGTCTGAATCCTTAATCAGCAACGACATATAAAGGAAATGGAGTCCTTAAGGAACTCCCCATTCAATAAATGACCAAAGAGGAGAGCAAGATCCTCAACTAACTGAAGAAAACTCGGGCTAACATCACTTTGTGGGGGATCTTCATGTCTTCCAACCTGCACCTAAATACTTTGATAAAATTGCACACTCGCCCCACAGTTTCTCCTTCCACCATGCCAAAAGAAGCAATGAACCTAGTCGGATACTTAACCTCTACTAGAATGCTTTCTTTTTTTGGGAAGAAATCCCTAAGATTGTACCTAATGATAATAACGCTCTCAACATCTCTGTTGAGGTGATGGGGAAGACAATTCCACTTTTTCTTGTTGATAATGGCTCAGCACTGAATGTTTAGTATTTAAGAAACCTCGAGTATATAGGTTTGAAAGTAAGCGACCTTGATCTAACTTTTGTGCAGTGCGTGCTTATGGCAACACCCATCGAGTGGTGATGGGATCCATAACACTCATAATAAGGACTAGCCCTATCAATCCCATTACTAAATTCCAAGTCATCGACATACCTGCTTATTTCAATCTATTTATTGGTTGATTGTGTATTCACAGCATCGAAGGGGTATTCTACTCTCTCCATCAGAAACAAAAGTTCTTCTCCAAGGGAAATGTTATGACCATCTTGGGCAACGATGATAATATTGAAAATGAAAGAAACAACAATCTGATTCTATAAATACAACATGGGGTAAGTGGCATGCTTTTGTCTGGATTACGTGTCGAAACACTTCCACTCCCAACAGGGGATTATTTCAAGGACCGAGTCTTCCTAGAGCACAACCCTCATGGAAATGTCAACGTGATACAGATGTTTAAGAATATTCACTTCATGCATGGACTGGGGCTGGGACGACGGCAACAGGGGACAGTGTAACCCATAGTCCTAAAGAAGGACTTTCCTCTATATGTCCTGGGTTATTAACCATCACTAGAGGAAGTTTGCTTAGCCAACCCTGACCGAAGCGAAGGTTAGAAAGTGCCAAGACTGTTTCGGGGGATTCCATAAATCAAAAATTTGTCAAATAGGGTGAATATTTTCCCTTTTTTATCTTTCCTGAACATTGGTATGATAATTTGGAAAAGAAAATCAAGCCAGAAATGGAGATTTTCTTCCAAGACAATTACTGCAGGGCTAAAGATTCCTGACATCATGTGCAACCACTCGTTGAGAAAGACTACATATGTTACCAAGCTTTTCAAGGGAAGTGACTCTGAGAACTCATTCAATTTGCAAACACTGGGTTGACACTCTGCATGATGCACTTAGGGACTACATCGTTAGATCCGTCCATCCTCATCAGGACTGCTGATGAACCTCTCCTCAACTGGAATGTTGTACTACTTCCATCAGCTGAAATAAAACCTAACCCTGGTGTTTATCATATTTCTTCCTTTTTTGTTAATCCTCCTTTTTATTATAACAATGTAATCGAGACCTCCTTCGCCGAGTTTTTTAACGTTATTTTTCTCAAAATTGAAATAAATAAAGATTTTGAGTATCTTATTATGCCTTACATTAAATGTGTTGATTATAATAAAACTCTTGATGAAGATGATTTTGCAAATGAACAATTCTTAATTGATCTTAGTAAGGTTACTAACAAACAACATAATCACGTTCAAATTAATGAGGATGAAACTATTGTTATCAATCTCAATTATAGTAGCCAATTGTGCGAGATAAGGATAACGTCCACCCTTGACGAGCATGAGCAAGCACAAATTGAGGAATTATTAAAGGAATTTATGGACGTATTTACATGGCCCTACGATGGCATGCCCGATATCGATCTAGATATTGCTCAGCATGAGATTGCAACTCTCCCAAAATGCAAATCGGTCAAGGAAAAATAGTGAAAGCTCTGCATCGAATGGTAACTCAAGGTTAAGGAAGAAGTGGTCAAACAATTGAACGTAGGATTCATCCGGGTGACAGAATATCCCACATGGTTAGACAACATTGTACCCATGCCAAAACTAGGAGGAAAGGTTCGTATGTGTGTTCATTACCAATATTTGAACAAAGTCTCTCCAAAATACGATTACCCACTTCCCAATATAGACATGATTGTGGATAACACAGCCAATCATGCTATCAAGTCACTTGTTGATGGGTTTGCCAGATATAATCAGATCAAGAGGCACCCTAATCATTAGGAGTAAACCACATTCATCACCCCTTAGGGAACCTTCTATTACACATTTATGCCATTCGGGCTAAAAATGTAAGGGCTACCTACCAAAGGGTTGCCACGACCATCTGGAATTATCTGATATAAAAAGAAGTCGATGTCTACATGGATGATATGATCATTAAATCCAAGACTCGGGAAGGTCATGTTCCTTCTCTATGGAAGTTCTTTGGACTACTACGGTGATACCAGATGCAACTTAACCCATACAAATATGTCTTTGGTTTTACCAAAAGAGAGCATTTGGTATTCATGTTTAGCGAGAAGGGGATAGAAGCAGGCCCTGCCAAACTAAAATCCATACTCCAAATGACACCGCCCCGAATAGAGAAAGAAGTCCAGGGATTTATAAGAAAATTACAGTATATCAGCCGATTCATCAGTGAATTGACTTATATTTTAAACCCATCTCCAAAATACTCCAAAAAGAATCCACTAAAATATGGAATGGAGTTTGTTAAGAATCCTTTGACCGAATCAAGCAATACCTTACCCGACTTACACTGCCGATGCAATCGCAGCCTGGTCTCCATCTACTTATATACTTGACTTTAACTAACACCGCAACGGGGGATTTTCTAGCCCAGTACTTTGAAGAATATAGCAATAAAAGATCCATTTACTATGCTAGTTATAATTGACCAGGTACGAAGTCAACTACACTACCTTGGAGTAAGCATGTAGTGCTCTTATTTGGGTCACTCATAAATTACCATACTACATGCTCGCTTTTTCCATTAGACTTATATCTCTAATGGATCCAATCAAATACCTGCTCGAGAAACTCACCCTGTCAAGCCTAATGGCCCAATGGTTAATGATGTTAATAGAGTTAGATATCGTCTATGTCACGCAAAAGGCTATGAAAGGGACACCCATCTTTGACTACTTTTCTGATTACCCAATGGAAGAAGTTAACATTTTGATTTCTAAATTCTCGAATGAAGATATCCTTTGCACCTCTCAGAAAGACCTCTAGTGGAAAATATTCTTTGATGGCACTTCCAACAAGAAGGGATACGAAATTGGGATACTCCTGATCACCCCTACTCTCCCATTGCCATCAAACTAGATTTCCCTTGCATTAATAACATGATCAAATATGAGGCGTGCACAGTAAGCCTTAAATTTCCTCTCAAGAAAGGTATCGAACACCTAGATGTCTACATAGTCTCCGCCATCATTATCGGCCTCGTCCTTAGAAGATGGAAAGTAAAAGATAAAAATATTTTACCCTTCCACACGCACCTAGAAGAGATGGCCTCCCAATTCTAAGACATCACCTTCCATTACTTTCCCCAAACGAAGAACAACTTAGCCGATGCCCTTTCTACCTTGGCCTCCATAGTCGACATGCCCGAAGGAATAACGATGACCCCTTTCCTAATCCAAAAATAAAAAAATAGCCCCACTGCTACCACATTGAGCTCTTCACAAAAGAGGACTTCGATATGACCGAGTGTTGTTATTATGACATATGGCGCCTACTCAAGAATAGTAGGTACCCCCAAGATTCCAACAAGAAATATCGAGCGACCTTTTGCAAACTAGTTGCCCAATACATCGATACATCACTATTCAAGGGAAATTTTGAGGGAACCCACTTGCACTACATCACAAGGGTTGATATTAAAGAGATGATACAAAAGATCCACAGCGGGGAATGCAGACTCCGCATGAATGTCCATATTCTCGCCAAAATAATTATCCAACAGGGTTTCTATTGGACTACCATAGTTCAGGATTGCACCGCCTATGTCTAGAGATGCCTTAAAGGCCAAAAGTTTTCCAATCCTCCGCGATAATTATACAAGATGACTTTTCCCTAGCCATTCTCTATGTGGGTAATCGATATCATAGGGAAAGTAACACCCAAAGCCTCTAATGGGCACGAGTTCATCCAGGTTGCCATTGATTACTTCACTAAATGGGTGAAGCACCTTATACCTTTGACTTGCTTAAGTCTATACTGTATAAGTGTTCAACTAGTTTGGAAATAGTGACAAAATTGGTAGTTCATCCTAGAAACCAAAAGGCCTCAGAACTTTTCTCTCTAATTCTCTTCAATGATCTATGAAGGTAAAAATTGATTCACACTAAACACAATTAGAAGTTCATACATGTGTTCATATTGCTTAAAATTGAGTGTGTGTTTAATTCCCCTTGAATTGGAGCTTTAAATATTTTTTCGGAATTTTTAAATATTTTTAGATATTTTTTAAACATTTTTTAATAAATGTTTTCATGAATAAAATGGGATTATATAATTTGTGGGGTTAATATTCTATTTTGGAAACTTCTGTTTTCATTAAAAAGTTTGGTTGGGTAGGATCTCAAAGCGCTAGAGACTTCAGGGTGATGTTTTGTAATTAATTTGACGCGCGTGTGAGGGCCTCTCATATGTCAACACTTGTCATCCCCTTAATGCGTCAATGTGTGTTCGTTGTGTGAGAGGATAGCCTGGTTCATTGCTGATCGTGGGATCATTCCTAATCGAGGGTCTGCATGTGTTCTAAGCTAATCCCGGTGCTATCCATATGAACCAATCACAATCGTTCCTAGCCACTGCTGTTTTATAACCTTTGGATCAAGTCAAACTCTGCAAGACTTGATCTCAGCCATTGATTTGCCTCGATCATCCAGAACCTTCCCTCAGCCCTATATATACCCTCCACTTCTCAGCCTTAGAAGACTTTTGGGCATTCGTCTTTCTGAGAGAAAAAAAATAAGAGAGAAGTGAGAGAGAAGAGAGAAGTGAGAGAAGAGAGAAAAGAAGAGAGAGAAGAGAGAGAAAGGGAAACAGTTAGCCAAAACCTAACCCTAACCCTAAACACTTCAACTCAGAAACAAACCTTTGTATACATTCAACCCCAAACACAATCTTGAGTGTTTGAGAGAGTGGTTTATTCATATCGTTGATGTAACCTCTTGACCTTTTGATCTTGCTCACAACTTAAACTTTAGAGTGAAGATCTTGTTTCTTTTTCCATAGAAACGTTAGATCTATACTCTGCATGTTACATTTTTCACTAGATCTTCCTATTTTCTACTTGGTTTAAGAAAATCATTTTTGATTTGGTTTTAAAATGTTTTATGGTTTCTGTTTTGATAAAACTTAACCTGACCTAGTTGGATTCACACTTGGAGATTTTCAATCTCATAAATGTTTTCAAAAAGAGATTGATTAAGATCTTGTCCGATTTTTCAAGCGAGATATCCGTGGAATCTGGGTTATATTAAAGGTCAAAAAGGTTTTTAGTTTTGTAAGAAAGAAAAATAACAAAATCACAGCATATAGACTTTATATGTAATTTTTATAGGACTGTTTGTAAATCTAAGTGTGTGTGAGTTCATGCATGTGAATAGGGATCACTTCACAAACACTTAACATACTACTACACTGGAAGTGTTGTGTATAAGATCAGAGATCATTGAGTCGACGTAAAGAAGCTAAAGCAAAGGAAGTTAGCAAACTGAAGAACATCATCAACAAATC
Source organism: Sambucus nigra (assembly GCA_949130495.1). Taxonomy (NCBI): domain Eukaryota; kingdom Viridiplantae; phylum Streptophyta; class Magnoliopsida; order Dipsacales; family Adoxaceae; genus Sambucus; species Sambucus nigra. Next base: position 313,482,945 of record OX422209.1, on the reverse strand, counting down.
AGATCTATGAGAAGTTAGAAGGACACCAAGTGGGGTATATTCCTAAATTTAGAATAGGTTGATTTGTGTGTTTGCATGTTGTATTGTTTGTAACTGATTTTTGTTATTAGTGTATTTTTGTTTTTGTGGCTTAGAAGTCACCGTGGATGTTTCCTCTGTTGGGAGAGGTTTTACCACGTTAAAATCATTGTGTTGATTATCTTCATCTACTCATCTCATTCTATAAGTGTGCTGAATTTTTGAAACTGCCTTAGTTTTAAAAACTGATTACACAATCTTAATTACTCTCCTACATAAGTTGCTTTGTAAACACATCTTGTTTATAATTTTTATTTTTCAAAAGAAAAGGGTTTCTCCAACAAACATTTCGGAGTTGCTTATACAGTTTAATCTTGTATTAAACGGCATCAGCGACGTTTTTCAATTGGTATCCGAGCCCTGTTAACTTTTATTTCAAAAGATCTTGTGTTTCTGAAATCGTTTTCTGAAAAACTTAAGTATGGATGAGAAGAATGAAAGGTTTGGTAATCTGTCCAGACCTCCACTCTTTGATGGAAACAACTTTGCTTACTGGAAAGTAAGAATTGTTTCCTTCATCCAAGGGACTTTAGGAGATAATGTCTGGGACATTATTGAAAATGGATACACTTATCCTACTAAACCAGCCATTGAAGGAAGTGATGAGAGGGTAAAGAAAATCTTAAGTGACTTTACCAAAGAAGAGAAAACCATTTGTCGAAATAACAATAAAGGCAAGAATGCCATTTTTATGTCTATTAATGAGTATGAGTTCAAACGAATCTCATCTTGTGCCACTTCTAAGGAAGATTGGGACACATTAATCACTGCCCATGAAGCAGACTCAAGAGTTAAAGCTGCTAAAACTCAAATGCTTATCTAGCAGTACAACTCTTTGATCATGTCTGATTCTGAGTCATTTGATGATTTTTACATGAACTTAACTGATATAGTTACTAAGTTGCATGCTAATGGTATAACTTATGATAGGAACGAAATTGTCTCTAAAATTCTAAGGTCATTACCACAAAAGTTTGATAGTAAGAGGTATGCTATTGAGGAAATGAATGATCAAAACCTTACCCCTGAGTTACTCAGTAGCAAACTTAGGACTGTGAAAATGGAATTAGACTTTAAGAAACAATTAAATCATTCTCAAAGAAAACAGCCCAACTCTAACTTGAGTTTTGCCTCTAAGATACCCAAACTTGAGTCAAATTTGACCAACTCTGACTCTGATGAGGAGTGTGATATAGACAAACTAGATAATCAGATTGCCTTAATGTCTAAACAATTTAAGAAAATTGCCAAATTTCAAAACAAACAGGCATCTAAACAAGGCAAGCCTAATTATCCTACTCTGTCTAATTCCAAACCTCGTGAGAGAGGACTTGACAAACATCCTAAGGATAACAATTCCAGACCCACTAGAGACCTTAAAAAGATTGAATGTTTTAGATGTGGGAAACTAGGTCACATTGCTCACGACTGCAGAGTTAATCTGAATAAAGCCAAGACACACAATAGAGCCAATGTCTGTAAAACTTGGAATGATTCAAGTGACTCTGATGAAGAGGAACTTGAGTCTTCAAATGTACTTGACCCTTGCATGTCCTTTTATGCTAAGATCATTTATAATGATAATATGCCTGTGTGTGATAATGATGATCCTACTCTTGCTTGTGTGAATACTCCTTTGATTGGCCTAGATGCTTTATTGTCTGAAAATGTTGCTAGTTCTAGTTCCGTGTGTGTGAGTCAAAGTGATATCGATAACGACGATGTAAATGGGTGCGTGAGTACTAAAACTGAATCGTTAGGGGTCACTACACACACTTCACTTAGCGACTCAGACACAGATGACCTCCCTGATATCCATACTCTGTATGCTAAGACTCTTAAAAAAGGCACTAGACTAGAGAAGACTATTAGAGACTTGACTAATAAATTAGATGATCTAAGTCTTATTGTGAAGTTGAATGCTTAAGAGTACACTAACCAGTGTCTGACTCATCAATCTGAAATTGAAACTTTTGATCAAAAATTAAAAGAGTTAACTAAAACTAATGAAACCCTGGAAATGAAATACAAGGGAACATTATTAGAACTGGAGGAAGTAAAAACAAAGACAGCTACTGTTTTCAAAAAAATTTCTAAGTTTGAAAACAATTCAAATTGTTTTACTGACATTGTTGTTGACTCCAAGACCAATTCTGATGATAGAACCGGTATTGGATATTGCCCTAAGAACAAACTACAAACTACAAAACTTGAACCTATTAAGATTGTGTCTGGGGGCAAAAAACCAATTGAAACATGTCTAGACTTTCATTTTATTAAAAAGGAATTTGATCAAAAGCAACAAGAGAAAGACATTGGAGAGTCTAGTAATTCTAAGGCTGAGACTGCACTTAAGACTAAATACGTCCGTCCTATGTTCAGAAAGGCTGATTCTACCTTTAAGACCATCCCTCCTAGGAATAGCACTACTGAACAAAATGCTGTTAAACCCATTTTTAGAAGTTTTCCTAAGGAAATACATCCCTCAAGCAATCAATATTGCTCTTACTGTGACATTTATAGTCATTCCTTTGAAGGTTGTTATGCTAGGCGTCTAAACACCCCTGTTTACAACACTTCTGTCTACAATAACTTTAACTATTCTAGGCAAAGTCGTATCAATTATGTCCTTCCAAGACAACCTGATAAGAACTCTAACTACAGAAATAGAAAGACCAAAACTAAAAGTTCATTTAAGAGAAAGGCTCCCAGAAACTTTCCTAAACCAAAAGCTCAAATTTTTCACAATAATCAGTTTGCTGCTCCAAATGTTTTTCGACAAAAAACTGTGTCTCGAAAATTTTATCAAATGAGGGCAAATTTGCGCAAAATTAAAACTAGAGCTATTTGTGTTAGAAAAGATGACCGTTTACCCCAAATGAAGTGTAACATTGTTATCACTGCTTTAAAAGCTGAACACACTTCATCTGGTTGGTATTTAGATTCTGGATGTTCCAAACATATGACAGGAGATGAAACCAAACTTTTAAACAAAACCAGATTTGCTGGTGGGAAAGTAGTTTTTGGGGATGGTGTTTCATCTCAGATCATAGGTAAAGGAATCCTAAAAGAAGAAGGAATGCCTGTTCTCGAAAATATTCTATTAGTTAGAGGCCTTAAAGCCAACCTCCTAAGTATATCATACTTTTGTGACTCTGACCATACAGTCACCTTTTCAAAGAACAATTGTAAAATTCTAAATGATAAAGGTGAATGCATTATTACAGGATTTAGAACACCTGACAATTGTTATACTGCCAAGACTAGTTCTGAAACCTGTAACATTGTCAGAATGGATGACAATGAGATCTGGCATAATCGTATGGGTCACCTAACTTATGATATCATTGGTAGATTGTCTAGTCAAGAGATTGTTAGAGGTATTCCTAAAATTAAACCTATTTCAAGTGTTGTCTGTGGTCATTTCCAGGAAGGAAAAATAGTTAAGACTTCGCATAAAAAGGTTAAAGACATTCTCACCTCTAGACCTTTAGATCTCATCCATATGGACCTTATTGGTCCCTCTAGAATTGTTAGTCTTTGTGGACACAGTTATATCCTTGTCATGGTTGATGATTTCACACGATTCACTTGGGTTGCCTTCTTGAAACAACAATCTGACACGTTTCAGAATTTTTTGAAAATTTTATTAAGAATTGAAAATGAGAAGGACACTCAAGTCAATCGCATTCGTAGTGATAGAGGGGGAGAGTTCATAGACACAGGAATCGTTGAATATTGTGACTACAATGGTTACAAACATGAATTTAGTGCCCCTAAGACTCCTCAGCAGAATGGTATTGCTGAAAGGAAAAACCGAACTCTTCAAGATATGGCACGTGTCATGTTGCATGCCAAATATCTACCTAAGTACTTCTGGGTAGAATCTATTAGAACTACATGTCATATCATTAATAGGGTTTATCTTAGGAAAAACTCTAAACAAACCCCTTAGGAGTTGTGGTACGGTAAGAAGCCTAATCTGAAATACCTAAGAACCTTTGGAAGTCAGTGTTATGTCTGTAAAGATAGAGAACATCTGTCTAAATTTGAAACTCGTGGTGATAAAGCCATCTTCTTAGGATACTCTCCAAACAATCGTGCTTATCTTATATACAATCTGCGTACTAAGGCCCTTATGGAATCGATAAATGTAATTGTAAGCGACACTATTTCAAAAATAAGACATCTGAATCACCTATTGTGGTTGAATCTGAAAATGATTTCAAAACTGATTCCCCAGAAATAGATGACTCATTACCTATTGAGAGTCCAGAAGTACCTGGATGGGTCTGTAAAGATCATCCCATTGACAACGTGGTCGGTAATCTTAATGATCCAGTTCATACAAGATCCCAGTTAAGAAATTACGCTAATTATGCATGTTTCGTCTCAATTGTGGAACCGAAAAATGTTAATGAAGCATTGAATGACACACACTGGATTTCTGCTATGCAGGAAGAACTTTTACAATTTGTCATTCACGATGTCTGGTATCTTGTACCTTGGCCTCAAAACAAAAATGTTATTGGAACACGTTGGATCTTTAAGAACAAATCTGATGAAAATGGGGTGATTCTTAGAAACAAAGCTAGACTTGTTGCTCATGGCTACTCTCAAATAGAAGGAATAGATTTTAGCGAGACTTTTGCCCCTGTCACTCGTCTTGAATCTGTTCGACTTCTTTTCGCCATTGCGTGTCACTTAAAATTCACACTTTATCAAATGGACGTCAAATCTGCCTTCCTAAATGGAATTCTGTCCGAAGAAACATATGTAGAACAACCCAAAGGGTTCATTGACCCTAAATACCCTAACCATGTATTTTGTCTAAAAAAGGCTTTGTATGGCTTAAAACAAGCTCCTAGAGCTTGGTATGAACGCCTTTCCAACTTTTTGTTGGATAAGGGTTTTAAGAGAGGAGGAAATGACCAGACTCTCTTTGTCAAACATTTTGACAAAAACATTATTATAGACCAAGTCTATATAGACGACATCATCTTTGGGTCTACTTCAACATCCGAAGTTAAATCCTTTTCTGCTAGTATGCATAAGGAATTTCACATGTCCCTTATGGGGGAGCTACAGCTTTTCTTAGGATTTCAAGTGAAACAGAATTCTGATGGACTATTTGTCTCTGAAACCAAGTATGCCTTAGATATTGTTAAGAAATTTGGTTTAGATAATGCTAAAGTCGCCAAAACACCTATGAGTACTACTGTTAAATTATGTAAAGATGAAACTGGAAAGACAGTTGATTCCACACTCTATCGTAGTATGATTGGTAGCCTACTCTATCTAACTGCCACGCGACCAGTCATAATGTATGTTGTATGTCTGTGTGCTCGTTACCAGAATAACCCTAAAGAGAGCCATTTATTGAGTGTAAAACGTATAATAAAGTACATAAAAGGCACTCTTAATCTTGGACTTAGGTACACTAAGGATACCTGTAGCACCATCATAGGGTATACTGATGCTGATTGGGCCGGTTGTACTGATGATAGTAAAAGTACATCAGGTGCCTGTTATTATGTCGGCAATAATTTAGTTGGTTGGAGTAGCAAAAAACAGAATTGCACATCTTTATCTACGGCTGAGTCCGAATATATAGCAGCAGGAAGTTGCTGTGCTCAATTGTTATGGATCAAACAGATGTTAAGTGATTATGGGATTAAAGAAGATCAATTACAATTGTACGGTGACAATCAAAGCGCCATTAAAATATCTAAAAACCCGGTTCAACACTCGCGAACTAAACACATTAAAATAAGACATCATTTTATTCGCGAACTTGTTGAAACTAAGGAATTAGAAATTCATTACCTGCCTACTGATCTGCAACTTGCAGACATGTTCACTAAACCTTTAGACTATAATATATTTCTGTATTTGCGAAATTCTATAGGCATGGTATGCGCTGATTAAACTCTTAAGACTTTAAGTTTTACCCTTTGTCCATTTGAGACAAAATGGGGGAGAAATTTGAGTTTTATGAGTTCAATTTTTTGTTCACATTTCATCTAAACTGCTTGATCTTAGTGTGCATATTTGCAGGAATCTCTTCTACTGGTTGTCTACCTTTTCTAGTGTACAAATTTGTAAATAGTTGAGTTATGTAATTTTTGACTTTCTAGGAAATGGGTAGATAGTAACTTCTGTATAGGACTAGGTTTTATTTCTTTTGGTTCCCTACGAGTTTTAAGATAACTCAAAGGAGATTTTGTCTCATATTTCCAAAGGGGGAGATTGCAGCACCTTATACCTTTGACTTGCTTAAGTCTATACTGTATAAGTGTTCAACTAGTTTGGAAATAGTGACAAAATTGGTAGTTCATCCTAGAAACCAAAAAGCCTCAGAACTTTTCTCTCTAATTCTCTTCAATGATCTATGAAGGTAAAAATTGATTCACACTACACACAATTAGAAGTGCATACATGTGTTCATATTGCTTAAAATTGAGTGTGTGTTTAATTCCCCTTGAATTGGAGCTTTAAATATTTTTGGGGAATTTTTAAATATTTTTAGATATTTTTTAATCATTTTTTAATAAATGTTTTCATAAATAAAATGGGATTATATAATTTGTGGGGTTAATATTCTATTTTGGAAACTTCTGTTTTCATTAAAAAGTTTGGTTGGGTAGGATCTCAAACCGCTAGAGACTTCAGGGTGATGTTTTGTAATTAATTTGACGCGCGTGTGAGGGCCTCTCATATGTCAACACTTGTCATCCCCTTAATGCGTCAATGTGTGTTTGTTGTGTGAGAGGATAGTCTAGTTCATTGTTGATCGTTGGATCATTCCAAATCGAGGGTCTGCATGTGTTCTTAGTTAATCCCGGTGCTATCCATATGAACCAATCACAATCGTTCCTAGCCACCGCTGTTTTATAACCTTTGGATCAAGTCAAACTCTGCAAGACTTGATCTCAGCCATTGATTTGCCTCGATCATCCAGAACCTTCCCTCAGCCCTATATATACCCTCCACTCCTCAGCCTTAGAAGACTTTTGGGCATTCGTCTTTCTGAGAGAAAAAAAATAAGAGAGAACTGAGAGAGAAGAGAGAAGTGAGAGAAGAGAGAAAAGAATAGAGAGAAGAGAGAGAAAGGGAAACAGTTAGCCAACCCCTAACCCTAACCCTAAACACTTCAACTAAGAAACAAACCTTCGTATACATTCAACCCCAAACACAACCTTGAGTGTTTGAGAGAGTGGTTTGTTCATATCGTTGTTGTAACCTCTTGATCTTTTGATCTTGTTCACAACTTAAACATTAGAGTGAAGATCTTGTTTCTTTTTCCATAAAAACGTTAGATCTATACTCTGCATGTTACATTTTTCACTAGATCTTCATATTTTCTACTTGGTTTAAGAAAATCATTTTTGATTTGGTTTTAAAATGTTTTATGGTTTCTGTTTTTACAAAACTTAACCTGACCTAGTTGGATTCACACTTGGAGATTTTCAATCTCATAAATGTTTTCAAAAAGAGATTGATTAAGATCTTGTCCGATTTTTCAAGCGAGATATCCGTGGAATCTGGGTTATATTAAAGGTCAAAAAGGTTTTTAGTTTTGTAAGAAAGAAAAATAAAAAAATCACAGCATATAGACTTTATATGTAATTTTTATAGGACTGTCTGTAAATCTAAGTGTGTGTGAGTTCATGCATGTGAATAGGGATCACTTCACAAACACTTAACACACTACTACACTGGAAGTATTGTGTATAAGATCAGAGATCATTGAGTCGACGTAAAGAAGCTAAAGCAAATGAAGTTAGCAAACTAAAGAACATCATCAAGAAATCATATCTATGAGAAGTTAGAAGGACACCAAGTGGGGTATATTCCTAAACTTTAAATAGGTTGATTTGTGTGTTTGCATGTTGTATTGTTTGTAACTGATTTTTGTTATTAGTGGATTTTTGTTTTTGTGACTTAGAAGTCACCGTGGATGTTTCCTCTGTTGGGAGAGGTTTTACCACGTTAAAATCATTGTGTTGATTATCTTCATTTACTCATATCATTCTATAAGTGTGCTGAATTTTTGAAACTGCCTTAGTTTTAAAAACTGATTACACAATCTTAATTACTCTCGTACATAAGTTGCTTTGTAAACACATCTTGTTTATAACTTTTATTTTTCAAAAGAAAAGGGTTTATCCAACAAACATTTCGGAGTTGCTTATTCAGTTTAATCTTGTATTAAACGGCATTAGCGACGTTTTTCAATTGGTATCAGAGCCCTGTTAACTTTTATTTCAAAAGATCTTGTGTTTCTGAAATCGTTTTCTGAAAACTTAACTATGGACGAGAAGAATGAAATTTTTGGTAATCTGTCCAGACCTCCACTCTTTGATGGAAACAACTTTGCTTACTGGAAAGTAAGAATGGTTGCCTTCATCCAAGGGACTTTAGGAGATGATGTCTGGGACATTATTGAAAATGGATACACTTATCCTACTAAACCAGCCACTGAAGGAAGTGATGAGAGGGTAAAGAAAATCTTAAGTGAATTTACCAAAGAAGAGAAAACCATTTCTCGAAATAACAATAAAGGCAAGAATGCCATTTTTATGTCTGTTAATGAGTATGAGTTCAAACGAATCTCATCTTGTGCCACTTCTAAGGAAGCTTGGGACACATTAATCACTGCCCATGAAGGAGACTCAAGAGTAAAAGCTGCTAAAACTCAAATGCTTATCTAGCAGTACAACTCTTTGATCATGTCTGATTCTGAGTCGTTTGATGATTTTTACATGAACTTAACGGATATAGTTACTAAGTTGCATGCTAATGGTATAACTTATGATAGGAATGAAATTGTCTCTAAAATTCTAAGGTCATTACCACAAAAGTTTGACAGTAAGAGGTATGCTATTGAGGAAATGAATGATCAAAACCTTACCCCTGAGTTACTCAGTAGCAAACTTAGGACTGTGAAAATGGAATTAGACTTTAAGAAACAATTAAATCATTCTCAAAGAAAACAGCCCAACTCTAACTTGAGTTTTGCCTCTAAGATACCCAAACTTGAGTCTAATTTGACCAACTCTGACTCTGATGAGGAGTGTGATATAGACAAACTAGATAATCAGATTGCCTTAATGTCTAAACAATTTAAGAAAATTGTCAAATTTCGAAACAAACAGGCATCTAAACAAGGCAAGCCTAATTATCCTACTCTGTCTAATTCCAAACCTCATGAGAGAGGACTTGACAAACATCCTAAGGATAACAATTCCAGACCCACTAGAGACCTTAAAAAGATTGAATGTTTTAGATGTGGGAAACTAGGTCACATTGCTCACGACTGTGGAGTTAATCTGAATAAAGCCAACACACACAATAGAGCCAATGTCTGTAAAACATGGAATGATTCAAGTGACTCTGATGAACAGGAACTTGAGTCTTCAAATGTACTTGACCCTTGCATGTCCTTTTATGCTAAGATCATTTACAATGATAATATGCCTGTGTGTGATAATGATGCTGCTAATCTTGCTTGTGTGAATACTCCTTTGATTGGCCTATATGCTTTATTGTCTGAAAATGTTGCTAGTTCTAGTTCCGTGTGTGTGAGTCAAAGTGATATCGATAACGACGATGTAAATGGGTGCGTGAGTACTAAAACTGAATCATTAGGGGTCACTACACACACTTCACTTAGCGACTCAGACACAGATGACCTCCCTGATATCCATACTCTGTATGCTAAGACTCTTAAAAAAGGCACTAGACTGGAGAAGACTATTAGAGACTTGACTAAGAAATTAGATGATCTAAGTTTTATTGTGAAGTTGAATGCTGAAGAGTACACTAACCAGTGTTTGACTCATCAATCTGAAATTGAAACTTTTGATCAAAAATTAAAAGAGTTGACTAAAACTAATGAAACCCTGGAAATGAAATACAAGGGAACATTATTAGAACTGAAGGAAGCAAAAACAAAGACAGCTACAGTTTTCAAAAAAATTTCTAAGTTTGAAAACAATTCAAATTGTTTTACTGACTTTGTTGTTGACTCCAAGACCAATTCTGATGATAGAACCGGTATTGGATTTTGCCCTAAGAACAAACTACAAACTACAAAACTTGAACCTATTAAGATTGGGTCTGGGGGCAAAAAACCAATTGAAACATGTCCAGACTTTCATTTTATTAAAAAGGAATTTGATCAAAAGCAACAACAGAAAGACATTGGAGAGTCTAGTAATTATAAGGCTGAGACTGCACTTAAGACTAAATACGTCTGTCCTTTGATCAGAAAGGCTGATTCTACCTTTAAGACCATCCCTCCTAGGAATAGCACTACTGAACAGAATGCTGTTAAACCCATTTTTAGAAGTTTTCCTAAGGAAATCCATCCCTCAAGCAATCAATATTGCTCTTACTGTGACATTTATGGTCATTCCTTTGAAGGTTGTTATGCTAGGCGTCTAAACACCACTGTTTACAACACTTCTGTCTACAAGAACTTTAACTATTCTAGGCAAAGTCGTATCAATTATGTCCTTCCAAGACAGCCTGATAAGAACTCTAACTACAGAAATAGAAAGACCAAAACTAAAAGTTCATTTAAGAGAAAGGCTCCCAGAAACTTTCCTAAACCAAAAGCTCAAATTTTTCACAATAATCAGTTTGCTGCTCCAAATGTTTTTCGACAAAAAGCTGTGTCTCGAAAATTTTATCAAATGAGGGCAAACTTGCGCAAAATTAAAACTAGAGCTATTTGGGTTAGAAAAGATGATCTTTTACCCCAAATGAAGTGTAACATTGTTATCACTGCTTTAAAAGCTGAACACACTTCATCTGGTTGGTAGTTAGATTCTGGATGTTCCAAACATATGACAGGAGATGAAACCAAACTTTTAAACAAAACCAGATTTGCTGGTGGGAAAGTAGTTTTTGGTGATGGTGTTTCATCTCAGATCATAGGTAAAGGAACCCTAAAAGAAGAAGGAATGCATGTTCTCGAAAATATTCTATTAGTTAGAGGCCTTAAAGCCAACCTCCTAAGTATATCACAATTTTGTGACTCTGACCATACAGTCACCTTTTCAAAGAACAATTGTAAAATTCTAAATGATAAAGGTGAATGCATTATTACAGGATTTAGAACACCTGACAATTGTTATACTGTCAAGACTAGTTCTGAAACCTGTAACATTGTCAGAATGGATGACAATGAGATCTGGCATAATCGTATGGGTCACCTAAGTTATTATATCCTTGGTAGATTGTCTAGTCAAGAGATTGTTAGAGGTATTCCTAAAATTAAACCTATTTCAAGTGTTGTCTGTGGTCATTGTCAGGAAGGAAAAATAGTTAAGACTTCGCATAAAAAGGTTAAAGGCATTCTCACCTCTAGACCTTTAGATCTCATCCATATGGACCTTATTGGTCCCTCTAGAACTGTTAGTCTTTGTGGACACAGTTATATCCTTGTCATGGTTGATGATTTCACACGATTCACTTGGGTTGCCTTCTTGAAACAAAAATCTGACACGTTTCAAAATTTTTTGAAAATTTTATTAAGAATTGAAAATGAGAAGGACACTCAAGTCAATTGCATTCGTAGTGATAGAGGGGGAGAGTTCATAGACACAGGAATCGTTGAATATTGTGACTACAACGGTTACAAACATGAATTTAGTGCCCCTAAGACTCCTCAGGAGAATGGTATTGCTGAAAGGAAAAACCGAACTCTTAAAGAGATGGCACGTGTCATGTTGCATGCCAAATCTCTACCTAAGTACTTCTGGGTAGAATTTATTAGAACTGCATGTCATATCATTAATAGGGTTTACCTTAGGAAAAACTCTAAACAAACCCCTTATGTGTTGTGGTACGGTAAGAAGCCTAATCTGAAATACCTAAGAACCTTTGGAAGTCAGTGTTATGTCTGTAAAGATAGAGAACATCTGTCTAAATTCGAAACTCGTGGTGATAAAGCCATCTTCTTAGGATACTCTCCAAACAGTCGTGCTTATCGTATATACAATCTGCGTACTAAGGCCCTTATGGAATCGATAAATGTAATTGTAAGCGACACTATTGTCGAAAATAAGACATCTGAATCACCTATTGTGGTTGAATCTGAAAATGATTTCAAAACTGATTCACCAGAAATAGATGACTCATTACCTATTGAGAGTCCAGAAGTACCTGGCTGGGTCTGTAAAGATCATCCCATTGACAACGTGGTCGGTAATCTTAATGAGCCAGTTCATACTAGATCCCAGTTAAGAAATTACGCTAATTATGCATGTTTCGTCTCCCTTGTGGAACCGAAAAATGTTAATGAAGCATTGAATGACACACACTGGATTTCTGCTATGCAGGAAGAACTCTTACAATTTGTCATTCACGATGTCTGGTATCTTGTACCTCGGTCTCAAAACAAAAATGTTATTGGAACACGTTGGATCTTTAAGAACAAATCTGATGAAAATGGGGTGATTCTTAGAAACAAAGCTAGACTTGTTGCTCAAGGCTACTCTCAAATAGAAGGAATAGATTTTAGCGAGACTTTTGCCCCTGTCACTCGTCTTGAATCTGTTCGACTTATTTTCTCCATTGCGTGTCACTTAAAATTCACACTTTATCAAATGGACGTCAAATCTGCCTTCCTAAATGGAATTCTATCCGAAGAAACATATGTAGAACAACCCAAAGGGTTCATTGACCCTAAATACCCTAACAATGTATTTCTTCTAAAAAAGGCTTTGTATGGCTTAAAACAAGCTCCTAGAGCTTGGTATGAACGCCTTTCCAACTTTTTGTTGGATAAGGGTTTTAAGAGAGGAGGAAATGACCAGACTCTCTTTGTCAAACATTTTGACAAAAACATTATTATAGCCCAAGTCTATGTAGACGACATCATCTTTGGGTCTACTTCAACATCCGAAGTTAAATCCTTTTCTGCTAGTATGCATAAGGAATTTCACATGTCCCTTATGGGGGAGCTACAGCTTTTCTTAGGATTTCAAGTGAAACAGAATTCTGATGGACTATTTGTCTCTGAAACCAAGTATGCCTTAGATATTGTTAAGAAATTTGGTTTAGATAATGCTAAAGTCGCCAAAACACCTATGAGTACTACTGTTAAATTATGTAAAGATGAAACTAGAAAGACAGTTGATTCCACACTCTATCGTAGTATGATTGGTAGCCTACTCTATCTAACTGCCTCGCGACCAGACATAATGTATGTTGTTTTCCTGTGTGCTCGTTACCAGAATCACCCTAAAGAGAGCCATTTATTGAGTGTAAAACGTATAATAAAGTACATAAAAGGCACTCTTAATCTTGGACTTAGGTACACTAAGGATACCTGTAGCACCATCATAGGGTATACTGATGCTAATTGGGCCGGTTGTACTGATGATAGTAAATGTACATCAGGTGCCTGTTATTAAGTCGACAATAATTTAGTTGGTTGGAGTAGCAAAAAACAGAATTGCACATCTTTATCTACGGCTGAGTCCGAATATATAGCAGCAGGAAGTTGTTGTGCTCAATTGTTATGGATCAAACAGATGTTAAGTGATTATGGGATTAAATAAGATCAATTACAATTGTATTGTGACAATCAAAGCACCATTAACATATCTAAAAACCCGGTTCAACACTCGCGAACTAAACACATTAAAATAAGACATCATTTTATTCGTGAACTTGTTGAAAGTAAGGATTTAAAAATTCATTACCTGCCTACTGATCTGCAACTTGCAGACATGTTCACTAAACCTTTAGACTATAATAGATTTCTGTATTTGCGAAATTCTATAGGCATGGTATGCGCTGATTAAACTCTTAAGACTTTAAGTTTTACCCTTTGTCCATTTGAGACAAAATGGGGGAGAAATTTGAGTTTTATGAGTTCAATTTTTTGTTCACAATTTCATCTAAACTGCTTGATCTTAGTGTGCATATTTGCAGGAATCTCTTCTACTGGTTGTCTACCTTTTCTAGTGTACAAATTTGTAAATAGTTGAGTTATGTAATTTTTGACTTTCTAGGAAATGGGTAGATAGTAACTTCTGTATAGGACTCGGTTTTATTTCTTTTGGTTCCCTACGAGTTTTAAGCTAACTCAAAGGAGATTTTGTCTCATATTTCCAAAGGGGGAGATTGAAGCACCTTATACCTTTGACTTGCTTAAGTCTATACTGTATAAGTGTTCAACTAGTTTGGAAATAGTGACAAAATTGGTAGTTCATCCTAGAAACCAAAAAGCCTCAGAACTTTACTCTCTAATTCTCTTCAATGATCTATGAAGGTAAAAATTGATTCACACTACACACAATTAGAAGTGCATACATGTGTTCATATTGCTTAAAATTGAGTGTGTGTTTAATTCCCCTTGAATTGGAGCTTTAAATATTTTTTGGGAATTTTTAAAATATTTTTAGATATTTTTTAAACATTTTTTAATAAATGTTTCCATAAATAAAATGGGATTATATAATTTGTGGGGTTAATATTCAATTTTGGAAACTTCTGTTTTCATTAAAAAGTTTGGTTGGGTAGGATCTTAAAGCGCTAGAGACTTCAGGGTGATGTTTTGTAATTAATTTGACGCGCGTGTGAGGGCCTCTCATATGTCAACACTTGTCATCCCCTTAATGCGTCAATGTGTGTTTGTTGTGTGAGAGGATAGCCTGGTTCATTGCTGATCGTTGGATCATTCCCAATCGAGGGTCTGCATGTGTTCTTAGTTAATCCCGGTGCTATCCATATGAACCAATCACAATCGTTCCTAGCCACCGCTGTTTTATAACCTTTGGATCAAGTCAAACTCTGCAAGACTTGATCTCAGCCATTGATTTGCCTCGATCATCCAGAACCTTCCCTCAGCCCTATATATACCCTCCATTTCTCAGCCTTAGAAGACTTTTGGGCATTCGTCTTTCTGAGAGAAAAAAAATAAGAGAGAAGTGAGAGAAGAGAGAAAAGAATAGAGAGAAGAGTGAGAAAGGGAAACAGTTAGCCAAACCCTAACCCTAACCCTAAACACTTCAACTAAGAAACAAACCTTCGTATACATTCAACCCCAAACACAACCTTGAGTGTTTGAGAGAGTGGTTTGTTCATATCGTTGTTGTAAGCTCTTGATCTTTTGATCTTGTTCACAACTTAAACATTAGAGTGAAGATCTTGTTTCTTTTTCCATAGAAACGTTAGATCTATACTCTGCATGTTACATTTTTCACTAGATCTTCATATTTTCTACTTGGTTTAAGAAAATCATTTTTGATTTGGTTTTAAAATGTTTTATGGTTTCTGTTTTTACAAAACTTAACCTGACCTAGTTGGATTCACACTTGGAGATTTTCAATCTCATAAATGTTTTCAAAAAGAGATTGATTAAGATCTTGTCCGATTTTTCAAGCGAGATATCCGTGGAATTTGGGTTATATTAAAGGTCAAAAAGGTTTTTAGTTTTGTAAGAAAGAAAAATAAAAAAATCACAGCATATAGACTTTATATGTAATTTTTATAGGACTGTCTGTAAATCTAAGTGTGTGTGAGTTCATGCATGTGAATAGGGATCACTTCACAAACACTTAACACACTACTACACTGGAAGTATTGTGTATAAGATCAGAGATCATTGAGTCGACGTAAAGAAGCTAAAGCAAATGAAGTTAGCAAACTGAAGAACATCATCAAGAAATCAGATCTATGAGAAGTTAGAAGGACACCAAGTGGGGTATATTCCTAAACTTTAAATAGGTTGATTTGTGTGTTTGCATGTTGTATTGTTTGTAACTAATTTTTGTTATTAGTGGATTTTTGTTTTTGTGACTTAGAAGTCACCGTGGATGTTTCCTCTGTTGGGAGAGGTTTTACAACGTTAAAATCATTGTGTTGATTATCTTCATCTACTCATATCATTCTATAAGTGTGCTGAATTTTTGAAACTGCCTTAGTTTTAAAAACTGATTACACAATCTTAATTACTCTCGTACATAAGTTTCTTTGTAAACACATCTTGTTTATAATTTTTATTTTTCAAAACAAAAGGGTTTATCCAACAAACATTTCGGAGTTGCTTATTCAGTTTAATCTTGTATTAAACGGCATTAGCGACGTTTTTCAATTGGTATCAGAGCCCTGTTAACTTTTATTTCAAAAGATCTTGTGTTTCTGAAATCGTTTTCTGAAAAACTTAACTATGGACGAGAAGAATGAAAGGTTTGGTAATCTGTCCAGACCTCCACTCTTTGATTGAAACAACTTTGCTTACTGGAAATTAAGAATGGTTGCCTTCATCCAAGGGACTTTAGGAGATGATGTCTGGGACATTATTGAAAATGGATACACTTATCCTACTAAACCAGCCACTGAAGGAAGTGATGAGAGGGTAAAGAAAATCTTAAGTGAATTTACCAAAGATGAGAAAACCATTTCTCGAAATAAAAATAAAGGCAAGAATGCCATTTTTATGTCTATTAATGAGTATGAGTTAAAACGAATCTCATCTTGTGCCACTTCTAAGGAAGCTTGGGACACATTAATCACTGCCCATGAAGGAGACTCAAGAGTTAAAGCTGCTAAAACTCAAATGCTTATCTAGCAGTACAATTCTTTGATCATGTCTGATTCTGAGTCGTTTGATGATTTTTACATGAACTTAACGGATATAGTTACTAAGTTGCATGCTAATGGTATAACTTATGATAGTAATGAAATTGTCTCTAAAATTCTAAGGTCATTACCACAAAAGTTTGACAGTAAGAGGTATGCTATTGAGGAAATGAATGATCAAAACCTTACCCCTGAGTTACTCAGTAGCAAACTTAGGACTGTGAAAATGGAATTAGACTTTAAGAAATAATTAAATCATTCTCAAAGAAAACAGCCCAACTCTAACTTGAGTTTTGCCTCTAAGATACCCAAACTTGAGTCTAATTTGACCAACTCTGACTCTGATGAGGAGTGTGATATAGACAAACTAGATAATCAGATTGCCTTAATGTCTAAACAATTTAAGAAAATTGTCAAATTTCGAAACAAACAGGCATCTAAACAAGGCAAGCCTAATTATCCTACTCTGTCTAATTCCAAACCTCATGAGAGAGGACTTGACAAACATCCTAAGGATAACAATTCCAGACCCACTAGAGACCTTAAAAAGATTGAATGTTTTAGATGTGGGAAACTAGGTCACATTGCTCACGACTGTGGAGTTAATCTGAATAAAGCCAACACACACAATAAAGCCAATGTCTGTAAAACTTGGAATGATTCAAGTGACTCTGATGAAGAGGAACTTGAGTCTTCAAATGTACTTGACCCTTGCATGTTCTTTTATGCTAAGATCATTTACAATGATAATATGCCTGTGTGTGATAATGATGCTGCTACTCTTGCTTGTGTGAATACTCCTTTGATTGGCCTAGATGCTTTATTGTCTGAAAATGTTGCTAGTTCTAGTTCCGTGTGTGTGAGTCAAAGTGATATCGATAACGACGATGTAAATGGGTGCGTGAGTACTAAAACTGAATCGTTAGGGGTCACTACACACACTTCACTTAGCGACTCAGACACAGATGACCTCCCTGATATCCATACTCTGTATGCTAAGACTCTTAAAAAAGGCACTAGACTATAGAAGACTATTAGAGACTTGACTAAGAAATTAGATGATCTAAGTCTTATTGTGAAGTTGAATGCTGAAGAGTACACTAACCAGTGTCTGACTCATCAATCTGAAATTGAAACTTTTGATCAAAAATTAAAAGAGTTGACTAAAACTAATGAAACCGTGGAAATGAAATACAAGGGAACATTTTTAGAACTGGAGGAAGCAAAAACAAAGACAGCTACTGTTTTCAAAAAAATTTCTAAGTTTGAAAACAATTCAAATTGTTTTACTGACTTTTTTGTTGACTCCAAGACCAATTCTGATGATAGAACCGGTATTGGATTTTGCCCTAAGAACAAACTACAAACTACAAAACTTGAACTTATTAAGTTTGTGTCTGGGGGCAAAAAACCAATTGAAACATGTCTAGACTTTCATTTTATTAAAAAGGAATTTGATCAAAAGCAACAAGAGAAAGACATTGGAGAGTCTAGTAATTCTAAGGCTGAGACTTCACTTAAGACTAAATACGTCTGTCCTTTGATCAGAAAGGCTGATTCTACCTTTAAGACCATCCCTCCTAGGAATAGCACTACTGAACAGAATGCTGTTAAACCCATTTTTAGAAGTTTTCCTAAGGAAATCCATCCCTCAAGCAATCCATATTGCTCTTACTGTGACATTTATGGTAATTCCTTTGAAGGTTGTTATGCTAGGCGTCTAAACACCCCTGTTTACAACACTTCTGTCTGCAAGAACTTTAACTATTCTAGGCAAAGTCGTATCAATTATGTCCTTCCATGACAACCTGATAAGAACTCTAACTACAGAAATAGAAAGACCAAAACTAAAAGTTCATTTAAGAGAAAGGCTCCCAGAAACTTTCCTAAACCAAAAGCTCAAATTTTTCACGATAATCAGTTTGCTGCTCCAAATGTTTTTGGACAAAAAGCTGTGTCTCGAAAATTTTATCAAATGAGGGCAAACTTGTGCAAAATTAAAACTAGAGCTATTTGGGTTAGAAAAGATGATCTTTTACCTCAAATGAAGTGTAACATTGTTATCACTGCTTTAAAAGCTGAACACACTTCATCTGGTTGGTATTTAGATTCTGGATGTTCCAAACATATGACAGGAGATGAAACCAAACTTTTAAACAAAACCAGATTTGCTGGTGGGAAAGTAGTTTTTGGTGATGGTGTTTCATCTCAGATCATAGGTAAAGGAACCCTAAAAGAAGAAGGAATTCCTATTATCGAAAATATTCTATTAGTTAGAGGCCTTAAAGCCAACCTCCTAAGTATATCACAATTTTGTGACTCTGACCATACAGTCACCTTTTCAAAGAACAATTGTAAAATTCTAAATGATAAAGGTGAATGCATTATTACAGGATTTAGAACACCTGACAATTGTTATACTGTCAAGACTAGTTCTGAAACCTGTAACATTGTCAGAATGGATGATAATGAGATCTGGCATAATCGTATGGGTCACCTAAGTTATGATATCCTTGGTAGATTGTCTAGTCAAGAGATTGTTAGAGGTATTCCTAAAATTAAACCTATTTCAAGTGTTGTCTGTGGTCATTGCCAGGAAGGAAAAATAGTTAAGACTTCGCATAAAAAGGTTAAAGACATTCTCACCTCTAGACCTTTAGATCTCATCCATATGGACCTTATTGGTCCCTCTAGAACTGTTAGTCTTTGTGGACACAGTTATATCCTTGTCATGGTTGATGATTTCACACGATTCACTTGGGTTGCCTTCTTGAAACAAAAATCTGACACGTTTCAAAATTTTTTGAAAATTTTATTAAGAATTGAAAATGAGAAGGACACTCAAGTCAATCGCATTCATAGTGATAGAGGGGGAGAGTTCATAGACACGGGAATCATTGAATATTGTGACTACAACGGTTACAAACATGAATTTAGTGCCCCTAAGACTCCTCACCAGAATGGTATTGCTGAAAGGAAAAACCGAACTCTTCAAGAGATGGCACGTGTCATGTTGCATGCCAAATCTCTACCTAAGTACTTCTGGGTAGAATCTATTAGAACTGCATGTCATATCATTAATAGGGTTTACCTTAGGAAAAACTCTAAACAAACCCCTTATGAGTTGTGGTACGGTAAGAAGCCTAATCTGAAATACCTAAGAACCTTTGGAAGTCAGTGTTATGTCTATAAAGATAGAGAACATCTGTCTATATTCGAAACTCGTGGTGATAAAGCCATCTTCTTAGGATACTCTCCAAACAGTCGTGCTTATCGTATATACAATCTGCGTACTAAGGCCCTTATGGAATCGATAAATGTTATTGTAAGCGACACTATTGTCGAAAATAAGACATTTGAATCACCTATCGTGGTTGAATCTGAAAATGATTTCAAAACTGATTCACCAGAAATAGATGACTCATTACCTATTGAGAGTCCAGAAGTACCTGGCTGGGTCTGTAAAGATCATCCCATTGACAACGTGGTCGGTAATCTTAATGAGCCAGTTCATACTAGATCCCAGTTAAGAAATTACGCTAATTATGCATGTTTCGTCTCCCTTGTGGAACCGAAAAATGTTAATGAAGCATTGAATGACACACACTAGATTTCTGCTATGCAGGAAGAACTCTTACAATTTGTCATTCACGATGTCTGGTATCTTGTACCTCGGCCTCAAAACAAAAATGTTATTGGAACACGTTGGATCTTTAAGAACAAATCTGATGAAAATGGGGTGATTCTTATAAACAAAGCTAGACTTGTTGCTCAAGGCTACTCTCAAATAGAAGGAATAGATTTTACCGAGACTTTTGCCCCTGTCACTCGTCTTGAATCTGTTCGACTTCTTTTCGCCATTGCGTGTCACTTAAAATTCACACTTTATCAAATGGACGTCAAATCTGCCTTCCTAAATGGAATTCTGTCCGAAGAAACATATGTAGAACAACCCAAAGGGTTCATTGACCCTAAATACCATAACCATGTATTTCGTCTAAAAAAGGCTTTGTATGGCTTAAAACAAGCTCCTAGAGCTTGGTATGAACGCCTTTCCAACTTTTTGTTCGATAAGGGTTTTAAGAGAGGAGGAAATGACCAGACTCTCTTTGTCAAACATTTTGACAAAAACATTATTATAGCCCAAGTCTATGTAGACGACATCATCTTTGGGTCTACTTCAACATCCGAAGTTAAATCCTTTTCTGCTAGTATGCATAAGTAATTTCACATGTCCCTTATGGGGGAGCTACAGCTTTTCTTAGGATTTCAAGTGAAACAGAATTGTGATGGACTATTTGTCTCTCAAACCAAGTATGCCTTAGATATTGTTAAGAAATTTGGTTTAGATAATGCTAAAGTCGCCAAAACACCTATGAGTACTACTGTTAAATTATGTAAAGATGAAACTGGAAAGACATTTGATTCCACACTCTATCGTAGTATGATTGGTAGCCTACTCTATCTAACTGCCTCGCAACCAGACATAATGTATGCTATTTGTCTGTGTGCTCGTTACCAGAATAAACCTAAAGAGAGCCATTTATTGAGTGTAAAACGTATAATAAAGTACATAAAAGGCACTCCTAATCTTGGACTTAGGTACACTAAGGATACCTGTAGCACCATCATAGGGTATACTGATGCTGATTGGGCCGGTTGTACTGATGATAGTAAAAGTACATCAGGTGCCTGTTATGGGATTAAAGAAGATCAATTAAAATTGTATTGTGACAATCAAAGCGCCATTAACATATCTAAAAACCCAGTTCAACACTCGCGAACTAAACACATTATAATAAGACATCATTTTATTCGCAAACTTGTTGAAACTAAGGAATTAGAAATTCATTACCTGCCTACTGATCTGCAACTTGCAGACATGTTCACTAAACCTTTAGACTATAATAGATTTCTGTATTTGCGAAATTCTATAGGCATGGTATGCGCTGATTAAACTCTTAAGACTTTAAGTTTTACCCTTTGTCCATTTGAGACAAAATGGGGGAGAAATTTGAGTTTTATGAGTTCAATTTTTTGTTCACATTTCATCTAAACTGCTTGATCTTAGTGTGCATATTTGCAGAAATCTCTTCTACTGGTTGTCTACCTTTTCTAGTGTAAAAATTTGTAAATAGTTGAGTTATGTAATTTTTGACTTTCTAGGAAATGGGTAGATAGTAACTTCTGTATAGGACTAGGTTTTATTTCTTTTGGTTCCCTACGAGTTTTAAGCTAACTCAAAGGAGATTTTGTCTCATATTTCCAAAGGGGGAGATTGAAGCACCTTATACCTTTGACTTGCTTAAGTCTATACTGTATAAGTGTTCAACTAGTTTGGAAATAGTGACAAAATTGGTAGTTCATCCTAGAAACCAAAAAGCCTAAGAACTTTTCTCTCTAATTCTCTTCAATGATCTATGAAGGTAAAAATTGATTCACACTACACACAATTAGAAGTGCATACATGTGTTCATATTGCTTAAAATTGAGTGTGTGTTTAATTCCCCTTGAATTGGAGCTTTAAATGTTTTTTGGGAATTTTTAAATATATTTAGATATTTTTTAAACATTTTTTAGTAAATGTTTTCATAAATAAAATGGGATTATATAATTTGTAGGGTTAATATTCTATTTTGGAAACTTCTGTTTTCATTAAAAAGTTTGGTTGGGTAGGATCTCAAAGCGCTAGATACTTCAGGGTGATGTTTTGTAATTAATTTGACGCGCGTGTGAGGGCCTCTCATAGGTCAACACTTGTCATACCCTTAATGCGTCAATGTGTGTTTGTTGTGTGAGAGGATAGCCTGGTTCATTGCTGATCGTTGGATCATTCCTAATCGAGGGTCTGCATGTGTTCTTAGTTAATCCCGGTGCTATCCATATGAACCAATCAATATCGTTCCTAGCCACCGCTGTTTTATAACCTTTGGATGAAGTCAAACTCTGCAGGACTTGATCTCAACCATTGATTTGCCTCGATCATCCAGAACCTTCCCTCAGCCCTATATATACCCTCCACTTCTCAGCCTTAGAAGACTTTTATGCATTCGTCTTTCTGAGAGAAAAAAAAATAAGAGAGAAGTGAGAGAGAAGAGAGAAGTGAGAGAAGAGAGAAAAGAATAGAGAGAAAGGGAAACAGTTAGCCAAACCCTAACCCTAATGTAATACCCCGTATTTTCTATGATATTTATTTTTGGGGATTAATTTAATTAAATATTTATTAATTGGAAATTAATCCGGATAATAATATTAACGTGATGTGAGTTAGTATTTTATTATAATGTGTATACTTGGCATTATATGAATATTGGAAAATATTGAAATTGTCACGAGATTGAAATACGGCAATTTGGGAAACTTTGTTGGGACGCGCGTGACAGTCGCGTCAGGAATATAATTATTTGAATTAAAAAATGAATTTTATTTTTATCACCCGTATGTTCATTTTGAGTGCGCCAACGCGACCGGAAGGGTCGAAATAGTCAGAAAACACTAGCCGGGAGTTTAGTTTGGGTCCCGGGGTATTTTTAGGCCATACCGGCATCATAAGGGTATTTTGGTAATTTTGTATTTTTGGGAATTAAAAGTGACGAAAATTAGAATAGAAATCTGACTTCTTCTTTAACCCACTAAACCCACTAACTACACTAAGAGACTAAATGGACTACGGGAGAAGTTGAAATATATTCCCAACTTACCAAAAACCAAACACACCTCCATTGTCATCATCCTTGGGAAGAACTTGTAGAGAGAGAGAGAGAGGAAAGAATTCTGCAGAAAGAGAGATAGAGGAAAGATTCAACCTTCAAATTCAACATCAAATTCAGAGAAATATTAAGGCAAGTGGTTTAAATTCATTTGATTCAAGCTATGCTTTCCCATGTTTAGGAATTTTCGAAATTGATCTTGGAAGATGATTTAGACCCATATATTGGAAGTTAAAAGTTATGAATTATGTTAGGGATTGCATGTAGTAATATTCTGGACGAATTATATGTTCTAAACAGAACCATTGATGATCTAAAAATGGAGTTTAGAAGTAGTTTATTGATGTTCTTTAATGGGGAAGAAATCTGAAATTTTTTGATGTAGTCTTGATCTAAACAAAGCCTTTGAATGATGAATTATGGGTTTTAGAATGTTAATACTGTTGTAGAATGATAGTATGATGATATTGTAACCTTGTCTTAGAGTTTCATTCTTGAAAATGATGTTTTGGGACGAATTGGTAACTGCAAAACGAAGCAGTCCGTAACCATACATGGTGCGTTCGATCGATCGATGTTCTTCAGTCAGTCGATCGACCACCATCGATCGATCGAAGGTAAAGGTCGATCGATCGACCTTCCCAGAATGAGTAAAGTTTTTCCCTAATTAAATTTTAATGGTGTTAATCCTTGAATGATATTATTGGAGACCTTATGAATACCCTTAACCTTAAGGAAGACCAGTAGGCATGATTATGAGATTGGACCTTAATTGGAATTCAATTTGAAGAACTATTCTAAATTAATGAAATTCGATAAGTGAGATAACATTTGGGTTAATAGTGTAAATTTGAATAATTTGATGAAATGAGGTTTGGGGCAGAAGTAAGGACCTTAGGAATAAAGATGTTATACGTGGGAATAATAGGAACTTTATAGTCTATTTGAGATAGGGTTTCAGTATAAGAGACTACGACGTGAGATGTGTCGACGGTTTAACTTTTATATTATCGAGAGAATTAAACTATATAAAATGGAATAATGGCATAAGGATGTAGAGTATACCTTTATTAATGTTGAAATATCTAAGATGTGTGAATGCTTAGTATATGATTTTTATGTGTATGACATACCTACCATACTTGCTATCACGGGAGGTTTACGTTCGCTTAGGGCCTTCTAATCCTTGTGTGCCCGGATTTAGTTTGGTACCTAGAGGACATAGTTCAAGGAGAACGACTTATTTATGAGTTAATAAGCCCGCTGACTATGGAGCGTAGGTATGTACGTGACCATGGATATGTTGAATTATGTTCGCCTCCATTTATGTGTGTGGTGTTTATTCCAACAATTCCTGAGAGATTCGGAATTTGTAATCCTGATGTACGTGATGTACCGGGATGGATAGCAGAGTATGTGTGCACCGTAGCTTAGCCTCGGGGTGCTTGTATTGTATATTTATGATGTGATTAATATATGGTTAAACGAGAAGGAATTTACTAGGTTAAATTGTGAGTCTAGTTATGGTAATGTTATGTAGATAAAAAGGGAACTTATATCTATAAATGGTTTTGTTAATAATTGGGAATCCGAGAATTAAAGTAGAACTCTCCATTTAATTGTTAAGGTTGGAAATTAAACGTGAATCGAGTAGTAGTGTTTGAAACTCTTCAGAATTAGATAGTTATGAGATAACACATGAATGGGTACAGGAACGTTAGGAGTGCACAGTTAGACGAGAGGTGAGTATCTCATGTGAGAGCACGTCCTAACATGTATTTTGCATTACTGTTTTAAATGTTTTTAAAGCACTTGCAGGTTTTTAAAATATCTCCACATTCGGGCTCTGACCCGTTTGCTTTCAAATCTATTTTTTTTTGTAAAACCATTTTTAGGTGCCCAGCCACAAGGACACCATGCATAGGATTCTCACTCGGATGACGAGCTGTAGCTGCTTGTGGAAGCTATAGGGATTTGCTTTTAGACGCTTATATCATTTGGATTCCATACACAGTATTCCTCAGTTGTAGGGCATGTTGCCCAATTTCTATTAGAGACATTTTCATTTCAGTTTTTCAGACTTTGGCATGTATTGATACAGTATTCAGTATTTCGTTACTTACTTCAGTTGCGGGATTTTGTTGTGAGGAGTTTTTCCTCCCGATTTATTTATATCATGTGTTGGTTATTCTATTATTTCGTTATGGTGAATGGTGATATTATTCTTGCTTTAAATCTTTTACTGCATGATAATCAGGCTTTAATTCAAATTTGGCAACTTACTTTTTAAATACTACGTGGTTAGTAATAAAATAAATGTTTTCGACAGTGATGCTATTAACTGAGGCAACTTGGCATTTTGATTTAATTTAATAAAGGAGTAGCTACCCGGTATTTAATTAGTCGGGGTGTCACACCTAACCCTAAACACTTCAACTCAGAAACAAACCTTCATATACATTCAACCCCAAACACAACCTTGAGTGTTTGAGAGAGTGGTTTGTTCATATCGTTGCTGTAACCTCTTGATCTTTTGATCTTGTTCACAACTTAAACTTTAGAGTGAAGATCTTGTTTCTTTTTCCATAGAAACGTTAGATCTATACTCTGCATGTTACATTTTTCACTAGATCTGCATATTTTCTACTTGGTTTAAGAAAATCATTTTTGATTTGGTTTTAAAATGTTTTATGGTTTCTGTTTTTACAAAACTTAACCTGACCTAGTTGGATTCACACTTGGAGATTTTCAATCTCATAAATGTTTTCAAAAAGAGATTGATTAAGATCTTTTCCGATTTTTCAAGCGAGATATCCGTGGAATCTGGGTTATATTAAAGGTCAAAAAGGTTTTTAGTTTTGTAAGAAAGAAAAATAACAAAATCACAGCATATAGACTTTATATGTAATTTTTATAGGACTGTCTGTAAATCTAAGTGTGTGTGAGTTCATGCATGTGAATAGGGATCACTTCACAAACACTTAACACACTACTACACTGGAAGTGTTGTGTATAAGATCAGAGATCATTGAGTCGACGTAAAGAAGCTAAAGCAAAGGAAGTTAGCAAACTGAAGAACATCATCAACAAATCAGATCTATGAGAAGTTAGAAGGACACCAAGTGGGGTATATTCCTAAACTTAGAATAGGTTGATTTGTGTGTTTGCATGTTGTATTGTTTGTAACTGATTTTTTTTATTAGTGGATTTTTGTTTTTGTGACTTAGAAGTCACCGTGGATGTTTCCTCTGTTGGGAGAGGTTTTACCACGTTAAAATCATTGTGTTGATTATCTTCATCTACTCATCTCATTCTATAAGTGTGCTGAATTTTTGAAACTGCCTTAGTTTTAAAAACTGATTACACAATCTTAATTACTCTCGTACATAAGTTGCTTTGTAAACACATCTTGTTTATAATTTTTATTTTTCAAAAGATTAGGGTTTCTCCAACAAACATTTCGGAGTTGCTTATACAGTTTAATCTTGTATTAAACGGCATTAGCGACGTTTTTCAATGGGTCAAAGTCGAGTCATACACAGTAATGAATCCTAATAAGGTAGCCAAGTTCTCTCTAAATAACATTATCTACCGATACGGGGTCCCGCATGAGTTGGTGTCAACTAACAGTTATATTTTGAGGAATAAATCACAGAATTGATCGACGAGTATGGGATTCAGAGACACAAATATTCTCCCTATTGACCTCAAACCAACAGTGCAGTTGAATCCCCCAATAATAACCTTAAAGGAATCATCAGTAAGATGGTTGAGAACTAACGAGATTGGTATGATCGTATCCCTTACGCCCTCTGGGGCTACCGAACTTCAGTCCGAGCATCTGTCGGGGCTACCCCTTACTCTCTGGTATAAGACATGGAAGTATTCCTACCTGTTGACATAAAGATACCATCATTACACGTTATTCTCAAAAGCAAATTCAACAAGGAAGACTGGCATCATATCCAACTTGACTTGTTATCACTCTTAGACAAAAGGAGGTTAAAAGATTTATATCATATATGCGGGTACCATAGTCGAATACCGTGATCATTGAATCGAAGAGTTAAGGATCGTGGTGTTCGTGATGGAGATTTAGCCCTCAAAGAAATAATAAAACCCATCTGGGACCCCAGGGGGAAATTCAAGCCAAACTATAATGGCCCCTAAATTGTGAAAAAGATCCTATTCGGTGGTGCCTCTATGCTCACTGACCTTTATGGAGAAGAGATGGCACATCCAGTCAACCTAGACCATCTCAAGAAATTCTACCCTTAGTCCGAAATCTCGATGCACTACAACTCCTCTCACCCCCTCATATTCTAAAAAAAAATCTTCATTCCCTCAACTCAAAACTACGTGGGGCCTAATCCTCTAAAAAACTTTTCCTTTCAAAATGAAACTCAGAATTTTTTTCAAAACTAATAGAGGTACGTACGCAGCTCATACGCTTTACATGGGCACAGTCCCTTTCATTTTCATAAAATGCTATTCTTTTCTCACCTTCGAGAATGATAGTTCATTTTATCATTTGCGTGAATAAAAGGATTTTGTATCCTTTAGCGATTGGTATAGATAATGTAAATGCAAAAATCAATAATAGGCACAAAAATATATTTAAAATCCTTTTTATTCCATTTTGAGAAAATTCGGTACGATTACAGAAAATATCATCTTAGGGAGTCAAACAACATCATCACTAACCTAGCTATCCTATGAATAAATCAAACCAAACTACTCCTAAACAAACTAACAAAATATTCCCATAACCAAATACATAACCAAACACATAAAAACTTCACAAATAAACTCCAACTTTACAAAAGGACCCTACCCACAACTACTAGAAGATCTAGCCCCATCATCACCTTGAGGCCCCCAAAATTCCTCTACTTGGAGTGTATGTCGAAGTCACTCCACGGAACGATAAGCCAAAACCATCCTGGAGAAAACTACTAAAACCCATCCATGGTATCAAACATGGCAAACCATCTCTTCCCGATCTCCTTAGCCAAGATCTTAGACACCACCCTCATCTACATCCATTTCATATAGTCCACAGAAACTTGCCAAACCCAACCAAAAAATTGGGAACGATGAGTTTTCGGCTAAGGACTCTCCCATAGAGAGCCTAATTGCATGCACAAGCCTTCAGTCAAATCCTCAATAGGAAAGAAATACAGGGTATGGGAAGGCAAAATTTTCTCCCATTCAACTTGATGCAGGAGCTGTCGGGGAAAATAAAATGAGGTCTGGTGAAGGCCAACTAACTGAACATATTGACATTCCTCCATTTTTAGAAAATTCCATTTTTCCTTTTTTGTCAAAATAAAAAGCTGAATAAAGATATGTTTTATTCCAAAGAATTCAAAAACAAATTTACCCCTATATCTTTACTTATCCTATTTTAAAAATAAAGTAAATTCTAATCCTTTTTATGGTCTGAGGAACAAAGTAAAAAGTGCATGTAGAGTAAGTCATTTAAAAAAAAGATAAATAAATAAAAACCCAATTCATTTCATATTATATATTGCCATTACTAAATTTTTGCAAACTTGATGAAAAATAATCGGGCTCAACCCGAACCCCCCTCTCTCTCTCTTTATATATATATACATATATATTGATCCCCCATCCCGAAGACGCATGCACTCCCCCCCATGATGAGTTGAGGAGCCTCCTCTACCTAATCCGGATCCCTCCTCAGAAGAAACAGATGGCTCCAAACAGGAAGGAACGGGGATCAAATCTCGAATATGAGCCGTTGCGAAAGACACCCAGCCTTGGATGTCCCTCAGCTAGGTAGTCGACACCCGAACATGCTATAAGAAAAACAAAAGAGAAAATCAACCAGTCTGAAAAAAAGAGAAATCAGAAAGACAGGATCAAACAAGTCAAAAGAGTTCTCATTGCCCAACACTAAGGGCACCCTGGCCCACCACTCCAAGTTTTCCCAATCGTCAATACCTAACCACACCATATGGGTCTCTCTTCTTGAAAATTTCTGTGACACCCCACCGAATTGAATACCAGGTGATCAGTCCTTTATTAAAAAAAAATCTAGGTGAATGGTTGGTTGATTCTTAGCATCACTGTCGCAAAATAAAATTTCCAATTTAAACACCATAAATAATTAAGACAAGTGTCAAAATAATTTTTTTTAAACCTTATTTCCATTTTATTAAATCCAAATATGAAAGCCCCTTCTTTTTTTTAATAACCAATAACTTAAGAACTCTGACATACTAAAGATGGATAATAACACACAAGAGTTAGATTCATCCAGACAAACCAAACTAGTTTAAACTATAAATAAAACCATCCTGACAGTAATTAAATCCCAAAGAATACCAACTAATGGAATTATAAAGGAACGTAAATCTCTGACAAAAAATCCAAACTGAATAGAGAAACGGGCGACACATGCCCTAACTAATAAGAACTAAAAGTAGGAGTAGAATCAACAACGAGTTCATCTAAGCAATGGCCTACAACTCCCACATAAGCTGCAGCGCGTCCGGTCCAATGAACCTAAGCATGACGCCCATGTGGCCGGGCACCTGTATTATATACATATATATACAAGAGAGAAGAAATAACAGGAAATGAGTCAGATCCCCAGTGTAAAACAGTTTAAAATTAGTTTAGCAAGTATTTAAAATGCTTACCGGCTAATGTAACAACCATGTTAGTATGCGACACTCTCTTGAGAAATTCTCACCTCTCATTAGTGTGCACGTCTACTGCACTATTAATCCGATTAGTTTATTTTAACTTAACTCCCCCCATAAGGTTTCATTTCGTCATATACTATGGCTAATATAATTAATTTCGGAAAATCAAGCTTGCTCATATACATTAGGTTATTTGAAATAATTTCGTGATATCACAAAATTTCCAAACACTTATAATAAATTTTGAGTAATTATTCATTACTTAACTACTTTTATGCACAGTAGAAAGTTGTCATACTTAAGTATATATATATATATACTAGGGTATGCCCGTGCCTAAAGGCACGATGATTTTCAGGAAAGCTAACATAATCACAACAAAATAATAGTCGACCCGATTTTATCTCAATACAAATATGTTTAATTTTAAAAAACAATTGACAATTTTTTTTTCATTTATAGGACTATCCACCTATTTAAGGTATAAAAAAACACTTCAATAACCAAATAAATAGTCACTCATGGACTTTTTATAAACTACTCCACTAATTTAACAGCATTCCATATAAACCCCATGTGGTGCAAAACCTAATAATTTAGGTAAAATTGGACAAAGTTTCCTTTATTTATTGGACTATCCACCTTGTTGATGTAAAAAATTAGATCACTTCTAATTATTTAATCACAGATAAATATAAATGAGACAAAGAATTTTAAAGTGGTTCAGCCTTATATGAATAGCCTACGTCCACTGTTATGTTATTGCTGAGCGTTTGGGAATTATCGATTACAAGTACTATCAAGAAATTTCGGTCCCTTTGAATGAGGGTAATACAATGTATTTATAGCCTTGAGGCTATATTCTGAAAGGGCGATACATTAAATGATATACATATGAAAGGTTAATTCATTCAATGCTCTTCAAGCGTGTGCGTCAAGATGATAAGCATTCAATGAATAGTTGAACTGTTGATTATCTGGCAATCAATGCTGTGGTCGAGATGCAGCTCGAACCGCCTTAGTTGCTCGTCGTTCAAGAGTTCATCGGAGCGTTGGAGTTCCTCGGAGGACTGGTGTTCCTCGGAGCACGACTGTTGCTCGGAGTGAGTATGACTAGGTCGGGGGAATGAACTTCGTCGTTGCTATTGTGCCACGTATATTGACACGTGTCTTCTTATTATTCGTCCACATCAGCATACTAATTTTGGTATCAACACACCTGTTTAAGGTATAAAAAATGCTTCGACAACAAAATAAATAGTGACTCCTACGTCCTGTGTAAGGAAATAAATAGTGACTCAGATGTCCTGTGTAAATAGTGACTCATACGTCATAACAGACATCATATAAATAATTCAACGGGACTAGATCCATCACGAATTATACTTCGCGCCGCAACCAAATTACTGCACAGATTTAGCCATTTTTTCCACTGCCTTAAGAGTAGACACTCCTTTGTAATTTCGAGTTATCAGCATTTTGCTGGAAGAAATAAATAGAAAAGACAATATGTTAGTGTGATAGTATGAAAACCTCATCAAGAAAGAGTTCAATTACTCATAAATTGTATCTATATAACAAAGATAGGAAGTAGAAATCTATGTCGTTTAAGCAATATTTAGTACCTTTGATGCATTTTAACGTGCATCTTCATAAATACAAAAGTCGAGTGTAATTACAAACAGTCGTATATTTTGTTGAAAGCTTATGGGATTTATTTTCAAAGGATAATGCTTCATATCAAGAACATTTTCATACAAAAAGCGATGTATCTACATGTCGAGTGTCGACCAATCATGATTTAGCAACACAAAAGCAACAATATAGACCACATGGAGTGAAATACCTTGGTTATGTGCCCCAGTGTGAGGTATCTACTTGCTAGGGCTTGGTTTGGGCGTTGTTTGGACACACTTGGTCTCACACTCAAGCCCATCCTAGATATCTATTTCGTTGTGCCCCATTTGCTACCGGGTAAAAGAAGTGGATAAAAAAAGAATACCCAAATTGCAAAATCATTACCTGAGAAATAAAATTAAACACAATAGTAAGAATTAGAGGATGAATAATGAAGAGAATTTGATAGTTTACCTAAGAGATCTAAGTTGATTTTACCTCAGATATTTGAGATTCCAAAACAAAAGGAGTTCAAAAATAAAATAAAAAAATACTAAAATCCAAAGCAAAAGTTTGAATTAAATAGTTTCAAACTAAAAGAACTTAAATGTCATGTGTGTAAAGACACAAATTTCCAATTGAGTCCATATATAGTTTTGGCTCAATTCCGGACAAAATCATTTATTCATAGGATAGTATTCAATTGTAATATTCTCAAGCCTATGAAGTGTATGTTGAAGACATAGCGGCAAAGAATTTAAAGCTTCATCAAAATGCCGGTTTGCGTCCCTCGTTTCTACGTCATCAACTAAGGTTCCATGCTCCCAAGGTATGAATGTAATTATATTTATATAGGAGCTTGGAACACAATTTATTTGGGTGTTAGGTTTAATAAAAACCATGTTTTACTTTCAAAATAATTTAATTGAAACTTTAAAATAAAGTACATAAAGTTTCTGGACCAAAAATTGAATTTTAGAAAAATTTCTAGAAGTCGTTCGAAATCTCGTTCGAACGAGTTTTTCGTTCTAACGAGGTTTCGTTCGAACGAGACTGCCAACGAACCTAATCTGGTCAGTCGTTCGATATGTCGTTCGAACGAGTTTGTCGTTCTAACGAGGTTTCGTTCGAACGAGTTTGCCAACGAACCTAAACTGGTGAGTCGTTCGATATGTCGTTCGAACGAGTTTGGTCGTTCTAACGAGATATCTAACGAGTTTCTAACGAGCCCAGTCTGGTCACTCGTTAGAAGTCTCGTTCGAACGAGAGTCAAGTTCGTTCGAACGAGATGCCAGGCGGGAACAGTTTTGAGCAGTTTTTGGCAGTTATTACCCACTTTCCCCACTTGGTTTTTAACCAACTTTTACAGACTTAATAATGTGCGGGAATGACTTTTTCCAAAGTATCTTTTTCATACCATACAAACTCCTAGAGAGTGTCTTGATAGAAAATTTGTTTAAGGAAAAAGATCAAGTTTTGAGTGTTATTTTTTTAATGAAAAATCCTACACACTCTAGTGTTTACACCCAATAGTTGTTTATCCAAGTTCTATATACATATCTTTACTTGGAGTTTTGGCACCGGTTTATCTCTACCGAATTCAAGAAGAGAAGTTTTGGTTTGCTTCTACATCCATCAAAGAAGAAGACTTTTTGTTGTGATTCTACCCACACGGAGAAAGGCTCCATGCTAGGGTGATGGTGACCATATACAGTCCCATCGGTGGATTCCGAGACCGCGGTGGTGTTCCGAGGTTGTTCGCTTGGAAGAGGTGTCTACGGGAAGAAGCGTCGAGGCTTGAGAGGGATCGAGTCAGTCGTTGTAAGTCTATATGTCTTGTAATTGTAATTCCGTATCTAGTGGACTTGTGGCTAGGGCCGTCCGAGGTTGTTTCCCGTCTTGGGTTTTTCCTCGTACATCGCGGCGTAGTGTGATATTGTTTATTTTATCTTGCACAATAATTTAGAAAACATTCTTAGAATTAATTCAAGATAAAATTTGGTTTTATTATCACACTCATTTAATTTTGGACTAAATTAAATATTGGGTAAATTTGGTTTATTCAAGTCATTTGCTAAAATTGGTTTCGCCTAACTTTAGATAATTGAAAATTATGACTTAGGCAAATTCTAGGACTTGGATCTAATTAATTGGACTTAAACGGTTGAAGTGAGTAATAATTAATTTGGTGTGTTTCATTAATTATTCACTTTTGTTTATGTTAATTTTTGGAAGTTGAACCATCTCCTTTATATCGCATCCGCATCTTTTGAGTTTAAATAAAAATGAAATTATATTTTAATTAAGAGTATTAAAACCCGGGGCCCTCTTCAAATTGGTATCAGAGCCAAAAACGATAAATTATTTCGTTAAGATCTTTTAATTTTTTGGCTAAAATGGATTTTTCCCCATTTTCAAAATTTCCTATTTTCGATGGTTCAAACTATGCGTATTGGAAAGCGCGAATGAGATCGGCACTAAAATCTATCGACGAGAGAGTTTGGATGTCTGTTGTTACCGGGTACTCCCCACCAACTTACTTAGTTGAAAATGAACGAGTTATCAAACCCGCCGATAGATGGACTGAAAATGAGTTTAAACTAGCTAACTTTAATTCCCGAGGTTTAAATGCCTTATTTAGCGCTGTCGCACCGGATGAATTCCGACGTATTATGACGTGTGAAACCGCTAAAGAAGCTTGGGATATTTTACAATTAACTCATGAAGGAACTAGTGTCGTTAAATCTTCAAAACTCCAAAACCTCACCACTCAATTTGAAACTATCAAAATGGATGAAAAAGAAACTTTTGATAAATTTTATGCTAGACTTTCTGATATTGTTAATTCATCCTTTAACTTGGGAGAGAAAATACCTGACGACCGTGTTGTAAAGAAAATTTTAAGGTCCCTACCCGATAGATTTATTCCTAAAGTGATCGTTTTAAATTCTTTACCCACTTTAGCCTCTACGAAATTAGAAGAGCTTGTAGGTGATTTACAAACCTATGAACTAGATATGTTTCCCTCTAAAATTGAAAAGGGCGTTGCTTTAAAAGCCCGAAAAGAGGTCAAACAAGTAGTAGAGAGCGATAGTGAAAGTGACTCGGAAGACATGGCTTTATTTGCTCGTAAATTTAGAACATTTCTTAAATTTAACAAAGATAAATTTAAAAATGATTTTAAGAAATTTGATACTTCTAAACATGATAAAAGCGAGAAGATTTCTAAAGCCGAGAAGATCCCTAAACCTAGAAATGACAATTTAGATAGGAACGAGTCTGATAAGTGTTTTGGTTGTGAAGGTTATGGCCATAGAGCTTACGAGTGCCCCACTAAACTAAGGAAAGAAGGTAAACGACCCACTGCATATAATGCAACCCTTAGTGATAGTGATAAGGAAGAAAAGCCCGATTCCCCCACTAAGAAAAATTTTGTGGCTTTTATGGCTAGTCATGTGAGTGATAATGAGAACTCATCGATTGATGACACGATAGCACATGCCACTTCCAAGGTCATAGTTCATGATTCCCTTGTTTTTAATGATAGTGAGAGTGGAGAAGAAAGAGAGAGTGAAAATGAAGAAGAGTTTGATGTGAGTGAACTTCAAAATGCTTTTCATGAATTATATAAAGAATCTATTAATTTGAAAAGAACTAATTTGAAGTTAGAAGCTTGTTTAAGAAAGAGTGTCAAGTTCGTTGATGATAGTGCCTTAATAGAAGACCTTAGGACACATGTGAGGACTCTTCAAGAGAAGCTTGATTATGTAGAAGGCGAAAGAGATAGCCTTAGGGGTTTAATGGAATCCTTGAAAAAGGAGCTTCTTGATTTTGAAGAGCGAAATTTTTTACTAGAATCTAACATTGCAGAATTGGAAAATAAATTAAAAAATTCTAGTAATGTCAAATTTGATTTGGAATGTCGTTCAGAAAAACTAGATAAAATGTTAGGAAGGGTCCAAATTAAAAATGACACTTGTGGTTTAGGCTTCAATACTTGTAATGAATTTACTCATAATGCCCAAACCAATATTTTAGGAGAATCTACTAGGAATGCATTTAATGATCACTCCTTAGGCAAATCTTTTCGACATGTTCTTACTTGTACACTTTGTGGTCGAAAAGGTCATCTTAGGAAATATTGTTTTGATCTTAAACGAATTCCTATAAAATCCCATAGTAAAGTAACCACGGTAGTTAAAGCTCCTACACCCCAAGATAGTCATTCTTCATTAATTTGGGTTAGGAAATCCGACTTGGTTGCCTTACAAAATAGGGATTTTGATTCTCATTTACTTTCACACGCTTCCTCCCTTGCTAAATCTAATGGATGAATGTGTTAGTGTTTGCATACTTTAGCGTTTGTACTTCATGCTATATTCATATGCTAAATGTATGCTTGTTTAGTCATTTTCTAGTCATAGCCTTATTTCATATCCCATGCTAGAAATCATGACTTGTTTATCTTTTTGTATTATATTTTGTGTTTGAATTAATTGAAAAATATAAAAAGATTTTTGTTTATCATTTGTGTTTTATTTATTTCATTTAAGCTTAATGAAAAATAAAAAATAATTTTTTGTTTGTCCTTTTGAGTAAATATTTATTTTTGATTAAAAATGTTAAAAACTCAAAAAGATTTTATTTTGTGTGTATTTTAGTTTGACACACTTTATGTGGCATATATTTGTGTTTGAATCCCATCGTTTACGCTCCCATGTGGCTAGAACTTTTGGTTTAGATTTTCCATCCTTATAATGTTCTTTACCATGTTTTATATTGAGTAGTTGGATTTTGTATTGATTAAATGGATTCTATTTTCATATGCCTCTATTCACACATGCACGAGCTCTTTTGAAATCTTAATGTCACATGTTATATTTGAGCTTTTTGAGGTGTTCTCCTACCAATCTAGTCATCTACATATCTTTAACTGAGGAGGACTAGTGCATGTCAAAATCCGTTGCATGTGAGATTTGTGTGAAAATAAAAACATGATAAATCTAAATGTGCACGGGGAAGGGCTCCGAAAGGATGAATTAAATCCTTTGCGATTGTAAGCCACCGTTTATTGGATCTAAAAGAAATACGTGATCCAAAGGCCTAAAAACAGAATATTTGGCATTAAAAAGAAAACAACTTCCAAGGCCTATGTTTGTTTCATATATTCATTCAAAAATAAAAGAATATATATGTTAATTGAGGGAGATTTGAATGGTATATCAACGGTTTGCACAATTTCTGTTTATCCTAGTGGTCTTTAATGTCATGACTCTATTTGGTTTGTAGAATCATCATCATTCTAGGCTTGTATGCATTGTGTATGTCTGTTCATTGAGTTCACTCTATATTGTCACATGAGGTTATATTTAACTGTAATGAAGTTTGCAATCAAATGAGAACTCCGTGAACGTTTCTTAAGTGTTTGGGTCTAAATTTTCTTGTTGCTAGTTCACACCCCTACACTTCCGTTTGCATATGACACATTTTTGCCATACGAGTGTGCAAACTTATTGTATTTTATGTCATGTGTGTGTTTATATCTATCTATATATGCACGTACTTATTGGTATATTTATAGTATATATATATATATATATATATATATATATATGATATTTGTTTGTTTTTTCCTTGCTTTTATTGCCCATATGATGTCATGTCTTTTCTTTAAGCTTCAACATGCTATTTATTAGTTCTTTATCCTTTGCCTATTCCTTAACAAAAAGGGGGAGAATGATGATAGGGGGGGAAATGGTATCTAATCCTATTATTATCGTGGGGAGAAATGGTATCTAATCCTATTATTATCGTATCTTAGTTTGGGGAGATTTATCTTAGGGGGAGACATCTTTCTAAGTATGTCATGTGTTTAAAAGGGAGAATTAATTTAGGGAGAGTAATTGATTAATTGCATTTAATATTTTGATATTCCCTATGCATTTGATGAGTTTGCTTAAGTGTGCAGGAATTATTCTAAAGCGGCATCTTTCTATGGCAAAGCGTTTGATCCTTGGGTTGAGTCAAGTTTGGGCGGGTTATGTTTTGAGTCTAGTAGAGCTTGACGGCCCTTTAGGATTTTTGTTTGGTTTTTGTCCCGGAATAGCCAAATGGGGAGATTTGTAAGGACACAAATTTCCAATTGAGTCCATATATAGTTTTGGCTCAATTACGGACAAAATCATTTATTCATAGGATAGTATTCAATTGTAATATTCTCAAGCCTATGAAGTGTATGTTGAAGACGTAGCGGCAAAGAATTTAAAGCTTCATCAAAATGCCGATTTGCGTGCCTCGTTTCTACGTCATCAACTAAGGTTCCATGCTCCCAAGGTATGAATGTAATTATATTTATATAGGAGCTTGGAACACAATTTATTTGGGTGTTAGGTTTAATAAAACCCATGTTTTACTTTCAGAATAATTTAATTGAAACTTTAAAATAAAGTACATAAAGTTTCTGGACCAAAAATTGAATTTTAGAAAAATTTCTGGAAGTCGTTCGAAATCTCGTTCGAACGAGTTTTTCGTTCTAACGAGGTTTCGTTCGAACGAGACTTCCAACGAACCTAATCTGGTCAGTCGTTCGATATGTCGTTCGAACGAGTTTGTCGTTCTAACGAGGTTTCGTTCGAACGAGTTTTGCCAACGAACCTAAACTGGTGAGTCGTTCGATATGTCGTTCGAACGAGTTTGGTCGTTCTAACGAGATATCTAACGAGTTTCTAACGAGCCCAGTCTGGTCACTCGTTAGAAGTCTCGTTCGAACGAGAGTCAAGTTCGTTCGAACGAGATGCCAGGCGGGAACAGTTTTGAGCAATTTTTGGCAGTTTTTACCCACTTTCCCCACTTGGTTTTTAACCAACTTTTTCAGACTTAATAATGTGCGGGAATGACTTTTTCCAAAGTATCTTTTTCATACCATACAAACTCCTAGAGAGTGTCTTGATAGAAAATTTGTTTAAGGAAAAAGATCAAGTTTTGAGTGTTATTTTTTTAATGAAAAATCCTACACACTCTAGTGTTTACACCCAATAGTTGTTTAACCAAGTTCTATATACATATCTTTACTTGGAGTTTTGGCACCGGTTTATCTCTACCGAATTCAAGAAGAGAAGTTTTGGTTTGCTTCTACATCCATCAAAGAAGAAGACTTTTTGTTGTGATTCTACCCACACGGAGAAAGGCTCCATGCTAGGGTGACGGTGACCATATACAGTCCCATCGGTGGATTCCGAGACCGCGGTGGTGTTCCGAGGTTGTCCGCTAGGAAGACGTGTCTACGAGAAGAAGCGTCGAGGCTTGAGAGGGATCGAGTCAGTCGTTGTAAGTCTATCTGTCTTGTAATTGTAATTCCGTATCTAGTGGACTTGTGGCTAGGGCCGTCCGAGGTTGTTTCCCGTCTTGGGTTTTTCCTCGTACATCGCGGCGTAGTGTGATATTGTTTATTTTATCTTGCACAATAATTTAGAAAACATGCTTAGAATTAATTCAAGATAAAATTTGGTTTTATTATCACACTCATTTAATTTGGGACTAAATTAAATATTGGGTAAATTTGGTTTATTCAAGTCATTTGCTAAAATTGGTTTCGCCTAACTTTAGATAATTGAAAATTATGACTTAGGCAAATTCTAGGACTTGGATCTAATTAATTGGACTTAAACGGTTTAAGTGAGTAATAATTAATTTGGTGTGTTTCATTAATTATTCACTTTTGTTTATGTTAATTTTTGGAAGTTGAACCATCTCCTTTATATCGCTTCCGCATCTTTTGAGTTTAAATAAAAAGGAAATTATATTTTAATTAAGAGTATTAAAACCCGGGGCCCTCTTCAATGTTGTTGTTTTGTTTTGAACAGTTGGCTTCGCTTTGGATCACGTGGAGCCCGTAGTGTAGCATAAAAAAGTAGCATAAGGATGCTACATTTTGCTGTTGCCTGGCAGTGGCTGGCCAGCAGTGCTGTCCGAGAGAGAGAACTGGCTGGCAGTGGTTGTCCGGGGGGGGTGAGCTAGGTGTCTTATTTGGAAATAGCTAGATGTGTTTAGATCAACAGCTAGATGTGTACAGATCATCTTATTTAATGTGGTCGGATCAACAGCTATATGTGTTATTTGGCAAGGGTTGGCAGAGCAGAGGGATAGCGTGATACCGTGAATAATGGAGACCCCAATGCTTCATAATGTTGACCGAACGGCAGTAGCATGGAAGTAGGCAACATCAAATCGGTAGCGTGGGAAGCATATATGGGGGAAGGGTTGGAGGCAGCGACATGGGACCTGAATTCATTAGCGTTCTGCTCAAAGTTAGCACTCTGTTCAAGTCTCCACCAGCTACGAATCACAAAATGATATGTTCAAGTCTTTATGTCATTTTATTTTTTGGCCCGTTGGTATCCCAATGTCATTGAATGAAAAGAGCATACATTCCATCAAGACATTTAGCTTTAGTATAAACCGTGTTAGAGTGCAAGAAATACCTCTTCAACATTGAATTCATGTAGGAGGATCATCGTTTTGGGACTCCACTGGTGTGAACAGATTCTTAAAATAGTGAATCGTGCATTGAGAAATTTCATCCATATGAACGTCTCTATGATCATCTTTAATTTTCCGTATACTTTTCCTCTTTATTTTCTGGGTGGCTTGTGAATGAAAAATGTCGTGAGCATGACCATAAATAAGACTTATCAACCCCGACGAAGAATGGTAATTGTTGGAATGAATTCAAAGTTCATTCAAAATTTGAATCCAAAGTTGAATGAGAACGGTCATAGTTGATACAATAGCAAATTAACAATCAAATAAATATAGCGACAACCAAATACATTAGAAAATTAATAATCTTATCAATCCAAAGAAACTATAGAAAAACATTCCACTATTAATAATTCCCCACAAATTGCAGCACCAAACTTTAATATTAATCATTCACAAAAAATTGTAACACCAAAAATTGCAGCCTGTATAGATTAGGCCTTAGCGATCAATGCAAGCTTTAATCACTGCACATTTTGATTCTGTAAACCTAACTATTTAAATTAGCCTACACTTTGTAATCACTATATGTTTTGATTCTGTAAACCTAACTATTTACGCAAACTGAGTTGGTCCCTAAAATTCATGGAAGTTATACAAAACTGATCTTACACAGGTCTTGGGCCAACTTTATGGTATAAATTACAATCTCAAGTGAAACTTGTAACTTTGTAAATAAAAAGCAAGCAAATAGTATTCCCACTGAATCTTCGCTTGCCACTGAATCTTCGATTTCCAAAATTCTGATTTTCAAGCAGTACATATATGAATTTCCATTTACTTTAATCTCCATACTCTAATGCAAGTAGTAGGTCCATCAACTTTTGTCTTTAAACTCATTTTAATGACTTTAGTACCATATTTAACATTGCCAATGTTCAAAATAGACACTCGCATTGAACTACAATGTTCAAAATAGGCCTCAAATTGAATTTTTTGCACATTTTAAGCCTGCACTACAATGGTTATCTTCAACGGATAAAATAAATGTATAAAAAGATAGTTTCTTAAACAATAATAAGTTATAAGTGCATTACTTTAACATTTCAATAAACTAAGACTTTAACAACGCACCCACTCTCAATTTATGCCTACATAGGGTGTGTTAATATCATTCCACGTAACGTTATGCTATGTATTTAATGAACCAAAGCACATAAAAAGTTTCTATGTCACCTATAACACAACCAATGTCGGATTACGTCAACAACAGAACACCCCTATTTTAAGAGAAAAATGAAATTAGCATACACATTGTGTAAATGCTCAGCTTGCAAGTAAAAACCCATAAATTTGCATACACACTGTGTGAAATTTACTACGAACCTGCAGGCATAACACTTTTGGGACCCACTCCAGGTGCAAGACCAGCAAAATTATCGAGGAAAGGACCTGCACAAATCCAAGCAGCATAGATGGTGGAACACAATTAGTGGAAACAAAAGAAAAAAATAGCATTCAATTTAGATGTAAATTCAAAATATTGGGGCACTGGTTCTGAATAGCTAACAAAATAAAATCTAAAGTGATATGTTTTAATTGTACTTTACTTTGAATCTCCTTAAATCCTTTTGCAAATGTTGGTCATATGTCTAATAACAAATAAAAAGTGTATGACTGTATGACATTAGTCATATGTCTAATAATAGATGCCCTGCTAAAAAATTGTATTATTCATATGACTAACACAGGACATATGAATGTATTAATCAAATCAAATCATCAAATACTTGATATGTTTCTTTACCTGTGTAAGATCATAAAACAGATGACAAACAAAAGGAAATATTTACAAAAAAGAAAAGGAAAAAAATGGCTTCTTTTTAGGCCGTTGGCCAAGATTTTCCTTCAAGAATTTATTGGACATGGGAGTATCAACTGACACTGCGGCGCAGAGAAATCCCATCAATAACGGGAAGCATACAAATCTCAATCATTGGATCGGCGGTCGGGGCTTTGTTAAGCTCCAATACGATGTCCTTGTAGTACCTCACGTACTTCCTCATCGGAGCATTAACTGGGGCTACCATAGACCCGTCACAAATTGATAACTGCAATATGTCATGTCACAAAGAAATGAGTATGCAATATATGAATTGGAATAAAAGAAAGTGTATTTATGAAAGAAATTTAGAACTTAAACTATTTAATCTAATTCTAATCTTGCAATGACTTTGGATAAATAGATAATCTTCCTTATATCTTTAAAGTCATCCAAAATATTTAATATGGAGGAGCTTGATTCCATATCTATAAAGTCATTTCCTCTTTCTAGACAGTAGTTTAGACCTCTTTTAATTGATAAGGCCTCTGCCAGAAGACAATAGTCTTGACCTCTTTTAATTGATGCGGACTCTTCTAGGGGCTACTACTCTTCTGTGGTTTTTTCAAATGGAAAATTTGATGAATTTTTAGACTAACATCCTTACAACCTTCTTTAAAATTAGCTTGATGATCTAACTTTGAGATTCTAAAATAGAAGGTTGTTTGAAGTCTGGTAAAGCTAGTTTTGGAGTTGTGGTTATGGCTTGTGTGACACCCCGACTAATTAAATACCGGGTAGCTACTCCTTTATTAAATCAATACAAAATGCCAAGTTGGTTCAGTTAATAGCATCACTGTCGAAAACATTTTAATAATTACTAACCACCTAGTATTTAAAAAGTAAGTTGCCAAATTTTAATTTAAGTCTGATTAACATGCGATAAAAGAATAATGGAAGAACAACATAATCCATTCACCAACGAAGTAATGAAATAACCAACAACATAAATATAAATTCGGAGGAAAACTCCTCACAACAATCCCACAGCTGAAAAATAATATGACAAGTCCGAATCCTGAATAATTACATGCCAGAAGTCTGAATAACTGAAATAAATGAAACGTTTCTAAAAGAAATGGGCGACATGCCCTACAACTGATAAGTGCTGAATATAGAGTCAAGATAGATGAAGCGTCTACAAGCAAAGTCCTGTAACTTCCACAAACAGCTACAGCTCGTCACCTGAATGAGGATCCTAAGCATGGTGTCCTTGTGGCTGGGCACCTAAAATGGTTTTTACAAAAA
This sequence comes from Sambucus nigra, assembly GCA_949130495.1. Lineage (NCBI taxonomy): Eukaryota > Viridiplantae > Streptophyta > Magnoliopsida > Dipsacales > Adoxaceae > Sambucus > Sambucus nigra. Next base: position 313,439,656 of record OX422209.1, on the reverse strand, counting down.
TAGATTTGAAAGAAAATGAGTCAGAGCCCGAAAGTGGAAATCATTTTAAAAACAGCAAGTGTTTTAATAACATTAAAACATTAAATGCAAAATACATGTTAGGACGTGCACTCACATGAAATTCTCACCTCTCGACTACATGTGCACTCCTAACGTACATTACCCATCTAAATGACACATATATCTAACCAAAACGTAATAAGTTCTCCCCTTACTACTCGATTCCCATAACACATTCTAACGTTATCAATTAAATAGAGGGATTTACATACACTCGGATTCTCAATTAGTAATATAATTCACTATCAAATAACCCGTTATGTTTTCTCAAAACATTACCATAATCATATTCACAATATTAACATGAAAGTTCCCATTAATTACGTGTATATTATTCACGTCATAAATATACAATACAAGCACCCCGAGACTAAGCTGCGGTGCACACATACTCTGCTATCCATCCCGGTACATCACGTACATAAGGATCACGCATTCTGAATCTCTCAGGAATTGTTCAGATAACAACATCACAAATAATGGAGGCGAACACAGTCACATCACATGGGTCACGCACATACCTGCGCTCCCACGATCAGCAGACTTATTAACATCCCAATAAGTCCTTCTCTGACCTATGTTCATTGAGGTAACCAATCTAAATCCGGGCAACACAAGGATTAGAAGGCCCTAAGCGAACGTAAACCTCCCGTGATAGCAAGTATGGTAGTTATGTCATACACATAAAATCAATACATATACTAAGTATGCACACCTCTTAGTAATTACCATAATATATTGGAGGTACACTTCTCATTCTCGTACCGACATACAATACTACACAATTTATATGTTCCCGGTTAATATAAATAATTAGGTCGTCAATAGCTCTCGCATCGTAATCGACACTCACGTCCTACTTCACATTTTCCCTTAGGTTCAAACTACACTTCCAGGTTTGACTCCTCATTATATCCCAGACATCCCCAATATAACAATTAATCATCAAGGGAAGGTTATCTCTACACATACACAAGGTTACGGGACACTCGGGATCAAAACAGGCTAAAAAGCCTAAACTGTCAACTCGTTCGAAGTCTCGTTCGGACGAGGCTATTCGAACGAGAGTTCGTTCGAACAAAGTGGGATTTCTAACGAGATCTCGTTCGAACAAAGTCATCGAACGAACTTCACCCTCGTTAGAAGTCAAAGGCCAACTCGTTAGAAGCTCGTTCGAACGAGCTCGTTCGAACGACCTGGGCATGTCTTCTAACGAGTGGCCAGTTTCGAGCCCAGATTTCCTATTTTCGTTTTTCCAACTGCTCTACACCTCAAATCTCATTTGAACATTAATCCAACGATTGTTTAAAGTCTCTAATCATTCCTAAACATATTTAGGTCATATACTAACATGATTTGTGGGGTTAATTCATTCTAACCTCATTCAATTATCAAATCTCTTCATATTTCCCCCCAATTCTAAGAACATGAACCCTAGAATTTATAAATCATCAAAGAGCCTAAATTAATTCCGTTTTTGTTTAATCCAAATTATAATATCATCAGAATAAACATCTAAATACCAATCTACATGCGATTCCTCATCAAAAATGAAATTTCTACTTCCAATTTAAATGGGTTTTTTCATTAACTCCCAAGAACATACAATTTAATTGGGTTTCCTACGCATGGAAGAAGCATTCTCTATAAAAACGAAATTAAATCACTTGCCTTAAGGGTAACTCTGGATTTGATGATGAATCTGATGAATGGTTCTCTCTCTCCTCTGCAGAATTCCTCCTCCTCTCTCTCTCCAAGCTTTCTTCTCTAATGGTGGTAATGGAGGCTAGGGTTTGTGCTTTAGGAACTCTTTGAAACAAATTTCAATAACCTCCGTAGTCTATTTGGTTATTAGTGGGCCTAGTGGGTTATTGCCAAATCAGATATTAATTCCCAATTTTCGTAGGTTTTAATTCCCAAAAATCCAAAATTACCAAACTACCCTTATACGTTGCCGGTATGGCCTAAAATGCCCCGGGACCCAAACCAAACCCCCGGCTAGTGTTTTCTGACTATTTCGACCCTTCCGGACGCGTTGGCGCACTCAAAACGACCATACGGTTAATAGAACTAAAATTCACTTTTTAATTAAAAAATATATTCCTGACGTGACTGTCACACGCGTTTAAATTTCCAAATTTCCGTATTTCAATCTCACGACAAATTTCATAATTCAAAATTCATATATAATCATATATGCACACTATAATAAAATACCAACTCGCATCTCGCTAGTATTTTTAATCCGGATTAATTTCCAATTAATACACATTTAATTCAATTAATCCCATAAATAAATATCACAAAAATACGGGGTATTACATACTTCCCCCCTAATAACTGAATTTCGTCCCGAAATTCGGAACTAGAAAGTACCTGGTAAGAACAACTCTGGATAACGTTCTTGCATCTCATCCTCGCGCTCCCATGTGGACTCCTCAACATTTTGATGTCGCCACTGAACGCGCACTAACGGAACTATCTTTGACCGTAGTTTCCGCTCACTTCGGTCCAAAATAGCAATTGGCCCCTCCTCGTAGGAGCTATCAGGCTGGAGATCGATGTCCTCCAAAGCAATAAGAGAATGAGCCAAATCGTCTCTAAGATATTTCCTTTGCGAGGAAATAGGAAACACATCGTGAATCCGATGTAAATGCTCCGGTAATCCAAGTCTATACGCAACCGGTCCAATCCGCTCAATAACAGGAAATGGTCCCACATATCTCGGTGCCAACTTCCCTTTCTTCCCGAAACGCATAATCCCCTTCATAGGAGATACTCTGAGAAAAACCTGGTCCCCCACTTGGAACTCTCTGAAGAACCTCTTCGCATCAGCATAGCTCTTCTGCCTGTCCTGAGCTACCCGAATGCGACTCCGTATCAGTTCTATCCTTGCCGAAGTATCCTGAATCACCTTCAGCCCAAGTAGTTTGTTGTCCCCCACCTCCAACCAACATGCTGGGGAACGACAAGGTCTACCGTACAACGCCTCAAATGGAGCCATGCCAATGGTGAACTGGTAGGAGTTGTTGTAAGCAAACTCTACCAGTTGAAAATACTGCTCCCATCCACCCCTGAAATCAGTGATGCACATACGTAGCATGTCCTCCAACATCTGGTTTGTACGCTCGATCTGCCCATCGGTCAGCGGGTGATATGCCGTACTCAACCACAATTCCGTGCCCATGGCCTCCTGAAAACTCTCCCAAAACCGTGAAATAAATATCTTGTCTCGGTCAGACACGATATTTAAGGGCACACCGTGAAGTCTCACTATCTCTGAAATAAAGAGCTGGGCATACTGTCCCGTAGTGTAGTCTGTCCTTACGGGTAGAAAATGAGTGACTTTGGTCGACCTGTCCACAATTACCCCAATGGAGTCGTGACCTCTCTGTGACGTAGGCAACCCCGTGATAAAGTCCATGGATATGCTCTCCTACATCCACATCGGGACCTCCAACGGCTGTAGCAGTCCTGCCGGTCTCTGATGATCCACTTTTACTAACTGACAAGTGGCACATTTAGAAACAAACTCGGCAATATCTCTCTTCATCCCACTCCACCAATACTGTCGTCTCATGTCTTGGTACATTTTGTCCCCACCGGGATGTACCGCGAACCGTGAGCCGTGTGACTCGGCCATCACCTCGTGCCGCAATTCCTCCCCTTCCGGAACTACCAATCTCCCATTAAAGCGTAATCCCCCGTCTAGGCTAACGGTATAGGATTCAGCTCCCTCTGCTAGTAATCGAACTATCTGCTCCTGACAGAACGAGTCATTTGCCTATGCCCTTACTACCTTCGTGACAATCTGCGGTGTAATAGTCATTACCGACATGAATGATCGGTCCACTGCATCCTGGTATCCCAATTCCTTCCATTTGGCCTTCCACACCCCTGCCACTTCATCTGCTGGCCTACGGCTCAACGCGTCTGCTACCACGTTAGCCTTCCCCGGGTGATACTGGATATCAAACTGATAGTCCTTCACAAACTTAAGCCACCTTCGCTGCCGCATATTCAACTCCTTTTGCGTGAATAGGTACTGTAGGGACTTGTGGTCCGTGAACAATCGAAACTTTTCCCCCAAAAGATAATGTCTCCAAATCCGAAGGGCAAATACAACTGCCGCCAACTCCAAGTCATGAGTGGGGTAATTCTTCTCGTGAGGCTTTAGCTTACGGGATGTATAAGCAATGGCCTGACTCTCCTGCTGCAATACACCTCCAAGTCCTTGTAAGGACGCATCGGTGTAAACTAAATACTCAACTCCCGGTCTAGGCAATGCTAACACAGGTGCTGAGGTCAACTTATCCTTCAATTCATCGAATGCCAACTGACAGGAATCACTCCAGATGAATGGCACACCCTTACGAGTCAGATGTGTCAAAGGACCTGCTATCTTCGAGAATCCCCGAATGAACCTCCTGTAGTATCCTGCTAATCCCAAGAAACTACGAATCTACGTCGGTGTCGTGGGCTGTCCCCACTCCCTCACCGCGGATTCTTTCCCCGGATCAACAGATATCCCCCGGTCGGAAATAATGTGTCCTAAAAACTGGACCTCCTTCAGCCGAAACCCGCATTTCTCATATTTTGCATACAGCTCGTTCTGATGTAGTGTCTGCAAAACTTGCCTCAAATGCTCGGCGTGCTCCTCCTCCGTCTGAGAGTAAACCAGAATATCATCGATGAAGAAAATGACAAACTGATCTAGGAAATCTTTGAACACTTTATTCATTAAGTCCATAAACACGGCTGGAGCATTGGTCAAACCAAAAGGCATAACCCGAAACTCGTAAGATCCATATCTCGATAAGAACGCAGTCTTCGAGACATCCTCTTCCCTGATACGCAACTGATGGTATCCCGATCTCAAATCAATCTTTGAGAAGAAAGAAGCTCCTCTCAACTGGTCGAATAAGTCATCGATTCGAGGCAACGGATACTTATTCCGTATCGTGACCTTATTCAATTCTCGGTAGTCCACACACAATCTCAGTGAACCATCTCTCTTCTTCACAAACAACACAGGGGCACCCCACGGCGAAGTACTCCTCCGTATAAACCCCTGACCCAACAACTGCTCAATCTGATCCCGTAACTCCCTCATCTCAGCTGGAGCCATACGGTACGGTGCGCGTCCTATAGGTCTCGTATCTGGTAATAAGTCTATGACAAAGTCTATCTCTCGACTGATGGGTAGGCCTGGTATCTCCTGAAACACATCTAAATACTCCCTGACAACTGGGATCGAATCTAAAAGAATCACAACCTCCTTAGAGGTATCCTCCTCTATGTAATACAAATGAGCGGTCGAACCTCCCTCTAGGCGAGGCATTGCCACTACAAACATCTCTTGCCCCGGAATGGAAAAAATAATACTCCCACCGAAGTAATCAATCATGGGTCTATAATCAGCGAGCCAATCCATACCGATAATCACATTGTGAACATGCATATCTAATACCAACATGTCTGCAGGTAATACCCGACTACCAATCTCTACCCCTACTCCCCGGCATATAAAGAAAATAAGTGACCCACTCCCCAATGGTGAGTCTACACACGTCATTGTGCTCTCTGCTGTGGCTAACAACCCTAAGGCTTTAGCAAAATGTGTCGCTATAAAGCAATGTGTTTCCCCCGTATCAAACAAAACCCGACCCATAGTACCATGGATAGGAAACATACCCTCAATCGCGGATGGTGCCTGCGGGGCTGCTGCCTAGTGGACGTTATAAACACATCCATACTGTAACTTCCCCTGCTGCACAGGAACTGCTGGAATGGCTGGAAGTGCTGGCACCTGGCCTGGAGCTGGGAGAGCAGGTGGAAAAATTGGCCTCTGTGGCTCATGTCGAGCACCTTGCTGCTGCTGCGGGGCCCTGCCCCTATCAGGACAGTCCTGGCGTTTATGGCCAGTCTTGCCACAAACGAAACACTTCCCCGGGAAGTTCCCCCCTCTCTGTCCCTGCTGCCCTCGGCCCTGGTGGCCGTTATCGTTCCTCCACTGGCCCTGCTGAAACTGCTGTTGACCATTCTGACCCTGCTGGTTCTGATGGCCGTTCAGACCCTGATGGCCCTGCCGAAAACCTCCCTGTCCGTGCCTGAAATTTCCTGACCTGAACCTCTTGTGATCCCCCTACTAGGTACCCTGATCACCCTGTCTCTACCCTTGAACAGATTGTGCCCCACTGGCACCATTTCCTCCAGTCCTGCCCTAATGGCTAAACTCTCCCGATCGCTTTCCCTCAGCCATGTGAAAGCGGTGATCCTGGCAATGGAGCAATGCAGCATTAACCACATCAGAATAATTGGCTAACGAGAGGTTCCCTAACAAGTGCTGACGAATCCTCCATGTCAACCCGTCCGTAAATTTCTGTATCTTCTTCTCCTCCGTCGGTATCTCATCCAGAACAATGTTCAGAAGATCAGTGAATTCGGCCTCATACTCGGCCACAGTCTTACCCTCCTGCTTGAGGCTCATCAACTTCCTCCTCATCTCTGTGTGAACAGCCGACGGAAAGTACTTGCGGTCAAACCGCACCCAAAACTTCTAAATAGTGAGAGTATCTCTCTCCTCCACTGTGGTAAAAGACTCCCACCACTGTAGTGCAGACCCTACTAGCTTAAAGGTAGCTAGTATCTTCTTCTGGTCAGCTGTACACTCATACATCCTCAGGTGTCCCTGGATGTCCTTCCTCCACTGACTCGAAACTACCACATCGGAGCTACCTGCGAACTCCGGAGGGTGTGCTTTCTGAAAAGCATCACGTACACGTTCCCAAGCAGACGGGAATGCATGTGCCTGAATTGGTGCGACTATCGGCGCCTGAGGTGGTTCCTGCTGAACTACTGCTAGTGCGGCATTTACCGCCTGGGCCACAATGGCTGCAACCTCAGCGGCATTCATCGTGCCCTGAACTGGTGCGGGATGTGGTTCTGGCGTTGCATCCCTGGGAACCCGTTGTGCACGTCGTGGAGGCATCTGAAATAAGAATGAAGTTTATAAGTTCGCAGTTATAAACTTAAAATAGCTGAAGAACGAAGCATATACAAAAGAATACAACAGTCCTAAAATATAGGGATCTACATCAAAGAAAGCTCACCGGAAACATAATAAGCCGTACAGATCCTAAAGGACACTAGAACCTGATGCTCTGATACCACCTGTGACACCCCGACTAATTAAATACCGGGTAGCTACTCCTTTATTAAATCAATACAAAATTCCAAGTTGGTTCAGTTAATAGCATCACTGTCGAAAACATTTTAATAATTACTAACCACCTAGTATTTAAAAAGAAAGTTGCCAAATTTTAATTTAAGTCTGATTAACATGCGATAAAAGAATAATTGAAGAACAACATAATCCATTCACCAACGAAGTAATGAAATAACCAACACCATAAATATAAATTCGGAGGAAAACTCCTCACAACAATCCCACAACTGAAAAATAATATGACAAGTCCGAATCCTGAATAATTACATGCCAGAAGTCTGAATAACTGAAATAAATGAAACGTTTCTAAAAGAAATGGGCGACAAGCCTTACAACTGATAAGTGCTGAATATAGAGTCAAGATAGATGAAGCGTCTACAAGCAAAGTCCTTTAACCTCCACAAACAGCTACAGCTCGTCACCTGAATGAGGATCCTAAGCATTGTGTCCTTGTGGCTGGGCACCTAAAATGGTTTTTACAAAAATAGATTTGAAAGAAAATGGGTCAGAGCCCGAAAGTGGAAATCATTTTAAAAACAGCAAGTGTTTTAATAACATTAAAACATTAAATGCAAAATACATGTTAGGACGTGCACTCACATGAAATTCTCACCTCTCGACTACATGTGCACTCCTAACGTACATTACCCATCGAAATGACACATATATCTAACCAAAACGTAATAAGTTCTCCCCTTACTACTCGATTCCCATAACACATTCTAACGTTATCAATTAAATAGAGGGATTTACATACACTCGGATTCTCAATTAGTAATATAATTCACTATCAAATAACCCGTTATGTTTTCTCAAAACATTACCATAATCATATTCACAATATTAACATGAAAGTTCCCATTAATTACGTGTATATTATTCACGTCATAAATATACAATACAAGCACCCCGAGACTAAGCTGCGGTGCACACATACTCTGCTATCCATCCCGGTACATCACGTACATAAGGATCACGCATTCTGAATCTCTCAGGAATTGTTCAGATAACAACATCACAAATAATGGAGGCGAACACAGTCACATCACATGGGTCACGCACATACCTGCGCTCCCACGATCAGCAGACTTATTAACATCCCAATAAGTCCTTCTCTGACCTATGTTCATTGAGGTAACCAATCTAAATCCGGGCAACACAAGGATTAGAAGGCCCTAAGCGAACGTAAACCTCCCGTGATAGCAAGTATGGTAGTTATGTCATACACATAAAATCAATACATATACTAAGTATGCACACCTCTTAGTAATTACCATAATATATTGGAGGTACACTTCTCATTCTCGTACCGACATACAATACTACACAATTTATATGTTCCCGGTTAATATAAATAATTAGGTCGTCAATAGCTCTCGCATCGTAATCGACACTCACGTCCTACTTCACATTTTCCCTTAGGTTCAAACTACACTTCCAGGTTTGACTCCTCATTATATCCCAGACATCCCCAATATAACAATTAATCATCAAGGGAAGGTTATCTCTACACATACACAAGGTTACGGGACACTCGGGATCAAAACAGGCTAAAAAGCCTAAACTGTCAACTCGTTCGAAGTCTCGTTCGGACGAGGCTATTCGAACGAGAGTTCGTTCGAACAAAGTGGGATTTCTAACGAGATCTCGTTCGAACAAAGTCATCGAACGAACTTCACCCTCGTTAGAAGTCAAAGGCCAACTCGTTAGAAGCTCGTTCGAACGAGCTCGTTCGAACGACCTGGGCAGGTCTTCTAACGAGTGGCCAGTTTCGAGCCCAGATTTCCTATTTTCGTTTTTCCAACTTCTCTACACCTCAAATCTCATCCAAACATTAATACAACGATTGTTTAAAGTCTCTAATCATTCCTAAACATATTTAGGTCATATACTAACATGATTTGTGGGGTTAATTCATTCTAACCTCATTCAATTATCAAATCTCTTCATATTTTCCCCCAATTCTAAGAACATGAACCCTAGAATTTATAAATCATCAAAGAGCCTAAATTAAATCCGTTTTTGTTTCATCCAAATTATAATATCACCAGAATAAACATCTAAATACCAATCTACATGCGATTCCTCATCAAAAATGAAATTTCTACTTCCAATTTAAATGGGTTTTTTCATTAACTCCCAAGAACATACAATTTAATTGGGTTTCCTACGCATGGAAGAAGCATTCTCTATATAAAAGAAATTAAATCACTTGCCTTAAGGGTAACTCTGGATTTGATGACGAATCTGATGAAAGGTTCTCTCTCTCCTCTGCAGAATTCCTCCTCTCTCTCTGTCCAAGCTTTCTTCTCTAATGGTGGTAATGGAGGCTAGGGTTTGTGCTTTAGGAAATCTTTGAAACAAATTTCAATAACCTCCATAGTCTATTTGGTTATTAGTGGGCTTAGTGGGTTATTGCCAATTCAGATATTAATTCCCAATTTTCGTAGGTTTTAATTCCCAAAAATCCAAAATTACCAAACTACCCTTATACGTTGCCGGTATGGCCTAAAATGCCCCGGGACCCAAACCAAACCCCCGGCTAGTGTTTTCTGACTATTTCGACCCTTCCGGACGCGTTGGCGCACTCAAAACGACCATACGGTTAATAGAACTAAAATTCACTTTTTAATTAAAAAATATATTCCTGACGCGACTGTCACACGCGTCTAAATTTCCAAATTGCCGTATTTCAATCTCACGACAAATTTCATAATTCAAAATTCATATATAATCATATATGCACACTATAATAAAATACCAACTCGCATCTCGCTAGTATTTTTAATCCGGATTAATTTCCAATTAATACACATTTAATTCAATTAATCCCATAAATAAATATCACAAAAATACGGGGTATTACAGCTTGCTAGAGTAATTTGAATGCCTGATCAGACTCTTCACCCCAATGGAAAGCCTCTTTCTTGAGAAGGTTGGTCAGGGACTTTGAAATATTGTCATAACAGTAAAAAGGTTGAGCTCTTTATTACTTGTTTTGATTATGTCTTATTTTGTTAGAAATAAGAGCTCTTCATCACCTATTTTGATCATGTCTTGTAAAACAGATGGTTAAAGGAAATTGCATTACCTGTTTTGAAGTCCCACGATAGCAAGATTAAAAATTAGCTCTTCAAATCAAACTTTGTAGTTTGTGTGGCATAGTTTACTATAGGTTAATCGGCATTGGTCATAGTGCGTTGGTCTTTGATTACACCCACGCACATCGGTCCCAATGCTTAAAACATGCACCATATAAGAGATATGAAAGAAAAAAAACTAAACCAACAAAAGTGAACAGTGTAAGAATATAACTATGCTCCAATTATACCTTCAGCGATATCTACTATAACACAAATTGAGTACATAACCATATGGTGATTTAAGGATTATTTGACTGCCATCTTAAGTTTCTGATGAAAGATAAGTAGACCAAGTAGGTTTTCGTACATATGGTGAGGCATAAATGCTAATTTACATTGCATTGCCTTTGGGAAGATGTATAATTCATGCTTTGGAATTTTTGAATTGATACATGTTTATTTCTAATCTAAAAACATGAATTTCGTCATTGCGAACATAGCATTACAAATAGCAGAAGTCATAATAAAACAATAGGGTGAAATTTCATTACCCATTGGACATTGATGGGTAAGTTGTAAAGGGAAGGGACCATCTCCTAAGTGTGTTTATGTAAAGCAGGCAATCATCTATGTTAATGGTGGATGATATCTTTTGCAAATACTTCTTCCACACTCTGAATTATTTCAAGATAGGAACTCATCATCTTTGTGGTTTCTCTATCAATTACATCTCCCTTTTCATCTTTTCTTCAGTTTCTTCAGTACTTTATATTCTCTCGATGTCACTCCCATCTTAGTTTATTTGATATACTAACCTTTTTAGAGTGCATCTAATGTATTCACATTAGGGGAAAAAGTTGTTTCTTAATAGTTTTCGTCTAAATAAAAATAAGAAGACTTACAATCTGAGATACCCAAATAATATTACCTCTCTCTGCTCTCAAATATGAGACACCCAATGAAGATGAAAACAAAGTAAAGCTGAAGATGAAAACAAACACAAATCAAACATTAAATCGGGACGATTTAAATAAATTTTGACATGAACTCATTAAGTAATATACTCACTCGTAATATACACATATCAATAACACATTTAAGTAAAAGGGCAATAAGTGCACACACTTTTATTTCGAAACATTAAACAAAATAGTGAAGAATATTTAACTCTAACCCCAAACCAAACATACCCTCAAGTGTATTGTTAACCAATGAAACCAATATTATATTATATGTTTTTTTAACTTATCTTAATAGATATTCAAACAACAATCAACACTATAACTATAATATAACTATACTTATCACAAAACCATACTTTTTCACCATAGCAATCTCCGAACATGTCTCTAGGTCATTATATCAAACACATGAAGGCCATCAAAATGATACATAGATCTGGGAAATGAAAAAACTAAGGGATACTATTTCAAATAAAAATCATTTAGTGGACCAATAATACTCTCTTGAAGAGCTTGTTTTCTCCTTGGGCACCTAACCTAAAATCTAACATTTATAAATAGACAAACAATGAAAGTGAAAAGGAGCATACCTCTCTTGAAGCCATCCTACTTGAGTACGGATCCCAAAAATAGTTGCAATTGTGATTGAGCCTTCCTAGTATAGTATAGTATGCATGCCAAAGAAATGCATGCATCGAAATCAAAATTTTGAGCATCGAAAAAACTGTCACACTCGCAACAGGGCACCAGATTTAGAACATTGAAAAAACTAAATATCAAATAACTATTTATATATTGTTGAGTTTCTTGGCGAAAATAGTTGTTTTCATATACCAACTGCCACACTTGTTTTTGCAACCTATCATTCTCCCCCAACAACAACTTATTCATTGCGGTTAACTTTCGATTCACCTCTTGCAAACACGATGCCTCCTTTCATTGATTCTCCCTACAAAAACTAAAAAATAAAACCCAAAATGTCAATAAAGAACAATAGGTATATGACTCAGTTCATGAACAAATAGTTGTGCACTTGCATAATCAAACCCACATACTATTTATAAGTAAACACACATTTGTGCACTTTCATCATCAGACACATTTCATCATCAAACGGACAACACACATTTCATGAACTAATAACTATATATCTTCAAAATAGGGCTTAAATAAATAGCTATATATCTTCAAAATAGGGAATAAATAAATAATCTCACTTACCCAATTAGTACCAAAAAGACATTGTCAGGTTTTCTCCTTAGAGAGTATCACCCTTCCCTAAAAACGAAATAAAAAAACAAACTAAACAACATTGTTAGAGAATCAAACGTAATAAAAGCTGATTTGTGCCAAATAACGGCTCAAAATGAAAAGAAGTTACATGTACAAAATAATATTTTTGACAGATCTTACCTTGAAACTGATTTGTGCAGAACTTGGTGTCGATTTTGAACCCAAATGATAATTGGGCACTGCAAAACATAAAACGTAAAATCAAACCTAATAAAAGATGTTAGATATGAGAGTCACACGCAAAAAATTAGAGATGGAGAGAGAGAGAGAGAGAGAGAGAGAGAGAGAGAGAGAGAGAGAGAGAGAGAGATACCTAGGTTGTGAGGACGAATGGTTCGGTAGTGAGAGAAGAGAGCTCAGAGATCGTGAGCATTTTGATGAGTCTGTGAGAATGTGGTGAGAAAGGTGTGACTTTTCGTTTGTTTACCATATTAGACCTTATGTTTGAATTAAAGTGGAAGATGGGGAATTAAATAGTGAGAAGAAAAAGAGGGGGAAATCAAAATTTTCAAGGGTAAAATAGGAAAGGCAAAAAAAATTCATATAGATGATGTCATCTTATGATCTTATGACATACATAAGTTTCTTACTTTATTATATAGATATATTAACCACTCATATAATATATATATATATATATATATATACATTCGGCACCCCGCATAAAATCTATGGTGTTGTCATACTCTGCTATCAAGTTCTCGTATTACACATACCAAGGAAAATACTAGTTCGGAATCACTCTCGAACTGTATTAACATAAAAAACATACAAGTGGAGGCGAAGCATAGTTCCATGTCACTAAGAGGTCAACACATACTCTCACGTCTCTTAGGACCGTCTGACTATCAATCAGATAGCCTATACCAAGGAATCCTAAGTTCTAGGGTACGAGTCAAAATCCTCTATAAAGGACCAATCGACATAAGACCGTCCCGGCGCGAAAACCCCCGTGATAGCAAGTAGTGCGAGTATGATTTTTACATATATATAATATATGCACCATCACACAGTAATATATATATATATATATATATATATATATATATATATATATATATCCACATTTCTAAATTAGGTGCGCTCACGACCCATAATTATAATTATACGCTCTTAGCACATTTTTACTTGATTATCTCACATAACAGATTTGCCACTTTTATTCTCATATATATAAGTTACTCCACACCTACTTCTCGTCTCTCGAAGTATTCTAACTCCCTAAGTATAATTGCAGTAGGCACTCTCACTTACCTTCTATTCTAACTTCCTTATAAGTCTCGAACTTTTATTAAACGTACGCATGATTTCATATGTGTGAATAACTCCCCGTTAACCCGTAATTTCATCTTACAATAAATTCTCACTCAACGGAGTTTACTTAGACCCTACTAGTCCTATTTATATCCCATTATGCTCCAATTGTAATAATCAAGGGTTACTATGTATTTTCATCGGATTAAACAAACAGAAGAAAAATATGCAGTTTTCTAGGAGGGGTCGATCGATCGATCGTTGATCGATCGATGTTCTTGGGTCGATCGATGGATCAAGCAGTTATGATGAAAACTGCATTAACCCAGTTACGGGTTTGCCTCTCCAACCTCACCCAAACTCCCAAAAAACGTTACCTCAAGTACTATATACCAGAACACATAATTGTCTACATAAAATATGTCCCAATTCATTAATTACAACAATTTAATGGGTATAATTTACCTGAACTTCAAGAACCTAATTTTTCTTTTTCTTTCAATTCTTCAAATTCTTTTCCAGATTTCCTACTTCTAAATCCATACAAATTCATGGTTTATCCTCTACATGCGATTTAGATGTCCAAAATATGATTACTTGCTCTTCAACATGTGATTTTAAGTCTCAAAATGAAACTTTCTTTCATGAAACAAGTTCTGAACAACCTTAGACTAACATAATTAAGACATCAACTAAAAAAAAAAAGCAAGATAGATACTTGCCTGGAAATTTAGTTTCTGATTTATGGAAGAAAGTGGTACGGTTGCATTCCTCGTCGCGCGATCTACGGCTCGGTGGTGGTGGCGGTGCAAACGGTTGATTTTACGGTCTTGAATTGCTTTGGAAGCTTTCCCACTTCTTGTCTAATGGTCGTTCTTTGATTTTCCTCTTGTTAACCCTAGAGGACAACTACTAAAGGATGATATAACCTTGGGAATTTCGTGGGTTTAATTGCCCAAAAATACGAAATGTCCATAATACCCTTCCGGGATGCCAATTAGGCTTAAAAAAGCCCCGAAACCCAAACTAAACCCCCGAGTACATTATTTTGACTATCTCGACCCTTTCGGACACATTGGGGCACTCTAAATGACAATACGAATGACTTGTAATTCATTCACTTTTAATACTAATAAATTAATCCCGACATGACACAGGCGCGTCCCGATTTAACTTCCATAATTATCAAATTATACACTCATGAAAATTTAGTAAATTCTATTATACATATTACTTTCTCCACTAAGTAATTTTCAACAAATTCCAAATAATTACTAACTCTCATCACGCTAGTAAATATTTGAAATAATTTCCTGATTAATATTAAATTAATATCTCAATTTAAATTTAATAAATCCCCAAATTTAAATGTCATAAAAATACGGGGTATTACAATTTTATCATTTTCTAATCTCAAATGAAGAAAGAATGCAGGAGCAAATCGCTGAAGATAGAAGCAGAAGATAGACTAGCGGAAAGCTGTGAAAAAAGAAGAGATTTTGCTCCTTTTTATAGGAGGCCGAGGAGCATGCCGATCAGTAGTCCCCTAACACCCATTAATCGACACTATTATGTCCCCTTCCTAAGTTAACCCAGAAGATTGTGCCAATGTCGTTTGGAATCCTTTACAACATGTTGGTCGGCAACCCCTTGAAATTTTATACAAAAAATCCCCCAAAATGTCAAAAAAAAAAGTCCAAAAAATTCCTAAAGTTACCAAATAAATGTTGGGACATTTCTTCACCCAAAAAATTAGTTTTCATGTAAGGACACAATTCTTTAATTGAGTCTTGATGTAGTTTTGGCTCAATTTCGGACAAAAATGTTTATGTCATAGGTTATTGTTCAAGTGTACCTATTCAAGCCTATGATGTTTTTAGATTGAAGACGTAGCGGAGAAGAGTATAAAGCTTCATAAAGTGCTGAGTTTACGTGCCTCGTTTGTACATCATCAACAGTGGTTACATGCTCCCAAGGTATTAATGCATTATATATATATATATAGGAGCTTGGAACAAGTTTATTGGGTGTTAGGTTTTAAAACTGTGTTTTTTTTTCCAGAAAGATTTCTATTGAAAACTTTTACATAAAATATATAAAGTTAATGGGCTAAAAATAATATTTTTGAAACTTTCTGTAAGTTCATTAGAAGTGTCGTTCGAACAAGATTATCGTTTGAAACACATTGTCGTTGAAACGAGTTTGCCAACTTGTTCATATATTGGCCACTAGAACTTCGTTCGAAATGTTGTTCGAACGAGATTTCCAAAGAGTTTCTAATGAGTTCACACTGGAACTTCGTTAGAAGCCTCGTTCGAACGAGATGTCGTTTCAACGAAAATGTTGGTCGAACGAGATGTCAGGCGGGAAATTTTTTTGCCACTTTTTAGCAGTTTTTACCCACTTTCCCCACTTGTTTCTCCACTAACCTTTCTCAGATCTTATAATGTGCGGGAACAACTTTTTGTAAACTACCTTTTCACAATATTCTAACTCCTAGAGAGAGTTTTGAGAGTTGTTTCTTACAAGAAAAAGTTTATGAGTTTGAGTGTTTATTTTATAAAGAAAAATCCTTTAAACACTTAGTTACACCCATATTTTTTTCTTCCAAGTTCGTATATACATATGATTTTCTTGGAGAATTTTGGCACCGGTTTATCTCTACCGTTTGAAAAGAAGTTTGGATTTTCCTCTAAAATCCCTCAAAGAAGAAGAATTTTTTAGCTGCGGCTTTCTCACATGGTAAACAACACCATGTGTGGTTGACGGTGTACCTATTGTCCGATCGGTGAGTTCGAGATCGCGGTGGAGCTTCGTGGTTATCCGCTAGGAAGAGGTGGTTACAAGAAGACGCGTCAAGGCTTGAGAGGGTTCGAGTTGAGGAAGTAAGTCGTCTTTCTTGTAAATGTAAATTCCGTACTTAATGGATTTGAGTCTAGGGGTTTCCAAGGTTGTTTCCCTTTGTGGGTTTTTCCTCGTACATCGCGGCGTAGTGTGATTGATTTACTTTTATCTTGCATAATAACTTAGAATGCATGCTTAGGATAATTCAAGATAAAATTGGTTTTAATTGTCACACTTAATTTAATTTGGTGCTAATTAAATTTGGGTAATGTTTATTTAATTCAAGTCTATTATTAAATCTGGTTTGGCCTAATTTGGAAATATTCATAAAAATGACTTAGGCAAATTCTAGGACTTGGATAATTAATTTTGTTTAAGTGAAAATGTTTTAATGGATTAATCTAATTTCACTTGGTTTTATTTTAATTTGAAAAAGTAAATTAAAATTTATAATTTGTTTCATTGAACTGTCACCTAACGCTTTCGCATATATTTCACAAGGAATTTGATTTCAAAGTTTAAAAAGCCTTTTAAATTTTAAAATTGGGGGCTTCCACGTTTTTCAAATTGGTATCAGAGCCAAAACGATAATTTACTTTGTTAAAGATCCTTTAACTACTTTTTGGCTGAAATCGAATTTTCCCCATTTTCAAAATTTCCTATTTTTAATGGTTCAAATTACGCGTATTGGAAAGAGCGTATGAAATATGCACTAAAATCTATCGACGAAAGGCTTTGGTTATCGATAGTTAACGGGAGGTCTCCACCAACTCATTTAGTAGAAAATGAACGTGTTCCCAAACCGATCGATAGATGGAGTGAGGGTGAATTTAAACTTTCAAACTTTAATTGCCATGGTTTAAATTCCTTGTTTAGCGCTGTCACACCAGATGAATTCTGACGTATTATGATGTGTGAGATCGCTAAAGAAGCGTGGGATATTTTGCAACTCACTCATGAATGTACAAGTGTCGTTAAAGCTTCGAAACTCCAAAACCTCACCACTCAATTTGAAACTATCAAAATGAATGAAAAAGAAACTTTTGATGAATTTTATGCTAGACTTTTCGATATTTTTAATTCATCTTTTAACTTGGGAGAGAAAATACTCGACAATCGTGTTTTAAAGAAAATTTTAAGGTCCCTTCCCGATAGATTTATTTCAAAAGTGACCATTTTAAATTCTTTACCAACTTTAGCCTCTATGAAATTAGAAGAGCTCGTAGGTGATTTACATACCTATGAACTAGACATGTTTCCCTCTAAAACTGAAAAGAAAATTGAAAAAGGCATTGCTTTAAAAGCATGAAAAGAGGTCAAACAATTAGTAGAGAGCGAGAGTGATAGTGACTTGGAAGACATGGCCTTGTTTGCTCGAAAATTAAGAAAATTTCTTAAATTTAAGAAAGATAAACTTAAAAATGATTTTAAGAAATTTGAATCTTCTAAGAATGACAAATCCGTAAGGATCTCTAAATCTTATAACGAAAATTTAAATAGGGACGAGTCAAATAGGTGTTTTTGTTTTGAGGGTTATGGCAATAGGGTTTCTGAGTGCCCCACCAAACTAAGGAGAGATGGTAAGCGACCCATTTCATATAATGCGACCCTTAGTGATAGTGATAACGAAGAGGGACCCGATTCCCCCACTAAGCCCAACTTTGTGGCTTTTATGGCTAGTCATGTGAGTGATAGTGAGAACTCATCGATTGATGAAAATTTAACACACGACACTTCCAAGGTCATTGTTTATGATTTCCTCGTTTTGGATGATAGTGAGAGTGGAGAAGAAAGAGAGAGTGAAAATGAAGAATAGGTTAAAGTGAGTGAACTTCAAAATGACTTTCAAGAATTATATGAAGAATCAATTAAATCAAAAAGAGCTAATTTGAAGTTAGAAGCTAGTTTAAAAGAGCGTGTCAAGGTCATTGATGATAGTATGTTGGTAGAAGACCTTAGGACACGTGAGAGGATTCTTCGAGAGAAGCTTGAATATGTAAAAGGCGAGAGAGATAGCCTTAGAGGTTTAATGGAATCCTTGAAAAAGGAGCTTCTCGAGTTTGAAGAGAGAAATGTTTTATTAGAGTCTAACATCCTAGAATTAGAAAATAAATTAAAAGACTCTATTAATGTCAAATTTGATTTGAAGTTTCGTTCGGAAAAACTAGATAAAATATTAGTAACGGTCAATACTTGTAATGAATCTATTAATAAAGCCAAAACCAATGTTTTAGGAGAATCTACTTGGAAAGCCTTTAGAGATCATTCCTTAGGTACCAAATTTCGACGTAATTTTACTTGTACACATTGTGGTCGAAAAGGTCATCTTAGGAAATTTTGTTTTGATCTTAAATGAATTCCTAGAAAATCCCAATGTAAAGCAACCAAGATACTTAAAATTCCTACACCCCAAGATAGTCATTCTAGGAAATCCGACTTGGTTGCCTTGCAAAATAGGACGTTTGATTCTCATTTACTTTCACATTCTTCCTCCCGTGTTAAATCTAAAGGATGAATTTGTTAGTGTTTGCATACTTTAGCTTTTGTGCTTCATGCTATATTATCATGCTAAATGTATGCTTGTTTAATCATTTTCTAGTCTATGCTCCATGCTTAATCACATGCTAGAACTATGATTTTTGTTTATCTTTTTGTATTATATTTGCTTATTTTTGTTTGCATTAAATGAAAAATTCAAAAAGAATTTTATTTATCATTTGTGTTTTATTTGTTTCATTTAAACTTAATGAAAAATACAAATGATTTTTGTGTGTCTTTTGAGTATATATATATTTTTTTTAAATTCAAAAACTCAAAAAGATTTTTTTTCTCTGTATTTTAGTTTGCACACTTTATGTAGCATACACTTGGGTTAGAATCCCATCTTTTACGCCACCATGTGGCCAGAACTTTTGGTTTAGATTGTCAATCCTTATTATGTTCTTTATCATGCTTACACGGAGTAGTTGGATTTTTGTGTTGCTCAAATGGATTCTCTTTTTAAATGCCCCGTTTCACACATGCACGAGCTCATTTGAAATTTTAATATCACATGTTATATTTGAGCTTTGTGAGGTGTTCTCCTACCAATCTAGTCATCTATATATTTATGACCTAGGAGGACTAGTGCATGTCAAAATCCATTGCATGTGAGATTTGTGTGAACTGATAAGCAACCAAAACTGTACAATTTATACCCCGAATAGATGTATTTTAGTTGCTAATTCTCGGCAATATGGGTCTTATGCGCTTAATTGTTCAATATGCAGGCTTAATTGCAGTTGCGGTGTAAAAAGCTATATTTCCAAGAAATTTGCAGTTAAAATGGAGTTAATTCCCTTAACCCGTAACCCTAGCCTACCCAAACCTAGCCCAAAGCATCACCCCAAGACTGTGTTTTTTGTTTGTCCATTTTTATATATTTTTTTAGTTCGAGTCATTTTTATTTTTAGGATTTATTTTAGATTTATTTAGTAATTTCTAGGTTTTGTTTTCTATTCTCCTATTTTATCTTTATTATTATTATAATTTTATTTTATTTCGATTTTTATTAGTTTTTAGTTTCATTAGGATTAGTTTTTAGGAGTTTATTTTTAGTTTCTTTATATTTTTTTAGGACTTTAATTTTCATTTAGATTTTTAGTCTTTATTTCTTTTGTTTTATTTTAGTTTTTATATAAGCTCGGGATTTTATTTTTTAGTTTAAATATTTTTATTTTTATTATTTTTAGTTTGTTTTATTTTTAGTTAGATTTTATTTTTTATTTTAGTTGAGTCTTTTTATTATTTTAGTTGGGTCCAAATTAAACACACACACACACATAAACACAAACACCCCCACTTAACTCCCCTATACACTCACCCGCACCTTACTTCACTACACTCACCCATACCAAATGAACACCCAACAACTATTCATCATCATCTGCCTCCACTCTTTCCAACCTCCATAACCAACAAAATCAACCTCCATCTCTCTCTATCCTAAAACACTAAAGACCCAACCACTCACCCCTAACCTGGCGTGACCCCAACCCACCTCAACCTCGGCTGATCCACCACCTGATCGCCATACCCCCTATTCTCAATCGTGACCGCAGACGACCCAGCCCGAAACTCCAAACCTAACCCAAACCAACTCCTACCGCCGGCCAGCCCTTCACCCATAACCCTTTCCGATGATCTCAACCACAAACCGACGCTACCCATTCTCTGACCGAGTTAACCCGCCAGACCTCCAACCAGCTACCGACGAGGACTTGCGACCCAACTCGGAGCTAGCATAACCCTCTACTGTCGGCGCCCCTTCTGGCGCTGATCCATCCTGCCTGATCCGAAACCCACTACTTACCTCAAACCCATTTACCTCTAACGCCAAGCACGATTTTAAATCACCTGCCAAAAGCCAATATCAAACCCATGTCAATGTCCACATGTGTTAAAACTAATAAAACCCCTTTTACCCCAAATACCCCCAACTACCTATCTTTTACCCATTACCCAAAAATTCCCTTTTGACAAATCAGATTTTTATTCCCTCTACCATTTATCTTCACACCTCACCATTCCCATGCACACTTAAGTCCATTCCCAAAAATACCCCTCTACCATTTATCCTCACACCTCACCATTCCCATGCACACTTAAGTCCATTCCCAAAAATACCCCTAGCTCCATGCCTACTATATATTGAATATATAAGACCCCATTTGGGGGAGCTTTTTCATCATCAAATAGAGAGAGAAAAGTAGAGAGTTAGGTTAGAATAAATTAGGTAGAAATATTTGTAAATAGTTTTATTTTCATTTTTTTTTAGATATTTATGAGTGATAAATGTGTGAAATTCAATTGAGTTGATTATTGTTAGATGCTCATATTGGAGGGATTGTGCTTCATTTCACGGAATTAAGAGTTCAATTTCACTTCAAGAGATTGGGTTTGATTGTTCTCTTCTCTTCTCATTTATTTTATGCATTTGATTATTAATTTGTCAAATCTTATACCATGTTAGGCTAAATTCCCTTTCAAGGGGTGGGGGGAAACCCTTATTTTATGTTATTTTAGTTTAATTAGTTTGATTACTTAAAAATTCCCTTTGAATGTTAATTTTGATCCCTCACCCTAAAATTTACGCCTCGAGAGAGGGTAAATGATTTTCGAGAGAAAATCGAAATTCTAGTTATACTACCCATTTCAGATTCGAACTAGAGATAGGGGTTTCATAAGTTGGGTATTATAACATAAATTTCCACTCTAAATTTATTTTCTAAGATTTACATAAATTTTAATTGAGCGATCCTAGCGAGTGATTAATTAAAAGGAGTGTAGATCTATTTTTATAGAGTTGTGGAGTGTTAAACTTAATTTTCTAAAAGATTACTATTATAAGTACACTTGCAACGAGAGTTGGTTTGTAATTTTGATATTAATTTGGGAGAATTCAAATAATTAAATTAATTAATTAGAATAACTAAAATTTGTGGTGTAATCCTATTCCTTGATTGTTCTCACAATTATTTACCTCACTTTATCGCTTATTTTAGTTTAGACTTTATTTTCCATTTTAGTCACTTTCTAGTTAGTTGTTTTTATCTCACATTTAATTTAGTTTACTTTAAATCATCACCTCACCCATTTGTTTTAATATTTTAGAAAGCTAAAAAAAGTAGAAAAGGTAAAAAGCCCAAAAAGAAAATAAAAAGTGAATTATAATTTTGTTCCATTTTCTTTACAACCTTGAAAGTGGATTGATACCCTTACTTACCTCTACACTTGAATTAATATTATTTTGTAGGTATTATGAGTTTTTTTATTAGAAGTACTTTTCAAGCAACGAAAAGAAAAATATACACGCAAAAGTTCTTTCTATCAAATGGCGCCGTTGCCAGGGATAAATGGTAGATCGGGTGGGATAAATGGTGTAGGAAGATGATCCATCTCAAGAGTGGGAGACACACACTCCTCATGAGGCGCGGAGTGATTCAAACAATATTACATAAAAATTTCACTCAAATTAATCCTCACACATTTATCACTCAATAATCTCAAAAAAGAAAAATAAAAACCATTTACAAAATGGTGTTTATCCTAATTTATTTCTAACCCTAAAATTTCCCTCTCTAAAAATTCCTATCTATCTAGCTCTTTGAATCTAAACTAAAAATTACAAAATAAAAATAAAAAGCATAGTGGATGAATTCATAATGGATAATTAGACAATAAAAGAGATTTGCTAAAAATACAAATCCTAACATTATAAAATTGCACATTAGAACTCATCCATAGAAATAAATTCCAGATCATTAATTTATATTGAGATAAATGCTAAAAATGCAAAATCTCAACATAAAGGAATGGGTTAGAATTTACCCCCCACAAGGGATGAATTTCACTACATCAATCTATTATAAATAATTGCTAAAATTATAAAAATTCATAATAGAGGGGTGGGGTGAAATTTATCCTAGAGATAAAATTCACTACACACATCTATATTGAGATATTTTCTAAAAATACAAATACTCAACATAAAGGGGTGGAGAGAATTTTATCACACCAAACATGAAACTAAATTTGAGATTGTTTATTTTGTAGGTATTTGAGGTTTTTGACTAACTTGCCTTTCAACAATGACATACGCAAAAATCTCGTTACCAAAAGTCTCGTTATCATGAACAAACAAAAACATGATAAATATAAATGTGCACGGGGAAGGGCTCTGAAAGGACTTAGTTTCCTTTGTGAATAGTAAGCCACTGTTTGATATGGATCTAAAAGAAATACGTGGTCCAAAGTCCAAAAAACAGAAAAATGGAACTAAAAGAAAAATAATTGTCAAGGCCTATGTTTGATTGATATATTCATTCAAAATTAATATAAATGATTATTGAGGGAGATTGGATGGTATATCAACGGTTTGCATAATGTATGTTTATCCTAGTGGTCTTTATTGTCATGACTCTATTTGGTTTGTATAATCATGACAACTCTAGGCTTGTATGCATTGTGTATGTTTGTTCATTGAGTTCAATCTATATTGCACATGAGGTTATATTCAAATGTGATTAAGTTTGCAATAAATTGATAAATCCGTGAACATGTTTAAAGTAATTGGGTCTAAATTTAATTGTTACTATTTCACACCCCAACACTTTCGTTTCCATACGACACATTTTTTCCATACGAGTGTGAAAGACTCCTATTATATTTTGAGTGTGTCATTTGTGGTTTTATATCTATATATGTGTACTTACGTCTATTAGTTATACCTTATGTATACATATATTTGATATTTTTGTTTTAACCTTTGTTGTGGTTTCTAGTCCATATATGATTTAATTCATAATTGGTATTTATGTTTTTGTATTCTTTGTTGATATCACATGCTTAATACTTTATGTATCTTTTTGGCATAATTTTCTTGCATACTAGTTGGTATCCGTTATTATTTGTTGGATTAGTTGTGATTTTATTGCCCATATGTTTTAATGTTCTCATCACTTTATGCGCAATTACATGTTTTATTCTTTAACCTTTGTCTATTCCCGATCAAAAAGGGGAAGAATGATAGGGGTGGTATCTAAACCTATTATCATCGTATCTTAGTTTGGGGGAGATTTATCTTAGGGGGAGACGTCTTTCTAAGTTGATCACTATTGATAAAGGGAGAGAATTCATTTAGGGGGATTACTTACTTTACTTGCATTACATATTTTGATATTCCCTATGCGTGTAATGTGTTTGCTTAAGTGTGCAGGAATTATATTATAAGTGGCAACTTTCACCGGCAAAGATTGTGATCCTTTGGGTTGTTTGAGTCAAGCATTGTATTTTTATTTCGAGTGGGACTTTTTACTAGTCCAGTAGAGCTTGACGGCCCTTTAGGATTTTTGTTTGGTTTTTGTCACGGAATAGCCAAAGGTGGAGATTTGTAAGGACATAATTCTCCAATTGAGTCTTAATGTAGTTTTGGCTCAATTCCGGACAAAAACGTTTATGTCATAGGTTAGTGTTCAAGTGTACCTATTCAAGCCTATGATTTGTTTAGATTTAAGACCTAGCGGCAAAGAGTATAAAGCTTCATCAAATGCCGAGTTTATGTGCCTCGTTTCTACGTCATCAACAGTGGTTCCATGCTGCTAAGGTATGAATGCATTTTTTATATATATAGGAGCTTGGAATAAATTTATTGGGTGTTAAGTTTTAAAACTGTGTTTTGTTTTCAGAAAGATTTCTATGAAAAACTTTTATATAAAGTATATAAAGTTTACGGGCTAAAAATAGTATTTTTGGAACTTTCAATAAGTTCGAACAAGATTATCGTTTGAACCACATTGTCGTTCGAATGAGTTTGCCAATGAGTTCCCATATTGGTCACTGGAACTTCGTTCGAAATGCTGTTCGAACGAGATTTCCAACGACTTTCTAACGAGTTCACACTAGAACTTCGTTAGAAGCCTCGTTCGAACGAGATGTCGTTTCAACGAAAATGTTGGTCGAACGAGATGTCAGGATGGAATTTTTTTTGCCACTTTTTAGCAGTTTTTACCCACTTTCCCCACTTGTTTCTCCACTAACTTTTCTCAGATCTTATAATGTGCGGGAACATTTTTTTCTAAACTACCTTTTTCACAATATTCTAACTCCTAGAGAGAGTTTTGAGAGTTGTTTCTTACAAGAAAAAGTTTATGAGTTTGAGTGTTTATTTTATAAAGAAAAATCCTTTAAACACTTAGTTACACCCATATTTGTTTCTTCCAAGTTCGTATATACATATGCTTTTCTTGGAGAATTTTGGCACCGGTTTATCTCTACCGTTTGAAAAGAAGTTTGGGTTTTCTTCTAAAATCCCTCAAAGAAGAAGAATTTTTTAGCTGCGGCTTTCTCACATGGTAAACAGCACCATGTGTGATTGACGGTGTACCTATTGTCCGAACGGTGAGTTCGAGATCGCGGTGGAGCTTTGTGGTTATCCGCTAGGAAGAGGTGGTTACAAGAAGACGCGTCAAGGCTTGAGAGGGTTCGAGTTGAGGAATTAAGTCGTCTTTCTTGTAAATGTAAATTCCGTACTTAATGGATTTTAGTCTAGGGTTGTCCAAGGTTGTTTCCCTTTGTGGGGTTTTCTTCGTACATCGCGGCGTAGTGTGATTGATTTACTTTTATCTTGCATAATAACTTAGAATGCATGCTTAGGATAATTCACGATAAAATTGGTTTTAATTGTCACACTTAATTTATTTTGGTGCTAATTAAATTTGGGTAATGTTTATTTAATTCAAGTCTATTATTAAATCTTGTTTGGCCTAATTTGGAAATATTCATAAAAATGACTTAGGTAAATTCTAGGACTTGGATTAATTAATTTTGTTTAAGTGAAAATGTTTTAATGGAATAATCTAATTTCACTTGGTTTTATTTTAATTTGAAAAAGTAAATTAAAATTTATAATTTGTTTTATTGAACCGGCACCTAACGCTTCCACATATATTTCACAAGGAATTTGATTTCAATGTTTAAGAAGACTTTTGAATTTTAAAATTGGGGGCTTCCATGATTTTCATTTCCAGATCCCAAATCCCCAGTCAGATTAATGCAACATTTTATCCCCAACTTAAACCCTAAAAAATCACCATGCCTACTGAAACTCCCCAGCGGAATGCTAAAACCTCATTCTCAGTAGAAATCAAATGCCTCCCTGATAGGGCTACATAATATCATGCATGTCTCCCCAATAAGAGTTCCTTAATTATTCCAATTTCCCAAAGAAGAAGTAAAAGACTTAGTCGGATATCTTTCCCCAGTGGCATCTCCAAGAAATACAATCCCCAGCGAATCACAGCAACACCTACACCCTGAAGATAATATAAATTTCCCCAGGAGATCTATACCTCACGTTAGACCTTAAGGTCCTCATAATTGACCTCGACTCTTAGAATTGGTCACCTCTACTTATGGCCGCATAATTGTCCTCGATCTTTAGAATTTGTCGCCTTTACTTAAGGTCCTCAACAATGACCTTGACCCTTGGTCGCCTCAACTTAAGGCCCTCAGAATTGGCCCCGATCCTTAAAATTGTTCGCTCCTACTTAAGTTCCTCATAATTGACCTCGACCCTCAAAATCGATCGCCTCATCTTAGGGTCCTCAAAATTGACCTCGACCCTCAGAATTGGTTGCTCTTACTTAGAATTGAGCTCGACCCTCAGAACTTCTCACCTATACTTAAGATTTATCCTCGACTCTCTGCATTAGTCTTTTTAACTTAAGGTCCTCAGAATTGGTCACTTTAACTCAAAGTTCTCATAATTGAACTCGACCCTCGAAGTTGGTCGCCTCAACTAAAAGTCCTCAAAATTGGCCTCGACCCTCGGGATTGGTTGCCTCTAATTAAGGCCCTCATAATGGGCATCGACCCTCCGAATTAGTCACCTCAACTTAAGGTCCTAAGAATTGGCCTCGACCCTCAGAATTGTTTGTTCATACTTAAGTAACTCAAAATTGACCTGGACCCACGAAATCTGCCATCCTCAACATTACCTTAGGTCCTCAGAATCAACATTGACCCATCAAATTAGTTATTTGCATCCCATTAGGTCCTCAGAATTGACCTCGAACCACTGAATCGGTGATCCTCATCCCTCTAGATCCTTAGAATAGACCTATTTCCTAAATATCATATGGCATCAATTCGATGGATTTAACTTCTTCTAAGCTCACACGTCAAGGGGATGTGTAGACACCACATTATAGGACCCTCCTAAGTCCTTCTTTATGGATTTAACACCTCCCCTAATCACCACAAACCCTAGGTGATACTGCGAGTACCGATCTACAGGCCACAGAGCACTCCCGGATCCCGTTTAACTCCGATCAACTTCATCCTCAAAGTGAAATCTCAATGAAACTTCGAAGTTATATGAATACACTTTTCAAAATCCTACCCCGTGCATGAATCGGAATAATGGTTCAGACTAATGGACCATTTTACTACCAAAAACAAATCTAGAGGCCACTAGCTGCTCTCGAGCCCCGATTTGTCCCCAATTAACTCCATTACCAGAGCAAAAGCTCAATGAATATTTGAAGGCATATGAATCCCCTTTCCAATGATTCACCCCGTACGCGAGTTGGCATAACCATTCGAATAAATGATTTGTTTCCCTCTAAAAACTAATCTGAAGGCCACTAAGCGCTCGCAGGCTCCATTTGACCAAAGTTAACTCTTTAAGATCGAACGATATTGAATGAATATTTAAAGGTTAATGAATACCCTTTCCAACAATCTACCCCATGCATGATTCAACCTTATAGTATGAACAAATGTTCCGTTTTACTCCGAAAGGTCATCAGGAATTTTCGGAACCCATTTGACCAAAGTCAACCCTCTAAACCAAGAAAATCTTTTTGTAATGCCAAAGTACATCGCAAAAAGTTTCCAACGGTCCACCCTGTGTGCAATTATTACTTATGGTTTGGATGAACGATTCATTACCGTCTGACGATGTCCTGTCCAAAGGATCCACAGACAGTTTTGAGCCCTGTTTGACCTGAAGGTAAATATCGAAACCGTAGCAGCCTAAGGACTATTGAAGTTGTTTGAATTACCTTTCTAACGGTATACCCTGTGTGAAATTTGGATTTATGAATTGCGTCCTATGATAATTTTCTAGAAAAATATGCACCTGACTTTTAATTGGTAGGTCAATTTCCCTGCCTATCGGCAGTGTGTCTAGGGTCACCTGTCGATTAGCAGGTTTGAGGCTATTCTGATCGGAAGTCCCCCTACCCTATATAAGGAGGGCATGAGCTCACTCCTAAGACACCCCAAATCCCTCAAAGTTTTCCTTGTGTGAAATTTCTTTCCACCTTTCATTCCCATCATTCTCATACCCAATTTAGCAAAAATATTCTTCTCTTTCATCCTAGATTGATCCTGATTTGCAAGGAAACTCCTCATCAATAAAGATCAATCTCCAAAACTCCTAAAGAAGGTCTAAACATTCTTCCCTTTCTTTGAGTTTCTTTATTTTCTCATTAGTTGCATAAATTCTCAATCTAACTCTTACTCTATATCATACACATTAATATCTCACCCTTTAGTAGTTATATTGCACATAATTTCTTTTCTATAAAGAAATCCAAAACAAGAAAAAAAAGGGTTATGCGTATAAATTTTGACGAGATTCTTCGTCACGTTTTCTCAAAACTAAAATACCTTTTCTACACACACGTTTAATAAGCTCCCATTTAAATCTAAGGGATAAACCCACCCTTATGCCTCATGTGAACTACATTGACTTTAATTACTTTTTAGGCTATGTAGGCGTCTCGGGCTAAAACCCGAGACTCGAGTCCAATTTTCTAATTGTCTTTTTTTTCATTTCGTAGATTATTCATGTATATATCATACTTGTGATTCGTAATTTTGTCTTATCGAACACATGTATGATCGTTTCATCATAACTATCAATATCTCAATAAATGCATACATCATAGTCTGAATTATTTTTTTAGGAACATTCCTTTGGATGACCTCACTCCATCTTTTCCACACTGAGTGTCGAACAATTTCGATCCCCATTTATACACACACACACACACTTCACGGGTAAATTAAGGAAAATAGTAACATAATCCCATGAGAGATCGAAAGGGCGGGGTGGGTTCCTAACACCTTCCCATTACCTAACTTAGCTCCCAAAGCTCAAAACTATTGGTTTTGTTAGCATCAGTTTGTCTTTGATGTCTCTCTCCTCGAGGTGGTGACATGTTCATTTGCTCGTTTTATTCAAAATAGGCTGGAGACTTCATCTCTTTACGTTACCCCACATCGACGATGGCCAAAGCTTTCCTACAAAGGGCACGAGACATTCTCCCCCTCCAGCTGTGCACACACGAGTGTCAGACCCCCGAGACGGAGAAAAATCCAGAGGGACGGCCGAACAGCCACGAAGGAACTTACTTACATGTTTAGTATCTTATCAACGTAAATCGAGTACACATCCCTAGGTTTTGACTAACTCAAATCGAGTACCAGATCATCAATTATCTTACAATATGTACTCCCTCAAGGATTGAATTTTCCTAATTCCATCATCATAATTAACTATTTGAATGTATCTAGACAAGGAACTTAACGCATATTTATCTTAATCTACATATCTTAGTCATGATACTCTAGTCACCTAGTTTCTACAGGTGACTTTATATAATACATGTTCTTAACTCAATGTACATCATTAATATCTATTAACATATGAACAAGCTTCTCACATAATCAAGGGTGGATGCATAAATACCTCACACTAAAAAACCACTGTGTCACCACTATTGGCTTGCACAAACACTTACAAATCACTAACATGCCTAATCAAATGCGCGAAAGTGATTAATGATAAATAACTTAGTCATATGACACCTAGAAATTAATTACCAATCATGGTAAACTCTTTAACTCTACTGTCGAGAACACGAAGTGAAACCATCACCAATTTAACGCGACCGACCAAAAACCAACGCCGATATTGAAAGATCCACTACTTACCTCACCACTTCACTCCCATAAGGAACCTTGAACCAACATTTCTGATACCATTTGTAATGGCCCATCCCATATATTTGCATTACCCATGGTCAACTCATTCTGACTGATTTTTAGGTATGAAGTGCAACAGGACAACGTATATAATATTGCCTCTCCAATTTTAATTTAATTAAACTTTCACTATTTAACATGGGATTCTAATTCGAATCAAACTACATGAGAGGTCCATGGTAAGCATCCTAGAATCCAAGCATATAGAGATATTGACGTAAAATAAAAGAATACTTACCTGTACAACATTCTCAAAATAAGAAACCGTACCAAACATGTAAGAACAAAGATGACGGAATGAGCTGAATGTCCCTTGAGAAGTATAATGATGTAATATAGAATCGAACGATAGAAAGTAGACTTTAACACGTTATATCTACGTGCACATTAAACTAACTTATATATATATATATTTATATATATATATATATATATACACACACGCACACACTTAAGGTCATGAAATTTCTTTTGTTCAAAAGCGTTATTTACCTCGATTAATTTACCTTAATCTTATAAAAGAATTTTCCTTTTACTTGACTTGACATTTATTTCATGATTTAACACACTCGTTTAACCAATTTAAATAATAACCCTTTGTTTAAGGAAAATAAAGTTTTCACCGTCATTACCTCTATGTTCATACCGAGTTCAAATTAATATTTTCTTTGAAAATCACCTTTCAACACGCAAGCAATATGTTAGAGAATACTTATTTTTCTTTGAAAACCTTTCATAATGAAAGACCGTGTGCGATAATGATTTCAATAGTTGTGCAAATTCCAATCACAAACTTATTTAATTAGTGTAACCATTAACTCAAATAGCTACGTGTGTGCAAGTGTAAAACCATCATAAATAAAGTATGCGACACAAAGTTCAGGAAAAATCCCCTCAGGGCAAAAATGTTTTATTTCACTATAATTGTAAATCGTAACTTACATGGTTAAAATGAAATACAACAGTTGTTGACACTCGAATACCCACTGACGTCGATCGATGTCATCAGCAATAAGTCCACACGCAGCGAACCTATATGAACCGCAGTCCAGTCTTCAACGCAGGAACACCGCAGCACTCCCTAATGACATACAATCAATCTTCGATCTAGTACGTCTAATGGCACTTAGATCAGCAACATGAAATCCAGTAAACTATGTTTTGGGTTCCACAAAACAACTCACACAAAAGAAATTGGAATTGTGAATTGTGAAACAAAACTTATGAACCCTCAAATGGTTGGAGAATAGTATAAAAATGTCTTTTTTGAAAACCAGTTTTTCTCCACACAAAAATTGAGTAGTGTGACACCCAATATATAGATCAAATGAGGCCGTGACGTGTAAGTAAAAAACTCATGTCGTTCAAACAAGATACGACATTGTTCGAGCGAGATAGGTTCTCATTTGAACGAGAATGCTGTCGTTTAAATGACAGTCCTTGATTCCCAAAAAATATTTTGACTTCTACATAACTTCGAAACATTAAAAGTTAAAAATGTTCACGGGAACAGAAAACATTTATCCAAAACTTTTATGAAAAAATGTTTTTGAAAAATAAAAACCATTTATAAAAATTTCAAAAACCATTTTCCCTAAATAGAAAAATATTTGAACTTTCACAATAATATCCCAACACTTTTAATATAAAATGTAAATATAACTTAAACATAATTTTACCAAATTAATTATTGGGCTTTAATGTTGAAGTCTTCTTGAAATTCGGATCCGTCGTTTATAGATGTTAGCTTCCCAATTCTTCGACGACTTATAGCGGTATACGACATAATTAATTATGATGGATAATGTCCTTACAAATCTCCCCTATGTCTATGTCGATACAAAATAAAAATATCTGAATTATCAATCACAAATGACGTATACAAATCTACCCTCCCAAAACTCAAAACTGGAAAGATAAAATGTCAAAGTCTTCAAACTTTTCAAATCAAATCTTCAAACTTTTCAAATCAAGTCTTCAAACTTCGGCTTCAATAATTAATTCTTTTAAACTTCAAGCCTTTCTCATCAGGGTTTGCAATCCAAAAATCTTCAATTGTTCCTACACACATGAGACAGAGAAAATTCCTCGTGACGTATCGAGCTTGAAATGATATATAAGCATAATCAATTTTACCCCATATAAAAACTCCCCCAAAAAATTATAATTCGTTCTCCCCCTTTTTTTTGTCCGAGATAGACAAAGAAAAGAATAAACCAACTAAATCAAATCGGGTATCATGGGAAACAAGGCAAACATACTATTTTTTATTTTTTAGATTTTTCATACAAAAATGCAAAAATGATATTACAAAAATCACACATCGTGAATTTACATTAACACAGCCAAATCATGGAAACGAAATGAATGGGTGTGAACAAATTCGATAGGAAAATCGACTCAATCATGACATGTGTGCACGATGCATAAGTGTACTCCTAATGAATGAACATAAAAAATAGTCCTTAGGGGTAGAATTATTGAATTTACATGACATCGCCATATCAATAAATCAAAGTATGAATGTTTTCCACACCAATAACGTCTAAAACTATGTAATCCTTTTTCATGACTTTCAAGGACATGCAAATCGTAGAAAATTCCATCCAAATTCCTTATTAAAAGATAAGTCATTTTATTTTTCTTATGAGGTGATGAAACTAAAATTTCTTGGACCATTTTTGGCATAATTTTCATTTTATTGCCTTTCATTTTTTTCGGGCTCTTTTAAACCTCATTGGACCCCGGATAATTTTTAATTCCTCACTTGTTTAGGTCCATTTAAATGGTGTCTTTATTGCAAAGGAAAAATTAAATACCTTTCGCAACACTTTTCCTTTTTTCGAAATAAATTTCACACAAACTCACAAACGGTTTATAACATGCACTACTTTTTATCCAGTTTTATCGTATTTGATTCGTTGTATAGACAGAATTGAGATGGAAACACTCAACCAACATATGATAGACAATCACAAAAGTCAAACAAATTCATGCATGTGTGCAAAAAAGGATAAATAACTCAAACCTATATGTAGAAACACTATATCATCTTAATGACTCCAAACTTTGTAAAGCATATGAATGACACATCATATTGTCTTAAAACATTATCAAATAGTCACATGGATATGGAATGATGTTTTGACTTGGTCATCCTAAATGTCCATTCATAAATGGTGCAAACAATATACAAAACTCTTTTTTGATTTTTCAAAATATTTCTTAAAAACAAAAATCTTTTCGTGTTTTTGAATAGTTTTTAGAAACAACCTAGCAACACCTAATAATATATCAATATAAACCAGGGATTGCAGACATAAAATTAATTTCAGCAGTCATTTGAATGAGACTCCTTATCGTTTGAACGACAGAATATCTTATGAGAAGGCTTCACGCGAGATGAGTTCTCCTTAGAACGAGAAAATCAAAAGTTCCCAGGTTATTCATAATATCATGAAGTTTTGTTCAGTGAGAAAATTAAAAAAAAAAAGTTCTTGGAATGGGTAAAGAGATCCAAAATAGTACGAAAAATAAGAAAAGCAAACGAAAATGCTAACAAAGTATAAAAAAAATGGTACATACTATCAATAGGCATAAGATAACATCATCACAATCAACATATGCTAGAAAACATGTCTAGACCTCAATTGGAAGGTACGGTGGATTTTTCCAAAGACGATGGCATCTTTTGAAACAACTCCATCAAGTCATGTGAAGTCTTAACCAGAAACTTAACTTACTATCGAATATGTGCAAACTCTCTATCATTATGTGCATGGAAAGTATCATGGGTGTGTGCATATGTGTGAACATGTGTAGGAGTAAAACGTGACACATAACCCAATTTAAAACAAAA
The DNA here is from genome assembly GCA_949130495.1 of Sambucus nigra. Classification (NCBI taxonomy): domain Eukaryota; kingdom Viridiplantae; phylum Streptophyta; class Magnoliopsida; order Dipsacales; family Adoxaceae; genus Sambucus; species Sambucus nigra. Next base: position 313,405,480 of record OX422209.1, on the reverse strand, counting down.
ATCCCTAAGGTTTCCTCTCTTTTTGCAATGGGAGCAAACATAAACCGGCCTAGATACGCCTCTCTCAACAACTCTAGGACATGCTCTCTAACATGTATGGGATGCCTAGGTGGATTGGGTCGAGTCACTATAATGGGAACCGGCTCAGGTGCAACAATAGAAGTGGATACACCGTCAAAACCTTTTCTTAAATTCTCATCACCACCCAAAACGAGATTAAGAACCATCTTTTCAAATTTCTTAGATGCGTTCTCTAAAGGGACTTTCACCTCACGATCACATCTGAGGTCACTCTCGAGTTGGGATACACGTGTCATCAAACTAGACACCTTGTCGGTCAAGTAACACTTTTACTTTCTTAAAGCTTCTTTCCCTTTCTCCAAATCTAAAACCGACGACCTAAATCCCTATTATACTTCTTCATTTTTTAGGTCTCGGTGTATAAATACCTAAAACCTTTTTGGAGCTCACTTTCATCTCCACTCTCAAACTCACTCTCATCTCCACTATAAACACTCGAGTCATCACCGTCGCTCTCGTGAAAACTACCACCGTGGGATAAAGTGGGTGTGCTCACATGACTCTAAAAAGCCACACACATCCCAAGTCCTAAAACTTTACTGAACTCATCGTCCTCATCTCCCTCTTTTCCCTCACTATCACTAAGGGTGGGTGATAGGGAAACTTTCTTCCCCTCTCTCCTAAGCCTAGTGGGACACTCAAATTACTTGTGCCTTTTCCCTTTACACTAAAAACATTTCACCTTTTCTAAATTTTCTTCCCCCTCTTTATCTTTCTCACCACTTTCTTTGGCCTTGTCTTTCTTTTTATTTTTCTCCGAAAATATTTTATTGGAAGAATTTTGTTTAAAACACTGGAGAATTTTTTTAAAATTCTTTGCAAGCAGGGCCGTGTCAAAATCAGAATCGTCCCCAAACCTGGAATCACAAAAACTCACTTTCTTCTTCATAAATTGGTCTTTAAGCTCTATCCCTCTATCCTTAGGTTTGACAGTGTCGAGAAACATGTCAATTTCCTACGTCTATAAGTATCCTACTAACTCTTCTAATTTCAAACGATTCAAATTTCCTAAGGTATTCAAAATATTCACTTTAGGGATAAAACATTTTGGCAGCAATCTTAAAATCTTTTTAACCACTCGTGCATCAGGTATAATCTCACCTGAGTTAAAACTAGTGTTGACAATATCATACAAACGTGCATAAAACTCGTCAAGACACTCAGTACTTAACATAGTGATTATCTCAATTTTAGACTCTTTTACCGCGTTAGTGCCCTCGTGGGAGAGTTACAAAATATCCCACGCATCTTTAGACGTGGTGCACGTCATAATACGTTGGAACTCTTCAGGGGTAACATTTTCGGGAATTGCATTAAGCCCATGTAAATTATAAGTGCTCCACCTAAACTCATCCTCAGTCCAGTCTCACACAGGTTTTAAATTTGTGACATTATTTGCGGTGATAGTGGGAGGATTCCAACCTGAAAAATCACCACTTAAGTTGTTTAATTCAATATTAAACAGTTTAAATGGCTCCGCATAGTTATTTGAATAAACTCTTTAATCAAAACAAACAGCTAACACAAGATGTGTATAAAAGATTATATAAATGAGTTATTTGAGGTATAGGTGTACCAGATTTGAAAAACAAAACTTATATAGGTTCTAAATCATCACAACCTCAAGAAGGTGATGAGAGGAAGAGAAAGTATGCAAGTACACTAAATTTTAACATGGAAAAACCCCACCCAATTGGGGAAACATACATGGAGGTCTCTACAACTCAAAAGAAAAATCCACTAATAGAGTAATATATTACAAACTATATAACAAACCAAACACACAAGGAAACTTAATTCTATGTCCAGAATTTTTATCAACTCCTTTAGATTATTCTAACTCCTCTGAAGGTTCTGATGTTGAGGTTGTTCTCCCACCTTTGTAATCGTTTCTCCTTTCAGCTTTACGTTTACTCTAAAGTCAAAAATATCTATACTAACACTTCTTTATTGTTTTAATATGATGAGTGTAAGGTTTGAAGTGCCTAATCACATGCATGCAACACACAGACACACACACACACACACACTTATACAGATAATATTCCTAATAAATTACAAATATCGTTCTAAGAGGCAGTAAGGATTTTTGAATCACTGTTTATTTGATAGTCTCAGACCACGGATCTTTATTTCTATCCACAGATCTTGAGGTAACCTTTTTATAAAAATCATCCAAGGTCCTAAGCACTTTCTTTATTTTATTTACAAATCTATTTCACAAAGTGTGAAATATTTGACGACAATGTAAAACCTGATTCAAGATCTTAGCTAGATCTAAGTCTGATTTTTGTCATAATCTCGAAACAAAAATAAGTTTGTTGGTTCTAGTTTTGAAAACAATCATATGAGCGGAAAACAACCAACAAGTATAATATCTTAAAAAAAGAAATCAAACTTAACAAGATTTAAGTGAAATGTATCACACAGTTTGAGATCTGAAATTTCTATGAGAGGAAATTGAAATCTAAACTTGGTGACTCGGTTGGACAAGAGATTAGAGACTAGAGACGCTTGTTCTTCTCAATTTGAACTCACTCAAACTCATAGAATGATTTTCTGGTGAAATATTTGGCCGAAGTTTGATTAGGGTTTCTATTCTCTCTCTCTTTTCTCTCTCCCTCTCTCTCTCTCTCTCTCTTCTCTTATTTTCTCTTGGAACTCAAAATGATCAAAGGATTGGAAACCTTCACTAGTTGGTATCTATTTATACTAAGCTAGAAAGGATCTGGAAGGGTTGTATAAGATTAGTGGATGAGATTAAGTCTAGCATTATTGATGATAATGTAAATAGAACCACCAGTATCAGGTATTAATAAGCTCAAGATAGCAATATCAATGGCAGCACAAAAGTGAATATCTAGTAAAGGGAGGTCAGGAGAAGAGGAGAAACATAAGTATATAAGTGGTTCAGCCAATCTGGCCTACATCCACTTTGAGTGTGTGATAATTTTACTAGATGAAGGCAATAATGGCCATATATACAATCTCTCAAGCTTTCTCTCTGTATTGTGTAAGCCAACAGAGTTTAAACTAGGGTTTCAATTATCCATCCTTTCCTAAGGTAGGAGAGGGCATGTATTTATAGTTCTTGGGTGGTGTAATGTACCCCCAAGAATGCTATGAGCATGTATGAGTTGAATACACCAATCATAAGTGGACACCTGGCTGTGCCATATGTAAGGAATGATGACCAAATATTCCTCCCACGTGAGGGGGATGATTCTGTTATAACTGAATTTCCATGTCCTCTAAGTTTTCCATATGCCTGCATTTGCTCGGACTTGTAATGATACTAATTGTAACCTCGGCCTGGCCGAGTTCGAGGTTGGAGGAGTCTGACTGTTGCTTTTTCTTGTTAATCGCCGATATGGGCTTGGCCTGGAAGATTGGCCGAGGTTATTCATGAGGTAGGGTGTAACGTTGGTTGAGGCAGAGTACCACGTTGGCATATCTTGATCCCATGAATCTGATGACCTCGGTTGATGGCTAGCCGAGGTCGGTACATGAGGGGCTGACCTTACGGACGATAATGTTTCTGATGGCAATTGGGAGCTTCTTATCAACTTGGCTATGAGACAGGCCGAGGTTAGTGACCCTGAGTATGAGGGTGCACTTTGGGCATATCAATCACCCCCTAGACCTTAATCTCTTATGTGAGTAGGTGACTGAGGGGTATGCAGGTTAGGTCGAGGCTGAGTCTCTTTTGGTGCTAGTGATTCCTTGACACATGTCACTTATTAAAGTGACTAACGTACTCCCCAAGGTATGATAATTATGATAGGGCCTTTTAGGTTCCGTAGGGAAATGATGGGTGCGTTGAGAATTCTTCCCTATCATTGAGAAGGTTTAAAACCCCATATCTTTCCTTATTTTCTTTCTTTCCCATTTTTGCGCCTAAGCTTTCTTTGTTGCAGAAAAACCTTACACACCCTCCATAGCCAAAGCTTGGTCATTTTTCTAGTTTTCTACACATCTCAAACTTGAAAGACTTTTCTCTTCGTTGAGTAGGTAACCTCCTTTGACCCTTATTCTCCCATTTTTGGGTATATTTTATTTTCTGTTGTTTTTTTCTTTTTTTTGGCGAGGGTTTTCACCATTTTCAAGTGGTTACTAGGTTAGGCTTGCAACGGTTAGGCATTTTTGGGACTATTCTAGGTTGGTCCAAGGTTGTTTCAGTCATAAACAACCTTATTTTAGGTTTTTTGGTGACCCTCTCGGTCATCTTCTCCGGCAACTAGCTTAGGGAGTTCTTGGTGTTCTTGTGGAGAATCCTTTGGATTCCTTGTTTGATCTATAGTTCAATTAGCACAAGTTGTTATCATGTTTGAAGTTTGCACCCTTAAAGTGTAGTGTCATCTTCCATATGCTCAGACCCTTGTACAAACTTATAAAATAATTCCCATCTTTTCGTGAGAAGACCTTGAGAAGATTAGGTAGATAGAGATAGCTTAGGAGGAAGATCATAGGGCTGAGGCCTTTCCCTTTAAACCAATCTTTCCTCCTCCTTTAAAGGTCATATACCCTGAGCCTGCAAAGCATGTTGTGCCTACATAGGTTCCTAAACCAATGTCTAAGGATAACCCTGCTACAAACCCAATGTCAGTGACTGAGGCTGGAGAATGTGTAGACTCTTTTCAAGAGGCTATGGATTATTCCCCTAGTCATGGTGAGGTTTTGTAGGACGCCGAGGTTTCAAGCGGAACCTCGTCCCATAGAGAAGATAGCACTTCGCGTAGATCTCCCTCTATAGAGATCGTAGGTCCTAGTGTAGAAATTCCACCTCCCATTGATGCTATTCCTCTATCAACTTCCACCGAGGTTGAATTTGCGTAGAGGTTTCCTGGTGGTGTCCCTACCACTGTCCACGACGACACCGCTATGGATGGTGATAATGGTGAGGAGAGTGAATTTGATACCTCTGAGGAAATCGAGTATGAGAGTACTGTGAACGAGTATGACCTTCTTTCTTTCAGGCACCTCTATTGCATAGATTCTTTAATTATCCTTAGGAAACCTCTGAACGATGAGAAGGCCTTCGATGGTAGAGATGGAGAAGTTTGTGTTTATGAGAAGATATTTAAGTTGGGCTTTCGTCTTCATATCCCCCCAACCATCAGAGCTATACTCTCCCACATAAATATATCCCGTTCTCAACTGTCCCCAAATACCTGGAGGGTTATGATTGGGGACATCGTCCTTTGGAGGGTGGTTCACCATTCAGACCTTACATTTAGAGTTTTTACAGGATGTTACATTCCCGCGTCTGCCAAAAACCACCCCAGCTACTACCACTTCTTAGCTAGAAAATTAGAGAAGAATATGCTCTTGGTTACCCAAACTTCAAATCATAATTGGAAACCTTGGTACTTCTTTATTTTTGGGGAATGGGAATCTAGTTAAGATAAAGCATCTGAAACATCGATTTTGAGGACCCCTCTAAGATGGGGGAAGGTCTCCCTTGCTACTAATGCCAACCCTGGACTTGTCCAGGACAATGACAAGAATGTTGAGGACCTTCGCAATTAGGGCGAGAAAGGTCGTCTCATTAAATATGAACATCTGATGACCACCTACTACCTTTATCAGATAGGTTTGGGGGGTGGTCCCCTAAAAGAGCTTCGTAAGTCTTTATTTTTCTTACCTAAGCTATACCTCTTATATTTTTTTATCTCTGATTGACTAAATCAGAGGCTCATCATTTGAAGAGCACCCATCAGGCATACCAGACGAGTTTTGGGAAATATCGGCACCTAGTTGAGTGAAGCTTATGGAAAAGCGGGGTGGAAACAGTGCACCAATGCCGGCATAAAAAAGGAACGTCTGCACCTCAAGTTTCGATGCTAACCAAAAGAGGAAGTCCACGGCTTATCAGGCACATTCGAGGTCAAGCAAGACCTAGGCCAAGGATCATGCCATACCCATCTCTATAGACGGTTCCCTGGTTTCTCGTCTATCTCACCTTAAAATCGGAGATAGCTTGATCATCCACAGTTTGAATGCTACCGATGCTATTGGTACAATAATGACTGACGAAGATAAGCATTTTCTACGTGCACTGGATGTCCCTTTATTGACCGAGTTTGCTCTCCACAAGTGAATCCAGGTATTGGTTCTTTGCTCATTTGCATAAAAGTATAACATCGTCTTTTTAAAAATTATAACTCATACGTTCATACATATGATTTTATTCTACAGGGTGTCTTATCTTTTCATCGTCTTGTTGATTGGACTTTGAAGAAGATCCCCCTTATAGAGAAAGGTAAGGAAGCTAAGAAGGTTGAGGAATCTCTAAATGTAGAGGTTGAAAGGTTGAATGGAGTAATCAAGGAGAGGGACAACAAGTTATCCTAGATAAAGAAGGATCACAGCAAGGCTCTATAGGCCAAGGGTGATGTTCTTCAGTCTAAGGTTGATGGTGCAGTCAAGGATTCTTTTAAAGGTGATACTGAGAAGACCATCGAGGACTACAAGGTCTTTGATGAATTTGTCAGGTTCGACTTTCATTACCTAGAGAGGGGCATCAAATTGAATGGAAAATGGGCAGCCATAAAAGAGAATGAGTTAGGGATCTTGACTGCATCAGACTTTGTTGATCTCGGCTTTGGAGACCCTCATTTCGCTCAGGCCTTGAAGGAAGTTGAAGAGGGTGATGTTGCTCCAGCCGAGACTGCTCATCTCTAGGTTACAGAGACTGAGGATGCTACACAATAATGATGCTGGAGTTGAGGTCATAAACGTCGACCTTGACTAGGCGACTGATGTTGGTGGTGGGTTGGCTCCCACCGAGACATAGGCTCTTTTGCTAGTGGAGCTTTTCAGTAGTTGTAATTTTGATGAACTTTTGTCAGTAATTCTTATTTTATGAACTCTGATGGCTTCTTGACACTCTAGCTTGTAACTCTGAATACTTTTTATGATAATCATAAACTTCTTTAGATTCTATAACTTCATACGATGTTTTGTTTAAAATTTACATGTGGGTGTTGCCCTATAATTGCGATCTTTTACCTCTTATTTTCACCAATCTATGTTGTTTGAGGTCTGAGGTCACCAAACTATGATATTTCACCTCTTAAAATTTCACCTAATAATGATGTAAAAGGTCTGAGGTCACCAAATCATGGTGTTTTACACTCATATTTTCACCTAATAATGATGTTAAAGGTTTGAGGTCACCAAATCATGGTGTTTAACCTCCAATTTTCACCAAATAATGGTGTTTAAAGTCTGAGGTCACCAAATTATGATGTTTCCCCTCTTAAACTTTCACCAAATAGTGAGGTCATCAAATCATGGTGTTTAACCTCCAATTTTCACTAAATAATGATGTTTAAGGTCCGAGGTCACCATATTATGATGTTTTACCCTCATATTTTCACCAAATAATGATGTTAAAGATCTGAGGTCACCAAATCATGGTGTTTAACCTCCACTTTTCACTAAATAATGATGTGAAAGGTCCGAGGTGACCAAATCATGGTGTTTAACCTCCTAAGCATTCACCAAATAATGATGTTAAAGCTCTGAGGTCATCAAATCATGGTGTTTAACCTCCTAAACTTTCACCAAATAATGATGTAAACGGTCTGATGTCACCAAATCATGGTGTTTAACCTCCAATTTTCACTAAACAATGATGTTTATGGTCTGAGGTTACCATACTATGATGTTTTACCCTCATATTTTCACCAAATAATGATGTAAAAGGTGTGAGGTCAAAAAATCATGGTGTTTAACCTCCAATTTTTTTTACCAAATAATGATGTTAAAGGTCTGAGGTCACCAAATCATGGTGTTTAACGTCCAATTTTTTCACCAAATACTGATGTTAAAGATCTAAGGTCCCCATATTATGATGTTTTACCTCTTAAACTTTAACCAAATAATGTTGTTTAATGTTTTAGGTCACCAAATTATGATGTTTCACCTCTTAAACTTTCACCGAATAATGATGTAAAAGGTCTGAGGTCACCAATTTATGATGTTTCACCTTATATTTTTATCTACTTAATGATGTCAAATACACACACATCATAGCAAGAGCATTAACACAATGTTGCTACTTTTTCATTAACATCATCTATTTAAGTTGATACATCTACTACAAAGAGAAGAACAATTGCGACATCATATGTAATATTTCTTTAAGTGATCGGCATTCCAAGGGCCTAGATTTTCTAACCGGTAGGTACCAAGTACAACCTCATCAATTACCTATAAGGACCATCCTAATTAGGATTGAGATTATTTTTTTTTCACGTCTTCTTCAGGACTAGGTCCCCCATAGCTATCGGCCTTAATTTTACCCTCTAATTGTAAAATCTTGTAGTTCTCTGCTGATAGGCCGCCTATCTTATCTCTGCATCCTCTCTTCTTTCCTCAATCAAATCAAGATCCATTCCTCTGAGGATTATATGTTTGAACTCTACGAGTGGGAAGTCTTACCTCTGTTAGGATGACAACCTTTGAGCCATGGGCTAACATAAATGTATTTCTCCTGTTCGTGTCCTCGTTGTCATCCTGTAGGCCTAGAGAACAACATATACCTCCTTTATCCATCTTCCTTTGGCCTCTTCCAACATCTTTTATATCCCATCAAGGATTGTTTGATTTATGACCTCCGTCTGGCCGTTTGCCTATGGTCATCCAGGAGAAGTTAACAACTGCTTGATTCCCACTCTTTCGCAATATTTTTTAAGTATATATTCTTAAATTAGGTTCCATTGTCGGAGATCAGGGTGTTTGGAAGGCCATACCTACATATGGTGTTCTTCCAGATGAACTGAAAGGTCTTTTTCTCAGTGATTGTGATCATTGACTCAGCTTCTACCCATTTGAAGAAATAATCAATTGCCACTATTAAGAATCGATAGCTGTTTACAGATCTTGGAAGGGGTCCTACATAATCAATGCCCCATACTGCAAATGGCCAAGGGGAATTGATTGAAGTCAGAGGTTGGTTAAGATGATGAGGGATGTTGGAGAAACTTTGTCACTTATCACACTTCTTCACATACACGGTTGCATCTTTGGCCAAGGTCGACCACCAGTACCCCTGAGTAATTATCCTCTTACCTAACGGCCTTCCTCCTATATGACTGGAACAAGATCCCTCATGCACATCGTGCAAGATGTGTGGAACCTCTGAAGGGTGGACACATCTAAGGAGAGGGAGCAGGAATCCCTTTTTATACAGGACATCTCCTACAATTAAGAATTTAGAAGCTCTGAACCTCAGCTTTCTTCTTTCTAACTTTGACTCTGGCAGATCTCCCTCCCTAATGTATCTAATCAGAGGATCCATCCATGATGATCCCATACTCATATTTAGGCAAGTTTTATCAACCTCTTCATCTTCTATGGTCGACTTGAGAAGAATCTCAACTGGCACTGTTCTCCTTATGTCTGTCCTTATTGCTGAGGCCAATCTTGCATGTGCATTAGCTTGGTTGTTATCTAGATGAGGTATCCTCTTCATCTTAATTTCCTTGAATCTATTCAATATGAGGGTAAAACCAAATAATGATCTTAGGTATTACATCATACATCTTGGTTGTTTCCAACAAAGCCTTGATCTTATCAGGGTTAGCCTTTATTCCCCTTTAGTTGATGATGAATCCTAAAAACTTTCCTGCTCCTACGCCGAAGACACATTTGGCCGGGTTGAGCTTCATTATATATTTGTTCATGGTGTCAAAAGTTCTTTCAAGGTTGGCCACATGAGTGTCGACCACATGACTTTTCGTCAGCATGTCATCCATATAAACTTCCATGGATTTGCCTATCTGATCTTCGAACATCTTATTTACAAGACATTGGTAAGTAGCCCCCGCATTCTTCAGGCCAAAGGGCATGACCTTCTAGTAATAGGTCCCCTTATCTGTTATGAAGGTTGTCTTCTCTGAGTCTACCCAGTCCATAAAGATCTGATTATAACCCGAATATGCATCCATAAAGCTCATGAGCTCATATCCCGTTGTGGCATCCACCATCTGATCTATACGAGGCGAGGGGAATTTTCTTTTGGGCAAGACTTATTTAAATCAGCGAAGTCTACACACATCCTCCATTTAACATTACTCTTGGGTATTATGACAGCGTTAGATAACCACTCAGGGTATATAACTTCTCATGAACTTGGCCTCTTCAAGCTTTTTAACCTCGTCTCTGATGACATCATACTTCTATCTTGAGTATATTCTCTTTCTCTGCTTGATGGGCCTGGCATCTTCAACACTATTGATTTTATGGCATATAATCTCAGGATCAATACCTGGCATGTCTACATGGCTCCAGGCAAAAACACTTTGTCTCTTCCTTAATAGCTTCACTAGTTCCTCCTTGATCTCAGAATTTAGGGCTTTCCCAATTTGGATGGTTTGTTTTTGCTCGTCCTCTTTGAGGACGATGGATTCTACCTCCTCCGTATCCTTTCCCTTTTTAAGCTTTGTTTCATCCCCAGGATCAAGTGTGTCGATGTTGTACATGGTTGGTTCCCTCTTATGAGCATCTCTATCTTCTGCAGAGTTAAAGTAGCATTCACGTGTCAATGTTTGGTCACTTTGAACTTCTCCTACTCCATAAGGAGTCAGGAATTTTAGTATTTGGTGGACCGTTGAAGGCATGGCCTCAAATTCCTTGAGGGATACTCATCCTATGAGGAGGTTGTAAGATGAGAAGACGTTTTTATCCATCACAAAGAAATAAATTTTTCTGTTCAACCTCTTTTTCCATTCATCTCCCATTGTAACATCCATTTCATACATACCCAATGGATGAACCTTTTCACCACTTAATCCAATCAAGGGATGATGATAAGGGACAAGCCTAGCTCTACTGAGGCCCAGGCTCTTAAAACAGGGCCAAAACATAACGTCTGTAAAAGTACTCCTATCAACGAGGATCCTCTAAACTTCACACCCAGGCACCCTTGTGGTGATGACTAAAGGGTCATCGTGGGGAGATAAGATACCCTTGAAATCAAGTCATGAGAAGCCAACCACAAGGGCGTTCATATCTATCTTTTTTCTCTTCTCACGTTTAACTTTCGTAGATGCCAAGTTCACAACCTCGACTTTAGTAACAGATTTGTCCTCCGCCACATAATCCTTGCGATCAGCTACCTCTGAGCTACCCCCTACTAGTCCTCCACAGATAGTGTTCAGATCGAAAGAGATCATACCGACCCTCTTCACTGGGATATTTTTATCTTTTAGTGGAAGGTCAGGGTCATTGTCATCATCATCTGAGTCATCACCTCCTCTGGCAGGGGCATCTTCCCAGCATTTATCATTTCTTTTCTTTTTAGGGTCGTCTCTTCTCCCTTATAATCTCTACCATCCACATACTTTATGAGCTTAACAGGCTTAAAAATTTTCTCAATCTCGTCCTTCAGGGAGAAACACTTGTCAGTTAGATGGTCAAGTTCTTGATGGAAATCGCACCATAGATTCTTTTTTCTCTTATGTGGAGGAGCCTTCAGCTTCTCTGGCCATTTTAGAGATCTATCATTCTTTATTTCATTGAGGATGTGTTCACAGATTACAGTTAAAGGAGTGTAGTCTACAAACTTGTCATCTGCAGTCCTCTTCATTCCATCATTTTTCCTTTGAAACTTCCCACTGCTACTTTCATTCTCATCCTCATACTTCTCAGACATTTAGGAGGGTCTCTAGCAAGCTTTAGAGTAGCTTTCCCTTCTGAAGTCCTCCAATAAGGGTTGTTATGGCTATAATCTCTTCATAATCTTCTACCTTCATTTTTTCCTTGTTGAACCTCGCAATATAGTCTCTAAGGCTTTCATTCTTACCTTGCTTTGCATAAAGCAAGTGTGTTGTCTTCTTCTAAGGTCTTACCCCAAAACAGAAGTTTTGAATAAACTACTCGGCCAAACCTTTAAAACTCTCAATTGAATTTTTAGGAAGAGAAGTGAACCAGATATGTGCAACTCTAGTTACTGTTCTTGTGAAAGCTCGACACCTCATCTCATCAAAGATTGAATAAATATCTACTTCAGACAGATACATTTCAATATGATGGAATGGGTTGGTACTTGCATCGTATTTGGGAGACACCATTGGAGGTTTAAATTTGGCAAGGGTTGGGAAATTGACAATCCTTGCCATAAATGGTGAACCCTATGAGTACCCCCTCTGTAATAGGTCTCGACTTTTTATGAGATCCCATATCTTCTTTTACATCCTTTGTATAGATTCATTCCATGGTTTGGCAATGTCAGTTTGGTCGAGGTTATCCCCAACCACTTCCAATGGGTGGACTGAGGGTTCCCCAGCTGCTACACAATATCGGTTGTTGACCTCCCCCTGACCACAGTCTCGACCATGTGGGGGTCGACCGTGATGAGGCCGATGATCACCACCTTCTGTTCGTCAGCCATCTATGCTTCTTGAGCTGAACAGCCTCTCCCTGAGATCATTAATTGGGTCGAACCTTTCAAAGACTGACCCTCTATTCAAGCGATCAAAAGTTAATCCTCTTTGTCATGCATCACCGTATCATCCTTCACACTCACCTCGGCTCTGCTGTACAGGACATACAGTGTTATTTCAGACCTTGTACGGCTCCCAATAGTCTACGGGAGCATCCTCTGCCTTAATATCATTGTACCTATCCTCAGGGAAAGGGTTTCCTTGCCTCCCCATTCATAAATGCCTAGGGTCAGCAACATCCCTCCTCTGCTAAAGAGTAGGTTGGTCCTTTCTTGGTGCCTGGGGTGCTCCCCTGGCCTCACGAGGTGGATGAGCTGCTGTCGGAGTAATCATCTCCAGTGAGACCCGAGGTGGTCTCATTATTATGTTCTGGCTTGGCTAGGCGAATTTCTCCTACTTCGCTTATTGAGTTACATCTAAGGACTTCAAGGTTGCTGCAACCTCAGCCATCTCGGACTAGGGTGGTTCCTGGATGGAACTGGGTCCTCGAATACCAGATGGTGGAGGAGGTGGTGGTAACTCTGGTGCCATAGTTTTGAGCTTTTGATGAAAAATTTATAAAGCTTGGAGACCTTAAGGGACCTCTTTCAATGGTAAAACAGCTCCACGCGGGAGGGTGAGGCCTGGTTCACCACCAGAGTCTCCGGTGAGGTTAAGAAGCAAAAGAGGAAGGGATTACTCCTCTCGTTCCCAGAGACAGTGCCAAAATGATGATACTATAAACAACAACACCGATAAGAGGTGTTAATAAGCTCAAGCTAACAATGACAGAAAAAGAGTTAATATCTAGCAGAGGGAGGTGAGGTAAAGAGGAGAAACACTAGTATATAAGTGGTTCAACCAATATGGCCTACGTCCACTCTGAGGGTGTGAGTAATTTCACTAGATGAAGGCACTAATGGCCATAGATACAATCTCTCAAGCTTTCTCTCTCTACTGTGTAAACCAACAGAGTTTCAGTTAGGGTTGCAATTCTCCATCCTTTCCCAAGGTATAAGAAAGCATGCATTTATAGTGCTTGGGTGGTGTAATGTACCCCCAAACATGCCATGAGCATTTATGAGTTGAATACACCAATTATAAGTGGACACCTGGCTGTGCCATATGTATGGAATTATGACCAAATATTACCCCGCGTGAGGGGGATGATTTAGTTATAACTGAATTTCCACGTCCTCCAAGTTTTCCATATGCTCGGACTTGCAATGACACTTGTTATAACCTCACTCTGGCGGAGTACGAGGTTGGAGGAGTCTGACTATTGCTTTGTCCTATCAATCGTCGATATGGGCTTGGCCAGGAAGACTGGACAAGTTTATTCATGAGGTAGGGTGTAACGTCAGTTGATGCAGAGTACCACGTTGGCATAGCTTGATCCCATGACTGTGATGACCTCGGCTGATGGCCAACCAAGGTTGGTAGATGAGGGGTCAACCTTCCAGAAGATGATGTTTCTGATGGCAGTTGGGAGCTTCTTATCAATTCGGATGTGAGACAGGCCGAGGTTAGTGACCCTGAGTATGAGGGTGCACTTTGGGCATATCAATTATCGATATAAATCTTATGGCTAAAGACGGACCGCTATTAAAAGCAATGTCATTGGTTCTCTTTGATATCACAAGGATTGAGGTAAAGACATATATACCATAGATAGCAAATGATCCAATGGACATGATTAAGTATTAAGAATATTAGAGTAAACAAACAAAGATTTAGTAGCTCATATATCAACACGTGTAGGGCAGGGATTAGGCCTAAAACGCGTGTTTTAGATTTCTAAAGAATCTCATTTTCCACCACAAAATTCTCTGCCACTTTTGGATCCTACCCAAGCTAGTTTATAGGAGCAATGGGTAATTATAAATCAACCCATGACATTATTAAAACCAAATTTTTAACTAATTAAAGAATGTTCTATAAATTCCTAAAAATTATTTATCATATCCCAAAAATTATAAAAAAAAACATTTTTATAGGATTTCACACACACACACACACACACACACTCCTAAATTATAAAGAATGAAACAAATGAATGCAATCCTAGGTGCAGTGTTGGTATTCTACCTTTGAGACTTTTAGAGAAATTTGATATATAATGTCTAAGGATCTTTGGTAGACAAGGATATGACTCAATTTTCTCACTATTTCCAAACTAGACAACCTCCTATATAATGTAGACTCAAGTGAGTCAAAGATATAGGGTGCTTCACAACATCTTTCACAAATGACCCAAACTCTTTCATCGATTGCTTTTAAATAGGATTTCATTCGAGCTTTCTAGTAAGCATAATTAGACCGATCAAAAATTAGCAGCCGACTATATAAGTTTTCGTTTAGAAACATTACGAAAAACTTTTAAAAATCAAATTTTTGAAGAAAAAATGAATATCACACAATTATTTGTGCGAAAAATAGCAATACGCAATAAATTAGCATAACCTGCTCTGATACCAATTTGAAAGACCATGTGCGATACTGATTTTAATAATTGTGCAAATTTCAATCACAAACTTATTTAATTAGTGTCAATTTATGAATCAAATCAATTCAGTCCTTAAACTCAAATAGCTACGTACGTGCAAGTGTCAAACCATCATAAATAAAGTATGCGACACGAAGCTAAACCCCCTTAGGGAAAAACCTTTTTATTTCACTATAATTGTAAATCGCAACTTACATGTTTAAAATGAATTCAACAGTCTTTGACACTCGAATACCCACAGGCATCGGTTGATGTCGGCAGTAATAAGTCCACGCACAATGAACCTACATGAACCACAGTCCAGTCTTCAACCCAGGAACACCGCAACACTCCCTAATGACATGCAGTCAGTCTTCGGTCTAGTACCTCTACTGTCACTTAGATTAGCAACATGAAATCCAACAAACTATGTTTTGGGTTCCACAAAAGAACTCACAAAAAAACAATTGGGATTGTAAATTGTAAAACAAAAGTTATGAACCCTCAAATGGTTGGACAATAGTATAAAAACGTATTCTGTGAAAACTAGTTTTTCCCCACACAAAAATTGAGTAGTCTCACACTCAATATATATATAACAAATGTGGCACTGATGTGTCAGTACAAAACTCCTATCGTTCAAATGAGATATGACATTATTCAAGGGAAACTGGTTCTCCTTTGAAGGAGAACGCTGTTGTTTGAACGACAATCCCTGATCCCCAAAAAATCTTTAGACTTTTAAATAACTTGGAAACCTCTAAAGTTAAAACTGTTCACGAGATCAAAAAACATTTATCCAAAACTTTTATGAAAAAATGTTTTTAAAAAATAGAAAACAATTTATAAAAATTTCAAAAACTATTTTTCATAAATAAAAAAATATTTTAACTTTCAAAAAAATATCCCAACACTTTTAATGTAAAATGTAAATGGAACTTAAACATAATTTTACCAAATTGATTGTTGGGCTTGAATCTTGAAGTCTTCTTGAAATTCGAATCTATCATTTGTAGATGTTAGCTTCCCAATTCTTCGACGACTTGAAGCGGTATACGGCATAATTAATTATGGCGGACAGTTTCCTTACACATAAATACACTCTTGTGTTAATTATGAGTGAAACTTCTTAGGTTGCTTAATTACCAATTTAGTCACTTCACTTTAACATTCCTTTACTTTATGGACATTAATCGTTTGTTCACATTCTTTTGTCCACTATATCCTCTACCGAAGCATTCATTAATTCATTCAAGTTAGGTTTTCTTTTCTCATATTCACCACACAACCCATTTCTTTACATGTTCCACTTTTCATTATCTTTAGTCTTGAAATCTTTTAATATTCGCATACTTTAACGAGCTCCACACCACCGAAAATCCTACCATATGCACTGGATAGTGATTATGGATCTTTCACCATAGGGCTCAGGGACCTCCTTGCTTATCCCGGTGTCATCCAAGTCCATATTAATGTATTTTAACGTTTTACAAATGTCCACATTACCACACTTTCCTTTACCATCCGAAGTCAAAACTCAAGGTTTAACCCTAACTTGTGTTATTTTTCAAAATCCTCATTTCTTGTCTTTTATACACTTGTGTTGATTTTTATCCAAAAATCACGTCCATTTAGGATCACTGTGTAACAACTTTTTCAACATTTTTATTTCATAAAAATGTTCCATTCTCTGCAAAATTACCATTTTACCCATTTGTTTCCAAACTTGTCATTTTCTCTATTTCACAAGTGTTGTTTTCCAAAACATTATTAAGTTACCCACACTAGCTTGTCAAATGTCTTTAATTCATTAACACGTGTTTAGTACTTTAGGGTAACATACTTCATAAGTTGGAAACATCTTTAGTTCATTACTTTCATTCTCTAAGAAATCATTAAACATTAAAGACTATTTTTTAAGAAAACACTATTTTCCTTTATTAACACATGTAGTCTTAAAGGGATGAAATTTTTCACTCTTTAAGTGATGAACTTTCTAATTTCTAACAGCTTTTTCACACTCTTTAAGGGATGAACTTTCTAATTTCTTTCTTTCATGTTTAAACCCAATAAAACCCTCATTAAACTTGTTTGTATGTTCATTATCAAAATATTACATGTTTATATTCACGGGAAGATTGATTTTTCGTCCGAAAATCCTATTAAATGGGTCTAACATATAGTTTAATCTAGAAATTTCAGTATAATAACAAAAATGTACTTTTCAAGCTAAACACATTTTATATTTCTTCTGAACATGAGTTAATGTCTATTTATACAAAAATCCAAATTTTTGTAGGAAAACCATGAAAATATTTATTCATAAGACATTCCCAAACACCAAATTCTCTTGAAATGTATCATTTGCTTAAAATCATAGAAACCCATTTCAAAATCTATAAGAAATATCATTCTTATATCATACGTGCATATACTCCTAAACTGTACATTCAACACCAAATATGATGGAAAAATAGAGTTCTTGACTAAAGAGTAGAATTCTCCCACCTCAAATGAAGCTTCAATAATAGTGGATGAAGTGTAGAGGAATGTAACAACCTACCACCTCTTAAGGTGGACTGAAAGAGGGTTCCTAGATCCACAAAGCTTGACTCCATGAAATCTCCATAAAACCCCATACAATCTCTGTGATTTCTTCCACCTTCCTCTTCAAGATACCCAAACAATAACTCCAAATTTCGTAGCTTTGCTCAACAATTATGGAAGTTGTTGTATAAGGCTTATATATGGTGGAATAATTGTAAAATATGGTGGAACAACGTGAAGGAATGATGGTGTAGGGCGTTTAGGGTGGTTTATGGAGGAGAAGCTTTCAAGAGCTAGGCGAGAGAGAGACAGAGAGAGAGGAAATTCTATTTGGGTCTCCCAAATGAACCAAACACAAACATAAATACTTTCAAAAATCGTAAGTGGTTAATTCCCTAAAAGCCTGCACATTTAACCCTTTAAGACAATCATAAACTATTATTATGCCCCAAATTTTAATTGGGCCACTAAGAAGTCGACATGTCAACAAATCTGATGGCTAAAAATGCGGCAGCACATAAGCTAAGTCAAAATGATCGATTTCTGCTCAGGTCGTTCAAACGAGAATAAGACCTCGTTCGAACGAGATTTGGATCTCATTCGATCAACCATAAAATGATCTTCTAATGAGGTTGGGAACCTATTAAATATCGGGGTTATTTGACCGCCCTTAGATGTCAACTTTAAATGAAGTGGATTTTTGGCTCAAACTAGTTAGTCTTCTCGTTTGAATGAACTAGAGACCTCATTCGAACAACTTTCGCATTCATTTGAAACACATAATTTTGCTAAAAAATCTAGTTTCTTCCTAATAACTTCCCAAAATGACCACCAAGACCAAAGAATAATCGAGTGGAGGTAAAATCCCATATATTAACGATCCAGATCCCAAGGGTTTCACGTGTTTATAATTTACACGGGAAAAGTAATAAAGTATTGAGAACGAGTATTACAACAAGCCTTTAGAAAGTTAGATGCCTACAAATAATAGTTGGTCAATCAGTACAACAAAGGAGTTAACCTAAGAAGGTTCTAGGTCAGAGATTACAGTCTTATGAAAGTGCTCGACAATGCAAATAATCCATTAGACGACAAGATAGGTCGTAACTGGTAAGGTCCATTCAATATTATTACATACGATCTTCAGGGAGCCTATAATTTGGAAATAATAAGGGGCAAGGATATTACTATGGTCTAGAATGTTACCAATCTTAGGAAGTTTTATTTATACCAAATTTATTTCTCACAAATATCATTTATAGATTTATATTGAGTCATGATGTTCTATTTATTGGAACACTTTAAGTTTAATTTAATATAATTAGCTTCATTATTGGTCCAAATGGAAGATTCTCTCTCTTTATCTATGATGAGTTATTATGTCCGATTAAATTCTAGTCACCCGGATGGATGCCTTGGCATGATTAACCTTAATCAACACATTAAGGTCACATGTTTTTGTCATAAAATACATGAAAGCATTAAGAATTGACCCTGCAAGCAAAATAACTGAGGGGGATCCCTATGAACTAAGCGTCGCTACTTTTGTTGGCTGAAAATCCTTAACGGGTGGATGTCTCTACGACCAAATTCATTTTTCTATAGTTTGACAAATAATAAAAACATGCTCGACATAAAAAGATGGCAAAATTCAAAACGTGGAATTAACTAACAATTACATATAACATTCATTTTACAAAAGGCCCATACTAGAAAGGTTACAAAATGAATATATATATATATATATATATATATATATATATATATAGTCATAGCACAAAGAAGTCATCTTTGATGAGTTATAAGCTCGGTAATTTTAATTCTCTATATATCATCAGGGTCAGGTTTAAACTCTTTGTCATTATCACGTATCGATGAATAGTCATTCCCTTACTGAAGGGGAACAACGTCGAGAAAAATCCAACTTTAATCACTTCCAAATGGAGGGTGACTATAAGAAAGCCACTCCACTTGGTACCAGTACTAAAGCTTTTAGTTTTAAGGTACCTTTATAAGAGATTGGTCGTTTATCCAACCATGATTGTATGCCATGTGCTTAACTTCATCTAAATTAAGGGGAATCCACCATTCCTTCATTATAACTAGCAACCCAAACTATGTGAGACGTATCTCTAAAGAGATTCTTTAATTTAATTATCTCATACCCCATGCCTTTCTTGATCGAACCGTCTCTCTTGAAGTTCTCCTTAGCCTTATTGAGCCTCTCCTTACAGAATTTGTTTCACTTTTCAACAACTCTACAATATCGCCGACCTCCATGACTTTCGTTCATAAATACTGCACCATACAAGCCTACTCATCAAAAGCACTTGTCATATTTTGGAGACTTGTCGAATAGAAACACATGCGTCATGATCTCGGTCACTGGAATCCTAACCAAATACTAGGTCGAGGTCATTAGTTTATTAAAGCAATGGTACTTCTACCAACCTATTTCCAAGCTATAAGGATCAAGAAAAAAACATCCAGGCAGGACTGAGACGATTATAAAACATTCATGAAGTAATTAATAAATAACAAATAATGACTTAACATCACCAAAAGTCTTTCCATTAAATCAATGTAACACCCTACTCAATTACATACCGGGTGATCAGTCCTATACCCAATTAAATCAAAGTATACAGTTGGTTCATTCTTAGCATCACTATCAAAAAATATTTTCTTTCTGTTAATCACATAATACTCAATTAAGTTGGTGTTAAGAAAGTTTCATATTTTAATTTAATACAATCTTATTTTACCATTACAAACAATTTCATGTAATCCATTCCACAACAATGCATAATAAATAAGTAACATCACAACTGAATCAAATGTAACTGGAATAAACTCCCCACTTTAAATATCTCAATACAACAATCCTAATAAATTGAATGTATCAAAACTGACATAAGTAATACTACTGTCTGAGATAGAATCGAAATAACTAGAATCCTTCGGCGACATGCTCTACATGAACTAACTACTACAGATGTATAAATAAAGAGAATGGAAGTGTCTAAGCATAGTTTGCAACTCCATAGCATCCATAGTACATCAAGTATCCAATTTTCTATGCTTGGTGTTCCTATGACTGGACACGTAAAATAAAATATACAAGGGATGCGATAATATGCAAGAAAACTGTTCAGAACCCACTGGTAAAATATTTTTAAAAATAGCAAGTGGATAATAAGTGCAATTACACAATTATTATGTACATGTTAGATTCTCGAACTCTCTCTTGATATTATAACCTCTCATCTAGTGTGCACGCCTAACGTACCTTCAAACCATACTAATTACTATTCCCATGCTAACTAGTTCTTTCCAGTCTAACATATAAGCATAGCCCAATATCATTCCCACGTATTTCTCTTGCAATATAAGTAATAAATATATATCCAATTTCTCTTTAACATTGATAAGCATTTTTTCAATTTAATATAATTAAGTGTTCACTAACTTAATTC
This sequence comes from Sambucus nigra, assembly GCA_949130495.1. NCBI lineage: Eukaryota > Viridiplantae > Streptophyta > Magnoliopsida > Dipsacales > Adoxaceae > Sambucus > Sambucus nigra. Next base: position 313,384,460 of record OX422209.1, on the reverse strand, counting down.
ATTTTGGATTTCATTATCATTCATGTCTACTTAATTCACACAGTAGATAATATCACAAATATATATATACATTCACTCTATTATATATATACAACACTGCACCCCGAGACTCAGCTACGGTACATACGTTCTCTATTATTATGTCCGGGTATATCTCGTCACTGTACAAAGGATCGGTGGTTCAGTATCTGACTCGAACCATCATCACAAATCACACATATTGGAGGCGAATATAGTTCTAAGCCTATGGGCTACGCACATACCTACACACCCATATGACCTCCATCACTATCATTATCCCAGATGGTCGGTAAGTAGGTTCTATATTTTGAGACACAAGTCAAAAGTCCCCCCAAATGCTCATCAGGATATGACTGTCCTCAATGCGTAAACCTCCCATCGATAGCAAGTAGGTTAGGTATGTCATACACATAACTGTAACACCTGACTCAATTAAATATCAGGTGATCTGTCATATACCCAATTAAATCAGAGTATACAGTTGGTTCATTCTTCTCATCACTGTCGAAAAATATTTTCTTTTTGTTAATTACCTAAAATTCAATTAAGCTGGTGTTAAAAAACTTTCAAATTTTAATTTAATACAATCTCATTTTACCATTACAAATAATTTCAAGTAATCCATTCCACAACAATGCATTATAGATGAATAACATCACATCTAAATTAAATGTAACTGGAATAAGCTCCCCATTTTATATATCTGAATACAACAATTTAAATAAATGGAATGTAATAAAGCTGTCGTAAGTGATACTACTGTCTGAGATAGAATCGAAATAACTAGAATCCTTGGGTGACATACCCTACATGAACTAAATACTACGGATGTATGAATCAACAAAATGGAAGCTTCTAAGTGTAGTCTGCAACTCTATAGCATCCATACTACATCAAGTATCCAATCATATATGTCTAGCGTTCCTATGACTGGACACCTATTATAGATCATACAAGGGAGGCGAGAATATGCAAGAAAATGGGTCAGAGCCCGATGGTAAATTATTTTTAAAAATAGCAAGTGATTAACAAGTACAATTAAGCAATTACCTGGTACATGTTAGATTCTCGAACTCTCTCTTGAGATTCTCACCTCTCATCTAGTGTGCACGCCTAGCATACCTTCAAACCATACTAGTTGCTATTCCCATGATAACTAGTTCTTTCCAGTCTAACATTCAAACATAGCCCAATATCGTTCCCACGTATTTCTCTCACAATATAAGCAATACATATGCATACAATTTGTCTTTAACATGGATAAGCACTTTTTCAATTTAATATAATCAAGTGTTCACCAACTTAATTCATTTAAGATTTCATTATCATTCATGTCTACTTAATTCACATAGTAGTTAAAATCACAAGTATATATATATATACATTCACTCTATTCATATATATATATATATATATATATATATATATATATATATACACACTAGCGGAATGCCCGTGCCTGAAGGAACGGCGAAAATTTTGGAAGTATGTAATCGCAAAACGGCAAAAATTTTCAAAGTATGTAATTGCAAAACAAAAAAAATTTGGTTCCTCAGCGAAATAAAGTGTAATTTTAAAAAATGATCATAACTTCCAAAGTTGTGCGCGTCATGACTCCGGGATTCACAACAAATTGCAAAAAATACTTTTCATGAATACAACATCAAAGCCATTCAACACATACGCACGCCCTAACACATCTTTACGTTATGAACTAACATTAATTTGGTAGGAACTAATACAACATGATAAATTGAGTTATAACGTTAGAAACTAATGCCTTGGTACTGCTCCTAACTTTAACAAACTAACCAAACATGCATTTCAAATCAATTTCAAACATAATTGATTTTCAAAACCAAGAGAATATGTTTATTGATTTTAAAATTAAATTTCTACCTTGTGAACTTAGCAGACATGACATTTTTAATAAATAATATGATTAGTCATGAAATAATATCCGAAATATACAATCTTGGAAATTTATTATGTTTATAAAAAAATTGATTTATAGTGGTAGAACATAGCGCCACAATCAAAAGTAGCAATATAAGTTATGGCAAATTTTCATGCACATTAATTTTAACTAACTCTTAGTTGTATATCATAACTAACCATAATTTCAGTAAAAACTAAGAGATAAAAATGAAGAATGGATCCTTAAACATGTAAATATACCCAAGTGCAATGGATAATCAAACAAAATGTCAATCACATAATCTAAGATGCATTTCGATTACAGTAAACTCAACACTAACATATTAACTACGTAAAAAGGAGTTGGATAGATTAAATACAAACAAAAAATACAATTAGACTTAAAACATCCGGTTACAATTGAAGATGAGAAAGACATCTAGATTTCACAATGCCGAGTAAATAAAATATACATAATATAAATAAGATCTAGTAATTATACTCTTGCAGAATTACAGTTTGTTGCCCAACGGATGGAAACAATCACATGACTATAAGCATCCTATTCATGTTGTTTTTCCATCCAGTGTAGCTGCTTCGATGTCGGTCAAGGCAACTGCTGCGATGTCGGTCAAGGCAGCTGTTGTGACGGGGTGTGTGAGAGAGTAAGAGGATGATATTTATGTGGGCATGTTTACCAAATGACCAGTTGATTCCATTGCCACTTGTGATCGTGTCCCTTATTTGGATCATACTTACAATAACATGGACCGAGCTAGAAGAAGCGGAGTTGAGATGAAAAGTTGAGGCCTTTATTGGGAACTTTGAAGCATATGAAGGAGGTTCAGGGATGTCGCGAAGATTGAAATACGGATACCGAATATCTGAGACAGATTTAGACACATTGTTATCGTCCCCTTCCAAAAGTTGTTGCTTTACCATATCCACTTGTTGATGTCCTTCCGTCGCATGCTGGTCAGTGAAAAATGTTGGATTAGAAATAAGTTCCTCACTTCCCAAATACTCTTATCAGCAACATCAAAGTATGGAAGATATTCATCAAGCATGTCAAAAGGTGACGGATCTTCCTCAACCGGAGTTCAAAAATCATCAATTTCAAAACCTGTGGGATCTGACTCAATTGGATTTCTAAGATCATTAGTTTCTAGGAATGATCCATCATCAAATTGAAGGCTATAGGAAGCATCTAAAAATGGTTCATCAAGAAAGTAATATGCATCCAAGAAATTCACATTATTGCTTATTTCACCAATATATTCATGTCTGACTGATTTAGTATTGATGTCATATTATACTGGCAAATCAAATAACTTTTGGTCATCCGGTTGCTCTGACTCGAACTAATTTTCACCCGTACCCACCAAAGGTTTTTGATCATCATCTTTAAAAGTCTGTGTATTCATGGATTCAATTGTCATCGTCCTCGTAACAGAAACCTATTATGGATTAAAATAAAAAATAATCAACATAAAAAATGAAAAATAGATCTTAGAGTATATACATGATGAGTGAGATGGAGTTTAGAACAAAAACAAACATAAGAGTAGTGAAGCACGAACATATTCGTTCCACTTTGTATCCCAGTAATTTTTGTTTCCATATTTTAAAAACTATTTACAATTAGCCAAAAAAATTACTGCCCATCCGGAATATAAATTATTAGGCATCTACAACATCATTGATATGCATTGTAGTCCTATGGACACGATACATTGTGTATCAGTATACATTGTGTATACATTTTATGAACAATATACATTGTGTATACATTGTGTACGTCTCTGTACTCCAATAAATAGTATACATTGTATAATCTGTATAATATGCAAATAAATATTCATAGAATAATACACAACGTATGGACAATATACATAGTGTACTTCTATGCATGTACTATTCTATGCAGAGTAAGTCTGGCAGTATACATTGTGTGCATCGGAAGTATAATATACCGTTCAGTGGCCACCAAAGTCTATATTGAGTACTATTTTAGGTATGGACATATAGATAACCTAGGAAAAAATATAAAGAAAGGGCTTGCATCTCTTGAAGGAGTTAAAGCCAAGATATGGCAGGTCCCCGAGACACTACAACAGTAGGTGCTTGGGAAAATGAGTGCAGCTCTAAAGAGAAGACGGGTGTATAGACGGATAAAATATTAAATGAAAAATAAAGTTGTATACCTCAAGGATTGTGCTTCTTCCAAACTCGATGGTGAATTCGATTGAGTCGAAAAAAGGAGCGTTTGCACCTTCAATAAGATTCATCGGGTCATATTTAGCTTTGGCCAGGTCAAACTTATGATTAATTTGGTGGGATGTATCGCTCTGTTTTTGGGTAAATTTTGATTTGTTGTGATGTGATTGCCATTCATCAAAGCCCCTTGGAAATGAAGGGTGTAAATATTGCGCTCAACAGCATCCCTCTCGAAGTTGCGCTCTCTTAGTGCTGCATCTCATTGGAGCATCGCCATATCGCGCTCAGACCATCGCCATATAAAGATATCACCATAAAGGCACAACCAATTAACAATAAAGAAGGAAAAACATCAGGTATACATTAACAGACTCTAATCATCATCTCTTCTAGCTCCTCATTCCTTATCTTTTAGTGATGAATGTGTCTGACTCTGCTATTTGTTATCTGATTTAATATAATCTTTCCAATTCGGACTCCCAGTGGCCAAGCAACCATAGCCCTATAAAAAGTGTACACACAAATGTAGATATTGAACTTGAACATAAAATCTACTATTAAATGGTACATTATACTGCTAAAAGAAAGAAATTAAGAATAAGAACAAAAGCTCCAGAAAAATAAAAACTATAAAGAAAAATAGATTTTAGTATATAAATATCCAAAATAACATCTCTATACAACATAAATGGTAGAAGTTAAACTAAAAAACTATGCCATAATCCTTAATACACGCGTGACTAACAGATGAAGGTCATATAAACTCTTTCCCCCAAAATAAATAACCACGTTAAAATTTTAAAAGTTGAAAAAGGAAAAAAATATTAGCATCATTTAAGATAGAAAAATATTCTTCAAACCAAGAAATGAGGCAAAAAAAAAGTACTATAGACTCCGCCAAATCATCATATAGCATCAAGGCCTCTGATACGAACCAAGATCTTATGCATACTTTATATGCACTCAAATATGCATAGCTAGTTCTGAAAGTCGGAACGCTCAGACATGAGAATGAAATTTTTTCAGATCTGATCATGTGTAATTGGTCCAGTAAAATGAAGAAAATGCATCTTGAACTACCGGTATTTGTAGTGAAGAAAATGGATGTTGGTTGTATAGAATGGAGGAATGTGGGACCCATGATGCATTACACTATCGAAAGGATCTCATAAGAACATGGATATTATATCATAGATGTCATCATATAGTCCAGTATGGTAAGAATCAATATAATAAACGTGCCCAGTATGTTGACTACTAAATACCATGGTTTAATGATTATGCCGAAATTACACCGAGTCGAGCAAGTAGACTCGATTTCAGGACCCAACTTGGAAAATTATAACACTTAACCTCTATACTAATGAAATTAACAAAATCCAAACTCAATTGAACTCGTGAGTACTTATATTACAACGATAAAAATATCAGCAGTTGACACTTTATTCTATTAAGAATATTTAGAATAATTATGCTGAACTATGAGCTATATATGTAGAAATACATGATTTGACATCAACATTAAACCAAAGGTAGCTTTGCGAGTTTCTTTGTGCGTTCACCAAACCAAGAGGATGTCATTCAACACCACATCTGCAAAAAGACAAAAAGGAGTGAAAATCGGAAAAGATAATATTAGATATGCACATTATCATTGGCATAAGATAGACATCAATTTCCCATTACAATAAAACTTATTTAGGTAAAAATCCAAGATTAAAATAGGTGCATCTCATTTTTTCCAATTTAGAAATTAACTACTGCTTTAACTTTAGCCTAATAACTAAATTGAAACTAAATCCATTTAAGGAGGATGTGTCATCAAAAGCGCTGCCTCGACATTTCAAAGAAATATAGAGGAAGAAGAAAATAACAATAAATATTCAGTGGACTAAAAATAACAAAAGAAAACTTTCACCTTATGCAAAAGTGTAACCAATCTCACTCACTCATCCATTACCTACTTCTACTTAAGTTAACACCCCCAAAAAAGGGACAAAATCCCCTCTGTTCTTCACCCCCTGGACATTTGGACAAATTTGACATCCCCCATTTGCAAAAGTCATAGGAAAATTTAAAATGTCTATGTTACACGTGTTGCAAGTAAGGTCTACCATATGGGAACACACAAATATGTAGTTCGGTTCACCTAGGTGCACTCATATTTCAACTTTAATGAACAATTATGCAAAAAAAAAATAAAGGTAAAAATAACAAACTTATTTATGTCCTTAACATGAAAATAGACTTCTTTTTTACAAAGCACGTCTTGAAACTAAAACTACAATAATACTATCAAATTTAACTAACTTGCAGTTACACGACATCAAGGTTGTTGAACCTATGAAACATCCCAATTAGAAAATTTAAGGAAATATGATATCCTAATCAATCAAATACCATTATCAATCAAACATCCTAATTAGAAGATTAGTATGCCAATAAGGCAAAATATCATCCTAATCAATCAAACATCCTAGTTAAAAATTTAGTATCTCAATAACGCAAAAGACAAATTGCATCATGAAACATCATTCATCAAAATAATATTACTTCGTATGCTTGAGGTGACAAAAAAATAACGTTATTGTAAACCATAACAAAAATTATATTGTCAATCCCACAAAGGCTTATTACATTCTCATACAATTAACTCCATTTCTTCTTAAACACTGATTTGATGATATGATTGCAAGTATAATACATAATAAAAAATAAGGTCACTACACTTAACACATAACATAACATAAGAATGGGATCAACTTGACTATGACCTACAAATGCAAATAAAAAGTTATAGCTCTCATATGTAGATCCTAACCCACAAAATATATAGTTGTAGATCCGAACCCATAAAATATTTACTGCATTAACATATACTAATGTATTTGAGAAATATACACATATTTCGTGTTTCTCAAATAGTATTTTCCTAACTCACCAACAAATTTTCAAAGTCTAATATAGAGCATATATATGGCAGTAGTACATTAAAATATTGAAATCATAGGGAAGATAAAAGATAAGGCATACAGAAATACCGAGCATAATGGAGGTGCCTTAGTTCACGTTCGGCGCCAATGCGTCAATTCGCCTAATTCAAATAAATTCTTACTTCATTAGCTAAGGTGTAATATAGCATGAACTACTAATCGTCAAATTTAATTTTTAAAAAATAAGGAAAAAGAACTTACTAATGAAGTGAATAGGGAGCATCTTAAAAATAATAAGAATCAAAGAAGCTTAACACAAAAATAAGAGCAACAAAAGTTAACAAATCTTCTACCAAAAAGAGTAACCAAAAAAAAATACAATGTTCCAAACGTGCAAAAACATGTTTACAGCCTTACATACACCTAGAAAACGTGGACATTAGTGCCGAACCTTGTAGGAGAGGTGGGTGGTTGTATGTATTTTCTTCATAGAAAAAAACATGATGATTCAATAATAAACATGGTAAACCCAAAATCCCATAAATTTGAAATGTAACCCTACACACACACACACACACACATAGAGAGAGAGAGAGAGAGAGAGAGAGAGAGAGAGAGAGAGAGAGAGAGAGAGAGAGAGTATGTCAAGTGAAACTCGAGTTGGGAATTTTGACAAACATTTAATGGGATTGATGAAAAAGTAACAAACATTTTGAAGACATTTTGTAGAATACTCAACATAAAGTTCATGACTTTTGAAAGTTAATGCTCCTACATTGTTATGCACTGCATAAGAAATTAACACTAAACAAAATATGATTAAAGCATAACAATATCGCAAAAAACTCAACACCACCCATAAACATGTCGTTGCATAATTTCAAAACCTCAAAACCTAAAAAGACAATACATAAATAGTACCCACAGAGATATAAAACTATAACTCATAAATTGAAACCAAAATAATCGTACATTGAAATAAAAAACCTGAACTGATAACCCAGAAAACTGAAATGTAAATTGATTTAGTTTTCCACAAAAAAATTTCAACACAAAATTGATTTAGTTATCCCCAACATTTAAAAAAAAACGTTTAATCTAAACTCTCTAAATCTGCAAAATATAGACATCAAACCTTAAAGAATAAGAATAAGGAACCCCTCACCTTGAAGAAGAAGAAGGATGGAAAGCGGTGGCCGCGTGAGAGAGAGAGAGAGAGAGAGAGAGAGAGAGAGTGATCTTGAGTGAGTTGGTATGAGTGAGACTGATTTGATTATGGATGGGAAATTACAAAAATACCCTTAATTTTGAATTAAAGTGAAAGTTAATTTGAGAAAAAGAGGGGGAAAACACCTCCACCATTGGATTCAATTTTCGTCCATTCAATCTTAGCCCCTGATTAAGTTATCTCTTTATGGAATAGTAACAAAATTTTACTCCTAATTGTATAGATATATATATATATATATATATATACAACACTGCACCCCTAGACTGAGGTACGGTGTATTCATACTCTGCTATCATGTTCGGGTACATCTTGTCACTGTAGAAAGGTCCATTGGTTCAGTATCCCACTCGAGCCATCATCACTAACCACACATATTGGAGGAGAATATAGTTTCAAGCCTATGGGATACGCACATAACTACCCACCCATATGACCATCATCACTATCATTATCATAGATATCTCGTACCTAGGTTCTAGATTCTAAGGCACAAGTCAAAAGTCCCCCCAAACGCTCATCAGGATATGACTGTCCTCAACGTGTAAACCTCTCGTCGATAGCATGTAGGCTAGGTATGTCATACACACAAATCATAATATAGGTATACACTCAACCTATATATATATCAACAATAGGGTATAAACACATTCCATATTACAAGTCTCATATGTAGTATACTTATATCTCGAATATACTACGTATCAAGGTATTTTAAACCTCAATTATATTATAGGTATTTTCTCCACCTATGTATATATATCAAAAAATGGGTATACTCTCTTCCCATATACAAATCCCATAGGTAGTATATTTTTAGTTTATCACATAAACTAATAATTTACATTTTATTCGCATTTCCCATTACTCCTAACATCCCTTGTTAATCGAAAGGATTTAAATTAATTATTCTAGTAGCGACCTTCAACCCATACTTATTGGTCCAAAACCCAGACTCATTATAACAAGCCCCATATTATATTTTAATTCCCATTAATCCTTTTTCTCGATAAAGTTATATTCTGGCCAGAAATATAAAATTACAGTTTGAGGCTTTTCTGCTCCAATTTTCAAAAAACTTAAAAGTACAATGTTGCGTAGAACGTGATTTTATACAAGAAATGGTGTGGACACTACCAATTTTTGCTTAAAATGGTTCTAAAATTATCATACAACATTCGTCCTTTTTATACCTACGGGTTGTAACATAATTCATCCTTAAAACCTCTACCAAATGATCCCAAATCCTTATAATTCATCCAAAATTGTATACCCAAGTATGTACATGATTTATAGCATCAACTTATATTAAAATCATCATGGAATTTAGATTAATCATGCTAATCCCATTTTAATTCAGAAAATCTGTATTTTATCATTCGTACTCAAGAACACGTATAACCCCAAATTTTTTCATCAAATAAATACAAATTTCATGATGTTAATTCTAATATCAATAAGGGATTCCTACATGGTTTCCTTTTCAAGGATTAAATAAAAATCATCAAAATTCATCTTTGATTTATAAAACTTAAAAAAAAAATCTTTTTCTATCTACCAGGGACAACATACATGCTATAGATTCCAAGAGTTAAAACACTTGCCTTTGATTTCGTAGGTCTGAACCTTTGGGGAAGAAGATGCTATGGTGTTCCTCTTTTTTTTGGTCACTCTCCAGTGACGGCGGGGGTGGTGCAAGGTACCTTTGTCCGTAGGTTTTCCTAGAACAACCCTTCCTCTCCTAGAGAATTTTTTTCCTTTCCTCGATGGATGTCTCTTAGAGGTTTGGTGTCACCCCCTAACCCCATTAGGATATAATTAACTAAATAGCTTACAAACCATAATTATAATTTATTTATTATTTAGGTAATACATATTGAAACAACTTCAAGGTTAAAATGCGTAATATTAAAAAATCCAATCGTTTTAAGGAGGCATAATTTAAACATAACTCACATATCATTTAACTTAATTACAACTAGTGCAGTTTATAAAACAAACTAACAAGACCCTACTTCTATGTACTCAAGCTCCTAGACTTGGCTGTGGCAGCTGGAAAACCTGAAAATGTAAACATATAAAACCATGAGTTTAAAAACTAAGTGAATGTACTGCATCTTTATATAGTAAAAGTACTATATTAACATCTCAACATATTAATATATACATCTCTGTGCCAAATTAGGCCATATACATATCCGGAGTTAATAAACCCCACATCTCCTGCCCGTAGGCAATAATCATATCCATAGGTTTTAAAAACCTAACATCTCCTGAATTGCATAGCAACTCAACATATCCTGACTTTTATAAAGCCATAACATCTAAACATCTCTTGGCTTTTAAATAAGCCATAACATCTCAACATATCTTGACTTTTAAATAAGCCATAACATCTCAACATCTCTTGGCTTTTAAATAAGACGTATCATCTCAACATATAATACATATACATCATATCCAAAATCAACTCAGTAAGTACACTCACCTTGTGTTGTCAACTATGTATTCACGTTTCCCTCAGGTGGAGCTGAACTTGGTTGATTTGACCTTACACCTGTTAATCCAACTAAATCAGTACTAAATCTCAATCATAAGTATTATTTTAATATAATTATGTAACTTTAAATGAGTACAAAACCACAATATGATTCTACTCAAGTCATATTCCATGAAACATATGTAAAGACGAAACGATGGTATATATGTTGATAAGGTCATGAACATTCAACCCTAGAAACTACCTCGTAAAGAATTTATAACTAAACTCAAGTAAACATAAAAGTATACTTCTGAATATATATACACATGAAACATGTACTCAAAATACATTTGGGAAAGAGCAAATAAAAACATTCTTTCATGGAGTATCCAATATGGCCTCAATTTATTGTCCTCCATACTTAACCATCCCATATTCATAAATAGTACACATACAGGTGTCCAAGATTATCAATCTGAAAACATATCTGAATATACTTTCCATAACAAGTGACGGTGTAATTTTTCAAGCTTCCTAGGGAAAGTTATGGCCATTTATTTACAACATAAGAAATCTGCCCTACAAACTCCTCTATTGTTACTTTGACTTCCAAGAATTTTCATAATTTTTATACAGCATAACTTTCCATGATTTTCAACATACTTTCAGTAGACATACTGAATAGTACATAATTAAAGTTTCATAATATTTGGACTTCATTTGCTATCTCAAAAGCTTGACCAAATTCATGGCATACCGAAATGAAATATACAAACAACAACTATATACCAACTTGCAACCATCACTAAGACCTAACCATAAGGAGTTAAATTCTGATTTTCGTATATGATATGAATATATGAGTCTATTTTCATAACCAATTGGAATTTCTTAATTACAGTTAGCACACAAAGAGATATGCAAGTTTGAATACAAAGGGTTTCAATACAAAGCAATATGACCAATAACACCACTTATCTCACATGTGAACCAATACATATTATCACAAAGGAGTATGGAATTTGGATCAATAATTAAAGATTTATATACTTTGAAATAAGTATAATAGAAGATTAAAACAATATTAACACATAATATTACCTTGGAAACACCTTAAGGATTTTCTTGGAATTGCTTTCCTAGATTTTCCTTGTAACCCTTTATTCCTTAACTTCTACCTCTCTTTCTTCAAGCTAATAACACCTCAAACAGAACCTAGGGACTTAGTTGCTGAATAAATAAGGTTAAGGGAGAGTTTTAAGTCGGCCAAGGCTGCCTCCCAGTCCATCCAATCAAATTAAAACATTTGGTTTAATAAAAGACAATTTACCACTTAAGGGGATTGACTGGTTTGCCCCTTGTTCGTAATTTCGGCCTAACTTCTCACTCGAACATCCGTTTGATGCACCGTTTGTTGGGTTACAACCCTAACTCACATTTATACAACTATTTAGTTTTCACCTCAAGTCAATTATAATGTTACAAGGGTTAAAACTAGTCTTAAACATGAACATTTCTATAAAAAATAACCAAATCTTGTGTTCGTAAATAATTCGACATTTCATGATTTATGAAAGTAGAAGTATACTAACCATAATAACTTAACATTAGATATACTAATAACACATTATTCATATCACATATGATAAGTATGATTTAAATATAATTTATCATAATTATATACGTGTTGTCACAACCTCCCCCCCTTAGAAAATTTCGTCCCCGAAATTTAATACGAATGTCACTTACCAAACAAATGGGGATATTGTTTCTTCATGCTATCCTCCATTTCCCAAGTTGCTTATTTAATTACATGGCTCATCCACATAACTTTAACTAAGGTAATAACCTTATTCCTCAATACTTGCTCCTTACGATCAAGAATTTCCACCGGTTCCTCGATGTACGACAAGTCTTCTTTCAGTTCAAAAGGTTGGGTTTTCAGTTGATGAGATGGATCTGCCAAATACTTACAAAGCATTGATACATGGAACACGTCATGCAAACGAGATAACTCTGGATGTAATGCTAATCTATATGCCAGGGTTCCAATTCTTTCCAACACTTCATATAGTCCAATGTATCTTAGACTTAGTTTCCCCTTCTTTCCAAATCTCATAACGCATTTCCACGGTGAAATACGTAGGAATACAAAATCCCCCTTCTTAAATTCCAATGGATACTTCCTCTTATCTGCATAAAATTTCTGCCTACTTTGCGCTATATTTATCCGTTTCCGAATCATTTTGATCTTTTTAGTTGTTATATCTATCAATTCAGGACCCAAAAGTTTCCTTTCACCTACTTTATCCTAACACAAAGGCGTTCTACATCTCCTCCTATATAAAGCTTCATATGGAGCCATACCAATGGTGGACTGGTAACTATTATTATACAAGAATTCAATCAATGGTAACTGATCATCCCAACTGCCCTTGAAGTCAAATAAACAAGCTCGTAACATATCTTCTAATATTTGAATCGTCCTCTCAGATTGCCCATTGGTTTGTGGATGAAATGCAGTGCTGAACTTCAAACTTGTGCCCATGGCATTCTGTAAACGAGGCCAAAACTTAGAAGTGAACATTGGATCTCTATCTCATACAATTGACACTAGTGTCCCATGTAAACGGATAATCTCATCAACGTACATACGTGCATACTTGTCAACCGTGTAGGTGGTCTTAACTGGAAGAAAATGGGCCGACTTTGTCATTCGATCTACAATCACCCAAATAGAATCATTCCCCTTTGGTGACCATGGTAATCCTGTAACAAAATCCATCATTATATGCTCCCACTTCCATTCCGAAATAGGCAATGACTGCAATAATCCTGTCGGCTTCTGATTCTCCGCTTTCACTTGCTGACATACTAAACATTTATCTACAAATTCTGCAATCTCAAGTTTCATATTGTTCCACCAGTAATACTCCTTCAAATCTCTGTACATTTTGGTACCTTCCGGATGCATAGAATAAATAGAACTATGTGCCTCTTCCAATATATCCTTCTTTAAGGATGGATCATTCGGTACACAAATCCTATTTTTATAACACAACGATTCATCATTCTTAATTTCGAAGTCACTCTATTTACCCTCTAAGACATCTTGTTTCTTCTTCTTAAGGAATGGATCACTGACCTACAAATTTCTTATGCGTTCTGCCAATAAAGGTCTCACTATAACATGTGCTAATAAGCCTCCCCTTTTTGAAAAACTTAATTCAATGGCCATCGATGCCAAGTCAAAGATATTTCCCACATGTGTACACTGTATGCAACCTAGAATCCCCGATGACTTTCGACTCAAAGCATCTGCTACTACATTGTCCTTTCCTTGATGATGATGAATGGTACAGTCATAGTCTTTAATTAACTCCATCCAATGTCTTTGTCTCAAATTCAAGTCTCTCTGTGTAAATAAATAATTCAAACTTTGATGGTTAGTGAAAATTTCACACGTCTCCCCATACAAATGATGTCTCCATAATTTCAAGGCAAAAATAATAGCCGCAAGTTCTAAATCATGTGTAGGATAATTAAGTTCATGCGTCTTCAACTGTCTAGATGCATAAGAAATTACCTTTCCATGTTGCATGAAAAAACAACCCAGGCCCTGATGTGAAGCGTCAGTATAAATCAGAAAACCTTCTCCACTGGATGGAACAGTGAGAACTGGAGCTGATACTAGCCTATTTTTCAACATTTCAAAGTTGTGCTGACATTCATCACTCCACACAAATTTCACTTCCTTTTGGGTCAATTTAGTCAACGGCAAGGCTATAGATGAAAACCCCTTTATGAATCTTCTATAATATCCAGCCAATCCCAGGAAACTCCTTATCTCCGTTACATTCCTCGGTCTTTCCCATTGCACAATTGCCTCTACCTTCTTAGGGTAAACATATATTCCATCTCCCGAAACAACATGCCCCATAAATACTACCTGATTTAACCAAAACTCACATTTTCTAAACTTCGCAAACAATTGACTATCTCGCAAAACTTGCAATACAACTCTTAGATGCTTCTCATGTTCCTCTTGGCCAGGTGAGTATATCAAAACATCATCGATAAAGACAATCACAAAAGAATCTATGAAAGGATGAAATACTCGATTCATTAAATCCATAAACACCGCAGGATCATTTGTTAACCCAAATGTCATTACTAAAAATTCATAATGACCATAGCGAGAACGAAAAGTTGTCTTAGAAATGTCACAATCTCTCACCCATAATTGATGATAACCCGATCTCAAATCAATTTTTGAAAACACTTTAGCACCCCGTAATTGATCAAACAAATCATCAATACGAGGCAATGGATATTTATTTCGAATAGTCACCTTGTTCAACTGTCGATAATCAATGCAGAGTCGCATGGTGCCATCTTTCATCTTCACAAATAATACTGGAGCGCCCCATGGTGATATACTGGGTCGAATAAAACCTCTATGTAGCAAATCTTGCAGTTGAACCTTTAACTCCTTTATTTCCACAGGTGCCATTCTATATGGAGAAATAGAAACTGGAGCTGTACCATGCACTATATCGATAGTAAACTCTACCTCTCTGCTAGGTGGAAATCCTGGTAATTCATCAGGGAACACATCTGAAAAATCCTTAACGACTAGGATATCTTCTAATTTTTGCAATTCCCTGTTTGTATCCACAATATATGCTAAAAAGCCCTGATAACCCTTATTTAACAATTTCCTCACCCGAAGGGCTGAAATAAGACAGTTCGGAACCACATTTCTTTCCCAAGTAAATTTCAATTCTTCCTCCCCCGGCATATTAAATGTAACCTCCTTACGAAAACAGTCAATTGATGCATGGTAGGAAGATAGCCAGTCCATACCCAAGATAATATCAAAATCTCGAATATCTAGGGGAATTAAATCAATGGTCCACTCCCTCTCCCCCATATACAATACACAATTTTTATACAGAAGCTCCACGAGCATCACATCCCAAATAGGTGTATAAATATATAAACCATAATCTAGATAAGAACATATTCTACCCAAATGCATGGTAAAAGACAGTGCTACAAATGAATGAGTAGAACCTGGATCAATAAGCACTTAAGCATGTTTGTTCATGACAGAAAATGTACCTGTCACCACCTATGGAGTAGCCTGAGCATCCTGTAAAGTCATAGCAAATATCCTTCCCGGAGCCCTGGATCCACTAGCCTGTCCTCTACCTCCTCCTCTCCCTGTGCCTCCAGGTGATGAACCTCGACTAGTAGTAGCTGATTGAATCCCTCCCACTAGCATAGGACAGTTCTTTTTGGTATGACCAATTTGATGGCAGTGATAACACTCTACCCCCTTTAACTTGGGACAATCTGGACTAATATGGCCCTCAGCTTTGCAAAAATAGCATGTAACAGGCTTGAACTGCCTATTGTCATTCTCCTGCTGTCTATTCTGTTGGACCATCGATCCTGCACCCCTAAAACTACTTGGTGTCCTATTCTGAACATAATTTCCAGTCCCTCTACCACGCTGAAATCTTTGACACCCTTGTTTCGAGTATTTTACATTGCCTTCCTTTTGCTGAGATGAATCAAATCTACTCCTCTTTCCCCTTTGTTCCCTATTCTTTATTGCATCGTTAACATCTCCTTTAACCAACATAGCTTTGTTAACTAAGCAAGAATAATCTACCATCTCAAGTGCAGTGAGTCTAGACTTGATAACCAAATTCAACACATCCTGAAATCTGGTGCATTTATCCTCCTCATCACGTAAGAAATGTAATGAAAATCGAGACAAAGATGTGAATTTAGTTTCATACTCCCTGACCAACATATTGCCCTGAGTTAATGATAAAAATTCTCTCACCTTTTGCTTCCGGTACATGCGAGGAAAATACTTTTCATATAAGACTTTAATAAAGGAATCCCAAGTAATTACCTCACCTCCCTCCGGAGTAAGCAATAAATGTTTGGAAGACTCCCACCAATATTTAGCTTCTCCCTTTAACAAGAAAGTAGCCAAAATCACATTCTGCGCGCCAGGTACATTCATCACCCCGAAGATAGTTTCTGTGTCTTTAACCCAAGTGTAACACCCCGTATTTTTGTACATTTAATATTTAATTAATTCGGGAATTTTAAATTACTTGTGTTGTAATTTTAATTGAATTAATTATGGAAATATATATATTTAAATATTAATCGGGGAGTGAATGGTTAATGTTTAGGGAAATTTATTTACTAAGTGAATAGTAATAATTTAATTACGTCATTTCGAGTATTAATGACAAGGTATACACTTATCCCAGCCGAGACTCGGTATAGACTAAATTGGGTGTGAGATAAGGATTTTTATAAATTAATTCGGACTCCAATTCTGAGTGCGCGGTTGAGTCCGAAAGGGTCGAGATAGTCAGAAAAGAGTACCCGGGGGTAGTAATTGGGTCTCGGGTAATTTTGGGCATAGCCGGCCCACACGGGGTGAGTTGGGCCACTTTAATTATGCCCATTAGGATAAAAACGGGATGGAGGGTTTTTAACGTAATTGGGAGATTAAGGAATGGAAGCCAACATAACTCTAAACCTAGGGTTTGAGAGGGGATTTGGGGAAAAACAAATCAAGAGCACATTGGAGGTTATTGGAGCAAAATTAAGGGACATCAACAACGGATCAGACACTGCAAACACTTAGAGGCAAGTGGTTAACAGTTTTGATTCTTAAAGTGTGATAATCAATTCATATCATAGTGATGTGTAAACCAAAATTCGTTTTGGGGATAAATGGGTACAAAAAAAGGGTTTTGTTAATGGAACGATTGAATGAAATTTAAGGTAAGAATTAGTTGTGATATATAATTCTGAGTATGATTATCTGGTTTGAATGAGAAAAATCGGAATATAAAAGGATGGAATTTGAATTTGAAATTGGGACGATACCCTAGAAATTTGTGTTCTTGGGTGGGTCAAGATTTATAGTGTTAATGATGTTAAAAGGTTTAGATGATGTTTTTGGTTCATGAGAAATGTTATAAGATGATTAATAGACTGATTTGAGGTTGGTTGTTGAGGAAAGAAACCTTGAAATTTCGTTAATGGTGGAATTCAGTGAGGAAGGAGCGCTGGCACGATGGGATCAATCGATCGATCGGGGGGCATCGATTGATCGACGATGGGAAATTCTGGGCAGTTTAGCCTTGGGTGAGGTATAAGGGGGAATTAATTATAAAATAATTTCCATACAATTATTAGTGGTAAATATTTGTGAAACAAATATTCCTAGCAATTATGGGAGAAAGTAATTGGGACTAGGATGAATTTATGTGGGGCATTTAACGGATGGATTTGAGAGATTTTATTCCAAAATAGTGAGGTACGGATCAAGTGAGCGAATCCGGGTATATTGGTCAAGCGACCCCAAGGTAGTGAATTAAGTTTGGAGATAAACTAAGTAATTTAGAGTCGTGATATAGACTCGGGAAATATTTAATTTCGGGCCAAGTGAATCGAGTCCAGGTATGTCAATAATTATAGGTAAATATAATTGGGAAAATTATAGAAATAAAAGGTGCGACACATGGTAGGCGAAAATGTGGGTATTATATTATGAGATGTAAATTGGACCAAGTGAGCGAGTCCGGGTATGTTGGTTAAGTGACATCAAGGCATTAAATTAATTATTGAGAGAAAGTAATTAGTTTGGAGTCGGAACATGAACTCGGAAAATATTGAGGTACGGTCCAAGTGAGAGAATCCGGGGATAATGGTTGGGTGACACCAAGTTATTAAATAAATAAATGAGATAATTAATTTAATTAGAGTCGGATCGTAGACTCAGATATGTGTTGATTAATTAATGTGTAAATTAATTAAATAAAAGTCGGATTGTAGACTCGGGTAAGTATTAAATTAATGGGTGTAATAATTAATTTAATTAGAGTTGGACGATAGACTCGGGGAGATATTAAATTAATATGTGTGTTAGTTAATTTAATTAGAGTTGGAGGATAGACTCGGGGAGATATTAAATTAATATGTGTGTTAGTTAATTTAATTAGAGTTGGACGATAGACTCGGGGAGATATTAAATTAATATGTGTGTTAGTTAATTTAATTAGAGTTGGGTGATAGACTCGGGGAGACGGTAAATTATTAAGTGAGAAAATTAATTACGTTGAGTCGAGCCACAGACTCAGGAAATTTTAGGCAGTATACGGGATATTTAGTACACGGTAAGGCCAGGGTTATAATATATATATACGGTGTAGTGATAGTATATATATATATATATATATATATATATATGTGTGTGTGTGTGTGTGTGTGTGTGTGTGTGTGTGTCTATTGTGCGTGACATTTAAATTTCAGGCAGTATACGAGATTTTGAGTACACGGTAAAGCCGGAGTTTATATTATATATATACGGTGTAGTGATAGTATATATATACGTGTGTATATTGTGTGTGACATTAAATATCAGTGACTAGATATTTATTCAAATTACATACTCTAAAGCTATCAAGGGAGGTTGCGCGATGTGGGTGAATCCCCTAGCTTGAGGAGTAGGGTGAGTATATCCCCAGGTCATAGCGTCCGGTACATGGGTGAGGAGATTATCTCACTTTCAGGAAGGAATATGACCGCCTCCAATTCGTTTATGTAGTAGACCATGTTGGTGAGCGAATCCAACTTGGAAAACTAAGTTTTGTGAGCACACCCAGTGAGATGGCATTTTAGAGTGAATCATCAGGTGAGGGTATACTCGGAAGGATGGATACGCATATGATATATGTGTGGATGTTAGTAAAGGTACGCATAATATGGTAGTAAATATTAAATGTAGGTGAATAATACAGTGTGTGATGTATTTACCTTATATAACTCGGGTTACAGTTATATGTTGTTAATTAATGAGAAATTAATTAAGTTATTCATTTGTGGGAATAATACAGTGTGTGATGTATTTAATTTATATAACTTGTGAGACGGTTATATGCTACTATTTAAGAGGAATTAATTAAGTTAATTGAGAGATAACTTATAATTCAAGAAATTATTATACTCAGGTTAGAGTAATATGTTAAGGGAAGGTTATACCAGAACTAGTTGGACGGGGTAGTACAACTAGATTGGGTTAAGGTAACCATTAGGTGTGCACAATAGTGGAGGGGTGAGAATGTCCACAAGGGAGTGCGACACTAACTTAAATATGAAGCGCATTCATGCATTTTAAATTACTGCAGTTAATTCACTTGCTAAATATTTTCAAAATGTTTTGGGTTCTAACCCTTGCTATAAAACTATTTTCAAAACCTTTTAGGTGTCCAGCCACAGGGACGCCAGGTTTGATATTCTATTCCAGGGACACGGAGCTGCGGCATATGTGGATGCTAGCAGGATTTTGGATTAGAAGCATCATTCATTCATTCCTAGAGTAGGAATCTTGTATTAGTCTCAGTTTTATTTACGGCTTGTAGCCCAGACTTCTCGGTACAGTTTTCAGGTGTAATTCATTCAAGTGTTGAATATTGGTAATGGAATATTTATTTGGTGGCTGGTGATTTATTCGGCAAGTTGTGTAATTATTATTCTATTTACTTTCATTCAGTTGTGTGAATGGTTTCTATTCTAATTCCGTATGTACTGTTTTGTTTAATTAAAAAGTTAAAATTGGCACCAGCTTTTGGAATACTAGGTGGTTAGTAGGTTTTAAAAAGTTTTCGACAGTGATGCTAAGGATGATCCAACGGGGATTCCTGTTTTAATTTGGTATAGGACTGATCACCTGGTATTTTATTAGGCGGGGTGTCACAGATGGTATCAGAGCATCATGTTCTAGTGTCCTTAGGATATGTTCGGCTTTTCACGCTTCGGCTTAGCAATCTTTGATATAGAGCCCTATCATAGGATTGTTGTATTCTCATACGTATGCGCATATACTTTCTTTCTTCGAATTTATATTGAAAGTGAACTCATACAATTCGATTCTCATTCCAGATGACGCCCAGGAGAGGGAGAGCAGCTAGGGCAGCAGGGGAGGTGAGACGAGGGAGGCTCGTCGGGAGTAAGAGTTACGACAGCAACTGCCAAAGATAATTTTGGCAGCACAGGTAACCAAACTAATGGCACGAGCGATTTAAAACGACGGTAGTGGCAAACGACAAGGTACTTTCCACGGGACCCGCCACAAGTGTTAGTGGCATCGGATGTTCAGACTCACGCGGGGTCGTTGGGGTGCAAATAAGAAAGAGAAGTTATTTTTAGTGGGAACCCACCAGAGTTGCGAGGAGGTTCAGGTGTAGTACTAGCGTGTCAAGGAAGAGAGGTATCCAGCGTCACCTACGCATGGGAGATTGCGATGGGGTGCGAAAGTAAATGCTAACCACTTTTAGTTAGTGGGAGCGGCGCTACAGTGGTGGGGGTCGATCACCACAGTTGAGGAAAGTGACACACTAGCTACTGCAGGGTTTTGGGTACGGTTCGACCGAAAGTATTTTTCCTTCAGCGGTCAAGACCGAAATGAGGAGAAAATTTTGTGAGGAGACTCAAAGGGAGACCGTTCAGTGGTCGATTACGAGGAAGATCTCACTTGTTGGCAAATTTTGTACCGGATGAGGTAAGCGAGGAAAAGAGAAAAAAAGCAAAGTTTATGGATGCGTTAGTCTGGAGAATCATACAACATTAAATTGATAATTCCGCATTAGTAGGTTATACTAATGTCATTAACGCAACACTCTGGCACTGTTAGGAATATCGCTTCCACGCGAAAGGAAGCGGGAAGGGAGTGGGGATTAACTAGTCGGATGAGGCAGAAGGGAATAATACCAGTGGGATATCCCAGCAGCAGACTGGGGGAGATCAGGGGTAAGATTTCCGACAGGGAAATCATGCCAAACGATCTAGAACTGGAGGCTATTGGCGGGATGGCTAGAAAATTCCAACAAGGTTGTCATGGAAGGGATCAATGGCAGGGTGAACACATTAGAAAGTGTTTTGTTTGGGGGAAAAGCGAGACACGTGAAGAAATATTGCCTTAAGCGAGGCAAGGGTCAATTACAAGACGAGGTCCTGGATGTACCGCCACTAAAGCAAGTCACGGATGCAATCGGGCAGGGAGAAGCTGCTCCGGAAATTGAGAACCAGCCGTTGCAGCTGGAGTATAGAAGTAATTCTTTTACCCTAGGGGAATGGGGTATATTGTTGAGTGACAAAGAGGATGTCACAGTATAAGACTAATTTTTCACTAGAGTTCGCAGGTGAGTCGAACTTAGTGGGTGCGTTGGCGGTAGCAGCCATAGCATGTGGGTAAACTTTCCGTAGGGTAGCGGAGTTCCCTAGTGTTCTTCATGGGAGAGTGGAGGCGTACACTGAGTGATTGGTTGAATTATGCAAGGAATTACTACTTTTGAGAATTATGGGAGTAGGGTTGATAATACTTTTT
This sequence comes from Sambucus nigra, assembly GCA_949130495.1. NCBI lineage: Eukaryota > Viridiplantae > Streptophyta > Magnoliopsida > Dipsacales > Adoxaceae > Sambucus > Sambucus nigra. The sequence goes on along the minus strand of OX422209.1, from coordinate 313,362,234 downwards.
AAACATCGGCTGGATAGCGATGGAATTTAATTATTGTGGATAGGGGAGTTAAATTTTGGTGTCTGCGACACCAGGGTATGGTTGGTACTAGGTATCACCGGAGAGGGCGTATAGCCTATATATATGTGGGTATATATGTTGTATTGCGTGGTGCGATGGCACATAGTGAGGTTTAGTGTTCTCACATTTTATTCCGGTAAGTGGGGATGTTTACTGAAGTGAATCAGGGTGGTTAAATTGAATTTTCGAGCAAAGAGAGATAGCTCGGGGCTTATTTTGCGCAAGGACTAGTGGTAGTAAGGGCGCGGTATTATGTTGTCTTTGGTAGCATAAGGGTAAGCGTATATTCTTTTGTGTTGAGAGACAAGTATTTATGGAAAGTTGTTTGGACGTTGGCACATGGGTTGGGTACCCAGGCAGTAGATATATATATATATGTGTATATATATATATATGTATGTGTGATATGACTACGGGTTCGAAGTTATATTAAGGGTTACGACTAGCATAGTCAGGTAACTTTCGTGCGATAGAGTGCGGGGATAGGGTGTATGGGCACCCAGGTTAATTAAGGCAAATATTTTGTGTGGTTAAGCACGGGAATAGGGTGTATGGGCGCCCTGGTTAATTGTAAATGCATACTGGTGTAACGTGGTTAGAAACAGATGGGTTAGATATAACGGGTGTGGAGGCACATGACTAGTGAGAAAAATGTGAATATTGGAACACTATTTTATCTTAATTTCGAGGGCGAAATTCCTTTGTAAGGGGGGAAGTATGTAACACCCCGTATTTTTGTACATTTAATATTTAATTAATTCGGGAATTTTAAATTACTTGTGTTGTAATTTTAATTGAATTAATTATGGAAATATATATATTTAAATATTAATCGGGGAGTGAATGGTTAATGTTTAGGGAATTTTATTTACTAAGTGAATAGTAATAATTTAATTACATCATTTCGAGTATTAATGAAAAGGTATACACTTATCCCAACCGGGAGTCGGTATAGACTAAATTGGGTGTGAGATAAGGATTTTTATAAATTAATTCGGACGCCAATTCTGAGTGCGCGGTTGAGTCCCGATGGGTCGAGATAGTCAGAAAAGAGTAACCGGGGGTAGTAATTGGATCTCGGGTAATTTTGGGCATAGCCGACCCACAAGGGGTGAGTTGGGCCACTTTAATTAAGCCCATTAGGCTAAAAACGGGATGGAGGATTTTTAACCTAATTGGGAGATTAAGGAATGGCAGCCAACAGAACTCTAAACCTAGGGTTTGAGAGGGGATTTGGGGAAAAACAAATCAAGAGCACATTGGAGGTTATTGGAGCAAAATTAAGGGACATCAACAACGGATCAGACACTGCAAACACTTAGAGGCAAGTGGTTAACTGTTTTGATTCTTAAAGTGTGATTATCAATTCATATCATAGTGATGTGTAAACCAAAATTCGTTTTGAGGATAAATGGGTACAAAAAAGGGGTTTTGTTAATGGAACCATTGAATGAAATTTATGGTAAGAATTAGTTGTGATATATAATTCTGAGTATGATTATCTGGTTTGAATGTGAAAAATTGAAATATAAAAGGATGGAATTTGAATTTGAAATTGGGATTATACCCTAGAAATTTGTGTTCTTGGGTGGGTCAAGATTTATAGTGTTAATGATGTTAAAAGGTTTAGATGATGTTTCTGGTTCATGACAAATGTTATAAGATGATTAATAGACAGATTTGAGGTTGGTTGTTGAGGAATGGAGCCTTGAAATTTCGTTAATGGTGGAATTCAGCGAGGAAGGAGCGCTGGCACGAAGGGATCGATCGACGATGGGAAATTCTAGGCAGTTCGGCCTTGGGTGAGGTATAAGGGGGAATTAATTATAAAATAATTTCCATACAATTATTAGTGGTAAATAATTGTGAAACAAATATTCCTAGCAATTATGGGAGAAAGTAATTGGGACTAGGATGACTTTATGTGTGGCATTTAACGAATGTATTTGAGAGATTTTATTCCAAAATAGTGAGGTACGGATCAAGTGAGCGAATAAGGGTATATTGGTCAAGCGACCCCAAGGTAGTGAATTAAGTTTGGAGATAAAATAAGTAATTTAGAGTCGGGATATAGACTCGGGAAATATTTAATTTCGGGCCAACTGAATCGAGTCCAGGTATGTCAATAAATATAGGCAAATATAATTGGGAAAATTATAGAAATAAAAGGTGCGACACATGGTAGGCGAAAATGTGGGTATTTATTATGAGATGTAAATTGGACCAAGTGAGCGAGTCCGGGTATGTTGGTTAAGTGACATCAAGGCCTTAAATTAATTATTGAGAGAAAGTAATTAGTTTGGAGTCGGAACATGAACTCGGGAAATATTGAGGTACGGGCCAAGTGAGAGAATCCGGGGATAATGGTTGGGTGACACCAAGTTATTAAATAAATAAATGAGATAATTAATTTAATTAGAGTCGTATTGTAGACTCGGATATGTGTTGATTAATTAATGTGTAAATTAAATAAATAAAAGTCGGATTGTAGACTCGGGTAAGTATTAAATTAATGGGTGTAATAATTAATTTAATTAGAGTTGGACGATAGACTCGGGGAGATATTAAATTAATATGTGTGTTAGTTAATTTAATTAGAGTTGGACGATAGACTCGGGGAGATATTCAATTAATATGTGTGTTAGTTAATTTAATTAGAGTTGGATGATAGACTCGGGGAGATATTAAATTAATATGTGTGTTAGTTAATTTAATTAGAGTCGGGTGATTGACTCGGGGAGACGGTAAATTATTAAGTGAGAAAATAATTTACGTTGAGTCGAGCCACAGACTCAGGAAATTTCAGGCAGTATACGGGATATTTAGTACACGGTAAGGCCAGGGTTATAATATATATATACGGTGTAGTGATAGTATATATATATATATATGTGTGTGTGTGTGTGTGTGTGTGTGTCTATTGTGCGTGACATTTAAATTTCAGGCAGTATACGAGATTTTGAGTACACGGTAAAGCCGGAGTTTATATTATATATATACGGTGTAGTGATAGTATATATATACGTGTGTATATTGTGTGTGACATTAAATATCAGTGACTAGATATTTATTCAAATTACATACTCTAAAGCTATCAAGGGAGGTTGCGCGATGTGGGTGAATCCCCTAGCTTGAGGAGTAGGGTGAGTATATCCCCAGGTCATAGCGTCCGGTACATGGGTGAGGAGATTATCTCACTTTCAGAAAGGAATATGACCGCCTCCAATTCGTTTATGTAGTAGACCATGTTGGTGAGCGAATCCAACTTGGAAAACTAAGTTTTGTGAGCACACCTAGTGAGATGGCATTTTAGAGTGAATCATCAGGTGAGGGTATACTCGGAAGGATGGATACGCATATGATATATGTGTGGATGTTAGTAATGGTACGTATAATATGGTAGTAAATATTAAATGTAGGTGAATAATACAGTGTGTGATGTATTTACCTTATATAACTCGGGTTACAGTTATATATGTTGTTAATTAATGAGAAATTAATTAAGTTATTCATTTGTGGGAATAATACAGTGTGTGATATATTTAATTTATATAACTTGTGAGACGGTTATATGCTACTATTTAAGAGGAATTAATTAAGTTAATTGAGAGATAACTTATAATTCAAGAAATTATTATACTCAGGTTAGAGTAATATGTTAAGGGAAGGTTATACCATAACTAGTTGGACGGGGTAGTACAATTAGATTGGGTTAAGGTAACCATTAGGTGTGCACAATAGTGGAGGGGTGAGAATGTCCACAAGGGAGTGCGACACTAACTTAAATATGAAGCGCGCATTTTAAATTACTGCAGTTAATTCACTTGCTAAATATTTTCAAAATATTTTGGGTTCTAACCCTTGCTATAAAACTATTTTCAAAACCTTTTAGGTGTCCAGCCACAGGGACGCCAGGTTTGATATTCTATTCCAGGGACACGGAGCTGCGGCATATGTGAATGCTAGCAGGAGTTTGGATTAGACGCATCATTCATTCATTCCTAGAGTAGGAATCTTGTATTAGTCTCAGTTTTATTTAGGGCCTGTACCCCAGACTTATCGGTATAGTTTTCAGGTGTAATTCATTCAGGTGTTGAATATTGGTATTGGATTATTTATTTGATGGCCGGTGATTTATTCGGTAAGTTGTGCAATTATTATTCTATTTACTTTCATTCAGTTGTGTGAATGGTTTCTATTTTAATTCCGCATGTACTGTTTTGTTTAATTAAAAAGTTAAAATTGGCACCAGCTTTTGGAATACTAGGTGGTTAGTAGGTTTTAAAAAGTTTTCGACAGTGATGCTAAGGATGATCTAACTGGGATTCCTATTTTAATTTGGTATAGTACTGATCACTCGGTATTTTATTAGGCGGGGTGTCACACCAAGTCTCAAATTCTAAAGGATCTATAGAACCTAAGAATGCTGGGGGGTTCAATTTGATAAACTTCTCGTACAGAGTATTCTTCTCCTCCTGTGTATTTCCCTTTCTCTTCTTGCCAAAGTCTGCTCCTCCAAGTACTAGGCTTGTTGTTCTTCTATTTGCATCATAAACATGTTTTGTTGTTTATCCATTAAAGTCATGGCACGAGCCATCTTCTGCATATCTGTAAGTTGTTCAGGAGCCCCCTCTACATTATTTGGATTTTGTTGGTTTACTGTATTTGAAGACTCCTCATCTACCCTCTCATGAAAATTTGCTCCTTCCATAGCTTACTATCTGTAATGAACCACAATTATAGAAACAAGAATACAACATTTATTTCTAACATAATGGTTAGTATTTCTCACAAATTAATATAAATGACCCACACAACGCTATTTCTGCCACTTCCATATCTAGACTCTCTAACCCCAGAATATAAAAACCTAAAGCTCTGATACCAAGTTGTCACCCCCTAACCCCATTAGGATATAATTAACTAAACAGCTTACAAACCACAATTATAATTTATTTATTATTTAGGTAATACATATTGAAACAACTTCAAGGTTAAAATGCGTAATATTAAAAAATCCAATCGTTTTAAGGAGGCATAATTTCAACAGAACTCACATATCATTTAACTTAATTACAACTAGTGCAGTTTATAAAACAAACTAACAAGACCCTACTTCTATGTACTCAACCTCCTAGACTTGGCAGTGGCAGCTGGAAAACCTGAAAATGTAAACATATAAAACCATGAGTTTAAAAACTCAGTGACTTTACTACATCTCTATATAGTAAAAGTACTATATTAACATCTCAACATATTAATATATACATCTCTGTGCCAAATTAGGCCATCTACATATCCAGAGTTAATAAACCCCACATCTCCTGCCCGTAGGCAATAATCATATCCATAGGTTTTAAAAACCTAACATCTCCTGAATTGCATAGCAACTCAACATATCCTAACTTTTATAAAGACATAACATCTCAACATCTCTTGGCTTTTAAATAAGCCATAACATCTCAACATCTCTTGACTTTTAAATAAGCCATAACATCTCAACATCTCTTGGCTTTTAAATAAGATATATCATCTCAACATATAATACATATACATCATATCCAAAATCAACTCAGTAAGTACACTCACCCTATGTTGTCAACTATGTATTCACGTTTCCCTCAGGTGGAGCTGAACTTGGTTGATTTGACCTTACACATGTTAATCCAACTAAATCAGTACTAAATCTCAATCATAAGTATTATTTTAATATAATTATGTAACTTTAAATGAGTACACAACCACAATATGATTCTACTCAAGTCATATTCCATGAAACATATGTAAAGACGAAACGATGGTATATATGTTGATAAGGTCATGAACATTCAACCCTAGAAACTACCTCGTAAAGAATTTATAACTAAACTCAAGTAAACATAAAAGTATACTTCTGAATATATATAGACATGAAACATGCACTCAAAATACCCTTGGTAAAGAGCAAATAAAAACATTCTTTCATGGGGTATCCAATATGGCCTCAATTTATTGTCCTCCATACTTAACCATCCCATATTCATAAATAGTACACATACAGGTGTCCAAGCTGATCAATCTGAAAACATATCTGAATATACTTTCCGTTACAAGTGACGGTGTAATTTTTCAAGCTTCCTAGGGCAAGTTATGGCCATTTCTTTACAACACAAGAAATCTGCCCTACAAACTCCTCTATTGTTCCTTCGACTTCCAAGAATTTTCATAATTTTTCTACAATATAACTTTCCATGATTTTCAACAAACTTTCATTAGACATACTGAATAGTACATAATTAAAGTTTCATAATATTTGGACTTCATTTGCTATCTCAAAAGCTTGACCAAAATCATTGCATACCGAAATGAAATATACAAACAACAACTATATACCAACTTGCAACCATCACTAAGACCTAACCATAAGGAGTTAAATTCTGATTTTCATATATGATATGAATATATGAGTCTATTTTCATAACCAATTTTAGTTTCTGAATTCCATTAAGCACACAAAGAGATATGCAAGTTTGAATACAAAGGGTTTCAATACAAAGCAATATAACCAATAACACCACTTATCTCACATGTGATGGAATTTGGATCAATACTTCAAGATTTATATACTTTGAAATAAGTATAATAGAAGATTAAAATAATATTAACACATAATATTACCTTGGAAAGACCTTAAGGATTTTCTTGGAATTGCTTTCCTAGATTTTCCTTGTGACCCTTTCTTCGTTAACTTCTACCTCTCTTTCCTCAAGCTAATAACACCTCAAATTGAAACTAGGGACTTAGTTGCTGAAGAAATAAGGTTAAGGGAGAGTTTTAAGTTGGCCAAGGCTACCTCCCAGTCCATCCAATCAAATTAAAACATTTAGTTTAATAAAAGACAATTTACCACTTAAGGGGATTGACAGGTTTGCCCCTTGTTCATAATTTCGGCCTAACTTCTCACTCGAACATTCGTTTGATGCACCGTTTATTGTGTTACAACCCTAACTCACATGTATACAACTATGTAGTTTTCACCTCAAGTCAATTGTAATGTTACAAGGGTTAAAACTAGTCTTAAACAGGAACATTTCTATCGAAAATAACCAAATCTTGTGTTCGTAAATAATTCGACATTTCATTATTTATGAAAGTAGAAGTATACTAACCATAATCACTTAACATTAGATATACTAATAACACATTATTCATATCACATATGAAAAGTATGATGTAAATATAATTTATCATAATTATATACGGGTTGTCACATTTGGTGAATAAACCTTTGGCTAACATATATCTTAAATTTTATAAAAATACCCAAATTTCGTAAGTACTATTCATATCCCAGGTAAAATGATCAAAATACCTCTTCGGGTGTCTATTTATTTCTAAATTGACCCGAGACCTAAATCAAACCCCCGGGTAAGCTTTTCTGACTATTTAAACCCCTCTAGTCACTTTGCTGCGCTCGGAATGAACATTCGGATGACATAGAAATAATTTACTTTTCATTCCATTGAATTATAATCCCAACACGACTCACACGCGCGTCCTGACTTAATTACCATAATTGTCATATTTATAAATCCCGATAATTTATATAAAGTCATAATCATATATTAATTTAATCAATAAGTAATATTTAATATCAATCACATATTACTTTATTCTGGTAATATTCAATCTAGATTAATTCCAATTATTTTCACATAAATAATTCGAATTAATCACCATTCATTCAACCCAATTACTTTTCATTTAACTCATTTTAAAAGTCATTAAAAACACGGGGTATTACATACTCCCTTCCTTATAACGGAATTTCGTCCAAAAATTGTGAAAATAAGGCATATTTGTTAAGGAAAACTCGGGTATTCATCTCACATCTCATGTAACCTCCGTCGTACTTCCCATACAGTACATTACCGAATACCCCTAATAATGAACACCTCACTGATGTTATATTCCAAGCCTTACCATTTATGTTTCACTACTTAAATTTTAATTTTAGATAATCACTATCTATCCTCCTACTATTTGCACTATAATAGATTAATCAGTCTTTAGATATATATAAGGTCCCCTTACTACTATCTCACATCAGTAGTTTATTCTTCTTTGTACGTTATATATTTTACACACAATATAAACTATAAATGCCAATAAATTTCTATAATATTGCCTCAGCAAAGGACTATAAGCCCAAGCCTGAAAGCTACTGGTCTAATCTTTACAATAATCGGAAATGGCCTTACATATCTCAGCGCTAATTTCCCTTTTTCCAACATACAATAATGTAACACCAAATCATTTCAATTATGGATTACGAGCCCTAAATCTCTCTGGCCCAAGTAGATCATTATCCTCCACCACTAGCCAAAAGGCATAAGGACAATAAGGTCTTCTGTATAATGCCTCAAATAGAGACATACTCTATATGAGCTGGGAGGATTTATTGTACACGAACTCCAAATATGACACTAAATCTTCCCATAATCTAAAATACAACATATCCTTCAATATGTAACTAGAATTCTCAGTCTTCCCATCCATCTATGGGTGTGTTAGGTCGTATACATTCGTATCTCGATACTCATGGCCTTTCGGAAACTCTTTTCAATAATCGAGACATAACTCTATTGTCTTTATCAGACACAATGTCAAAATGTATTTCATATAACCTTACTATCGCAGGAATAATGACTGGGGTATATTGTCACACGTTATGATAAATCCTAACTGGCATAACGTGAGGTACTTGGATTACCCGACCCACCATCACCCATATAGGGTCATGATCCCTTTGTGAAGTAATTAACTCTGTGATAATTTATGGGTACGATCTCCCATTTATACTAAGGAATTCGCAACGACTGAAGAAACCATATTAATTTCTAATGGTCCACTTTTAATTAGAACACACCAATGCCTTGCTTGGTTTTATGTCATCACTACTACAGTTTTATATCATGATGCATTTTATCTTTCTCACAAACACATCCACAACCATGACTCGTGCGACGATGCCATAACCGCGTGTCGTAAGTTCTCCCCCTATCTTCAAATTTTAGATTCTGATAAAATGTAGGCCTCCACATACCTTACCATGTAAGTTTCAACTTTCCTGAGTTAAACTTTATCGAATTCTTCCTATACCATCCTCGTGGAAAACTTGGGGAGTAGCGGTCCTAACTGACCTAAACCATCAAATAGCTAAGTCCTGAAGTCACAACTTTACATTTATTTACCTTTAAAATACGTATTGTGCCACAATTCTCAATTATGGAAAATACGACAATCCAACTATCTAGGGAGCCCATACACTCTATGTTGTGTACATTTCAGCATACGATCTAAATGGATGTGATATCCAACACTAGACATGATTACTTTATAAGGTTACACTTTACCAACTTACTACTTATAATATAATCCGTATCCCACTAGTTTTCACATTCACGGTTGGCAACTCCATTGGCCTCAAATAATACTATAACCCATAACTCTCAGTTTTAACAGATACATATTATAATAAAGGTTCTAAACCCATATCCTAAAGACCCAACTTACTTAGACTCCCAACGTTCCCTAGTTTCATGCATGGGGTGTCTCGCAGAGCGAAATACAAACAAGGAACCCCTTTGATACACTACTACCTAACCTAGTCGGTCGTCGAAACCCTTCAGGTCCTTAGTCCACAGTATGTACCTTACCAACAGGTTTTTTCTCTCTCTCTCTCTCTCTCTCTATATATATATATATATAAGTCCACTTATCCACTCTCATGTCCCTTAGAGATAATATTAAACATGTCGCTCTCACTAACACAAGTTCTTGGTGCTATAAAATAACGAGAAATATCTCTCTCTGCACGAATTAAGAACATAATATATCCCAAATCACACCTGCAGCAAGTCCCTACTCACCGACATACTCACAAATACCAAGTATAGAATGCCATCTATAAATTTATACACTCAGGCCCAACCTTATTTCAAGTGGCGCCTAACAGAACTAATACAGTTCACTCTGAAATAACAAATACGATAGTCTTATTTATATAATTTCCCATTGTTTCAGTATTCGAAAATCAGTCACTACACATTACCGTAATAAATCCTGCATTCCTCACTCACAAATGTAGTATATAATTACATAATTCTTAATGATCCTACTTGTTTCCCCCTACCGGTGTCAGCAACGGGTTTTTCTACCCCATAAATATATATGATGATATCCATACCTAGGATTCATATCTACTGTTCCCAGTTGATAAGCACCCAAAAGTGTCTATTTTATACCCCAAATAAATGTATGTTAGTCACTCATTCTAATTAAAATTGGCCTTATGTTAGTATTTATCTATGTTGGAGGACAATACGCATCCGCGGTTTTAAATGATGCTAAATTCAGTCAATTGCGATGCATAAGCAGTTAAAAGCATGAAACGAAGAAATCAATGTAGTTACGAAGCCAGAGTCCCACATTAAGCTCGCCCAAAAGAGTTCTGATGTCCCGAACCTTGTCCTGAACCAAATCTAAGCCTAAATAGAGTCCAGTCCATACCCTGAGCCCGGTGTGTGATGAGTTTGTACCTTTTTTGATTTTCTTAGATTTTTTATTTTGAGTCGTTTTATTTTTTGGATTTATTTTAGATTTATTTTGGATTTTTATAATTTACTTGCATATTTTTATATTTGTTTTTTATTAGTGTTTTTTATTAGCTTTTAGTTTTTATTTTATTTTATTTTATCAGGATTAGTTTTTAGGATTTCATTTTTTTTTTTAGATTTTACATTGTTAGAATTTTAGTTTTTAGTTTAATAGATTTTTATTTTTATTTCTTTTTAGTTTCATTTTTTATTTTGAGTCTTTATTTTATTTTTAGAATAGGATTTTATTTTTATATTTTTAATTTCATTAGTTTCATTAATTTAGTTTTATTTTAATTTTTTTAAGGGTCCAAATTAAACACACACACCACACTAACATACACTCAACCACAAACAAACTCATCACTCATTCACACCCAACTAGCCTACATCTAACACACACCCAAGCACCCCCTCACCCTCACACTAAACTCTATACACCCACACACACATAAAACACCCCACCTTACTATTCATCCTCTTCCAAAAAATCAACACCTACGATTCTCTCTCTTAAAACCACCATAACCAAACACCGTTAATATCATACCATCACACTCCTCCACCATCCAACAAAACCCATACCCCATAAAATATCCAACCCGCTACTTGCCACCTACTACCTTCCACCTGCCCGAATTCGCAAACCAAATCCGGAACCTCTAGCCTGAAATCAAATCCGACCACACCAGCCCCGTCGCCGGCGTGATTCAAACCCATTGCCCGCCGCCGACTTCCTATCTTCCTCCGACATGCTCCGTCGGAACTCCAAACCTCAGGCAACTTTCAAAACCCGTGACCCAGCAATCTAAAACCCGAAACCCACCTGTCAAGCCAGCTAAAAAAAAGCGCGTGCATATCTAATTAAATCCCTCAACTTGTCCATCTATAAATCCCCCAAATATCTCTCAAATCAACATACTTCGTGGGACTCTATAAAGGAAGGGGGATGGAACTCATAAAAAAAAGACTCTCAGATATAGAAAAAAAGAAGAAGAGGGAGACGGATAGAGAGACAAATTTTGTATATTATGTACAGTTTAGGGTCATGAAAAAAATCCAAAAAAATCCAAAAAAAATAGTTTACCTTTAGAATAATTTTTAGGTTTAGTTTTTAGTGTTTTTTTTCAATCAAGTGTTGAAAATTGTGAAGAAGTTGGACGCATGTCAAGGTGCAATTCAAGACAAATCTTTGGAAAAAAATTGCGTATTTTATTTCTACGTTCTATTTTTAATTTATTTCCTTCTTGGCTTATTATTTATTGTTGTTTATGCTAACATGAGAATGTTTGTCTAAACACCCCTTCAAGGGGTTGGATGCAATGTGAATAATGTTAATTTAATTAATTGATTTCTTCATTTTTTATATTTCTAGGTAAATTAATTTTAATTGTCACCAGTTAATTTATGTAACGAAAGTTAGTAAATTAATTGAACAAATTAATGTTTGAATTTAGGAATCGAACGAGAGAAAGTTTTTTTCGAAATTTGAATATTAATTCGGTATTGAAATTTGAGGATTCCTATTGTTTTCGTTAAATTGATCCTAGCGGGTAATTTTATGAAAATATCATAATTCCTAATTTTTAATTGTGTGACATTTTTAAATTAATTTTGTGATTTTTTTTTAAATTTATAATTTTAACGAGAGTTAGATTATCGATTTAATATTATCTCAAAATATTTCAAATTAATAAATTGAGAAATTAAAATAATTTATTAGGGGGTGTAATCCCATCTCGTGACCTTCTCACATTATTTCACACTCGGTTGCACACATTTTTTTTATTATTTAGTCATTTCGTAATTTTAGCATTAGCTAACTTTTCCCTTGAAATTGTTTTTTTATATACACAATAAAAAATATTTTAATAAAAAAATTGAATTGCAAGTTTTCACAGAAATTGTTTCACCTTGGAAGTTGGATTGATACTCGTACTTACCGTAATACGACTTATTTTTAGACAAGTTTTGTTGGTACTCAAGGGAATTTTGAGAGTGGCTTTTAAAGACAATGATGATATACCCAAAGAGCTACATATCAAATGGCGTCGTTGTCGCTTTCTTGACGTGGAGACAAATTGAAGACTTGTAATTTTTATTTTTTTTTAGTTGTAATTATTATTCCTCCTCCATCCTCCTTACACTAGTTGTATAAGATATTTGAAACTTTGTATTTATTTTGGGGTGCATTTTGACACCAATTTATTGTAATAATTATTCCATAAAAAAAAGTGAAAAGGGAAACCGGACAAGGTAGAGAGAGGGCGTTCTAGGCGAGAATTTTTAAAGCCTCTCTACTTTTGGTCGGTAGGACTCCCGGGGACGACTCAGATAGGTGAGATCTCCCCCGGGTCGACTCAACTTGGTCTTCACCCCACGTGTGTAAAATCGTAGTAGGTACATTTTTTATCGCACACGAATCTCCTGCAAGTGAGTTCATTTTTTGTGTGATTAATTTCTCCCGTGTGCTTTTAATTTATGTATCGCACTTAAATTGAATGGTTTGATGAATTAATTTACCTAAGACCTGGACTCGGTCATTGAAATTAGAAGGGATTTCATCACCCGACTCACTCGCTTATCCATCGTGTGCTACCCTAGCTATCATTATATTTAAAATCAATCAACTAGCTAGCCTCGTAAGAATATATTTTTGCATTCGGTGATCCCAAAGATAAATTCCATGATTTTTGTCGCCCGCGGACTTAATTTAAATTTGACTACCCATCACACTAATTTTGAAGATAATAATTGGCTACGTGCTCATTAGGATTTTTCATTTACTCGTATGTGTCCAATTCAATTCTTTCTGTAGTCAATTTTAGTCAGTTCGATCAAATAACGAGTCCATTTTCTCCCCTTTTTTGAAAAATCCCAAAAATATTTTCCTTTCTTTTTAAAATATTTTCAAAAAATCCGAAAAATGTTTTCTTTTTTTTTCATATTTAAAATTCCAAAAATATTTTCCCTTTCTTATTTTCAAAAACCACAAAAATATTTTCCTTTCTTTCGAAAAATATTTAAAAATCCAAAAATATTTCTCACCTCATGGCCGAAGAACGTCCTTTACGAGAGTACTTTGGCCATTTCCCATTGTTTGATGTTAAGCCCGATTCGAACCTCTATTCATTAATTCATGGCTTTAACTCTCAAACACCCACTGTTGATACTCGTGTGTCATCCACGCCCACATCTCCTACTCCACCGCCTCCGGAGACGAGTGTCAAACTATCCCATGCTTCGTCGTGCACACACTGCTTTCTTATTGATCACTTGTCCCATGAGTGTCCATTTATATTCGCTCGATCTGAACCAACCATGTACCAAGTGTTTCCCTATGACACTATTTTGGAACCACCCTCGTCGTATTCTCATGACATATCCAATGCCGAAGGGTATGAGTACCCAAGTTATTCATTGAGGCCTGCTCACCCTTCCATGCACTATGAATCCCAACACCATGTTGTGGATCCTTACGGTTTCCAATAGTCGTCATCACCACCTTGTGCACCATATACCTATCAGTCCCCTTCCTATGCTCCTCATGTCGATCACACTTTTGTCCCTCACGGAGATGCTTCTCTCGTGTATGATGAACTTAGCCCCATTCCACACACTTCATTTCATCATTCTCCCCATCCTAGTGTTTATAGTGAGTTGTGTCCACCTCAACCACTACCGCCACCCACTACCACTTCTCGACGACCTTGCACATTTGCTCTCGAAAGCCTCTTGCACAAGTTCGCGCACACTCTTTAATTTCAAAATGAAGACCTTCACCGGCTTGAACAACGGTTAAATAAATTTGGGTGTGTGAACGAGTCAGATTCCACCACAAGTCAACCCATTATTTCCCCCATGTGGAGTGATGATGAGTCAACTTATGACATAGATTTTAAGTGCGACCAACCCTATCCTCCTGAGAATCTTCAAGTTGAGACCACTCTATAGTCCGCGCCCCATGTTGACAACTGTGTTGACGTATCCATTGATTGTGTGACTGAACCCACATCGCTCTATCCTCTCGAACCCAAAATTGAGGTTCACCTTTCCCCTTCCATAGAATTATTCATTACGCCCGAGATTTTACCTTATGCCCCAATTTCATATGTCTCTGACATGCCCCTATCTTTTCGATTAGCTCCGGCTACGAGTGTTCACCAATGTCCAGAAATAGCATCAAAGATGGTTCCCACCTCTCTTGATATGGATCCTACCCCATCATATTTGGCTCCCCTTGAGCCGAAAATTGATGTAGATTCATCTATCTCGGATCTTATCGCCTCCTTAGACCCTTTCACCACCTTGGATGGTGACATAATCGTGGCTAAGTTGATCACTCCCTCGTTTATTTCCACACTTCCTCCCACGAGTGCCCTTGAGGATCACTCTGTGCCTCATGAGGAGTATGTGTCTCGTACTCATGAGTTAGATCATTTTCCCCCACCCTTTGTCCCACCCGGTCCACCCATTGTCCCTTCCACCCGACCACTTGGTTTGGACCTTGTTATTGCACCTTACTTGTTCCCATCTATGTATTTAGGTCCTCACCTACACCTACCCTCCGCCCTAGTGCTCCACGATCCCATTTATGCACTTTTCCTTGACCCCACCATCCATGTGAGTATTCATGCCACTCTCCTCATCCGTGACACCGAGCGTGTTACTCTATGCACACCACTTCCTTGTGGTGTTGAAATTTTCCATCTACCGCTCCCTGGTGTGTCACGGCGCGACCATTATCATCGTCCATTTATAGAATGGTCGTGCACTTTCTATGATGTCCGCCCCATCCTTATTGTCAAACCCTTTCGCCTCCCTCGGTAACTTGAGCACCATTCTTATAGGGCCCTTGTTGCCCTCACATTTACGCTCATTAAGGCCCGTGACCGGTGCCTGTTCACCCTCACCCTTAACCTTCGTCCATGTACCATCCTACCCACCCACCCCTGGTCCACCGATGCTTTACATCGAGTGATGCACTTTGCTATACAAGTGCATTGACCTCTTTTAGCCTTTACCCAACAAGACTAACGCTTCAGTCTTGTTTGGGGTGATTCTCATCACCCAATTTTTTTTGCCACCCATGCTTTCCTAGTTCCTATCCTTAGGGTGAGATTGGTTCGTTCTAGCTGAAGACATTAAACTTAGCGCTACCGGGAGGCAGCCCGTCGTTTATTGTTTCTAAGTATGATTCTTATCATATTTGGGGGTGTTGTTTCACATCACCCACTAATTTTCACATGCTATATAGACTTGTACATATTTTTGTGTCGCATCAGTTCTTCAAGTTTCATCTATATTCCATCATGCGGTACATTTTCATAAGCGATTCATTCTGGTAATATATTTTCTACCTTGTGCTTCTCATTTTTATATATAGTTTTAAACATCGAGGACGATGTTCTTTTTACTTTGGGGGTGGGAAATTTACCAAAATCAAACCTCTTTTGAAAATTTTCAAAAACAAGTGATTTTAAATATTTTGTGCAGTTAAATTTAAATTTTTATGACATGAATTATCTATCATCCCACTTTTAGAAATCTCGGAATACCTGTGTTTGATCCAAAAATTACGCTTTTAACCTTAGAGTATTTAATACCTCTTAAAGCTTACTTGCACCATGAATTCCTAGACTCGTCAAATTTGAACTATCACATTTACAATCAAAAGTTGAAGAGTAATTATATTCTCAAGGAAGCCTTAAAGATCACTAGTGGCAACTTAAACCCGTGACATTTGAGTTATTCACCTTTTTGAGGGTTTTTACGTATCTCAGAGTCATGAGTTGACTCAACTTTCTTTGGGCACCACATTTAGTCGTTGCATGGTCTCATTATTTTTCACTTTTGTCTTAATCACTGAGAATGACGTTACTTTTCAGTTGTAAGAAACATGTGTCTTGTAGTTTGCCCTGAGCGCTAAATCGATTTTTCTATACACTTATCATTTTTACCCTTCACTCCACCTATTATCATTCCATGTTTTCCTTACCCATATATGTCCTAAATACCATCTATCATTGCCATTATTTTTTAGAAAAAGAGTGTTTGAAATTATCAATGTAAATTGTCTTCATTTTCGTTATGAAAAGAAAAATGCATCGGAAAAAAAAATGAAGAAAAAAAAATAGAAAAGAAGAAAAAGATAGCATGCGATCAAAAATTCAAAAAATAAAGACATTAGTTATTCAAAGTTGTGTCACACTCTTCTCAAAACACTTTCATCATATCATCCATCTTCTATATTTTACCTCATGCCTTACATAAACCCCATTTTCACCTTTGGTAAAGTGTTCGGGCAAACGAGAAGACTATATGGTTAATAACTCGACATTCTTGACATAGTGGTTAGCATTCCTTCATGAGATCAGATTTTTTCATGTACCCGTCATTTCTTATAAAGTGCGTGAGACGTTTGAACTTGTTTACATTTACTCACATCCTCACACACTAGAGAGATACACTTACTTAATTTTCAGAGAGTTCAATTCAGAGAGATATATCCAGTGAGAATTGAAGTCAAAGCGTTGATCCTATATAGGTGATCTAAGAATTTCTCTAATGAAACTTAAGATTGTTTCACACACACACACTGAGTTTTAGGAAGGATTATGTTTTTTTGTATTAAGTAATTTTATATCTTGTTTTGATAGTTGAATATGGTGTTCCTTGATGTGCTTTAAAGTTCGATTGTATAGTGTTTCATCATCTACTCATTGACTGGATTTTAATACGTTTTCGAATTTTATGGGTACATTCACTGCAAACCCTCACGAGACACCACTAATCCTGTAGGGCCACCTACAGGTTTAACGGCTTGTTGCACATGCTACGTGCAATCGCCAGTGTCTGCGAAAGTACACTTTTGGTAACTTATCTCTATTTTCTCTCTATTTGTTTCTCGTGGACTAGCAATGCTCTGTTTGGGGGTGCTGTGATAAGCACCCAAAAGTGTCAATTTTATACCCCAAATAAATGCATTTTAGTAACTCATTTTAATTAAAATTGTCCTTATGTTAGTATTTATCTATATTGCAGGTCAATACACAATTGCGGTGTTAAATGATGTTAAATTCAGTCAATTGCGACGCATAAGCAGTTAAAAGCATGAAACGAAGAAATCAATGTAGCTGCGAAGTCAGAGTCCCACATTGAGCTTTCCCAGAAGCGTTCCGATGTCCCGAACCAAATCTAAGCCTAAACCGAGCCCAGTCCATACCCCGAGCCCGGTGTGTTTTGAGTTTGCGCCTTTGTAGATTTTCTTATATTTTTTTATTTTGAGTCGTTTTATTTTAAGGATTTATTTAAGATTTTTAGAATTTACTTGCATATTTTTATATTTCATTTTAATTAGTGTGTTTTTATTAGTTTTTAGTTTTTTTTTATTTTATTTTATTAGGATTAGTTTTTAGCATTTCATTTTTTTTAGATTTTACATTTTTAGAATTTTAGTTTTTAGTTTAATAGATTTTTATTTTTATTTTTATTTCTTCTTAGTTTCATTTTTTATTTTGAGTCTCTATTTTATTTTTAGAATAGGATTTTATGTTTAGATTTTTTATTTTATTAGTTTCATTAATTTAGTTTTATTTTATTTTTTCAAGGGTCCAAATTAAACACACACACACTACACTAACATACACTCAACCACACACAAACTCATCACTCACTCACACCCAACTAGCCTACATCTAACATACACCCAAACACCCCCTCACCCTCACACTAAACTCCATACACCCACACAAAGATAAAACACCCCACCTTACTATTCATCCTCTTCTAAAAAACCAACACCCACGATTCTCTCTCTCTTAAAACCACCATAACCAAACACCTTTAACCTCATTCCATATCACTCCTCCACCATCCAACAAAACCCATACCCAATAAACTATCCAACCCGCCCCCTTCCAACTGCCCGAATCCGCAAACCAACTCCAAAACCACTGCCCCAAAATCAAATCCGACCACACCAGCCCCGCCGCTGGCGTGATCCAAACCCATTGCCCGTCGCCGGTGTCTTATCTTCCTCCGATCTTCTCCGTCGGAACTTCAAACCCCAGCAAACTTTCGAAACCCGTGACCCAGCAATCCGAAACCCGAAACCCACTTGTCAAGCCAGCTAAAAAAAAGCGCATGCATATCTAATTAAATCCCTCAACTTCGCCATCTCTAAATCTCCCAAATATCTCTCAAATCAACATACTTCGTGGGACTCTATAAAGGAAGAGGGATGGAACTCATAAAAAAGATACTCTCAGATACAGAAAAAAAAGAGGGAGACGTATAGAAAGACAAACTGTGTATATTATGTACAGTTTAGGGTCATGAAAAAAAATCTAGAAAAATACAAAAAAAAATAGTTTAGCTTTAGAATAATTTTTAGGTTTAGTTTTTAGTGTTTTGTTTAATCAAGTGCTGAAAATTGTAAAGAAGTTGGACGCATGTCAAGGAGTATTTCAAGACAAATCTATGGGGGAAAAATTGGGTATTGTATTTCTACATTCTCTTTTCAATTTATTTTCTTCTTGACTTATTATTTATTTTTGTTTATGCTAACATGAGAATGTTTGGCTAAACACCCCTTCAAGGGGTGGGATGCACTGTGAATGATGTTAATTTAATTAATTGGTTTATGTATTTTTTTACATTTCTAGGTAAATTAATTTTAACTGTCACTAATTAATTTATGTAAGAAGAGTTAGTAAATTAATTGAACAAATTAATGGTCGAATTTAGGAATCGAACTAGAGAAAGTTTTTTTCGAAATTTGAATATTAATTCGGTATCGAAATTTCAGGATTGCTATTGTTTTCGTTAAATTGATCCTAGCGGGTAATTTTCTGAAAATAGTATAATTCCTAATTTTTAATTGTGTGACATTTTTAAATTAATTTTCTGATAAATATTTTATTAAATTTATAATTTTAACGAGAGTTAGATTATCGATTTAATATTATCTCAAAATATTTCAAATTAATAAATTGAGAAATTAAAATAATTGATTATGCGGTGTAATCCCATCTCTTGACCTTCTCACATTATTTCACAGTTAGTTGCACACATTTTTTTAATTATTTAGTCATTTCGTAATTTTACCATTGGTTAACTTTTCCTTTGAAATTATTTCCTTTTTTTAAAAATAGACAATAAAAAAATATTATAATAAAAAAATTGAATTGCAAGTTTTCACATAAATTGTTTCACCTTGGAAATTGGATTTATACATGTACTTATCGCAATACGAGTTATTTTGAGACATGTTTTGTAGGTACTCAAGGGAATTTTGAGAGTGGCTTTTGAAGACAACGACAATATACCCAAAGAGCTACATATCACCAGTCTTATGGGTCCCACTGACTTTCTATA
The DNA here is from genome assembly GCA_949130495.1 of Sambucus nigra. Classification (NCBI taxonomy): domain Eukaryota; kingdom Viridiplantae; phylum Streptophyta; class Magnoliopsida; order Dipsacales; family Adoxaceae; genus Sambucus; species Sambucus nigra. The sequence continues at coordinate 313,342,159 of OX422209.1, read as the reverse complement.
GACTCATTCAACATTAATAGTCCCAGCCTTTTTTAACCACTGGAACAACTTTTCATGTCATTTCCGCTATCCCTGGTCCTATAGACCATTTTGAACCTAACAATACTACCATCAATTGTTGGTATACTGATTTCTTCGGCTCCATTTTTCCTATGGAACTCGTTATCGACGATACTAGTCTTGACTGAATCCGCCTCCACTTAGTAGATATTCAATTAAACCATATATACCCCCTACTGGGTATGCCCCTACACCCTAGTCTCACTTTTCGACTAAATTCTCCAACACCTTTGACTCCCTTCTCACGAAAGCATATATATTGAATCTTAAAATTACACCATTGACGACATCGTCACTAGTCATTTAAATATTCTTTTTCCATTTACACATGGGTATTTAAATCACGAAATCGTCAACAAAAAGTAACTCATATTTGTCAGGTAATCCCATTTATGATAATGTCCAAAATTTCACAATTTCATTCGCATCTCTGTCACAATAGCAGATGGATGATTTCACGATCAAACTGTACCCCAAATTCCCCATTTATCTCAATACGAACTTCTATATATACGAAGTCAAATTTCCATCACTTAAGATTGCTCTTATGAGAAAAATGTCGTCGAAAATTCTTAAATCCAGTGTGTTGCTACACTTCACCCTATACAATTGTCTTTGGATTTCTACTTCCATTGTCCCCTCACTCTTATTCCTTCCCACATTTTATAAATGTCCTTTTTATTTATAAAACCTTCCAACTCCTCCACCCTTCACCGATAAATGTTGGGTGAGTCCGGAACGAAACCATCATCACCAAGGACGGTGTTTAAGGAAACTACAGTTCCCAATCAATTTCTTTATTGTTGTCAACTTGAAAAATAGTTACGGTGAATTTTACCTTGATCAACATTTACACTAACTCTCATGTTAAGATGTTTCCTCCTTTATTTCTCCTAATGGACTTCGCCGGTCGTCCTATTCTGTTTGGCGGACAAAGCCCAACCGAACTTGTATAAGAATTTCACCATTTATGTTTAATTGAAAAGGAACGTAAATCTTCATACGTGAAGGAATACAACAATCCTAATCATAAGGCTTTACATCAAAGGACATTACGCTGAAATGTTGATAGCCGTACAGATCCTAAGGAATCTAGAATGTGATTCTCTTATACCACTTGTAACACCCCGCTCAATTAAGCACCCAGTGATTAGTCCTATACCCAATTAAATCAGAGTATACAGTTGGTTCATTCTTAGCATCACTGTCGAAAATAGTTTCTTTTTGCTAATCACCTAATACTCAATTAAAATAGTGTTAAAAAACTTTTAAATTTTAATTTAATACAATCTCATTTTACCAGTACAAATAATTTCATGTAATCCATTCCATAATAATGCATAATAGATAAGTAACATCACAACTGAATTAAATGTAACTGGAATAAACTCCCCCATTTAAATATCTCAATACAACAATACAAATAAACATAATATATTAAAACAGACATAAGTAATGCCATTGTCTGAGATAGAATAGAAGTAACTAGAATCCATTAGGCGACATGTTCTACATGAACTAACTACTATGGATATATGAATCAAGAGAATGGAAGCGTATAGGCATACTCTTTCCATAACATCCATAGTACGTTAAGTAACCAATCCTCTATGCCTGGCATTCCTATGACTGAACACCTAATATAGAAGATACAAGAGAGGCGAGAATATGCAAGAAAACGGGACAGAGCCCGATGGTAAAATATTTTTAAAAATAGCAAGTGATTAACAAGTGCAATTACACAATTGTTATGTACATGTTAGATTCTCGAACTCTCTCTTGAGATTCTCACCTCTCAACTAGTGTGCACGCCTAACGTACCTTCAAATAAAATAAGTTACTATTACCATACTAACTAGTTCTTTCCAGTCTAACATCTAAACATAGCCCAATATCGTTCCCACATATTTCTCGCAATATAAGTAACACATATATATTCAATTTCTTTTTAATATGGATAAGAACTTTTTCAATTTAAGATAATTAAGTGTTCACTAACTTAATTTATTTCAGATTCATCATTATTCATGTCTACTTAATTCACACAGTAGATAGTATCACAAGTATATATATATATATACATTCACTCTATTATATATATACAATACTGGACCTGAGACTCAGATACGGTGCATGCATACTCTTCTATCATGTCTGGGTACATCTTGTCACTGCACAAAGGAGCATTGGTTCAGTATCTCACTCGATACATCATCACAAATCACACACATTGGAGGTGAATATAGTTCTAAGCCTATGGGCTACGCACAAACCTATGCACCCATATGACCGTCATCACTATCATTATCATAGATAGCCCGTATCTAGGTTCTATATTCTAAGGAACAAGTCAAAAGTCCCCCCCCCCCAAAGGCTAATCAGGATATGACTGTCCCCAATGTGCAAACCTCCCGTCGATAGCAAGTAGGATATGTATGTCATACACACAAATCATCATATAAGTATACACTCAACCTCTCTCTCTCTCTCTCTCTCTCTCTCTCTCTCTCTCTCTCTCTCTCTCTCTCTCTCTCGATATATATATATATATATATATATATATATTTCAATAATAGGGCATAAGCACATCCCATATTACAAGTCTCATATGTAGTATACTTATACCTCGAAAATCCTATGTATCATGGTATTTTAAACCTCAATTATATTATAATTATTCTCTCCACCTATGTATATATATCAACAAATAGGTATACTCTCATCGCATATACAAATCCCACAGATAGTATATTTATAGTTTATCCCATAAACTAATAGTTCACATTTTATTCACATTTCTCATTACTCCTAACAACTCTTTTAACCGAAAGGATTTAATTAATTATTCCAAATGCCACCTTCAACCCATTCTTATTGGTCCAAAACCCATACTCGTTATAACAAGCCCGGATTATATTTTAATTCCCAATAATCCTTTTTCTTGATAAAGTTATATTCCGCCCAGAAATATAAAATTACAATTTGAGCATTTTTTGCTCCGATTTTGAAAAAACTTAAAACTACAAAGTTGTGGACAACATGATTTTATACGATAACAAGTGAGCACACTACCAATTTTCACTTAAAACAATCCAACAATTATCATACAATGTTCGTTCTTTTTCTTCCTATGGGTTGTAACATAATTCATCCTCAAAACCTCTACCAAATGATCCCAATTTCCTAATATTTCATTCTAAATATTATACCCAAGTATGTACATGATTTATAACATTAAATTATATCAAAATCATCATGGAATTTAAATTAATCATGCTAATCCCATTTTAATAGAGAAAATCTGTATTTATTCATTCTTACTCAAGAACACGTATAAACCCCAAATTTCTTCATCAAATAAACTCAAGTTTCGTGATGTTAATTCAAATATCAACAAGGGATTAATCCTACATGGTTTACATTTCAAGAATTAAATATAAATCATCATAATTCATCATTGATTTTTAAAACTATAAAAAAAATATTTTTCTCTCTACCATGGACAACATACATGTTATAAATTGCAAGAGTTAAAACACTTGCTTTTGATTTCCTTTATTTTTCGATCACTCTCTAGTGGAGGCGGCGGTGGCGGTGGTGTAAGGAGCCTTTGTCCCTTGGTTTTTCAAGAATAACCCTTCCTCTCGTAGAGAAATATTTCCCTTTCCTCAATGGATATCTCTTAGAGTTTTGGTGAATAAATATTTGGCTAACATATCTCTTAAATTATATAAAATACCCAAATTTCGTAAGTACAATTCATATCCCAAGTAAAATGACCAAAATACCTCTTTGGGGGTGTCTATTTCGTTCCAAATTGACTCGAAACCCAAATCAAACCCCCGGGTAAGCTTTTCTGACTATTTAAAACCCTCTAGAAAATTTGGCGCACTCGAAACGACCATTCGGATGACATAAATATAATTTACTTTTCAGTCCATTCAATTATAGTCCCAACACGACTCACAACCGCATCCCGACTTAATTACCTTAATTGTTGTATTTATAAATCCCGATAAGTTTTATTAAGTCATAATCATATATTACTTTTAATCACCAAGTAATATTTAATATCAATCACGTATTTCTTTATTCTAGTAATATGCAATCCAGATTAAATCCAATTATTTTCACATAAATAATTGGAATTAATACCCATTGATTCAACCCATTTACTTTTTATTTATCTCATTTTAAAATTCATTGAAAATAAGGGGTATTACAATCGAAGGTTGGGGAAAGCCCTTACAAATGTTTAGGAGAATGAAAATACAAGGAATTATGTGAACTAAGTTAATCCTAACTAGCTTAAGGCCTCCTTTTCCTTCACATACTCTACGATTTTAGAGGTTTTTTCCTTCATCGGAGATCACCATGTCTTGGTCTTCCACACCCTTTTCTTAGCCACTACCCAAGACCTTTCCCTCTTCCTCCTGCATTGGTGGAGAACTTGAATTGTGATCCCTCAAAAGCTTAGATTTATCGGGTATATTGTTCTTAAAAAAGGGTTCATCTTATCCCTTATTTAAGTTCAAATTTTGTATCAGAGCCAACTGTTCCATGGCCTCCATCTACCGTAAATCAAAGGACTCATATTTGGCCATTACCAAGATGTGGGGATGATCCTCGAAAACCTTCTTATGCTTATCGATCTCTGACTTCAACTTAGACATCTCTAAATTGTTTGATCTCTTCTCATCGTGATACGAATTCTTGGGAGTAGTAACGTACTCTTTAGATTTATTCAAATCCATCTCCAAGTCATTATTGGTCTTGACCTATTTGGCCATCCTGTCGAGCATGACAATAAAATCCGCCACAAACTATGAAAATAATATGAATACAAGTCAACATGGTGATCAAAACAAGTGAATAATCATACCCAGAGTAGTAAACTTACAAGAGATAATGCTTGTGTCGTGTGAGAAGTGAGGTGTTTGGAGGTAATAGTGATTGAAGTAGAGGGAGAGACATTGTCATTATTTTTTATTTTATCCGTATCAGGAGAATCCCTAATAATGACGAACTCAAAAGAACCTCTGGCCTCCTTAGTTTTGGAAGTTTTGGCCTTTGGAGAGGTGGGAAGGTCAAATTTATCCACTAAAGAAATATTTCTCTTTCTTGGAGGCATATCTTCTTCAATTGCAGGGATGCCATTTATATTCATATGTTCAAAATAGGACGAGGTTGATGCACTTAAAGACCCCTCACTACTTGAAAGGATTGGTATCTCAGGAACATAATTCCTAGTCCTAGCTGTAAAGCTCGATGGGGTGTTTGTATACTCGAGAAAAAAAAAATGTCGACCTCTGATGTTCAACACCTAGAGTCAAAGGCCTACTAAGATTCAAGACCTTGATGATTTCTTCAAAATTAAAGTGGGAAGTAACAAGCTCCCAGTTCTTTGACCCGTCTACATAAAACAAACAAGAGAGAAATTATTCACGACAATGTTATATGCCAATTGATAAAAAATAATCAAAACTAAAGAGAAAATAACATCAATATATTCTTTGCGCATTATCAGGGCACATAAACCCTCTGTATGGTTCACCACCCTTAAATATGGGTGGGTGTTTCCAATTCGTAACAATAAATCCCTAACCCCAATATCCTTTGTTGGAGTTAGGAAGATTAATAACCAAAGACCTATACACCTCCCTGACCTTCAAGTAAATGACATTGCCATTAATTTCTTACCATGAACAACAATATCTAATTTCCAATATTCCTATTTTAGTACCATGAAATTCATTTATCCAGTGATTCTCGTTCACGATTCTCTTTGGGGAACACTAGGCCGGAACTACTTTGAAAAAGTCATAAAACTCCATAAAGATTTGACTGTGGTGAAAGGTTATACTCCCCTTAGCCACTGAGATATTATGGATACAGTAACCACGCTCAATATTAAAGCAATAGGTGTAATACCCCGTATTTTTATGCTATAATTAATTTGGGGATTTATTAAATTTAATGTGAATTAATTATTTAATATAAATCCGGAAATTATTTATGTTATAATTATTAACGTGATGAGAGTTAGTAATTATGGAAAATTTGTTAAATATTACTAATGAGCAAAGTAATATATAATATTGGTTACATTAAATGTCACGAGTGAATAAAATGACAATTTTAGAAATTTGAGTCGGGACGCGCCCGTGTCGCATCGGGACTAAATATTGATGAATAAAAGTGAATATATTATGAGTCACTCGTATGGTCGTTTTGAGTGCGCTAAAGTGTCCGGAAGGGTCGAGATAGTCAGAAAAGTGTACCCGGGGGTTTAATTTTGCGTCTCGGGGCATCTTTAAGCTTAATTAGTACCCCGGGAGGGCATTTTGGACATTTTACATTTTTGGGTAATTAAACCCACGAAAATTCAAGGGATATATCAGATGTCTAAGGTTGTCTTCTAGGATTAAAACAACCAAAGACAAGTGACGGCCATAGGAGAGGGAAGGAGAGGCTTTTCCAAGAAATCCAAGGCCAACGATTCACCCGGTTGCACCGCCACCACCACCAACGCGTAGATCGCGTGATGGGGAACGCAACCACACCAAATTCGTCATCAAACCAGAACATCAAAAATCCCAGGCAAGTGTTTATCTTGCTTATTTTCGTTAATGCATAACTCACGTTAGTCTATGGATGATTAGGATGAGTTTTATGGAAGAAAACCCAAGTTGGAGATAGGAAATCACATGTAGTAATGATTTGAATGATAATCTGGAAACCCCTTAACATGTAGAGGATTAAACCACGAAATTATGATGTTTTATAAGAAGAAAATTCTTTAAAAGATTTATTAGAACCATGCTAAAGAAATTCTAGGGTTCTCGAGATTTTTATGAAGTTTTGGCCTATTAATCCAGGATTATTGATGAAAAATTGCATGCTTTACATAGAAGATGAATAATATGGGTATATAGTGATTATGGTATGAATTTTAGGGAGTTTGGGTGTGTAAATATGAGTTTGATTGAGGTTGGATTGTGAACCCCATAACTGCTAATATGTAGAATTCCCATACCTGTTTGATCGATCGATCGAACCAGGAGTGTCGATCGATCGACCCCTTCTGGCAGGCTCATATTTCCCCTTTTTAAATTAGTTGAATTCAATTTAATGAGAAATAATCCTTGGAAACCCTTATTAAAATGTTTTGGGAGATAAAGATGACCAGTAGGATTTATTAATGAATAAGAGACCTTTAATGTAAGGCGAAATCTATATTTTTGGAGTGTTTATACCTAAGGGACGACGAAATTTTGTCTTAAAGGGAGAGATTACGTAAAATGGTTACGATGGAAAAATAGATGAATACCTACTGAATTTTTATACTTGGGAGGATAGAGTCCATGAGTGTTACATAGTAAGTTGGAATATTACCTCGAATTAAAGTTAGAGACGAATCGTTATACATGACAACTAATAATGAGATATGAGGATAAATGTGGTAACTATGGGATTCGAGATGTACCTAAAATTGATATGGTAATATTAGTATAGTTATATGATTGTGTATGCATATACTATCTATGTGTGAAAATCGTGCCCGCGCTACTTGCTATCCCTGAGGTTACCGCGCTGGGGCAGTCTTATCTCGATGGGACCTTTATGGAGGATATTGACTTGTACCCTAGAAGATAGATTTCCTTGGTACAGGCTATCGAATTTATTGTTCAGACGGTCCTAAGAGACGCGGTCATGTGTTTTCCTCTTAGAGACTTGGAATCTATGCTTCGCCTCAATATTGTTTTTGTATGTGTTAATCCAGTTCGAGAGTGATACGGGGATTGGATAGGAGATTATGCCCGCACAATAGTTTTTATGTGGGGTGCTGCTAGAATATATAGATTATACGAGTATTTAATATATATATGAAATTTTGAAATTTGGAAATGCCTACTGTGCTATGGTAAGTAAGAAATGAATTTTGAATTTAAAATTTGGAAATACTTATTTTGAAAAAGTATAATATGACACTGGGAAACTTTATTAATAAATAAAGTTCAAATGAGAGCTTTGTTACTAAATGAAATTTTCCTTTTAAACGATTATATTGTTTAGTTTTAAATCTTACGAGTAACCTAAGATAAGTTAAGCCATTGGGAAGTTTAGTGCGATAAAAGATAAGATAATCCGATGGGAAGGTTAGTACGATAGGCATGCACATTAGAAGAGAGGTGAGAATTTCTTAAGAGAGTGCCGCACTAATATGTTGTTGCATTGGCCTGTAAACTATTTAAATACTTGTTAAACGAATTTTTAATCATATACACTATCGGGATCTGACCCGTTTCTGTTTCTCTTTCTCTCTTATATATATATGTATATATTATAGGTGCCCAGCCACAGGGGCGTCTTGCATAGGATCCTTTGGAAGGAACGTGCTGCAGCTTAGGTGGGAGTTGCAGGCCTCTTGCCTAGACGACTTCATTTATTTGACTCCACTTCTAGTACATTCATTTAGTGGGGCATGTGTCGCCCTTTCCATTATTCAATTGTTTATTTGGACATTGTGATTCATATAATTCTAGTATTGTCACTTTGGGATTTATTACTGTCTGGATGTTTTACCTTAAGTTTTAATGTTGGGATTTAGTTGTTGAATGTTTAAATTATTTGGATTATATGTTTTAGGATTATTGTGGTGTGATTATTTAAATATTGAATTGTTGTAAATAATTAAATCTTTGTTTTCAAAATAAAATTTGGAAAGTAATGTTAAAAAAAATGGTTTTGACACTTAGCTTAATTAATTAGGGTGGTTAAATTGGAATAGTTATTTTTACGATAGTGATGCTAAGAATGAACCAACTGCTCACCTTGATTTTAATTTAATAAAGGAGTGATCGCCCGGTATTTAATTAGGCGGGGTGTCACAGGTGGTATCAGAGCATCATGTTCTAGTGTCCTTAGGATCTGTACGGCTTATTTCGCTTTCAGCTTATCATTTTTGCTATAGAGCCCTAACGTTAGGAATGTTGTATTAGTCTTTATGCGTTGGAAATTCGTACTTCTGCGACTTGTCGATACGAATGTTAAACTTATTCTGATATAATTTTAAAATTTTCAGATGGCCCGTCAGGAAGAACAAGATAATGCCATAGGGGACGTTAATGAGCAAGGACAACTCACGCCTCAGGTGTCTCCGAAAAGGGTACCAATCGCCGAATTTGTGGGCATTGTGACACAAGCAGTTACCACTGTAGTTTTACAGTACCATGAATGCATCATACAGCTTAGAGGAGGCAAAAGATCTAGAGCGGTTAACCAAATGCATGAGACTAAAGTTGACAATTGTGCGAAGGCACCGAAATTTCGGCAACAAACCACTCAAGACCGAGACAGTTCCAGGGATAACAAAATTTATGCAAAGACCCAAAAGGGTGAGGGCCAACAAGGTTGGGGTCAAACTAAAGTCACAAAGCGGTGTTTAAAATGTTGAAGGAACGGTCATAAACGTCAATCCTTTCCGAATCAAATTGGGAAGAAACTACAACCCGACCAGCAAGGAATTTCTGAACCCGGCTCTAAATGTGTACAACCGAATCACAAGTGGAGGGATGATCCTCAACCTGACATCGTTTTTCCGCAAATTTCTTATCAAAGTCAGCTAAACCAAGAAGAAAGCGAGACTAGACAACAGCGTAGTAAAGTGAGACAGTTTCGAGGGAGGTGTTTCCTAAGTGGCAGGAAGGACCATAGGTATCAGAATTGCCCAGGGAGTAATAAAGCCCCAAGTCAGCATGGCCAGCAAGACCAACACCGTCAGCAGTAGGGTCAGAGGGGGAGTAACTTCGCATGCCGATGTTTTGTGTGCGACAAGCATGGCCATAAGTTCCAGGATTGCCCAGAGGGTGAGAGGGCCCCACAGCAGCAGGGTGCCCATAATGAGCCACAGAGGCCACGTTTTCCAGCCGCCCTTCCAGCATCAACTCAGGTACCATCCCTACCAACCATTCCAGCAGATCCAGTGCAGCAGGGGCAGTTACAGTATGGACGTGTCTATAACGTCCACCAGGATGCAGCTCCACAGGCACCACCCGCGATTGAGGGTATGTTTCCTATCCATGGTATTATGGGTCGAGTTTTGTTTGATACTGGGGTGACGCACTATTTTATAGCTACGCATTTTGCGAAGGCCTTAGGGTTGTTAGCCACAACAAAGAGTACGGTGACGTGTGTAGACTCACCACTCGGGAGTGGTTCGCTTATTTTCTTTATATGCCGGGGAGTGGGGGTAGAGATTGGTAGCTTAGTATTACCTGCAGACATGTTAGTCTTAGATATGCATGAGCATGATGTTATTATCGATATCGATTGGCTCGCAGCTTACAGAGCCATGATTGATTATTTCGGTGGGAGTGTTGTCTTTGCCATTCCGGGGAAAGAGATGTTTGTAGTGGCGATGCCTCGCCCAGAGGGAGTTTCGACCGCTCATTTGTATTACATAGAGGAGGATACCTCTAAGGTGGTTGTGATTCCCTTAGACTCGATCCCAGTTGTTCGTGAGTATTCCGATATACTCCAGGAGATACCAGGGCTACCCCCCAGCCGAGAGATATACTTTGTGATAGATTTATTACCGGATACTAGACCGATAGAACGCGCTGCATACCGTATGTCTCCGGCAGAGATGCGAGAGTTACGAGATCAGATAGAGCAGCTGTTAGGTCAGGGCTTCATTCATAGGAGTACCTCACTTTGGGGCGCTCCAGTCTTGTTTGTGAAGAGGAGAGATGGCTCACTGAGGTTATGTGTGGACTACCGGGAATTGAACAAGGTCACGATTTGGAATAAGTATCCGTTACCTCGAATCGATGATCTGTTCGACCAGCTGAGGGGAGCAACTTTCTTTTCGAAGATAGATCTGAGGTCGGGGTACCATCAACTACGTATTAGGGAGCAGGATGTTTCAAAGACTGCTTTCTTGACAAGATATGGGTCCTATGAGTTCAGGGTGATGCCATTTGGCCTCACAAATGCTCCAGCCGTATTCATGGACTTAATGAATAGTGTGTTCAGAGAGTTCTTGGATCAGTTTTTCATCGTCTTCATAGATAACATTTTGATATATTCACACTCCAAGGTGGAGCATGCCGAGCACTTGAGACAGGTTCTTCAGACTCTACGAGAGCATCAGTTGTATGCTAAGTATGAGAAGTGCGGATTCTGGTTGCGAGAAGTACAGTTCTTGGGGCATGTTGTTTCTGAACAGGGGATAGTAGTTGACCCGAGTAAAATGTCAGCGGTGAGGGAGTGGGGATAACCCACGACACCGATGGAAGTGCATAGTTTCTTGGGATTAGCCGGATACTATGGGAGATTCATTCGGGGATTATCCAAAATAGATGGTCCATTGACGAACCTGACTCGCAAAGGGGTACCATTTGTTTGGGATGATGCTTGTCAATTGTCTTTCGATGAGCTAAAAGACAAGCTTACTTCAGCATCAGTCCTTGCCTTACCGAAGCCGGGTGTGGAGTACCTGGTTTACACCGATGCCTCTTTACGGGGACTTGGGGGAGTACTTCAGCAAGAGTGTAAGGCTATAGCTTTTGCCTCCCGTAATCTTAAGCCGCATGAGAAGAATTACCCCACCCATGACCTGGAGTTAGCAGCGGTCGTGTTTGCATTGAGGATATGGAGGCAGTATTTATTGGGGGAGAAATTCCGCTTGTTCACAGACCACAAGTCACTGCAGTACCTGTTCACTTAGCGAGAGCTGAATATACATCAGCACAAATGGTTAGAGTTTGTGAAGGACTATCAGTTCGACATACAGTATCATCAGGGGAAGGCTAACATAGTTGCTGATGCGTTGAGCCGTAGATCGGTAGACGATATAGCGGACATCTGGAAAGCAAAGTGGAAGGAGTTGGGTCACCAGGACGCAGTATCCCGTTCTTTCATATCTGTTATGACAGTCACACTCGAGATTGTTACGAGGGTGATACATGCACAGACCACAGACCCGTTTTTCCAGGAGCAGATTGTACGACTTTTAGCCGAGGGTGTTGAGTCCTATTCTGTTAGTTCTGATGGGGGTTTGAGGTTTAATCGGAGATTGGTGGTTCTAGAAGGAGCAGAATTACGTCATGCAGTGATGACTCAGTCTCACGGGTCTCGATTTACGGTACATCCTGGAGGAGATAAGATGTACCAGGATATGAGGCGACAATACTGGCGGAGTGGAATGAAGAAGGACATCGCTGAGTTCGTGTCCAAGTGTTCTACCTGCCAGTTGGTAAAGGTGGACCATCAGAAACCGTCAGGGTTGCTTCAGCCATTGGAAGTACCCGCGTGGAAGTGGAAGAGTATTTCCATGGATTTTATTATAGGGTTGCCTACATCACAGCAAGACCACGACTCTATCTGGGTGATTGTAGACCGATTGACCAAGGTGGCGCATTTTCTGCCAGTGCGGACAGACTATACCACGGGTCAATATGCTCAGTTGTTCATTGCTGAGATTGTCAGATTACATGGGGTGCCCCTTAATATTGTGTCAGATAGAGACAAGATTTTCGTGTCACGTTTTTGGGAGAGCTTTCAGGAGGCTATGGGTACTGAGTTGAGTTTGAGTTCAGCTTATCACCCACAGACAGATGGACAGACAGAGCGTACTAATCAGATGTTGGAGGATATGCTACGCATGTGTGTTCTTGATTTTGGAGGAGGTTAGGAGCCACAACTTCCACTGGTAGAGTTTGCTTATAATAACTCTTATCAGTTCACGATTGGCATGGCCCCATTTGAGGCTTTGTATGGCAGGCCTTGTCGTTTCTCAACTTGTTGGCTCGAGGTGGGGGATAACAAGTTTCTAGGACCGGAGGTGATTCAGGAAACCTCCGCGAGGATTGAGATGATCATGAGTCGCATTCGAGTAGCCCAGGACAGGTAGAAGAGCTACGCCGATGGAAAACAGTTCTTCCGGGAGTTTAATGTGGGGGACCAGGTGTTACTACGTGTGTCTCCTATGAAGGGAGTAATGAGGTTTGGGAAGAAAGGGAAATTGGCCCCGAGGTATGTGGGACCATTTCCCATCATCGAGAGGATTGGGCCGGTAGCATACAGATTGGGACTGCCCGAGCATTTACATCGCATTCACAATGTATTCCACATCTCGTCGTTGAGACGATATCTTCGAGATGATATGGCCCATACTCACATCGCGATAGATGAGATAGACTTACAGCCTGATAGCTCTTACGAGGAGAGACCGATGGCTATCCTAGACTATAGTGAGAGGTGATTGAGGTCGAAGATAGTTCCACTTGTAGGGGTCTAGTAGAAACATCATAATGTGGAGGAGTCCACTTGGGAGCGCGAGGCAGATATGCGCGAGAAATACCCAGATTTATTCTTACCAGGTATGCCTCATTTTTTGAATTTCGGGACGAAATTCCGTAATTAGGGGGGAAGTATGTAATACCCCGTATTTTTATGCTATAATTAATTTGGGGATTTATTAAATTTTAAGGTGAATTAATTATTTAATATAAATCCGGAAATTAATTATGTTATAATTATTAACGTGATGAGAGTTAGTAATTATGGGAAATTTGTTAAATATTACTAATGAGCAAAGTAATAAATAATATTGGTTATATTAAATTTCACGAGTGAATAAAATGACTATTTTAGAAATTTGAGTCGGGACGCGCCCGTGTCGCGTCGGGACTAAATATTGGTGAATAAATGTGAATATATTATAAATCGCTCGTATGGTCGTTTTGAGTGCACTAAAGTGTCTGGAAGGGTCGAGATAGTCCGAAAAGTGTACCCAGGGGTTTAATTTTGGTCTCGCGGCGTTTTTAGGCTTAATTAGTACCCCGGGAGGGCATTTTGGACATTTTACATTTTTCGGTAATTAAACCCACGAAAATTCAAGGGATATATCAGATTTCTAAGGTTGTCTTCTGGGGTTAAAACAACCAAAGACAAGTGACGGCCATAGGAGATGGAAGGAGGGGCTTTTCCAAGAAATCCAAGGCCAACGATTCACTCGGTTTCACCGCCACCACCACCAACGCGTAGATTGCGCGACGGGGAACGCAACCACACCAAATTCGTCATCAAACCAGAACATCAAAAATCCCAGGCAAGTGTTTATCTTGCTTATTTTCGTTAATGCATCACTCATGTTAGTCTAGGGATGATTAGTATGAGTTTTATGGAAGAAAACCCAAGTTGGAGATAGGAAATCGCATGTAGTAATGATTTGAATGATAATCTGGAAACCCCTTATCATGTAGAGGATTAAACCACGAAATTATGATGTTTTAGAAGAAGAAAATTCTAGAAAAGATTGATTAGAACTATGTTAAAGAAATTCTAGGGTTCTTGAGATTTTTATGAAGTTTTGGCCTATTAATCCATGCTTATTGATGAAAAATTGCATGCTTTACGTAGAAGATGAATAATATGGGTATATACTGATTATGGTACGAATTTTAGGGAGTTTGGGTGTGTAAATCTGAGTTTGATTGAGGTTGAATTGTGGAACCCGTAACTGCAAATCTACAGAATTCGCATACCTGTTTGATCGATCGATCGAACCAGGAGTGTCGATCGATCGACGCATCGATCGATCGAGCTCCTGCCATTGATCGATCGACCCCTTCTGGCAAGCTCATATTTCCCCTTTTTAAATTAGTTGAATTCAATTTAATGAGAAATAATCCTTGGACACCCTTATTAAAATGTCTTGGGAGATAAAGATGACCAGTAGGATTTATTAATGAATAAGAGACCTTTAATGTAAGGCGAAATCAATATTTTTGGAGTGTTTATACCTAAGGGACGATGAAATTTTGTATTAAAGGTAGAGATTATGTAAAATGGTTATGATGGAAAAATAGATGAATACCTACTGAATTTTTATACTTAGGAGGATAAAGTCCATGAGTGTTACGTAGTAAGTTGGAATAATACCTCGAATTAAAGTTAGAGACGAACCGTTATACGTGATAACTAATAATGAGATATGAGGATAAATGTCGTAACTATGGTATTTGAGATGTACCTAAAATTGATAGGGTAATATTAGTATAGTTATATGATTGTGTATGCATATACTATCTATGTGTGAAAATCGTGCCCGCGCTACTTGCTATCCCCGAGGTTACCGCGCTGGGACAGTCTTATCTCGATGGGACCTTTATGGGGTATATTGACTTGTACCCTAGAAGATTGATATCCTTGGTACAGGCTATCGAATTGATAGTTCAGAGAGTCCTAAGAGACGCGAGCATGTGCTTTCCTCTTAGAGACTTGGAATCAATGCTTCGCCTCAATATTGTTTGTGTATGTGTTAATATAGTTCGAGAGTGATTCCAAATTTGTATTTCCCTTAGTACGATTGATACGGGGATTGTATAGCAGAGTATGCCCGCACCATAGTTTTTATGTGGGGTGCTGCTAGAATATATATATTATACGAGTATTTAATATATATATATATATATATATATATATATATATATATATATATATATATATATATATATATATATATATATATATATATATGAAATTATGAAATTTGGAACTGCCTACTGTGCTATGGTAAGTAAGAAATGAATTTTAAATTTAAAATTTGGAAATACTTGTTTTGAAAAAGTATAATATGACAGAGGGAAACTTTATTAATAAATAAAGTTAAAATGAGAGTTTTGTTACTAAATGAAAATTTTCTTTTAAACGATTATATTGTTCAGTTTTAAATCTTACGAGTAACCTAAGATAAGTTAATCCATTGGGAAGTTAAGTGCGATAAAAGATAAGATAATCCGTTGGGAAGGTTAGTAGGATAGGTGTGCACATTAGAAGAGAGGTGAGAATTTCTCAAGAGAGTGCCGCACTAATATGTTGTTACATTGGCCTGTAAACAATTTAAAAACTTGCTAAACAAATTTTAAATCATATACACTATTGGGCTCTGACCCGTTTCTATTTCTCTTTCTCTCTTGTATATATATGTATATATTACAGGTGCCCAGCCACAGGGGCGTCTTGCATAGGATCCTTTGGAAGGAACGTGCTGCAGCTTAGGTGGGAGTTGCAGGCCTCTTGCATAGACGACTTCATTTATTTGACTCCACTTCTAGCACATTCATTTAGTGGGGCATGTGTCGCCCTTTCCATTATTCAGTTGTTTATTTGGACAATGTGATTCAGATTATTCTAGTATTGTCACTTTGGGATATATTACTGTCTGGACGTTTTACCTTAAGTCTTAATGTTGGGATTTAGTTGTTGAATGTTTAAATTATTTGGATTATATGTTTTAGGATTATTGTGGTGTGATTCTTTAAATATTGAATTGTTGTAAATAATTAAATCTTTGTTTTCAAAATAAAATTTGGAAAGTAATGTTAAAAAAAAATTGTTTTGACACTTAGCTTAATTAATTAGGGTGGTTAAATTGGAATAGTTATTTTTACGATAGTGATGCTAAGAATGAACCAACTGTTCACCTTGATTTTAATTTAATAAAGGAGTTCTCGCCCGGTATTTAATTAGGCGGGGTGTCACATGTGGTATCAGAGCATCAGGTTCTAGTGTCCTTAGGATCTGTACGACTTATTTCGCTTTTAGCTTAAAATTTTTGCTATAGAGCCCTAACGTTAGGAATGTTGTATTCGTCTTTATGCGTTGGATATTCGTGCTTCTGCGACTTGTCGATACGAATGTTAAACTTATTCTGATATAATTTTAAAACTTTCAGATGGCCCGTCAGGAAGAACAAGCTAATGCCATTGGGGACGTTAATGAGCAAGGATAACTCACGCCTCAGGTGTCTCCGAAAAGGGTACCAATCGCCGAATTTATGGGTATTATGACAAAAGCAGTTACCATTGCAGTTTTACAGTACCTTGAACACAGCATACAGCTTAGAGGAGGCAAAAGATCTAGAGAGGTTAACCAAATGCATGAGACTAAAGTTGAAAATTGTGCGAAGACACCGAAATTTCGGCAACAAACCACTCAAGACCGAGACAGTTCCAGGGATAACAAACTTTATGCAAAGAGCCAAAAGGGTGAGGGCCAATAAGCTTGGGGTCAAACTAAAGTCACAAAGCGGTGTTTAAAATGTGGAAGGAACAGTCATAAACGTCAATCCTGTCCGAATCAGACTGGGAAGAAACTACAAGCCGACCAGCAAGGAATTTATGAACTCGGCTATAAATGTGTACAACTGAATCACAAGTGGAGGGATGATCCTCAACCTGACATCGTTTTTCCGCAAATTTCTTATGAAAGTCAGCTAAACCAAGAAGAAAGCGAGACTAGACAACAACATAGTAAAGTGAGACAGTTTCGAGTGTTTCCGAGGTGGCAGGAAAGACCATAGGTATCAGAATTTCCCAGGGAGGAATAAAGCCCCAAGTCAGCATGGCCAGCAAGGCCGACACCATCAGCAGCAGGGTCAGAAGGGGAGTAACTTCAAAGGCCGATGTTTTGTGTGCGTCAAGCATGGCCATAAGTGCCAGGATTGCCCAGAGGGTGAGAGGGCCCCACAGTAGTAGGGTGCCCGTAATGAGCCACAGAGTCAACTTTTTCCAGCCTCCCTCCCAGCATCAACTCAGGTACCATCCCTACTAACCATTCCAGCAGCTCCAGTGCAGCAGGGGCAGTTACAGTATGGACGTATCTATAACGTCCACCAGGCAGCAGCTCCACAGGCACCACCCGCGATTGAGGGTATGTTTCCTATCCATGGTACTATGGGTCTAGTTTTGTTTGATACTGGGGCGACGCACTGTTTTATAGCTACTCATTTTGCGAAGGCCTTAGGGTTGTTAGCCACAGCAGAGAGTACGCTGACGTGTGTAGACTCACCACTGGGGAGTGGTTCACTTATTTTCTTTATATGCCGGGGAGTTGGGGTAGAGATTGGTAGCTTGGTATTACCTGCAGACATGTTAGTCATAGATATGCATGAGCATGATGTTATTATCGGTATGGATTGGCTCGCAGCTTACAGATCCATGATTGATTATTTCGGTGGGAGTATTGTCTTTGCCATTCCGGGGCAATAGATGTTTGTAGTGGCGATGCCTCACCCAGAGGGAGGTTCGACCGCTCATTTGCATTACATAGATGAGGATACCTCTATGGAGGTTGTGATTCCCTTAGACTCGATCCCAGTTGTTCGTGAGTATTCCGATGTATTCCAGGAGATACCAGGCCTACCCCCCAGTCGAGAGATAGACTTTGTCATAGATTTATTACCGAATACTAGACCGATAGCACGCGCTCCATATCGTATGGTTCTGGAAGAGATGCGAGAGTTATGAGATCAGATAGAGCAACTATTAGGTCGGGGCTTCATTCGCAGGAGTACCTCACCTTGGGGCACTCCAGTCTTGTTTGTGAAGAAGAGAGATGGCTCAATGAGGATATGTGTGGACTATCGGGAATTGAACAAGGTCAAGATACGGAATAAGTATCCGTTACCTCGAATCGATGATCTGTTTGACCAGCTGAGGGGAGCAACTTTCTTTTTGATGATAGATCTGAGGTCGGGGTACCATCAGCTACGTATTAGGGAGCAGGATGTTTCAAAGACTGCTTTCTTGACAAGATATGGGTCCTATGAGTTCAGGGTGATACCATTTGGCCTCATAAATGCTCCAGCCGTATTCATGGACTTAATTAATCATGTGTTCAGAGAGTTCTTGGATCAGTTTATCATCGTCTTTATATATGACATTTTGATATATTCACACTCTGAGGAGGAGCATGCCGAGCACTTGAGACAGGTTCTTCAGACTCTACGAGAGCATCAGTTGTATGCTAAGTACGAGATGTGCGAATTATGGTTTCGAGAAGTACAATTCTTGGGGCATGTTGTTTCTAAACAGGGGATAGCAGTTGACCCGAGTAAAGTGTCAGTGGTGAGGGAGTGGGGACAACCCACGACACCGATAGAAGTGCGTAGTTTCTTTGGGTTAGCCGGATACTACAGGAGATTCATTCGGGGATTAGAGGATCCATTGACGAACCTGACTCGCAAAGGGGTACCATTTTTTTGGGATGATGCTTGTCAATTGGCTTTCGACGAGCTGAAAGACAAGCTTACTTCAGAACTAGTCCTTGCCTTACCGAAGTCGGGTGTGGAGTACCTGGTTTACACCGATGCCACTTTACGGGGACTTGGGGGAGTACTTCAGCAGGAGGATAAGGATATCGCTTTTGCCTCCCGTAAGCTTAAGCCGCATGAGAAGAATTACCCCACCCACGACCTGGAGTTATCAGCGGTCGTTTTTGCATTGAGGATATGGAGGCACTATTTATTGGGGGAGAAATTCCGCTTTTTCACAGACCACAAGTCACTGCAGTACCTGTTCACTCAGCGATAGCTGAATATACGTTAGCGCAGATGGTTAGAGTTTGTGTAGGACTATGAGTTTGACATAAAGTATCATCCGGGGAAGGCCAACGTAGTTGCAGATGCATTGAGCCGTAGACCGGTAGACGATGTAGCGGACGTCTGGAAAGCAAAGTGGAAGGAGTTGGATCACCAGGACGCAGTAGCCCGTTCCTTCATATCTTTTATGACAGTCACACCCGAGATTGTTATGAGGGTGATACAGGCACAGACCACAGACCCGTTTTTCCAGGAGCAGATTGTAGGACTTTTAGCCGAGGGTGTTGAGTCCTATTCTGTTAGTTCTGATGGGGGTTTGAGGTTTAGTGGGAGATTGGTGGTTCTAGAAGGAGTAGAATTACGTCATGCAGTGATGACTCAGTCTCACTGGTTCCGATTTGCTGTACATCCTGGAGGAGATAAGATGTACCAGGATATGAGGCGATAATACTGGTGGAGTGGAATGAAGAAGGACATCGCTGAGTTCGTGTCCAAGTGTTCTACCTTCCAGCTGGTAAAGGTGGACCACCAGAAACCGTCAGGGTTGCTTCAACCATTGGAAGTACCCACGTGGAAGTGGGAGAGTATTTCCATGGATTTTATTACAGGGTTGCCTACATCACAGCGGGACCGCGATTCTATCTGGGTGATTGTAGACCGATTGACCAAGGTGGCTCATTTTCTGCCAGTGCGGACAGACTATACCACGGATTAATATGCTCAGTTGTTCATTGTTGAGATTGTCAGATTACATGGGGTGCCCCTGAATATTGTGTCAGATAGAGACAAGATTTTTGTGTCACGTCTCTGGGAGAGCTTTCAGGAGGCTATGGGTACTGAGTTGAGGTTGATTTCAACTTATCACCCACAGACAGATGGATAGACAAAGCGTACTAATCAGATGTTGGAGGATATGCTACGCATGTTTGTTCTTGATTTTGGAGGAGGTTTGGAGCCACACCTTCCACTGGTAGAGTTTCCTTATAATAACTCTTATCAGTTCACGATTGGCATGGCCCCATTTGAGGCTTTGTATGGCAGGCCTTGTCGTTCCCCAACTTGTTGGCTCGAGGTGGGGGATAACAAGTTGGTAGGACCTGAGGTGATTCAGGAAACCTCCGCGAGGATTGAGATGATCAGGAGTCGCATTCAAGTATCCCAAGACAAGTAGAAGAGCTACGTCGATGCGAAACAGTTCTTCCAGGAGTTTAATGTGGGGGACCAGGTGTTACTACGTGTGTCTCCTATGAAAGGAGTAATGAGGTTCAGGAAGAAAGGGAAATTGGCCCCGAGGTACGTGGGACCATTCCCCATCATCGAGAGGATTGGGCCGGTAGCATACAGATTGGGACTGCCCGAGCATTTACATCGCATTCACGATGTATTCCACATCTCGTCGTTGAGACGATATCTTCGAGATGATATGGCCCATACTCACATCGCGATAGATGAGATAGACTTACAGCCTGACAGCTCATACGAGGAGAGACCGGTGGCTATCCTTGACTATAGTGAGAGGAGATTGAGGTCGAATATAGTTCCACTTGTACGGGTCCAGTGGGAACATCATAATGTGGAGGAGTCCACTTGGGAGCGCGAGGCTGATATGCGCGAGAAATGCCCAGATTTATTCTTACCAGGTATGCCTTATTTTTCAAATTTCGGGACTTAATTCCGTTATTAGGGGGAAGTATGTAATACCCCGTATTTTTATGCTATAATTAATTTGGGAATTTATTAAATTTAATGTGAATTATTTAATATAAATCCGGAAATTAATTATGTTATAATTATTAACGTGATGAGAGTTAGTAATTATGGGAAATTTGTTAAATATTACTACTGAGCAAAGTAATATATAATATTGGTTATATTAAATGCCACGAGTGAATAAAATGACAATTTTAGAAATTTGAGTCGGGACGCGCCCGTGTCGCGTCGGGACTAAATATAGATGAATAAAAGTGAATATATTATAAGTCACTCGTATGGTCGTTTTGAGTGCGCTAAAGTGTTCAGAAGGGTCGAGATTGTCCGAAAAGTGTACCCGGGGGTTTAATTTGGGTCTCGGGGCGTTTTTAGGCTTAATTAGTAACCCGGGTGGGCATTTTGGACATTTTACATTTTTGGGTAATTAAACCCACGAAAATTCAAGGGATATATCAGATGTCTAAGGTTGTCTTCTAGGGTCAAAACAACCAAAGACAAGTGACGGCCATAGTAGAGGGAATGAGAGGCTTTTCCAAGAAATCCAAGGCCAACGATTCACCCGGTTGCACCGCTACCACCACCAACGCGTAGATCGCGCGACGGGGAACGCAACCACACAAAATTCTTCATCAAACTAGAACATCAAAAATCCCAGGAAAGTGTTTATCTTGCTTATTTTTATTAATGCATCACTCATGTTAGTCTAGGATGATTAGGATGAGTTTTATGGAAGAAAACCCAAGTTGGAGATAGGAAATCGCATGTAGTAATGATTTGAATGATAATATGGAAACCCCTTAACATGTAGAGGATTAAACCACGATATTATGATGTTTTAGAAGAAGAAAATTCTTGAAAATACTCATTAGAACCATGTTAAAGAAATTCTAGGGTTCTTGAGATTTTTATGAAGTTTTGGCCTATTAATCCATGATTATTGATGAAAAATTGCATGCTTTACGTAGAAGATGAATAGTATGGGTATATACTTATTATGGTACGAATTTTAGGGAGTTTGGGTGTGTAAATATGAGTTTGATTGAGGTTGGATTGTGAAACCCGTAACTGCTAATATGCAGAATTTACATACCT
Source organism: Sambucus nigra (assembly GCA_949130495.1). Taxonomy (NCBI): domain Eukaryota; kingdom Viridiplantae; phylum Streptophyta; class Magnoliopsida; order Dipsacales; family Adoxaceae; genus Sambucus; species Sambucus nigra. Next base: position 313,319,907 of record OX422209.1, on the reverse strand, counting down.
GTTTGATCGATCGATCGAACCAGGAGTGTCGATCGATCGACGCATCGATCGATCGAGATCCTGCCATCAATCGATCGACCCCTTCTGGCAGGCTCATATTTCCCCTTTTTAAATTAGTTGAATTCAATTTAATGAGAAATAATCCTTAGACACCCTTATTAAAATGTTTTGGGAGATAAAGATGACCAGTAGGATTTATTAATGAATAAGAGACCTTTAATGTAAGGCGAAATCTATATTTTTGGAGTTTTTATACCTAAGGGACGATGAAATTTTTTATTAAAGGGAGAGATTACGTAAAATGGTTACGATGGAAAAATAGATGAATGCGTACTGAATTTTTATACTTAGGAGGATAGAGTCCATGAGTGTTACGTAGTAAGTTGGAATAATACCTCGAATTAAAGTTAGAGATGAACCGTTATACGTGATAACTAATAATGAGATATGAGGATAAATGTCGTATCTATGGGATTTGAGATGTACCTAAAATTGATATGGTAATATTAGTATAGTTATATGATTGTGTATGCATATACTTTATATGTGTGAAAATCGTGCACGCACTACTTGCTATCCCCGAGGTTACCGTTCTGGGACTGTCTTATCTCGATGGGACCTTTATGGGGGATATTGACTTGTACCCTAGAAGATAGATATCCTTGGTACAGGCTATCGAATTGATAGTTCAGACGGTCCTAAGAGACGCGGGCATGTGCTTTCCTTTTAGAGACTTGGAATCTATGCTTCGCCTCAATATTGTTTGTGTATGTGTTAATACAGTTCGAGAGTGATTCTGAATTTGTATTTCCCTTAGTACGAGTGATACGGGGATTGGATAGCAGAGTATGCCCGCACCATAGTTTTTATGTGGGGTGCTGCTAGAATATATATATTATACGAGTATTTAATGTATATATGAAATTCTGAAATTTGGAACTGCCTACTGTGCTATGGTAAGTAAGAAATGAATTTTGAATTTAAAATTTTGAAATACTTGTTTTGAAAAAGTATAATATGACACTGGGAAACTTTATTAATAAATAAAGTTAAAATGAGTGCTTTGTTACTAAATGAAATTTTCCTTTTAAACGATTATATTGTTCAATTTTAAATCTTACGAGTAACCTAAGATAAGTTAAGCCATTGGGAAGTTTAGTTCATTAAAAGATAAGATAATCCGTAGGGAAGGTTAGTACGATAGGCGTTCACATTAGAAGGGAGGTAAGAATTTCTCAAGAGAGTACCGCACTAATATGTTGTTGCATTGGCCTGTAAACAATTTAAATACTTGCTAAACGAATTTTAAATCATATACAGTATCGGGCTCTGACCCGTTTCTATTTCTCTTTCTCTCTTGTATATATATGTATATATTACGGGTGCCCAGCCACAGGGGCATCTTGCATAGGATCCTTTGGAAGGAACGTGCTGCAGCTTAGGTGGAAGTTGCAGGCCTCTTGCGTAGACGACTTCATTTATTTGACTCCACTTATTGCACATTCATTTAGTGGGGCATGTGTCTTCCTTTCCATTATTCAGTTGTTTATTTGGACATTATGATTCAGATAATTCTAGTATTGTCACTTTGGAGTTTATTACTGTCTGGACGTTTTACCTTAAGTTTTAATGTTGGGATTTAGTTGTTAAATGTTTAAATTATTTGGATTATATGTTTTAGGATTATTGTGGTGTGATTCTTTAAATATTGAATTGTTGTAAATAATTAAATCTTTATTTTCAAAATAAAATTTGGAAAGTAATGTTAAAAAAAATGGTTTTGACACTTAGCATAATTAATTAGGGTGGTTAAATTGGAATAGTTATTTTTACGACAGTGATGCTAAGAATGAACCAACTGTTCACGTTGATTTTAATTTAATAAAGGAGTGATCGCCTAGTATTTAATTAGGCGGAGTGTCATAATAGGTAGGTATAGAGGTACACTCTATTCCTTCCCAATCAAGAATTGAATATCACATCCTGAACTCCCCTACATTTCTATCATTTTTGGCGCATACAATTTTTCTCAATTCAGAAAGAAAGTGAGATAAAAATGTGAGGAAATTCAGAGGATCATTGAAGAAAAAATAGAAGATGCGATAAAGAAGAAGACTTACAGGTGAGGAAAGTTATAGAAACCTCCAGTCGCCTTTAATAATTAATAACAAAATGGAGGTAGGAAACTTTTAAGATGGCTTGGTTCAAATTCCAAGGCGTCTCGTCACTTAAAATGCAACCCAAGCTGACAATGGGCAAAAATGCTTAAGATTTTAGCCTTTTTGTGTGCTTTTTTACCAGCATACCCTCACCTAATATGGGAAATTATGAGCTCCCCCTTCCAAGGAAAGTCGGGCAAAATAGAGCAAATGCCTTTCTTGATAGCGATCAAACCTCTCCGTTTCGTTCAAGTCACTGATCTTTGTGGGTAATTATGGGGGAATTATCCGAACAGTTTATATAACTCAGACTAAATGACACTTGTTTACATCGGGTGCTAAAGGTTTCCAACCGAAGATAAGAAGGGAGGAGATTAGCATTACCTAGGATCTCGAAGAAGATCATCTCTACCATATAATAATTGTATCAGGAACACTTTGAGACCTGCATGGAACACCCTCCTAACGTTCTCTATAAATGTTAAACTTACCCCCTGGGAAAAGGGGCATGCAATTATTATTATTATTGAGAATCAAGTAATAAGAAAATCATAAACACTCCGTGGACATAGGCCACTGCTGAACCACGTAAATACATACGTTGTGTGATTTTGATTATGTCACTTATTCATTCTGTTTGATTGTAGTTTGTTGGTATTATTCATTGTGAGATTTTTTTCACCTAGAATAGTTGTTAGACATTCCAATTTTCAAAATAAACGATTAAATACGAATTATTAATACTTTTTTATTTTATACTTTTACATTTATATTTCTTTGTGTTTGTGTCCATTGAAATCCATAGTGATACAATAATTGAAATTATTGTAACACCCCGTAGTTTAGACCGTTTATTTGAACCATCATAAATAAAAAGTTGTAGGAAATATTTTTTTTTCTAATTTGAATTATTTTTGGCATTTGAAATGTTGGTTTTATTATTGGAAAAATGGGAGTTTAATTGGAATTGAAACCGGGGGAAAATCGGGTTTTTATTTTCCTATATAAATGTTTCATGCGACTTGGGCACCTGTTAAAGTCCGAATCGATTCTCTCGTGACAGTACCAGCCCATTGGAGTTTTGTTTTGAGTTTGAGTTTGTTTAAATTCTCTAATCTTCTATTATAAATTAAACTCGGGGATAAACTTTTTGAAACACTTTCATATTAACCCTAAGAGAAGTAACCTATATAGTTCACATCTCCTTTCACCTACAAAACCATAAACCCATTTAAAATTGGGATTCAATCCAAGTTTTGAAAGTTCAAACCGAGTTTTCTGAAGATTTCTCAAGAACACATTTTTATTGTTTTCTCAAGAGGAACTCAACCATCCAATCATATTTTTTAAACGACTTTTTACTATAGGTATAAATACTTCTATTGTTCCCCTTTAGTATTATGTGTTTTAATGTTACAAAACATTAATAAACATTATTTTCCTAAAATAAATTTGAAAGACAAATTAGGAAAAGTAAAACAAAATTTGGGACTGTTTTTATTAAAATCTTTAATACAAATTAAGACTTAAAACCCTTGTATGCTTAGATTAGAGGTTGGGATTCCATTGGAATTTTTGACGTTCGCATGTAGAATAAATTGTAGGAATATTGTAAATTAATTTTGACACGTAAAACCATAGAAATTATCTATATCATGTATAGTAGAGATTTATTGGTGTATGCTCCCAAAACTTTGCATCTGAATAGAAATTTTATAGATTGACGATAAACGATTTTTTTTTATTAATGTTGTAATTAAATGAACACAATTTGAAAAGGTAGCGATCTTGTGTTTCAATTAAAGAATTACCGTGATTAGTTAAAAATATGCCATCTGTTAATTGCTAAATGTTACTAGTAATTGACACCACGGGGATGATGGGATTGTTGGGGTTGTTATTTTGTTCCTGTCTTTTCAGATGGCGAACACTAGGAGATCTAGAGATAGGAAAGGTCCCGCGGCTTTGAGGAGGTGGTTCAGTTTGTTTTCGGTGCCAAGCAGTTAGCGGCTATCGTTCATGAGGAGATAATGGCCAATGTTAAGATCGGGACATAGAAATATGAGACTCTAGAGGCACAGCAATAGGGTACACCGACTTTAGTTTGGGACAAGGTGAGGGCAAGTTTTTATAAAGGGTAATCCTCCTACCTTTGTAGGGGATCGGAGCCAATCGTTGATCACCAATGGAGGAGAGATATGGAGAGACACTTGAGGATGGTAGATTGTACATATGTATAGAAAAATATGTTGGCCATATTTAAGCTGACTAGGCATGCGTTATAGGTATGGGAGAGTGTCATCGCATCTGAGGATAGGGATCAATTGAACTTTGGAGACTTTCTGGTGAATTTCAATGACAAGTATTTTCCTCACTCTATTAGGAGCAAAAAGATGAAGTTTTTGGACTTAGAGCATGGTTCGAAATTAGTTGCTGAGTATGAGCAAGATTTCACCAATCTGTCAATGTTTGTATCAGAGGAGGTGAACATCAAAGCGAAAAATATGGAATTTTTCATTAAGGGTCTGTGATGGTCTATTAAGCAGATAGTTTTTGGTAATACGACGTACACTAATTACACCAAGGTGGTGGATGTCGTACTATTTTTTTGGCAAGAGAAAGTGAACTTCCCAAAGAAGTTTGGAAAGAGAGAGGGTGTAAATGGTCAAGGAAGGGAGAACAGTGGTTGCAATTATCACACGTGTGAGAGACATCGAGTAGATCAGTAGCAACAAGCCTTTCAGAAAGGTAATAGAGTAGCACAGTGTCCTCGAGGGCAGGGACATGTACAATAGGGTGATCGAGCGCTAGTTTGGCAATTTGTAAGTTGTAGGGACATGTGTTGCAATTGCGGGGAAATAGTACATTGACCTTCTAAGTGTCCAAAAAGTCAAACCAATAGAGTCAGGGAGCACAGGGTCCATAAGCCCAAGGGCCTCCAGCACAGGCATAACTTCGTGCGCAGGGAGCGCTAGCAGTACCTACAGTGGGTAGGTGTTATTTACTTTCGAATCCGGAGCGCCAGGCATGATAGGCTCAGTACGAACCAAGGCATGGCTAGGGGTATAGCATGTTACGCACTTATATTCCTAGGTATGTCTAGTTAATATATATATATATATATATATATATATATATATATATATATATATATATATATATATATTGTATTTTGTTCGTAGGGTAGGTGCATCTAGGATTGGGTGTATGGGCGCCAAATTGTGACGTTCCACGAGTAGGCATATGCAAGCTTTATATTTTTGCTCGATTTTTACATTTAAACTTCGTCAAATTTTGAGGATGAAATTCCTACGCTAGTGGGAAGCATGTAACACCCCGTAGTTTAGACTGTTTATTTGAACCGTGTAAATAAAAAATTGGAGATTTTTTTTCTACTTTGAATTTTTTTTAGCATTTAAAATGTTGTTATTTATTGGAGAAATGCGACATAAATTGGAATTGGAATTGGGGGTAAAATCCGTTCTTTATTTACTTATATAAATTTTTGGGGTGACCTGGGCACCTGTTTAGGTCCTCATCGCTTTGACCAGGAGAGCGAATTGATTCACCCCTGACAGTGTCGAACGGTAGGATTTTTTGTGTGTGTTTGAGTTTGTGTAAACTATATAATCTTGTTTTATAAATTAAGCTCGGGATTAGACTTTTTCAAACACTTTCTTATTAACCCTAAGACCAGTATCCTCACTGGTTTACATCTCCTTTAATCTACAAAACCCTAACCTCATTTAGAAGAAAATTCAATCCAAGTTTTGAAGGTTCAAACCAAGTTTTCTCAAGGTCATTCAAGAATGTGTTTTTATTTATTTCTCGAAAGGAACACAAAAATCCAATTAGAATTTTCAAATGCCTTTTTTTTACAGGCATGAATACTTCTATTGTTCCCCTATAGTATTATTAGTTTCAAATGTTGCGTAAACACTAATAATCATTATTTTCCTCAAATAAATTAAAAGGACTAATTAGGAGAGGTGAAACTAAATTTGGGACAATTTTTACTAAAGACTTTAATACGAATTAAGACACAAAACATTTGTATACTTATATTAGAGGTTAGGATTTCATTAGAATTTAGGACGTTTGCATGTAGAATAAATTGTAAAAAATATTATAAATTCATTTTGACACATAAAACCATGGTAATTATGTGCATCTTGTAGAGTAGAGATTTATTGTTGTATGTTCCCCAAAATATGCATGTGAATAGAAATTTTATAGATTGACGAGAATTTTTTTTTAAAATTAATGTTGTAATTAAATGAACATAATTTGGATAAGTAGCGATCTTGTGTTTAATTTAAAGAATTGTTGTGATTGGTTGAAAATATGCCATATGTTATTTGTTAAATGTTAATAATATTTGACATCGCGAGGACGATGGGATTGTTGGGGTAGTTAATGCTCCCACCTTATTTTAGGTTGCTTGATACGTATGGGACTAGTAGGTAGACCTTAGTTATTGGTAACACTTTATAGGTATGGGACTAGTTACTATAGATTTTTAAGGATGGACAACTCCGGGGGGGGCTTGTTATGCCCCGTACTTTTATGGATATTTAAATTACATAAGTGGGTATAATTTGATAATTAGAAGAATTATTGTGAACAGTGATTTTGGAATTTATGAGTGTTAGATTATTACCGATGTGTGTGTTACATCTACTTTTGGGACTAAGTAAATGAGTTGGAATATTTTTATGTCATGTCGCAGTTGGGTAAACCGGCGAGAAATATCTCACGTTAGATAAAATGCGTGTTCAGAAGTGTTGGGTCCGATTAATCAATTTTAGTTAAGTGACTCAGATGGAGATTTCCAGAACATGATTGGTTTCGAAATGGTAGAGTTAGTCAGAATAAAGTACCGGGGGTTAGTGTTTGGGTTCTAGGGACTTTTGAACTAGTAGGGACTCGCATTTGAGTATACGAGTGAAAATTGGGATTTCTAGGGGATAACCCTTATTTCTCTCTTATAAGGAACGAGAGAGAGAAAGAGAAGAAAGAAAAGATAGAAAAGAAAAAGGAAAGAAAGGAAGAACGAAAAGAGGAGAGAAAAGGGGATTTCTGACCAAACTTCGCGAGATTCGACTCGAGATCGTCGAATTTTATCCACTAGGCAAGTGTTTACTTTCTTTCTTTAGTTGAGTGTGTGTATCTCATATTATAGTTAGTAATATATATGATTTTAGGCTAGAACCCTTGAAATAAAATTTGGGAAATTTGATTTTGAGTTCAGAAATTGATGTGTTGTTAACTCTTTAAGAATTCTAGTGTTAAACCCATGTTAATGGTGTGAATATATGATTAGAAATGGGATGAAATGAGAAATGAGCATTTAAATGGTTTTAGGGCTTAAATCCAAGAGAAAATATTCTATCCCACAAAATAATTGATGTGTTAGTTATGAATCAGTGATGGGATGATTATATTGTTGCTGGTTGGGATTAGAAATCATAAAAATGTAGCTTGGGATGATTTTTGGAGATGAAGAAATTGTCTGAACTGTCAACCCCGGATGGGGCAAATCGATTCGCATCAGAAGACCTATAGGACTGTCTCAGGTCGAATCGATTCGCATTGGGGAAAATCGATTATCCTTAGCAGGTCATGAAACATTTACTTCCTTAAATGTAGGGGGAGTTAAATTATAAATTGGAGATTAATGTATGGGAGTCTAGATGTGATATTAGTACTCCTAGATAATGGAATTGAGGGTGAGTAAACCTCGGGTTGAAAGAGAGAACCTTGGATTGGTTAAGTGTACAATCTGCGGTATGGACTTAATGAATGTTTAGGAGGAGTAACATTCGATAGAAGTCTTTGACAAGTGTGATTATATATTTATTGGTGGAGAATAAATATGGTCCGATTACAATCGAGTGAATCCTAGGATGAGAGTAGGATGGAATTTTGGATATGGGCTTGAGATGATTAAGCTACTATCCGGTAGGTCTTTATTGACGACTCTTATTATTGGTGATGCGATACCTATGGAATTAAAATAAGTTGCGTGTATACTTATTTACTTATTACGAATCAGTTTATTCAGGTTTATATAAATCCTTAAAAGTGATTAAGGTGTGAGTTAAATATTAAGTAAGAGAATAATTATAAGTTTAGTATTTTAAGTGCGTGAATACTTACATACTATTATGAATGGGAACATTCGAGATTTTGTCTATTGCTTTGAGTGTTGGCGATTTATAACCAGGGTATATTGAGAAGTGATATATATTATATATACGTGTGTTGTTACAATATATATATGATTTGGTTATAATTATATCGGTATTTGAATGATATATTTATGTATACATATATCTCTAGTGCTATCTATGGAGGTTGCACGATGTGGGTGAATCCCCTGGTTTGAGGAGCAGGGAGAGTATAGTCCCCATGTCATATCGTCTCTCATATGGGTGCGATGATGATTACACCTTTAGGAGGGAATATGACCGCCTCCACAATTTAGTATTTTTACCATGATCTTCAGTGAGTCCGACTTGGTACCTGGGTTAAGGTGAGTATACCCGGATGATGATAGCACTTTGAGACTGCATCCTCGAGCTATAGCTCAGTGGGATGGATATTATACTTATGGTTGTGATATAGGTATAAATATAGTTGTTGCGTAATGTATATTGCACGTATATGAAGATGTGAAATCATATAATTTACACTTGCATAAAGTGTATGATGAATAAGAATTTATTCTCCTTTCGGGAGATTTTTATCGAGATTTAAGCTATGATTCGTATATTAAAGTGAGAAATATATATGCGGGGTTTTATATACTAAAGTTAAAATGGTATTTTAAACTAGTGAAAGTTTTGGAATATGAACGGTAGCTATACATATAAATGGGAACTATATATATATATATATATATATATAATCGATGATTATATCAATTAAAGCTTATGTTATATCTAATATTATATCACGTCACGTAATTGATAGTTATGAGAATTTAGAGGATGGGTGAAAGAGATTAGTTTTGCAGGGTAGCTTAACTAGGTTGTTTAAAAATGTATACTATAGGTGTGCACTATTAGAAGATGGGTGAGGTGTATCTCATGGGAGTGCGATACCAGTTTTAATATGAGAGATTTCATATTTTACAAATATATCATTTGAAACACTTGCTAAATATTTTCAAAAACTCGGGCTTTGATTCGTTTCTATATTTTCCCCTCTATATTTCTATACTTGTATGTATATTAGGTGTCCAGACACAGGGATGCCTGGATGATGATTCTTTCGAGTCAGACGTTGTTGCGATAGCTGTGGATATATGGAGGATTATTTTAGATGCCTCTATCCTTGTGATCTAGATAGCAGGTATTGTAGTAACATTTAGGCTCATGGCCCAACTGTATTCATTCATTATTTTACCTCTTTTTGGTTTGTGGCACTTCAATTTGGTTGTATTATATGTTATACCAAGTGTTCGACTATCTTATTTCATTTCAGTTATGTGTATATAAAGTGTTGTGATTTTTTTCCTTATGGTTGGTTTGGTTAAAAAGATTAGTTAATTAAAATTTTTATGCCAGGCCTAATAGGTTGTTAGTAATATATTGGTTTTCGACAGTGATGTTGAGAATGAACCGTATAAGATTCTTGTTTTAATCTGGTATAGGATTGATCACCCGGTATTTTATTAGGAGGGGTGTCACAGATGGTATCAGAGCATCGGGTTCTAGTGTCCTTAGGAATCTATGCAGACGTACTGCACTTTCAGCGATGCTTTCTATTTGAGATGAAGACTTATTATTAGGATTTTTTATTCCTATTGTGATATTTCATTCTCCTGCTATTATGTAAGATTATAGTAAATCTTTTGAACGCTCGAGTGAGATTCATGTGCTGATTGATGAAGCGTGACCAGAGAAGGCCTTTATTAGGGCAGTAGGAGGCGGGCCTTAGTTAGAGTTGTAAGTTGATTTCAGGTATGAAGAACGCAGTTAGAGTCACTCCCTTGGTGGAATTGGCATGTATTGCTACAATGACTACTTGAGTGTGGTAGTTATAATTATCCACGTACCGCTATAGTGAAGAGTGGTGCTAAGTTTGACTTACCTAGTGAAGATAAATTGGGAACAAGTCTGAGGGATATTTGATAAGGACCATTCGTTGAACTTTAAGTTATACAAAGGTAGTGTAGCGTGATCCAATAGAATTAGAATGCTCAGAATCTTTGGCTTAGATGAGGGCATTGAAATGCCTTGATGTGAAAATTTGAGGAATTTTTTTTTCACTCGTTGGAGAAATGTTGACTGGTGGGAACAGTGGTCACCGTATTTGGGGGAGCAGAATGTTGTACTCATAGAGGAATCTTATGGATGTCTTTAACCACGAGTTCCTTTAATTTATCAGAAATGAGTGAATGCAATTTCTGAATTTCTCACATGAGGATCGATCACGGGACGACAATGAATAAAGAGTTATATAGTTAAGTGAACTTTGTACCTGATGAGGTAGGTACAATGAAGAGAGAGTCATTAATTGGAGTGATAGTAACACTAGTAAGTGTTGCCAACACTCATGGAGAATTTATATTCGCAAAACCCCACAGGTGGACATCCACCCGGGGATTAATTGAAACAGGGCAGTTGAGGCTCGTAGTGTGTTTCCTTTTGGTCAAAGGAGCTAAGGGGACTATGAGGGTGATTGTCAGAATTGAGGCTATAAACGTCTGAGATACTGATAACCTTAATAAGGTCAGGGTGGCCAGAGATGGGGAATGGTGTGATGTGGAGCGCAGAACCACACGCTTTGATCTTGCTCGGTATGAGTTAAAGGATAAGAGTAGGGTGCCTAGATGGGCATTGATTAAAATAGTTTTTGGTTCGGTTAAGACAAGTGTACTATGTTTGGGAACCACTTGGAGCATCCAGGGTGATTGGAAAAGTTGTTATTATGAGTTTCACCTCGGATGAAGGAGGTATATTTTGTGTGGCAAGATTGAGTCACAGTGTTTTGTTAGCCCTAGATTCTTGTCTGTGATTCGAGTTTAGTGCTAGTATCGGTAATATTATAGAGTGTATATCTATATGTTTTTTTCGCGATAGCGGGGTTCTATTTTTCTCTTCATTCACTGTGGAAGCGGGTGTTGTTATTCTGAGCTTATATTTGGTTTGCACTAATCTTCTTGTGTGTGTTATAAGAGTATAATACTATTGTGAGTATAATCTTGTTGTAATACCCCGTATTTTTGTGATATTTATTTATGGGATTAATTAAAGTAAATGCGTAGTAATTGGAAATTAATCCGGATTAAAATACTAGCGAGATGCGAGTTGGTATTTGAATATAATGTGCATATATGATTATATATGAATATTGAAGTATGAAATTTGTCGTGAGATTGAAATACGGCAATTTGGAAATTTTGTTGAGACGCGTGTGACAGTCGCGTCCGGAATATAATTATTTGAATTAAAAAGTGAATTTTATTTTTATCACCCGTATGGTCATTTTGAGTGCGTCAACGTGTTCGGAAGGGTCGAAATAGTCAGAAAACACTAGCCGGGGGTTAAGTTTGGGTCCCGGGGCATTATTGGGCCATACCGGTAACTTATAAGGGCATTTTGGTAATTTCGGAAATTGGGTAATTAAAACCCACGAAAATTAGAGTTAAAAATATGACTTAGTATTAACCCACTAAGCCATTTCTAACCCCAATTTAGGTAGTGGGCTACGGGAGAAGTTAGAAACTTTATAACTTGGCAAAAACCAAACCCACCTCCATTAACACCTTGAGAAGAGCTTGTTGAGAGAGAGAGAACACTTCAGAAATTCGTCATCAAATCAGAGATTCAAATAAGGCAAGTGATTTAATTTCTTTTTTATAGAGAATGCTTCTTCCATGCGTAGGAAATTCAATTAAATTCTATTGTTCTTGGGAGTTAATGAAAAAAACCCATTTAAATTGGAAGTAGAAATTTCATTTTGACGAGGAATCGCATGTAGATTGGTATTTAGATGTTTATTCTGATGATATTATATCTTGGATGTAACAAAAACTGGATTTTATTAGGCTCATTGATGATTTATAAATGTTAGGGTTCATGTTCATATAATTTGGGGATAAATAAAGGGATTTGAAGATTTGATGATGTTTAATATGAGTTGGCCCTATATAAACGTTTGATTATGACCTATGAATGTTTAGTACGAATTAGGAACCTTAAAATGATGTTGGAATGATTTTTATGTGGGATTAGGAGTAAAGAAAATTGGAAAAATGAGATAGGAATTTTTGGGCTCGAATCTGGCCACTCGTTAGAAGACCTGCCCAGGTCGTTCGAACGAGCTCGTTCGAATGAGCTTCTAATGAGTTGACAGTTTGGGTTCTAACGAGAGGGATGTTCGTTCGAAGACTTTCGTTCGAACGAGATCTCGTTAGAAGGCCCAGTTCGTTCGAACGAACTGTCGTTCGAACAGCCTCGTTCAAACGAGACTTCGAATGAGTTGGCAGTTTAGGCTTTTTAGCCTGTTTTGATCCCGAGTGTCCCATAATCTTGTGTGTATGTAGAGATAACCTTTCCTTGATGATTAATTGTTACATTTGGGATGTTTGGGATATAATGAGGAGTCAAACCTAGAAGTGTAGTTTGAACCTAAGGGAAAATATGAAGTAGGACATGAGTGTCTATTACGTTGCGAGAACTAGTGACGGACTAATTTACTATATTAATCGGGAACATATAAATTGTGTAGTATTATATGTCGGTACGAAAATGAGAAGTATACCACCAATATATTATGGTGATTACTAAGATGTGTGAATACTTAGTATATGTGTTGATTTTATGTGTATGACATACCTACCATACTTGCTATCACGGGAGGTTTACGTTCGCTTAGGGCCTTCTAATCCTTGTGTTGCCCGGATTTAGATTGGTTACCTCGATGAACATAGGTCAGAGAAGGACTTATTGGGATGTTAATAAGTCTGCTGATCGTGGGAGCGCATGTACGTGCGTGACCCATGTGATCTGACTGTGTTCGCCTCCATTATTTGTGATGTTGTTATCTGAGAACGATTCCTGAGAGATTCGGAATACGTGATCCTTATGTACGTGATGTACCGGGATGGATAGCAGAGTATGCGTGCACCGAAGCTTAGTCTCGGGGTTCTTGTATTGTATATTTATGATGTGAATAATATACACTTAATTAATGGGAACTTTCACGATTGGTATTGTGAATAATATTATGGTAATGATTTGAGAAAAAAAACAGGTTAACTGATAATGAATGGTATTAATAATTGAGAATCTGAGAGTAAGTAAAACTCTCTATTTATTTGATAATGCTAGAATGTAATATGGGAATCGAGTAGTAAGGGGAAGAACTTATTACGGTTTGGTTAGATATGGATGTCTTATAGATGGGTACGGTACGTTAGGGGTGCACATGTAGTAGAGAGGTGAGAATTTCATGTGAGTGCACGTCCTAACATGTGTTTTGCATTTAATGTTTTAATGATTAAAACACTTGCTGTTTTTAAAATGATTTCCACTTTCGGGCTCTGACCCATTTGCTTTCAAATCTATTTTTTGTAAAAACCATTTTAGGTGCCCAGCCACAAGGACACCATGCTTAGGATTCTCATTCAGGTGACGAGCTGCAGCTGATTGTGGAAGTTACAGGACTTTACTTGTAGACGCTTCATCTATCTTGACTCGATATTCTTCAGTTATCAGTTGTAGGGCATGTCGCCCATTTCTTTTTGAGACATTTCATTTATTTCAGTTATTCAGACTCTGGCATGTAATTATTCAAGATTCAGACTTGTCGTATTATTTTTCAGTTGTGGGATTGTTGTGAGGAGTTTTCCTCCGGATTTATATTTATGTTGTTGGTTATTCATTACTTCATTATAGTGAATGGTTGTTATTCTTTCATTATTCTTTTACTGCATGTTAATCAGACTTAACTTAAAATTTGGCACTTACTTTTTAAATACTAGGTGGTTAGTAATTATTAAAATGTTTTCGACAGTGATGCTATTAACTGAACCAACTTGGCATTTTGTATTGATTTAATAAAGGAGTAGCTACCCGGTATTTAATTAGTCGGGGTGTCACACTTGTCTTGGATGGTTGGAACAATAATAGGCTTGTGATTGCAAGGATATTTTATCCACGGTTCCAGGGTGGAACGAGTCGTTTTGCGATATCTCACCTGGATAGGAGTTGAGCTCGCCTTTAGTATATGTTTATATGGAACTTCAATGAGTAGATGTTTCATTATCATGATTTTAGTATGTGGCGACCTTATAGATGTGATTTAAGGTATGCAGGATTCGTTGTTAAGCTGTGAGTTTAAGCTCGTTGTTGTTCGTGAAAAGGACTTAGTATTAGTACAAGCGCTTTGTGGTATGGCTCCATGAGAGAAGTATGAGTTCCGACCATATTTTGTTGGTAGACAGGAAGGGAATATCCTGGTTGCATAGTTTTAGATAGAAGACCTTGATGACCGACAAGTTAAGTAGTAGTGTAACATAGGGGTTCCTTGTTTGAATTTCACTTGTGAGACACTCCACGCATGAACGTTAACGACGTTGGGAGTGAAGAGATGTTATTGGATGCAAGGATGTTGTTTTGATGATAAATTACCTAGTTTGGATAAAACACTATAAAATGAGAGCCATATGATGATTAGGGGCTTATGGAGATAGAAGTGTTGTGGAAAAGCACTTAAATGTTTCTCTCACCGTGAGTAAATGGGTGAGGTAAGGTTAAGGAAATTTATTTGAGGATTATATCCATGTCATGACTAGGATGCTAATACTGAGGTAATATGTTTTGTGTGTGATGTTTGTAAGACTTGTGCAGAGTATAGGTGCCTCGATTAGTTAGACTTTCCATTTCGTCGAATTGGAAAGACATAGTGGTAGAAGAGCGTTCGTGTGTTTGCGAGGTAGGATTTTGAGCGTCCGAATTGTGTGCCTTAGGCCATTAATCTTGATGACTGATGATGCGAGTTAGTAGTGTAATAGCAGGGTTCCTTGTTTTGATTTCTCTTTGCGAGACGTCCCACGTATGAAATCGAGCGAATGTAAAAAGTTAAAAAAGGTCTTGGGTGCTAGGGATATAGTTAGTATAGTGCTCATTTTACGTGTGTAGGAAAACACACCGATACTAGAGTATCGTGATGAAAATCCTGTGGGGCCAGTAGCGCTGAAATAGGGAGATTGTGGTAGGTTAACCACAAGAAGATTAGTGGGTTAACCTTGGGAAGGATTAAATTTCCAGGTATAGGAATAATTTAATTTTGATTTATTCGGTTTCAGAGTACCCATGTGTTAGCACTAGGCTGAGGAAGTGAGGTCCATTTTTAGAGAATGTATTACGTGTGTGACGTTTGAAATGGTTGTGCAGAGATGAACGGGCTATAGGGTGTGTGGGCTCCTTGGTAAGTTTGTTTTATATACCGTTTGAGATAGAAGGGGCATAGTATATAAAGCTAAAGAATATACTTTGGGTCAATTACAAATGGAATTATAGTGTGTTGGATGGAACGTCGTATGAGGTAAGAAATAATCTAATAATATTGGTGCAATACGAGTTAGTACACCAGAGATGAGATGGAAGGCTAATGGGAGAAGTCAATCGCTAGTTTAGTTTCCTTTGGGGGGAAATTATATGTCCTGATGTAGACGAACGGACGCTAGAGTGGCGGATTTCTGATGGGATCGATACGTTAGAGCTATGATTATAGGCTCGTTATCTTTAAACACGGTTATAGAAGAACTAGGTGAGATGTGTCGTTATTAGAGTTAACCTTACGACTGGGGGAGTGTTTAGCATGTAGAGATTTAGTTAAGCTTGTGGCTAAGCTAGTGCATTAGAGTATAAGTCTTGGGATAGGTGTTACCATGAATGAGTATATGGTAGAGCACCATTATGTTAGTGCAATTCGACATTTGAGTATTAGGACGTAGTGTGATTAGCGACCCTAAGTTGGTGGTATAAGTCGTATCTGAATTTTGCAAACGAAATTCCTTTGCAAGGTGGGGATTATGTTATGCCCCGTACATTTATGGATATTTAAATTACATAAGTGGGTATAATTTGATAATTATAAGAATTATTATGAATAGTGATTTTGAAACTTATGAGTGTTAGATTATTACCGAGGTGTGTGTTACATCTACTTTTGGGACTAAGTAAACGAGTCAAAATATTTTTATGTCATGTCATAGTTGGGTAAAGTGATGGGAAATATCTCACATTGGAGAAAACGCTTGTTGAGAAGTGTTGGGTTCGATTAGTGAATTTTAGCTAAGGGACTCAGATGGATATTTTGAGTACACGGTTGGTTTTAAAATGTTCGAGTTAGTCCGAATAGAGTACCCGGGGTAGCGTTTGGGTTCTAGGGACTTCTAGACTAGTAGGGACTCTCATTTGAGTATACGAGTTAAAATTGGGTTTTATAAGGGATAACCATTATTTCTCTCTTATAAGGCACGATAGAGAGAAAGAGAAGAAAGAAAAGAGAGAAGATAAGAAGGAAAGAAAGGAAGAAGGATAAGAGGAGAGAAAAGGGGATTTCCACCCAAACTCCTTGGGATTTGACTCGAGGTCATCGAATTTTATCCACGAGGCAAGTGTATACTTTATTTATTCAGTTGAGTGTGTGTATCTCATATTATAGTTGGTAAACTATATGATTTTTAGGTTGAAACCCTTGAAAAAAAAATTGGGAAATTTGATTTTGAGTTCACAAATGATGTGTTGTTAACTCTTTATGAATTATAGTGTGAAACCCACGTTAATGGTGTGTATATATGGTTAGAAATGGGATGAAATGAGAAATGAGAGTTTAAATTTTTGTAGGGTTTAAATCCAAGAGAAATTGTTATATACCATAAAATAATTGATGTGTTAGTTATAAATCAGTGATTAGATGATTATATTGTGTTTGGTTGGGATTAGAAACCATAAAAATGGAGGATGGGATGATTTTTGGGATTTTTGGAGATGATGAAATTGCCCGAACTATAAACCTTGGATGGGGGGAATAGATTTGCATTTGGGCGAATCGATTCGCATCGGAAGAATTGTAGGACTATCTCGGGTCGAATCAATTCGCATTGGGGGGAATCGATTCTCCTTAGCAGGTCATGAAAGTTTGTCTTCCTTAAGTGTAGGGGGAGAGATAAATTATAAATTTGAGATTAATGTAAGGGAGTCTAGATGTGATATTAGGACTCCTAGATAATGGAATTAAGGGTGAGTAAACCTTGGGTTGAAAGAGAGAACCTTGGATTCGTTAAGTTTACAATTTGCGGTATGGACTTAATGAATGTTTAGGAGGAGTAACATTCGAGGGAAGTCTTTGGCAAGTGTGATTATATATTTATTCGTGGAGAATAAATATGGCCCGATTACAATCGAGTGAATCCTAGGATGAGAGTAGGATGGAATTTTGGATATGGGCTTGAGATGATTAAGATACTATCCAGTAAGTCTTTATTGACGACTCTTATTATAGGTGATGCGATACCTATGGAATTAAAATAAGTTGCGTGCATACTTATTTACTTATTACGAATTAGTTCATTCGGGTTTATATAAATCCTTAAAAGTGATTAAGGGGTGAGCTAAATCTTAAGTAAGAGAATACTTATAGGTTTAGTATTTTAAGTGCGTGAATACTTACATACTATTACGAATGGGAACATTCGGAATTTTGGCTATTGCTTTGAGTGTTGGCGATTATAGCCAGGGTATATTAAGAAGTGATATATATTATATATACGCGTGTTGTTACAATATATATATGATTTGGTTATAATTATATCGGTATTTGAATGATATATTTATGTATACATATATCTCTAGTGCTATCTAGGGTGGTTACGCGATGTGGGCGAATCCCCTGGCTTGAGGAGCAGGGAGAGTACAGTCCCCAGGTCATATCGTCCCGCATATGGATGCGATAATGATTCCACTTTCGGGAGGGAATATGATTGCCTCCACCGTTTAGTATTTTACCATGATCTTGAGTGAGTCAGACTTAATACAAGGGTGAAGTTGAGTATACCTGGATGATGATAGCACTTTGCAACTCCAGCCTCGAGTTATAGCTCGGTGGGATGGTTATTATACTTGTTGTTGTGATATCGGTATAAATATACTTGTTGCGTACATTATATTGCACATATATGAACATGTGAAATCATATAATTTAGACTTGCATCAAGTGTACGATGAATAAGATTTCATTCTCCTTCTGGGAAATTTTTATCCATATTTAAGCTATGATTCATATATTAAAGTGAGAATTATATATACGGGATTTTATATACTAAAGTGAAAATGGTATTTTAAAATAGTGAAAGTTTCGGAATATGAACGGTATCTATATATATTAATGAGAACTATATATATATCTAATCGATGATTATATCAATTAAAGCTTATTTGATAACTTATGATATAACTTATATTATATCACGCCGGGTAGTGACAGTTATGAGTGAAATAGATTACTTAGGCAGGGTATCTTAACTAGGTTATTTAAAAATGTATACGATAGGTGTTCACTATTAGAGGAAAGGTGAGGTGTATCTCATGGGAGTGCGATACCAATTTAAATATGAAAGATTTCATATATTAAAAATATAGCATTTGAAGCACTTGCTAAATATTTTCAAAACTCGGGCTCCAGCCCATTTCTCTATTTTCCCCTTTGTCTTTCTATATATGTATATATATTAGGTGTCCAGACATAGGGACGCCTGGATGATGATTCCTTCTAAGTCACACGTTACTGCAGCAACTTGTTGATGCATGCAGGATTATTTTAGATGCCCATATCCTTGTGATCTAGATAGGAGGTAATGTAGTAACATTTGGGTTGATGTCCCAATTGTATTCATTTATTCTTTTACCGCATTTTAGTTTACGGCACTTCAATTTGGTTATATTATATGTTGTACCGAGTGTTTGGTTATCTTATTTAATTTTAGCTCTGCATATATAAACTTTTGTGATTGTTTTCCTTATGGTTGGTTTGGTTAAAAAGATTAGTTAATTAAAATTTTGACCCCGGGCCTAATAGGCTGTTACTAATATATTAGTTTTCGACAGTGATGCTGAGAATCAACCATATGAAATTTCTGTTTTAATCAGGTATAGGATTGATCACCCGGTATTTTATAATGTGGAGTGTCATGGGGATGATTTTTACGTTGTTTCCTTTAGATCGTTAGCCTAGGTGTGAGGCTAGGTAGTGATTTTTGTAGGCATTCTTCCTAAATGATAGTTTAGGATATATTTGAATTTTGCAGACCTCTAGCTATGGGGCTAGGGGTGGTTTGAGGATTATAGGGTGGGGCTAATATAAAAGATCATAACTTCAGAAATTTGAGAAGTAATGCCTAAGATAATAATTGGGTATAAAAATGAAATTCATATCGCTAATATGTATTGGGCTAACAATAAAGGGGAAACCGTCTATAGCGATGTGGGTGTATGTGGGCATCACCAATACGTGCAAGGCTAAGAGAATACGGGTGAACTGGCTATAATGACGTGTCATGTGCGGAACCTAAATAATATGTTCCAGCTAACAAAATTGGGCAAAATGGCTATAGTGAGAGGATTGTGTGTAGTGTATAGAATTGGGCATGCCAACAATATGTGGAAGATTCGTAAAGGAGTGAACTGGCTATACTGGTGTCAAATAAATAAAAACCGAGTAGAATTAATTAAATTAAATTATGGAAATAGAATTAATAGCTTTAACAAATTATATGATGATATAGAATAATTGGACTTAAACAATTGGGCTGGCTTAGTTGTGGGTAGATGGTAGAAGTTTATTTCTACTCGCATATATATATGAGCTAGGCTATAGTACATCATGCTCTATACATCACTCGTGCATCACACCTAATTCTAGGCCCTAAAAAACTTTTTTTTTTCAAATTTTATACTTTTTTCCTTGAAATTAAACTTCCATTGAACCCATATGCAAAAAATTATGTCAAAGTACATTTCATATCTGTTTTTAAAACATCCACAAAAAATTGCTAAAAATACCTTATTTATAAGGGTCTGCGCCAGCAGTTTTTTGTGGATTATTTAAAATCCCTACATAATGTATTTTGACCTAATTTTTTACATATGGGTTGATTGGAAGGTTAACTTCAAGGGAAAAATATAAAATTTGAAAAAAACATTTTCTAGGGCCTAGAATTAGGTGTGATGTACAGTGTGATGTAGGTGAGCCCTCCTCTCTCTCTCTCTCTCTCTCTCTCTCTCTATATATATATATATATATATATATATATATATATATATATATATATTGTTCAATTTAAAATACTCTATTATGATGTTTATCATGTATAATGTTATTTTCTACGTTCACAAACAATAATTGGGAGTAGTACCTAGTATTCATGCGGTGGGCTCTGACCTATTATGTTGACCTACATTTTAGGTATAGTGTTGGAGTAGCTGCATCGGAGAGATTGGAGATTTTTGGGAGTGTAGCTGGAGACTTATTTACCATCTTTGGCAGTTTGGAGTTCCTTTCCATTTTGTCATATTTATTATGAGGCTTTCATTTATGGATTGGATTTTTCAATCGGTTCCCAGTTTTTTACGATTTCTATCAGATATTTATTATTGGGTGATTTCATTTGAGTTATATTTATTTGGAGTTGGATTTATTTTGGAGATAACGTGGTGATGGATTTTTTATTTGTATGAATGGTTAAATTTGATAGATAAATTTGATTATTATCTTGTGATTTTTTTTTAATGTCTCATATTTCTGTCACGTGCTAAGAATGATAACATATTTAATGATGCCTGGTGTAGTTTGGTAGCGACGGTTGGCCACCTCGCTTTTTAGAATGCGCATGCACGGAGTCACAAACGGTATCAGAGCATGGTCTTAGGTCTCAAAGGTTGTGAGTTCATTTAGCTTCCACATTGCCTATCCTTGATTCCTTTGGTGACTTTTACTCTTAATTATTCTGAGTTTGATGTTATTTGGTTCATGTCTTTTCAGATGGTGAACACTAGGAGATCTGGAGATAAGAAAGGTCCCGCGGCTTCGAGGAGGTGGCTCAGTTTGTTTTGGGTGCCAAGCAGTTAGCGACTATTGTTCATGAGGCCACAATGTCTAGTGTTGAGATTCGACGAAAAAAATAGGAGACTCTAGAGGCACAGTAAGAAGGTACACCCACTTCAGTTTGGGACAAGGTGAGGGCCAGTTTTCATAAGGGAAATCCTCCAACCTTTGCAGGGGATCTGAGCCAACCGTTGATCACCAATGGAAGAGAGATATAGAGAGACACTTGAGAATGGGAGATTGTACTCATGTACAAAAAAATATGTTGGCCATATTTAAGCTGACTAGGGATGCGTTATAGTGATGGGAGAGTGTCATCACATCTGAGGATATGGATCAATTGAACTTTGGAGACTTTCTGGTGAAGTTCAATGACAAGTATTTTCCTCACTCTATTAGGAGCAAAAAGAGGAAGTTTTTGGACTTAGAGCATGGTTCGAAATTAGTTGTTGAGTATGAGCAAGATTTCACCAATCTGTCAATGTTTGTATCAGAGGAGGTGAACATCAAAGCGAAAAATATGGAATTTTTCATTAAGGGTCTGTGATGGTCTATTAAGCAGATAGTGTTTGGTAATACGACGTACACTAATTACACCAAGGTGGTGGATGTCGCATTGTTTTTGTGGCAAGAGAAAGTGAACTTCCCAAAGAAGTTCGGAAGGAGACATGGGCCAAATGGCCAAGGAGGGGAGAATAGTGGTTACAGTCATCATACGTGTAAGAGACATCGAGTAGATTAGGATCAAAAAGTCTTTCAATAAGGTAATAGTGTCCCACAGTGCCCTCATGGGAAGGGACATGTACAAAAGGGTGATCGAGTACCAATTAGGAAATTTAGAACTTTTAGGGGCATGTGTTACAATTGGAGGGAAATAGGAAATAGATCTTCCAAGTGTCCGAAGAAGCCAGACTAGTAGAGTAAGGGAGCACATGGTCCGTAAGGCCAAGGGCGTCTAGCACCGACGTCACTCCATGAACTGTGAGCGCTAGTAGTACTTGCAATGGGTAGGGTTTATTTACTTTCGACTCTGGAGCCCCAGGCACGATAGGCTCAGTAGGAGCTAAGGCGTGGCTAGGGGCATAGCATGTTATGCAATTATAGTCCTAGATATGTCGAGTTAATATATATATATATATATATATATATATATATATATATATATATATATATATATATATATATATATATATATATATATATTGTATTTTGTTCACAGGGTAGGTGCGTGTAGGATTGGGTGTATGGGTGCCACATTGTGACATTCCATGGGTAGGCATATGCAAGCCTTATATTTTTGCTCGATTTTTACATTTATACTTCGTCGAATTTCGAGGATGAAATTCCTGCGCTAGTGGGAGGTAAGTAATACCCCGTAGTTTAGAACGTTTATTTGAACCGTGTAAATAAAAAATTGGAGATTTGTTTTCTTCTAATTTGAAATTTTTTTAGCATTTAAAATGTTGTTTTTTTATTGGAGAAATTTGACTTTAATTGGAATTGAAATCGGGGGGAAAATTCATTCTTTATTTACTTATATAAAATTTTGGGGTGACCTGGGTACTTGTTGAGGTCCGCATCGATTTGGTCAAGTGGACGAATCGATTCACCCCTGACAGTGTCGACCGGTAGGATTTTTTTGTCTTTTAGTTTGTTTAAAATCTATACTCATGTATTATAAATTAAACTCGGGATTGGACTTTATCAAACACTTTCATATTAACCCTAAGAGCAATTTCCTCCCTGGTTTACATCTCCTTTCATCTAGAAAACCCTAACCTCATCTAAAAGCAAATTCAATCCAAGTTTGGAAGGCTCAAACCAAGTTTTCTCAAGGTCATTCAAGAAGGTGTTTTTATTGCCTTCTCGAAAGGAACGCACCCATCCAAGTAGAATTTTCAAAACCTTTTTTTTACATGCATGAATACTTATATTGTTCCCCTTTAGTATTATGAGTTTTAAATGTTGCCTAAACACTAATAACCATTATTTTCCTCAAATAAATTAAAAAGACTAATTAGGAGAGGTGAAACTAAATTTGGGACTATTTTTACTAAAATCTTTAATATGAATTAGGACTCAAAACCTTTGTATACTTAGATTAAAGGTTCAGATTTCATTAGAATTTAGGACGTTTGCATGTAGAATAAATTGTAACAATTTTATAAATTGATTTTGACACGTAAATCCATTGTAATTATGTTCATCTTGTAGAGTAGAGATTTATTGTTGAATGTCCCCCAAAATATGCATGTGAATAGAAATTTTATAGATTGATTAGAAAACAAATTATTTAAATTAATGTTGTAATTAAATGAACATAATTTGGATAAGTAGCGATCTTGTGTTTAATTTAAAGAATTTTTGTGATTAGTTGAAAGTATGCCATATGTCATTTGCTAAATGTTAATAATATTTTACACCGCGGGGACGATGGGATTGTTGGGGGTAGTTAAAGATCTCACCTTATTTTAGGTTTCTTGCAAGGTATGGAACTAGTAGGTAGACCTTAGTTACTGGCAACACTTTATAGGTATGAGACTAGTTAGTGTAGATTTTTAAGGAGGGACAACTCTGGGGTGGGGCTGATTTTTACGTTCTTTCCTTTAGATCCTTAGCCTAGGTGTGAGTCTTGGTAGTGATTTGGTAGGTATTCTTCGTAAATGATAGGTTAGGGTATTTTTGAATTTTTCATACCTCTAGTTATCGGGTTGGGGGTGGTTTGAGGATTATAGGGTGGGACTAATATAAAAGATGGTAACTTCAGAAATTTGAGAATTAATGCCTAAGATAATAACTGGGTATAAAAAAGGAAATTTTTGTCTCCAATATGTAATGGGCTAAAAATAAAGGGGAAACTGTCTATAGCGATGTGGGTGTATGTTGGCGTCACCAATACGTGCAAGGCTGACAGAATATGGGCGATATGGATATAGTGACGTGTTGTGTGTGGAACCTCAACAATATGTTCCGACTAAGAAAATTGGGTGAACTGACTATCGTGAGGGGATTTTGTATAGTGTATAGAATTGGGCATGCCAACAATATGGGCAGTATTCGAAAAGGAGTGAACTAACTATACATGTGTCGAATAAATAAAAATCGAGTAGAATTAATTTAATTAAATTGTAGAAATGGAATTAATAGCTTCCAAAAATTATATGATGAAATAGAATAATTGAACTTAAACAATTGTGGTGGCTTAGCTGTGGGTAAATGGTAGTAGTTTATTTTTACTCTCATGTTAATATATATATATATATATATATATATATATATATATATATGTATATATATATATATATATGTGTGTGTGTGTGTGTGTGTGTGTGTGTGTGTTTGTGTGTGTGTGTGTATCGTTTAATTTAAAATACTATATTATGATGTTTATCATGTATAATGACATCGTCTGCATTTACAGACAATAATTTGGAGGAGTAACTGGTATTCATGCGATGGGATCTAACCTATTGCGTTGACTAAAATTTTAGGTATAGTGCTGGAGTAACTGTGTCGGAGTGATTGGAGTTTTTTAGGAGTGTAGTTGGAGATTGATTTACTATCTTTAGTACTTCAGAGTTACTTTCCATTCGGTCGTATTTATTATGAAACTTTCATTTATGGATTTGGTTGTCCAATCGGTTCCCCAGTTATTTAAGATTTCTATCAGATATATATTGTTGGGTGATTTCAATTGATTTATATTTACTTATGGATTTATTTTGAAGATAACGTGGTGATGGATTTTAAAGTTCTATGAGTGGTTATATTTGTATGATAAATTTGATTATTATCTTATGGAACTTTTTTAAATGTGTCATGTATCTATCCGATGCTGAGAATGATAACTTATTTAGTGACGTTCAAGGTAGTTTGGCGGCAGCGGCAGGCCAACTCGCTTTATAGAATGCGTGTGGTGTCACAAATGGTATCAGAGCATGGTCTTATGGAACTTTGATAAATTTGATTATTTCATTTGAGTTATATTTATTTGGAGTTGGATTTATTTTGGATACAACATGGTGATGGATTTTTAATTTGTATGAATGGTTATATTTGTTGGATAAATTTGATTATTATCTTTTGGAAATTTTTTAACGGTGTCATATATCTATCATATGTTGAGAATGATAACTTATTTAGTGACACTCGGTGTAGTTTGCAGTGGTGGCTGGACACCTCAGTTTTTAGAATGCGAGGGGTGCCACAAATGGTATCAGAGCATGGTCTTAGGTGTCGTAGGTTATGTGACACACCCCAACCCAGTTACTTATAATTAAGTTTTAAAGTCAAAGTGAGTCAAACCATAATTAATCTAACCAACCCATAATCACGAATTTTGATTTCAGAGTCATCATTGTAAATCCATATAACTGAAAACCTTTTTACAACATCAGAGTAATCATGTCCATAAAAACTTTCTTGAAGGATAAGTTAACTTAATTACATCATTTACATTTACACAAAATCATAGTTTCTCCCATACCTGGCTAACCCAACCCTACCTCCTAGATTTGGCAGTGACATCGCTTTACCTGAAAAATGTGAACATAGGAACCATGAGCAAAAAAATAGCCCAGTGAATGCATCACTACTATACTACTGCATAAATTTACATGCAATATATCATGTCCATATAATTATGAATTAACTTATCCGGCTCATTCATAATGAATGACCAACTTTTCCGAATCATAATTCACATATCCTGTCTAAATAGACAATTCTCCCCCATTCCTGGTCGAGGAGTAACCCCTTGTCATTAATAGACAAATCTCGCCCATTCCTGGTCGAGGAGTAACCCCTCATTTCGGTAAACCAAAATTAACAATTTCATATTCATTATATTATGATCATTTCACTAACACGATAGAAATATCTCTTTCTAGTGAGTACACTCACCTTGGTTGACAACTATGTATTCACGTTTTCTTCTGGTGGAGCTGAACTGGGTTGATTAGACCTTACACCTGTCAATCCAACTAAATCAGTACTGAACCTCAATCATAAATATTATCCAAACATAATTATGTAACTTTCCATGACTATACATCAACAATATAATTCCAATTAAGTCACATTCCATAAAACATAGGTAAAGGCAAAACAATGATATACATGTTGATAAAGTTACGGACATTCAACCGTAGGAAATACCTTATGAGGAATTTATAACCAAAGTCAAGTAAACATGAAATTATACTCCTCAATGTATATACACATGAAACATGTACTCAAAGTACCCTTTGTAAGGACGAAATACAAACATTCATTCAAGGGGTACCCAGTATGGCCTGAAATTATTGTCTTACATACTTAACCATCCTATATTCCTAAATTGTACAAATACAGGGGTCCAAACTCATCAATATGAAAACATATATGAATATAATATCCAGTACAAGTGACGGTGTAATTTTTCAAGCTTCCTAGGTCAAGTTATGGCCATTTCTTTACAACACAAGAAATCTTCCCTACAAGCTCCTCTATTGTTCCTTCAACTTCCAAGAATTTTCATAATTTTTCTCCAACATAACTTTCCATGATTTTCAACCCATTTTCATTACACATACTTAATCGTACAGAATTAAAGTTTTGTAATTATTTGACTTCATTTGCTATCTCAAAAGCTTGACTAAACTCAGGGCATACCGAAATGAAGTATAAAAACAGAAATCATCTACCAACTTGAAATCATCATTACGGCCTAACCACAAGGATATAAATTCTAATTTTCAGATATGATATGAATATATGAGTCTATTTTCATATACAATTGGAATTTCTCAATTATAGGAAGTACACAAAGAGATATCCAAGTTTGAATACAAGGGGTTTCAATACAAAGCAATTTTTAAGGGTTTATGCATTCAACTTAACTTAAACTTGCATATATTCATACATATGCACCCAAGCATGAAAGGTCAATAAACAAATCAAGAATTTATATCATATAAATCATAAATATATAAAAAATAACAAGATTTGCAATTAGGATTACCTTCGGGGCTTTTACGTAATTTCCACGGATTTTTCTACACTTTTTCTCCTCACTTTTTCTTCCTAAACATCAACTTTCTATTTCCTCAAGCTAACAACACTTGAAACTGAACCTAGGCTTTGTTTTGCTGAAGAAATATGTTAGAGGGAGGGTTTTAAGTCGGCCAAGGCTGCCTCCCAAGCCAACCAATCAATTTAAAACATTTGGTTTAATAAAGGACAAAATACCACTTAAAGGGAATGGACAACTTTGCCCTTTGTTCGTAATTTCGGTATAACTCTTTACTCGGACATCCATTTGATGATCCGTTTGTTGTGTTACAACCCTAACTCACATGTCTACAACTACCTAGTTTTCACCTCAAGTCATTTATAATGTTATAAAGGTCAAAACTAGTCTCTAACAGGAACCTTTCCATCGAAAACAACAAAATTTGTGTTTGTAAATAATTCGACCTTTTATCATTTATGAAAGTAGGATTATAATAAACAAAATCACTTAACATTAGATATACTAATATCACATTATTCATATCACATAATATAAGCATTATTTAAATATAATTTATCGTAATTATATTCGGGTTGTCACAACTTCCCCCCCTTAGAAAATTTCGTCCCCGAAATTTAATATAAAGGTCACTTACCAAACAAATGGGGATACTGTTTCCTCATGCTATCCTCCGTTTCCCAAGTTTCTTCTTTAACTCCATGGCTCATCCACATAAACTTAACTATGGGAATAACTTTATTTCTCAATACTTGCTCCTTACGATCAGTAATTTCCATTGGTTCCTCGATGTACGACAAGTCTTCCTTCAGTTCAATTGGTTGAGTTTTCAACTGATGAGATGGATCCGCCAAATACTTACGAAGCATCAATACGTGAAACACATCATGTAAACGGGATAAATCTGGAGGTAATGCTAATCTATAAGCCAGGGGCCCAATTCTTTCCAACACCTCATATGGTCCAATGTATCTTGGACTTAGTTTCCCCTTTTTGCCAAATCTCATAACGCCTTTCCATGGTGAAATATGCAGGAATAAAAAATCTCCCTTCTGAAATTCTAATGGATACTTCCTCTTATCTGCATAAAATTTCTGCCTACTTTGTGCTATCTTTATCCGTTCCCGAATAATTTTGATCTTTTCAGTCGTCACATCTATTAATTCAGGACCCAACATTTTCCTTTCACCCACTTCATCCCAACACAAAGGCGTTCTACATTTCTTCCCATACAAAGCTTCATAAGGAGCCATACCAATAGTCGACTGATAACTATTATTATATGAAAATTTCATTAATGTCAAATGATCATCCCAACTACCTTTGAAGTCAAATACACAGGCTCGTAACATGTCTTCTAATATTTGAATCGTCCTTTCTGATTGCCCATCAGTATGTGGATGAAACGCAGTGCTGAACTTCAAACTTGTGCCCATGGCATTCTGGAGACGAGGCCAAAACTTAGAAGTGAACGTTGGATCTCTATCTGATATAATTGACACCGGTTCCCCATGTAAACGGATAATCTCATCAATGTACATACGTGCATACTTGTCAACAGTGTAGGTGGTCTTAACTGGGAGAAAATGAGCTGACTTCGTCAGTCGGTCTACAATCACCCAAATAGAATCATGCCCCTTTGGTGACAGGGGTAATCCTGTAACAAAGTCCATCATTATATGATCCCACTTCCGTTCTGGAATAGGCAAAGACTGCAATAATCCTGCCGGCTTCTGATGCTCTGCTTTCACTTGCTGGCATACTAAACATTTAGCTACAAACTCTGCAATCTCACATTTCATATTGTTCCACCAGTAATATTCTTTCAAATCTCTGTACATTTCGGTACCTCCCGGATGCATAGAATATATAGAACTATGTGCCTCTTCTAATATATCTTTCTTTAAGGGTGGATCATTCGGTACACAAATCCTATTTTTATAACACAACGATTCATCATTCTTAATCTCAAAGTCACTCTCTCTACCATCCCGAACTTCTTGTTTCTTCTTCTCAAGGAATGGATCACTGGTCTGCAAATTTCGTATGCGCTCGGCCAATAAAGGTCTCATTGTGACATGTGCTAATAATCCTCCCCTTTTTGAAAACTTCAATTCAATCCCCATCGATGCCAAGTCAAGAATATTTCCAACACGGGCACACTGTATGCAACCAAGCATCCCTGATGATTTTCGACTCAAAGCAGCTGCTACTACATTGGCCTTCCCAGGATGATGATGAATGGTACAGTCATAGTCTTTAATCAGCTCTATCCAACGCCTCTGTCTCAAATTCAGTTCTTTCTGTGTAAACAAGTATTTCAAACTTTGATGATTCGTAAATATCTCATAAGTTTCTCCATAGAAGTAATGTCTCCATAACTTTAAAGAAAAAACAATGGTTGCTAGCTCCAGATCGTGTGTAGGGTAGTTTCGTTCATGCGTCTTTAATTGTCTGGAAGCATATGCTATTACCTTCCCATTCTGCATAAGAACACATCCTAAACCCCGAAATGAAGCATCTGTATAGATCACAAAAGACTCATTCCCACATGGAATAGTAAGTGTAGGGGCTGAAACCAACCGATTCTTTAATTCTTTAAAACTCCTCTCACATTCTTCATCCCATACAAACTTCACTTCTTTACGAGTCAACTTTGTCAGTGGTAATGCTATTGCTAAAAATCCCTTAATGAATCTACGATAGTAACCTGCCAATCCTAGGAAACTCCTAATTTCTGTCACATTCATAGGACTCTCCAATTCAACAATTGCTTCCACCTTCTTTGGATCAACATATATCCCATTTCCTGAGACAATGTGCCCTAAAAACTCAATTTCATTCAACCAAAACTCACACTTGCTGAATTTAGCAAACAATTTCTTCTCTCTCAAAATCTGCAATACAAGTCTCAAATGCTTCTCATGTTCCTCCATGCTACGCGAGTAATCAACACATCGTCTATGAATACAATCACAAAGGAATCAATGAAAGGGTGGAATACCCGGTTCATTAAATCCATAAAAACTGCCGGAGCATTAGTCAATCCAAAAGGCATCACCAAAAACTCATAGTGCCCATATCGAGTCCGAAAAGATGTTTTGGAAATATCACAATCCTTCACTTTCAGTTGGTGGTAACCCGATCTCAAATCAATCTTCGAAAATATAGTGGCCCCCTGTAATTGATCAAACAAGTCATCGATACGAGGTAGAGGGTATTTATTTCTAATGGTCACCTTATTCAACTGCCGATAATCAATACATAATCGCATTGTCCCATCTTTCTTTTTCACAAATAACACGGGTGCTCCCCATGGTGAAACACTAGGCCGAATGAAACCTCTGCTTATCAGATCTTGTAATTGTACTTTTAATTCTTTCAACTCCGCTGGTGCCATTCTATATGGAGCAAGAAAAATTGGACCAGTACCTGGAACTAATTCAATAGAAAACTCTACTTCCCTATCGGGTGGCAATCCCGGCAATTCTTCTAGGAAGACATCAGAAAACTCTCTAACCACTGGTATATCTTCAACTTTAAGTGCTTCCTTACTAACATCAACCACATACGCTAAATACACTATACAACCCTTACTCAATAACTTTCTGCTCTTTATTGCTGAGATAAGACAATTAGGGGCAACATTCCTTTCTCCTATAAATTGGAACTTGGGTTCACCAGGCAAATGAAATGTAACTTCTTTGCAAAAATAATCAATGGAAGCATGGTATGATGATAACCAATCCATCCCCAATATAATATCAAAATCTCGAATGGCCAACGGTATCAAATCAACATAGAAATCTCGTTCCCCCATTCGTAAGATACAATCTTTATAAACATGCTCAACCAGAATCACACTTTCCATTGGGGTAGAAATATATAAGGCACAATTGAGAAATGAACATGGTCTACCCAAATATGAAACAATATCTAATGCCACAAATGAATGCGTAGATCCAGGATCAATGAGTACATATAAATCTTTGT
Organism: Sambucus nigra; assembly: GCA_949130495.1. Classification (NCBI taxonomy): domain Eukaryota; kingdom Viridiplantae; phylum Streptophyta; class Magnoliopsida; order Dipsacales; family Adoxaceae; genus Sambucus; species Sambucus nigra. The sequence continues at coordinate 313,288,623 of OX422209.1, read as the reverse complement.
TCGCAATAGAGAGTTTACCTGTAACCACTTCAGGTGTAGCATGGGCATCTTGCAGCGTCATTGCAAACACTCTTCCTCCTTCCTTCAATCCACTTGCTTGTCATGTACCTCTTCCCCTGGTGGCACTTCCTGGAGAGGATCCTTTATGAGGCCCCACACTACTGACTGAAATTGCTCTTGATAGCATAGGGCAATTCTTTCTCAGATGGCCCTTCTGATGACAATTGAAACATTCTATACTCTGTAGCTTTGGGCAATTTCTTTTTATATGGCCTGATGTACCACAAAAGAAACAAACGTTCGAATCTCCTTGCGCGGAAGCTTCTGAGCCTCTTCCACTACTAGCCTCACTCCTCTGCAAACCACCCCCCATGCCTCTACCATGCTGAAGTTTCTGCCCTCCAAGTCTTGAATATTCTGTATCACTACCTTTTTGATAACTTGGATTGAATCTGCTTCTTTTTACACCTCGTTCTCGATTCCTTCTTGCTTCATTCACGTCATTTTCTACCAGCAGGGCTTTATTCACCAAGGCTGAATAATTAACAGTCTCTAAAGTCGATAGCCTTGATTTAATAACTAACTCCAGTCCATCGAGAAATCGGCTACACATATCTTCCTCATTCTGTATAAACCTCGAAGCAAAACGAGATAAGGCTGTAAGTTTAGCTTCGTATTCTCTAACTGTCATACTCCCCTGATTCAACATGAAATATTCCTTCTCCTTTTGTTTTTGATACATTGGGGGAAAATATTTGTCATACAAGGCTTTAACAAAAGCATCCCATGAGATCACATTCCCGCCTCTTGGAGTAATCAATAAATATTTTGTGGCATCCCACCAGTACTTAGCTTCTCCTTTCAGCATATACGCCGCCAAGGTTACCTGTTGATTTTCAGTCATCCTCATTACCCCAAAGATAAGTTCAATTTCTTTAACCCATACTTCTGCCTCTGCTGGATCAACTGCTCCTTCAAATGAGGGTGGGTTCATCTTAATAAATTTCTCATGTGAAGTACTTCTTCCTTCCCAGTGTATCACCTCCTCAGCCCTAGCCAAGGCTTGTGCCTCTAGTTTCCTGGTCAGTTGTTCTTCCATCTGTGCCATAAATCTAGCTTGCTGCTCTTCCATTAGAGTCATAGCACGTGCCATTTTTTGCATATTTGTCAGTTGTTCTGGCTCGGGTTCCACATTTATCTGAACAGGTTGCTCAACCTCCGCTTCTGCGGGAATATTTGAAGCCTCATCATCTATTCCCACATTCACATTCCCTTGTTCCATTCTCTTATATCTGTAATGAATCAAAGATATAACAACATGGAGATATACATATCTTTCCTAACATAATCGTTAGTATCAAATAAAATATATTTCTAACATTCACTGCCAAATCTAGACTCTTCTCACTCCAGAACCTCTAAAACCTAGGCTCTGATACCAAAAGCTGACACACCCCAACCCAGTTACTTATAATTAAGTTTGAAAGTCAAAGTGAGTCAAACCATAATTAATCTAACCAACCCATAATCACGAGTTTTGATTTGAGAGTCATCATTGTAAATCCATATAACTGAAAACCTTTTTACAACATCAGAGTAATCATGTCCATAAAAACTTTCTTGAAGGATAAGTTAACTTAATTACATCATTTACATTTACACAAAATCATAGTTTCTCCCATTCCTGGCTAACCCAACCCTACCTCCTAGATTTGGCAGTGACATCGCGTTACCTGAAAAATGTGAACATAGGAACCATGAGCAAAAAATAGCCCAGTGAATGCAACACTACTATACTACTGCATAAATTTACATGCAATATATCATGTCCATATAATTATGAATTAACTTATCCGTCTCATTCATAATGAATGACCAACTTTTCCGAATCATAATTCACATATCCTGTCTAAATAGACAATTCTCCTCCATTCCTGGTCGAGGAGTAACCCCTTGTCATTAATAGACAAATCTCCCCCATTCCTGGTCGAGGAGTAACCCCTCATTTCGGTAAACCAAAATTAACAATTTCATATTCATTATATTATGATCATTTCACTAACACGATACAAATATCTCTTTCCAGTGAGTACACTCACCTTGATTGACAACTATGTATTCATGTTTTCTTCTGGTGGAGTTGAGCTGGGTTGATTAGACCTTACACCTGTCAATCCAACTAATTCAGTACTGAACCTCAATCATAAATATTATCCAAACATAATTATGTAACTTTCCATGACTATACATCAACAATATAATTCCAAATAAATCACATTCCATAAAACATAGGTAAAGGTAAAACAATGATATACATGTTGATAAAGTTACGGACATTCAACCGTAGGAAATACCTTATGAGGAATTTATAACCAAAGTCAAGTAAACATGAAATTATACTCCTCAATGTATATACACATGAAACATGTACTCAAAGTACCCTTTGTAAGGACGAAATACAAACATTCATTCAAGGGGTACCCAGTATGGCCTGAAATTATTGTCTTACATACTCAACCATCCTATATTCCTAAATTGTACAAATAAAGGGGTCCAACCTCATCAATATGAAAACATATATGAATATAATATCCATTACAAGTGACGGTGTAATTTTTCAAGCTTCCTAGGGCAAGTTATGGCCATTTCTTTACAACACAAGAAATCTGCCCTACAAGCTCCTCTATTGTTCCTTCAACTTCCAAGAATTTTCATAATTTTTCTCCAATATAACTTTCCATGATTTTAAACCCATTTTCATTACACATACTTAATCGTACAGAATTAAAGTTTCATAATTATTTGACTTCATTTGCTATCTCAAAAGATTGACTAAACTCAGGGCATACCGAAATGAAGTATAAAAACAGAAATCATCTACCAACTTGAAATCATCATTACGGCCTAACCACAAGGAGATAAATTCTAATTTTCAGATATGATATGAATATATGATTCTATTTTCATATCCAATTGGAATTTATCAATTATAGGAAGTACACAAAGAAAATTGCAAGTTTGAATACAAGGGGTTTCAATACAAAGCAATTTTTAAGGGTTTATGCATTCAACTTAACTTAAACTTGCATATATTCATACATATGAACCCAAGCATGAAAGGTCAATAAACAAATAAAGGATTTATATCATATAAATCATAAATATATGAAAAATAACAAGATTTGCAATTAGGATTACCTTCGGGGCTTTTACGTAATTTCCACGGATTTTTCTACACTTTTTCTCCTCACTTTTTCTTCCTAAACATCAACTTTCTATTTCCTCAAGCTAACAACACTTGAAACTGAACCTAGGCTTTGTTTTGCTGAAGAAATATGTTAGAGGGAGGGATTTAAGTCGGCCAAGGCTGCCTCCCAAGCCAACCAATCAATTTAAAAAAATTTGGTTTAATAAAGGACAAAATACCACTTAAAGGGAATGGACAACTTTGCCCTTTGTTCGTAATTTCGGTATAACTCTTTACTCGGACATCCATTTGATGATCCGTTTGTTGTCTTACAACCCTAACTCACATGTCTACAACTACCTAGTTTTCACCTCAAGTCATTTATAATGTTATAAAGGTCAAAACTAGTCTCTAACATGAACCAATCCATCGAAAACAACAAAATTTGTGTTTGTAAATAATTTGACCTTTCATCATTTATGAAAGTAGGATTATAATAAACATAATCACTTAACATTAGATATACTAATATCACATTATTCATATCACATAAGATAATCATGATTTAAATATAATTTATCATAATTATATTCGGGTTGTCACATTATGAGTTCGTCTAGCTTCCACATTGCCTATCTTTGTTCCTGTCTTTTCAGATGGCGAACACTAGGAGATCTAGAGATAGGAAACAATGTTCAGTGTTCGATCTTGCGACTCTAGGGAGGCGGGGTCAGTTTGTTTTGGGTGCCGAGGAGTTAGCGGCTATCATTCGCGAGGCCACAATGGCCGGTATTGATATCGGGAGACAATAATGGGTGACTCTATAGGCACAACAACAGGGTACACACACTTCACTTTGGGACAAGGTTAGAGCCAGTTTTCATAAGGGAAATTAACCCACCTTCGTATGTATCTGACCCAATGGTTACTCACCAATGGAGGAGAGATCTGGAGAGCCACTTGAGATATGATATATGGAGAGGTTATTTTGACTGTTTAGGGTGAGGGACCAGGTTTTGTGACGTGTATCACCTACGAAGGGAATAATGAGAATCGGTACAACAAAGGGAAATTGGCACCAAGGTACATTGGGCTATTTCTTATTATCGAGTGGATTGGGACAGTTACCTATAGACTTGGGTTGTCGGAACACTTGCATAGGATTGATGATGCGTTCCATATTTCTTTATTGAGGAGGTAACTCCAGGATGAGTTGACTCACACGCACATTGCGCTGGAACAAATTGACTTACAAACTGATAGTTCGTATAAGGAGAGACCGATGGCTATCCTAGATCGTAGAAAGAGGAGATTGAGGTCATAGGTTGTTCCACTTGTGCGTGGCTAGTGGGATCACCATAATGTTGAAGAGTCCACTTGGGAGCGTAAGGTTAAGATGCAAGAAAAATATCAAGAGTGGTTCTCACCAGGTATACTTTATTTTTTGAATTTCGGGAAGAAATTATGTTGTAAGGGGAGAAGTATATAACGCCCCGTATTCTTAATGAATTTTAAATATAGGATTAATCAAATTAAATATGAAAAAACAATTTATAATTAATCTGGATTAAAATAAATATTAACTAGCGAGACGAGGGTTAGTATTTATTGATGTGAATTTTATTGATTACTACTTGGGTAATAAAGTAATATATGACTATGAACTTATTAAAATTGTCTCGAGTGAAAAATACGACAGTTATAGTAATTAAGTCGGGACGCGTGTGTCAGTCGTGACAGGACTCAATTTAATGAAATAAAAAGTAATTTATTTTTAAGTCATTCAAATGGTCATTTCAAGTGCGCCAAAGTATCCGTAAGGATCGATATAGTCCGAAAAGTCTAACCGGAGGATTAGTATTGGTCCTATGGCAATTTTAGGTCAAACCAGCACCCCGGGAGGATATTTTGGTCATTTTTATTTTTTGGGGAATAATACCTATGAATTTCTAGGTGCAATATAACTGATTAGATAAGGGGGGTTAGGGATAGTTATATGAGAAACAAAGAAAATCCATAGAGATGCCATAGGAGGAAGAGTAGAGGAGTTCCAAGGCTATAACCACCTTCTTGCACAACCACTACCGTCGTATTGTAGATCGAGGAGAGGATAACACCAATATACCCATCATCTTCAACGAATTAGAACTACCAAAAGAGGAAATTGTTTAATCTTGAAAACTTATAGCATATATGTTGTCCATGTTAGTGTCGGTTGAATTAACTATGAAATTCATTTGATTTGAATGAACTTTTGAAGACATATATCATTATCTTGAGTGAAATTGATATAGAATATATTTTGGGTGAAATTGATTTAAAATAGGATCCTCCATGTAGGTAGTATGAAAACCATGAAATTATATTGAATCTTGATGAAGAAATCTGTGTTTTGATGGGTATGATTGAACTCTCGAACAATTTCTTGAATTTAAAAAAGTCTATGAAATAGGGTAAACTAAATCGTCATTTTAGAAACTTTTTTGACCAGTTTCGGTGCCGAAAATGGATACTTTGTCCATAATTCCTCCTAGAAAATTCTGTTTTCTGATGCATTTTTTCCAAAACGTCTCTGAAATGCCTCAAAATTGCATTTTAAAAATCTGGCCAGATTCGTGAGGGAAATTTTAAGAAATGTTATTTTTAGTTGTTATTCCATTGGAGGTTGTCTAGATTGATTGATTGTGATTATTGCTCTATAATAAGGACACTAGACCTAAAGTGTAGATTAGGTTTACATAAAGTGAGACGAATAAATATTGGGATAATTGAGAAAATTATTTTGTTTGAGTTAAAACCTTGTGACGTAGTTAATTAGAGGGAAAGGGAATAACCCACGATGATTATTAGGGTAAATTATTAGTGGGAAAATTGGGTTAATTACGTTAAAAGATTCTACGGTAGTGAATCATCCTTCGGGAAAATACGATGGGGAGAATATTTGTAAGTTAATAAATATGTTGATAGTACTAGTGAGAAAAAATAATACTACGTATGAATTATAATATTCGGGATATGTGTATACCTAAATTTTTATAGGTTGTTTGAATACCTATTGCTTGATTTATTATATGTATGACATACATACGCTTCTTGCTAACACGGGAGGTTTATGCGTCGGGACAGTCATATGCAGATGAGCCTTCGGGGGGATCTTTGACTTATACCTTAGAAATGGAACCTAGGTACGGGCTATCTATGATAATGATAGCGATGTCGGTCATATGGGTGTGTAGGTATGTGCATAACCCTTAGGCTTGGCACTATGTTCGCCTCCAATATATGTGATTTGTATTTATAGTTCGTGAGTGATACCGAATTTATCGTCCTTTATACAATGCATGATGTACCAGGACATGATAGCAGATTATCATACACCGCAACTGAGTCTAGGGGTGACGCATTAGTATATATATAGTATAGTGATGGATCTCTCTCTCTCTCTCTCTCTCTCTCTCTCTCTCTATATATATATATATATATATATATATATATATATATATATATATATATATATATATATATATATATGCTTGTTATATTATCTATCGTGTGAAATTTATAGATAAGAAAGCTAATGGAATCTTAAATAACTTATGTATGTGATCATTTAACCTTATTGTGAACACTCTTATTCGGGATAGTAAATGCGGAAATATTTAATAATATATATTATGTGGTAAATATGGGACATTAATATGAGTGATAGTTTAGAAGGTTTATGACTACGATCTAGTTAGGTGTGATAATGATAACTACAATGGCCCGGAGGTAAGTTAGGCGTGTACAATAGTTAAGAGGTGAGAATCTCATGTGAGAGCTCGAAAAGCTAACATGTGTATAATATTTATTTTACTGCATTTTAAATACTTGCTAAAACATTTTTAAATATTTTACACTTGAGCTCTGACCCGTCTCTTGCAAATCTATTTTCTCTTGTACAACTATTTTAGGTGTCCATCCACAGGGAAACCGTCGGACCATTTGATGCGTTGCAGCTAGTGTGGGGGTTGAAGGTCCTCATATTTAGATGCCTCCGTCATTATCATCTCAGTTTAATGGTTAGTCATTTCAATTAGGGCATGTGTCACCCATTCTCAATTTCTATTTAAGTCAAAGAGATATTGTACTCAATTTATTTCAATATTTAGTTTTCAGTTGAATTTAGTATTATTACGATGGGATGGTTTTAGAGTTATTTAACTGGGACCTGTATTCCCGTTTCGTTTCATTCAGTTAGATGGTGTAATATTCATTATTTATTTATCCTTGAGAATGGTGAATGTTGTTAACGATTGAAATTGTCATATAATAGTAAAACGGTTAAAAGTTTTTTACACAAGCTTAACTAATTTATTAGGTGATTAATGAAGTAAATGTTTTCGACGGTGATGCTAAGAATGAACCAATTGGATATTCTGATTTAATTTAATAATGGGCTGATCACTCGGTATTTAATTAGGAAGGGTGTCACAGGTGGTATGAGAGCATCAGGTTCTAGAATCTTTTAGGATATGTGCAGCTTATTAGTTTTCAGCTTAGCGTTCTTTGATATAGAGCCCTATTATAGGATTATTGTATTCCTCTATGCATACGACTTACGTTCTCTTGCTATTAAGAATAATTGATGTGATTCATATACGAGTTCGAGTGGGCTTGGTACCCGAACAATATGGGACAAACAACAAAGGGTTGTTAGAAGGATTGTAGGAGGATAGGCTCAGTAAGCCATGGAGTATTCGGGGAACAGTGATCGCAATAGAAGCCACCAAAATTGTTATCTAGGTAAATGATTAAAGGGTAAGCACTCGGGGACAATAACTTTCCAAACAATGTTGTAGATAACAATAGTGCAATTTAGACTCACCCAACGTAGTTGACAATGGAGAGAGTCGGAGGAACTCTTTTGAAGAATCACCTATAGGATTTGAAGAAAAGATGAAGTGATATGGACTAATGGAAGAAGATAATCCAAAGGCAATAGTGTAGGGTGGAGTGCAGTGAAACTCGAAATTTAATTTCAGAGGAAATTTTTAGCTCATAGGAGCAGCATAGAGAGATGATAGCCAATCGTCGCATATAAAGTAGTATATATGGTGTTAAAAAGGAGATTGGGTGCAGTTTGACCTTAACATCTTCCATCTACTGATCAGGCAGAGATGCAAATGGGATTACGAACTTATCACAAGTAGGTCAGGTAATGACCAGCCGTGAAAGATAAGTTAACTTTTGCAGGGGCGACATAATACGGGTGAATTGAATATAGGGACGTCTCGTGCGTGAAACCTCACCAATATGTGCGGGGCTAATAAAATTGGGCAAACTGGCTACAGTGGGGGGATTTTTTGTAGTGTATAGAGTTAGGTGTGCCAAGAATATGTGCAGTGCTCGTAAGGGAGTGAACTAGATATACTGGTGTCGCATAAATAAAAATCGAGTAGAATAAATTTTATTAAACTATAAAAATGGAATTAATAGCTTTAACAAATTAGATGATGAAATAGAATAAGGAGACTTAAACATTTGGGGTGGCTTAGTTATGGGTAGATGGTAGTAGTTTATATTTACTCGCATGTTAATATATATATATATATATATATATATATAATTTTAAATACTCTATTGTGATGTATATCATGTATAATGCTATTGTCTGGGTTCATGGACCCTAATTGGGAGGAGTAGCTGGTATTCACGCGGTGGGCTCTGACCCATTTCATTGACTAATACTTGAGGTATAGTAATGGAGTAGCTGCATCGGAGGAATTAAAGATTTAATTTGTTGCTTTAGTAGTTTAGAGTTACCTTCCATTCCGTAATATTTATTATGAGACTTTCATTTATGGATTTCGTAGGCGAATCAATTCCAAAGTTATTTACGGTTTATGTCAGATATTTGTTGTTGGATGGCCTCATTCGAGTTATATTCATTTGGAGTTGGATTTATTTTAGAGATAGATTGGTGATCGATTTTTAATTTGTATGAATGGTTATATTTGCTAGATAAATTCGATTATTATCTTGAGGAATTTTTTTAAATGTCTCATATATCTCTCACGTGCTGAAAATGATAACTTATTTAGTGACGTTTGATGTAGTTTGGAGGCGGCGGCTATCCAGCTAGCTTGCCAGAATGCGCGGGGTGTTTCAATTATGGAACCTTATTTTTATTATTATTTTTATTCAATTGTTTTAATTCAATTCGTAAAGAATCCTCATTTGTCTCTTAAAATATTATTCTTTAGGTTATAGGACATCAAACTATTCACGTACAATTTTAATCCGTATTTTTAATATGAATTATTAAAATTATACTAATAAATTTAGTCTCTTCTTAAATTTTTTGCAATTTTCAAATAATTTTATTTACTTATAATTATTCATTAGTACCCATTAACAACAACTATAACGATATAGCTATCAATTTTTTTTAAACTTGGTAGTTGAATATATTCTTTTGAAAAAAATAATACACAATAGTAAATTAAGTTTCCTATGGGTTTTTGCTTTTTAAATATATTTAAGTTAATGGAAAAATTAGGGTAACAAATATATTTATATATCAATTTATATATATTCAAAACTATGGAAATGAACGAACAAATACGGGAAAGCAAACTAGTTTCATGTTCTATGTATTTTGAGACAAAATTTCTCAATATGAGAAAACAATTTTATTTTTTTAATGACATATTATCCCCCTAATGTAGTGAAACCAAAGATTTTTTTTATATAATTTGTATAATTTTTAGTTTTTATTTGAACCTAAAGGTTGAAAATGCAATTGATTTATAAGTTATTTGTTCATTTTTAGGCAAGTTTCGAATTTGATACCCCTTGAAAAAAAGGACTATTCTTACAAATATAAGGTTCACTGCCCTTATTGTACAACGCCATTCATTCTAAGTCCTTTTTTTATCTAAATAGTTAAAGCCTTACAGCCCTCTAGTGTTTTCTCCTGTACCGATGACATAATCAAAGGTGCAAGTTGATAAAAGTTTAACAAATTTATCCCTTTTAAGTATTTTTTTCAATGAAATTGCAGAACGAAGAAAACATTATAAAACAGATTTGTCATCCTGAGAAGGAAAAAGGAGATAGTGATATTGAAGTAAACTGATGATTATTTCTACGCAATCCTTTCCCTTGTTGGTCAATATATATGCGACTCACATTCATTATCCAATACACTTAGGTCTCGTTTCGTTGTCCTAAAATTATAAATTAAATTATTAATAAATTAATTTATTTACAAATTGATTTATTAATTATGTTTGATTTCATTAATGAAATGATTCATTAAGGCCTGGTTTGGTTGCGCAAATTATTTGATTATGTAAATTGGTTCATTGCGAATTACTGAATTATAAATGAGTTAATTTGAAATGAGTTAAATTCAATTTTACACAATGTTTGGTAATTTGAAATTGATATTAAGGTTCTATGAAAAAAAGATAAAAATAAATCAAGAGAGAGAGGGGGAGGGGGAGGGAAAGAGAGAGGGAGAGGGGGAGGGGAAGAGGGAGAGGGAACATGCACTAAATGTGACTCCTATTTAAAATGGATTCATTTCACATTTTTTGTGAAATGATCAAATTTCAGATTTTGCACATGAGCTAAAATGGGCCAATTAATGAATCCTTTCATTAATGAAATCAAACACAATTAATGAGTCAATTTTTAAATTGGACAATTTATTAATGATCCAATTTATAATTTGGGGATAACCAAATAGGGCTTAATTGTCCCATTTTAGCTCATGTGAAAAATTTGAAATTGAATCATTTCACAAAAAATGTGAAATGAATCCATTTGAAATATTACTCACATAAAGTGCATGTCCCCTCTCCCTCTCCCTCTCCCCCTCCCTCTCCCTCTTCCTCTTCCCCTCTCCCTCTCCCTCTCCATCTCTTGATTTGTTTTTATCTTTTTTTCATAGAACCTTAGCATCAATTTCAAATTACCAAACATTTGTAAAATTGGATTTAACTCATTTTAAATTCACTTATTTACAATTCACCAATTTACATAATCGAATAATTTGCACAACCAAACTGCGCCTTATATAATTAAGATCCAATAAATATAGTATACGAGAAACATATTATATAAAAGTGACTTAGTACCATATAAAAAAAAAAAAAAAATTACCATCTCAATGTTTTTCTTCCTCTTGGCAATAGGTCTATAGACCTAACATTTTTAAATTTTTTTTTTTATAACTTTCATACATTATCAAATTTCTATATTAAAACTTAAATATTAAAATTTTCTCCATATCGTTAGAAAAGATATTAACTTTAACTAACACATGACATTTTCAATTAAATTAATTTAAAAACTTCAAAAATCTAAAAAAAAAAAGTAAAAACTCAAAAGAACATGAATTTTAAATAAGAACAGTTTAAAATCCTCAATATAAATAAAAAGGAGTTCTTACCCAGCCAAGCCACCCACCGGCTTTGCGTAATAATGTTAGCTATATATTGAAATTTAATAAATCTGAAAATACACATGCTTGGAGTGACTCGATAGAAATTGAAATGATTGAGGCAAGTGCTGAACACTTTGCCATTAAGAAATTGTTTCACCTCGCAACAGTGCTCCATGGTCTCAATGACAATCATCTCCCAGAATACACCAATCCACTCTTTGCAATAGTAGCACTCTAAATCGCAAGAAGAAAGCGAACCAATAGTGGCAAAACATTCTTTTGAAATGAATAAGACATACATAAGGACAAGACATAAATGTGTGAAAAATTAACTTTCAAAAAAGGAATGAAGATGCCAATTTATAGTTATTGAACCCCTCGTAATTGTCACAATATTTGGATTGTTTTTTAAGAAAAATCGAAAATAAATTGGACAACAAAAAATAAAAGACAAATTGAAAAAATGACTCAACAGAACGTAAAAAGTCAATTATAATTTGGTCCCAAACATTAATGTTTAAGCCAAACCAAAACCCAAGACCAACAACTAACAAGCTCGAGCTCGTTTTGAGCCAGACCGAATAGGCAGGTCATTTAAGTCCTCCCTCCTTGAAAGAGTTGGGATACTAAATTCATAGGCCAAATTGGGTCATAATGTACTAGACCAAGTTCTCATATTTTCTCTCCATGGGACTTTACCTTTTCCATAACAATTTAATTAAATTACAGGTTAGAAATGGGTATTTTGGACAATAAATTCTCATTCATTAATGTATTTTGTAGATGTGATTATACCATGTTATACTCCACACGGAGGATAACACATTTCAACTCAAAATCTTCTCGAAATACACGTTGGTTCCATATTAAATTGACCTCAAAGTGGACCAAATTATGATTTTGTTAACCCAAATAAACCATAAAGTTCAATAATCCCCAACATGAATGAAAATTGGTAGATCAACAGGTAAAAACTACGCAAACACAAAAGACTGTTTCTATTGAAAAATTCTTGCATCAAGAGACATAACTTTTGGCCTTGAATCTTCCCTAGTGAATGACTATAGGATTTACTGACTAATTAGTTAATATGATGTCTTGAACTTTTTAGTTTTTAGTAATAGTAGACTTCAACAATAATTTCCTTAACATTATTCTCTCTTTTAGTTGTGTTTACTTTGGAACTTAACAACTCTTGGTTTTATGAGTTGTTAAGAGAAGTTCAGCACGTCGAAGATCTTATAGATGTGTACCCTTCATACTCACATAGGTGAATTTCCATTAAGAATATCCTACAATTCACCACTTATATTTATAAGATATATGAGTCATTAAAATATATGCTTATCCTAACTTACGATGTAGGAAACACTATTTTATCACATGAATGGGTATGAGTTTAAGAATTCATCAGTGCTCAGTCGAAGAGTTAGGTAACAGTAGGTTGTCCATTTGAACATAAATATTGGGATCCTTAGTGGGCTAGGTAAGGTTGATGCTCAAACAACTTTTTATTTTGAAGGCTTTATGACCATTCCCCTCAAGAAATGATATACTTTCCCTCCATTCAAACCTCCAGTTAACGAATTCACAACAGCGTTCTTAGACATAACATAATAAATTGAAATGAGTCTATTAGAGAGCATTTTTTTGCAATATTATGTCTTCGAAGGATTTTTCTAGACTTATTGTTATACATATTACTCTATGATCTACCATTTGCTGATTGGATATCATAATGTATGCAAACTGTTAGGCACATGTTTTACCATACTAGAACATCCTTTAAAAAATGACGAATCCTCTCTACTTCTTCGATTTTATTTAGAGGTATAAATTCAAATTCTATGGTAGATCTTGTAATACAAGTGAGTTTTGTGGATCTCCAAGAGACCGCAACACTACCAAGAGTAAATACATATCTACTTATTAATGTACAATCCTTAGAGCTAGATATCAAGTTGGCCCCACTTTATCCTTCAAGTACAACTTGATATTTTTTGTAGTTCAATGAATGGTTAAGGGTATATCTTGAATACCTAAGAACCCTTATAATATCTTTATAATGATATTTCATGGGATTACGCATATCTGCTAACTAAGGAAGCAATATCTAGACAAGTGGAGTTCATGGCATACACCAGCATGACTATAATACAAGAGTACTCTAATTGAGATGTACCTTTCCTAGTATTTTTATATAACTGAAGATTTGGATCAATATGTGTTTTAAATATGCGATCACCACCTTTATAAAACTTATAAATTGTCTTCTCAATATAATGAGATTGATACGAGACAAGTCCATTCGATGTTTTAGAAATTTTAATTCCTAGTAAGACATTGTCGATACCTATAAACTTCATGAAAAATTTACTAGACAAGATTCTCTTCGTAGATTTATTGATATCCTTATTACTTCCAATAATCAGCAAATCGTCTACATAAAGACAAATAATGATAAACACTTTTAATGTTTTTAACAACACCCATTTATTTTAAATCTATTTGACATCATTATGTAGTCACTTTTCTCATGCGATTATTTAGGTGATTATATTAATCCATTTAGAGATTTAAGATGCTTACACAATTGTCTCTCTTTCCCAAGAACTTTACACCTTTTTGGTTGTTCCATGTATATATCTTCATTTAAATTTCCATTCGCGAGTGGGGATCGTAATGACCATTTGATGTATCTAAGGATTTTGCAATGCTCCCTTTGCTATTAGCATTTTAATGGGTGTTATTCTTACAATCATAGAGTAAATATCAAAATAATCCAAACCTTCCATTTCCTTATAGCCTTTATCCACAAGCCTTTCTTTGTATTTTTAAAACAATCCATCTAGTTTCAATTTTCTCTTGAATATCCACTTAAATCCAAGAGGTTTATTTCTTGGTAGGAGGTCATCTAATTTCCATGTATAATTTTTCATGATGGATTCAATTTGACTATTAATAGCCTGTTTCCAAAAAGAAGCTTATGAAGTTTACTTATTTTCATTAAATCTTTGAAGCTCACTTTATAACATATAATTTAGAATATCTGGCCCAAAAAACTTTGAAGTATTTTCCTTTTTACTAGATCTAGGTTCAATATCTTCATTTTTATACATAGATTCTTTATGTATAATTTCTTAATGAATGTAGAGGTCGTTCCATAAGTTCTTTTATAAAAACTTTAAACAAGTGTCATATTATAAGGGTATATATCTTTGAAGAAATATGCATTTTTAGATTCAATGATTGTGGTCACGTGTATATCGAAAATCTCATATTTATGAGCATTAAGATAGACGACTCTTTATTTATTGCATAACGAATGAAAAGGAAGTCAACTATTTTTGTCCTAATTTAACCTCTTAAGGATTATGAACCACTACCTTTGCAAGACACCGATACATTTTAAGTATTTATAAGAATCTCTTGACCTCCCCACAATTCATATGGTGTCTTATTATTTTTATTTTGAGGTATTTTATTTATAATGAAGTTAGAAAAAATAAAATATTCTCCCCACAAGCTCTGCAATAAACCCAAACTTATCAACATAACATTCATCATCAAATTTAGTGATCGATGTTTTCATTGATCAATGCCGATTGATTCAGGTAAAGGGAAGTAGCTTCATGAATAATTCCGTGCCTAGAAAAAATTGTTCAAAAGGTGAATCATTTTCACCACCTCTATTGATTCTTACCACTTTGATCTTTTTTTCTAAGTTCATGTTCAAACTCTGTATTATAATGTTTAAAGACATTTACAGCCACATCCTTTCTTCTTAGCAAATAAACATAGAATTATCTTGTGCAATCATCAATAAATGTAATAAAATACTTTTTTCCTTCTCTTGATTGTACATATTTCAAAACATATATATCACTATGAATTAATTGAAAAGTATTAGAATTTATTCCAATCGACTAAAAAAGATTTCTCGTTATTTTTTATTCCATACCTTTTACACTTGTGATTTAACTTAATACTAAATTTAGGTATTAAGTCTAAATTAATTAATCGACACTACACCAAAAATCATAAATCGTCACGAAAATGGGGTCATGGACAAGAGCCGTGATCGATTGGTCACCGCCCAAAGTCGTTACCACATGCAAAATGAGCGTAACCAATTCCAAGACCCATTGTCATCATGGATTGACTTGTAGGTGGTCACGGACTTTAACCATGACTCGCATGGGTCACGACTAACAACTGTGACCCAACCGTGACCATTATGGCGCCAAGTTTCCCGCCAACTGTGGTCATGGATGGGGTCACGGCTTATGACCATGACCAGGGGCCCAAATACAAACCACTATTGTCATGGCTTAGGACCGTGACCATTCTGAGGATTGAGTTACGGCTATTGACCATGACCATGGTCTTGTTTCCACACTGACATGTTAAAAATAAAGGGGTCACATCATGGGGTCACGACCCTAAGCCGTGACCATAGTCTTTATACATAAAAAAGACATAATAGGTTTTTATTTCCCTCGAAAACTTCCAAACACTTTTCCCTCCCTCTCTCCGGCGATTTCCCTCCCTCTCTCCGGAGATTTAATTTCCCTCAATCTAAAGCTCTCTCATTATCTCAATCTCAAAGGTAATCCAAACCCTAGTTATTTCATTATTATTTATTTCATTGTGGGCGTGTATTTCTCTGTGTATTTCTATGTGTATGTGTATGTGTGCGTGTGTGTATACGTGTGTGTATTTCTATGTGTGTGTTAGTGTATACGTGTGTATATAATCTCAAACCCTTATTAATTATTTCATTGTGTGTGTGTGTATTTCCAAATCCTTGTTATTTATTTCATTGTGTGTGTGTATACATGTGTGTATTATGTACGTAGGTGTGTATCAATTATCATTGTGTATTGTACCTGTATTCTAGAAAAAAATACATATATATGATTAATGTTGGTTTAAGTTTCAAACTAGGGAAAATTTTAATTTAATGGATATTGTTGGTTTAATTTTCAAACTAGGGAAAATTATAATTTTATGGATATTGTTGGTTTAAGTTTGGGGCTGAAATATAAAAAAATAGCTCTCCATTAAACAAATACAGGACCATTAAAAAAACACCAAACACAAGGGTTAATTTTAGGGATTCTTGGGCAAAATGACAAAAGTAAGTGTTCAAAACATAATAAATTAACGGTTGATGATTCATTAGAGCCATTATTTATAGGAATCATATCCACGCCCTCGTACATAATAACTAGTTAATGATTTATTAGAGCTATTATTTGTAGGAATCATATTCACTCCCTCTTTCATTATTCTCAAGAAAAAATGAGTCACGGTGATAATCGATGGCAACAAGTGTATGAAAGGTTGCAATTGGTCCGCACTCGTACCTCTTTCATTAATTATCCTCATAAAGTGGGTACTCCAATTTATTGGAATGGGAATAGGAAGATCGAACAATTGAACTACCTTGTAAACCGGAGAGTTCATTTCCACCAAGAGTACTTATTTGATTGTATTATGTTTTTCCTACCACAATGTTAGGATGAAGCTGTACAATATATATATATATATATATCACGTACATAATATCGATAGGTAACTGACCTTGCTTATACTATTAGAGAAGCCCGAAAAAATATTCACCTATTATGGATAGAATTACGTACAAAGAGCATTGACGAAGACTGTGATGTCTCATGACATATGCACGCCAAACTCGATCTTGCCAATAGGCTGAAGAAGATGAGATTTTGTGTTCACGTCTTCGACATCTATGCATACATTATAGATACACTTCCTCCTAATTGGCCACGTGTAAAAATCCGTAGGTTTTTAAACACAAATCCATAATGGATGGAGATCAGACACATTAAACTTTTGTTAAAGTCGTACCATGAACAGGCAGATTATAATATATGGTCAAAAAAATTATTTTGTTATTTATATTTTCATATTGAACTTTGAAATTATGCATCTATTATTATAGATACACATTTAACTTTTATTATTTTTGTAGACAATGTCGGGCGGTAATGGAACCAACGTTGCAACCAACAACTACGAGGAGAATTCTCATCACCAATTGGCGAGCAATACTCAACTCCACCAACTGTTCACTCCCCTACTCCACAAACTGTTCATTTCCATACTTTGAGTTGCAGTAGGCAAGGTACTCCTGCGACTAATCCAATAGACACACCTAACGTTCCTGAAACTGTCGGGTCAGTTGAGAAGAAGGGCATTGGGTTCTCTCTTTTGGTAAATAAACCCACGGGGGATAAGAATCATGTTCAAAAGTTTAAAGACCAGTGTTTGTCCTTGGAAAAAATGAATGTGGGAGTGGGAGGAGATAAAAATTGGAACCTCGTAGATAAAGATATTAAAGATGACATATACTAGTAACTCATCAAATGATTTTCATTTTCCTCCAACTCAAAAAATAAGATGGTTTCTCAGGTTGGTAAAAAACGCCGAGCATATCGGAGAAACCTTAGCAGAAGCATTTCCCTAAGGGAGCATCAAACTCCAACATTTTGTCACTCAAAGAAAAAGTCCCTTTGACCGTTGAGATGCCAATATCTTAATGGAATGATTTTTTGGGAGAATGAAGCAAATGACTCCAAAATTATGTAAAGGGAGAAAAACTAGCAGAATAGGGCCAAACAAACTGATGTCCATCGGTTTGGCTCGAAATCTTATGAAGATTTGAAGAAAGAGTGGACGATCGTTACGAAACGGATGAAGGAAAGACACTGAATAGGGCCAACTTGTACCTGCATGCTAGACGGGATAAAGATAATAAATTCCCTCCTCACTTGGCCAAGACTCTAGAATCAATAGAGTCTATCAGTAGTCAGTCAGATTCAAGCCCGATAGAGGATATTGACAATGATTCCACAGCACAAACCTTTGTGAAGACCACAAAGGGAGGATGAGATGTTTTGGGTCGCATAGGTTAAAAATAAGATTCAAACACACCGCACCTCTCGTGGATGAGCTTTTTTCTATTAATAAGCATTTCACATCAGTAATGATCATTAATCTATGACTGGAGGGGATATAGTTGGGGTTCGAAATGAATTGGGAGGTGTGAATGATAAACTTGCATGGGTTGTGTCCGTTTTAACCGTTCGTATGCCCCTGCATCACCCAACGCATCCCGATTTCCCTGCACAGATGCCAGGGATTCCTTAAAATTTTCCTCGTTCTCCATTCCCCCCCCCCCACATTCTCTTTACTCCTTCAACATTCCCTTTCGCAGTGCCTCATCATGGCACGGGTCTTGGATCATCGTCAATAACCCACGGTGACTATGGTAAGAAATTCTATATAAAACACCTGAGCGGTAAATTTATTGTTGGGATCTGCACCCTCATGTCATCTGTCATAGGAACGTTAGTACATAATAGACCTTTGTAAGAGGGTTAGTGTCAAATCGTGGTTGATACAGTATATGAGAGTTGAGAAACTGTTCCAGCACACTTCAACAGTGGGAAAGGGAATTTTTTGAAAAATTATGTAGACTCTGTTACCACTTGGATAGTTTATCGATTGATGAAGATGTAGTAACATTTTTCTTATGTTAAATAATACCAGTAGAAAAATTTATTTAATTTGAGTTTAAGTTGTTTTACAGTATCGTTGATTGGCATGTTCTTGTATTTAAGTTATTGCATAGTTTGATTGATTGGTGCATTGTTTACAATATTAGTGCTTTGCTTTAATATTATACTAGTGCTTTACTATGCAACATGATATTTATTTTATCATGTTAATACAAAACTGCAATTTGAAGATAATTAAATAGATTTTTCATAATACAAAGAGTGGATGGGGGGATTGACCGAATAGCTAATAGTTATGTGAAAGGCATTCAAGAATTTATTAGATACGCTTTTAAGAACCTTAAAAGTGAGAAGATTATGTGTCCGTTCACCCATTGTACAAACAATAAATATAAATCTTTAGAATATGTTGAGTTACATTTAATAAAGTGGGGAATTTATCAAGATTATAACAAGTGGACATACCATGGTGAAAAATATGTAACTTATGTTCCTGAAGAATTATCGGTAACCGACCACGTAACAAAACACTAACGAGTGGAAGTGGTAAATGATTCTCCAACACATCGTCCATTTACCGACCTAATTGGTTATTCTTACGGAGTCCACCACGACCAAAACCACCAATCTATGGAGACAGATAATGCGCACAATGAACAATTTGATACTGAACTACTAAGAGACCGAGAATATATACGGTTGAAAGTCGATGCGGCTAAACCATTATATAAAGATTGCGATGAATATCAATTGGCATTATATGCAATTATTGGTTTGCATAACTTGAAGAGTCAATTTGGCTTGTCTTGGAATAGCGTAACTGGAATTCTTAAGTGGTTTAATGAAATTTTCCCAAAAGATAACACGTTACCAGAGAATTATCCTACCATAAAGAAGAGCTTGAAGGTTTTGGGATTGGAATAAAAATCTATTCATGCATGCAAGTATGATTGACGCCAACACCTCGCACGGGACCAACGTAGCTCGCACGAGCCGACTGTGTGGCCACGGGACCCCCGATTTGAGAGAACGGCCCATAACAGAGAATACACACATTTAGGCTTGAAAAGGTGCCTTTGGGGAGCGAAACTCTTTAATGCCCCCTAAATGGCCCCGTAAGCAGAGTCAACACCTCGTACGGGACCAACATAGCCCGCACAAGCTGATCGCATAGCCACGGGACTCACAGTTTGAGAACACGACCCATATTTCAGAATGACTACATGGGTCCCATGACCGTGTGGTCACGTTACCCCTTGATTTGATATCTTGGGATCCCCATTTGAGAGCACAGGACCTCCTCGAGGTCACCCAAGGAGCACTGGCAGCAACTCACTGATTAGCCTATCGACTTGAGGAGTTTTTTTTATTATTATTAAAACTGGACACGGCCTAAAGCTGCGATAATATTTTATATATCCAGTAAGTATAGTCACGGCCCAAAGTCGTGACAATATTTGAAGCACATTAAGGATGGTCATGGCCTTAAGCTGTGACAATATCATATATACATTAAGTTTGGTCATGGACTTTATCCGTGACAAATATGGATAGCAAAGAGAATTCGTCATGGTCTTTAACCGTGGAAAATATGGATGGCACAGAGAACTGGTTACGGTGGAAGTTCGTAACCAGTTGGTCTTTAATTTTGATGTGGTTATGGATTTGGGCAGTGATCGCACATATAATTAGGGTCAGGGCTATGGTTCGTGACCACATCTGTGAATATGAGGGATCCGTGAGGTCCGAGACCACTGGAATTTGTCATGCCCGATTTGGTCACGGAAGAAATCCGTGGCCCACCATTCCTAGTTAGGGATAAAGTCTGTGACGATTAGCGAAATTTTGGTGTAGTGCTACAAATGTTATCGTAATTAACAAAACCTAATGTAACATGCCACACATTACAGTACTCAAGAAAATAAATACAAGATACATTATTCTTACTATTAATAAGCATCACCGTAATTACATTGAGTTTAAATATTCCATCATCAAATATCCTATTTGCCACATACATACCTCTTTCAGTGAGTACAAATTTGTTAGATTGAAATACGAATTTAAATTCCTTCTTTCTAAGAAAATATATAGAAACCAAGTTCTTTATAATTCCTGCGATATAAAACACGTCATTGAGAGTAAGTTCCTTCCCGAAGTCACGCTTAATACAACAATTCATTTCCCTTCAAATGGGTAACTAGATGAATTTCCCATAAAGAGTTGTTCCTTATGATCCAAAACTTGGTAGGAGGTAAACATATTCTTGTCTGAACATATGTGGTGTGTAGCCCTTATGTACAACCATAATTCTCTAAAATTACCCACCATGTTGATTTCGAAACCATGACCGAGAGGCTCAAATTAGTTATATTATTGATGAGGCTTTCCACCTCAGTGACATTGGCTTGTTCGAGCTTCTATTTATTATTACCTTATTCTTTATGTGTATGATTATTTTTAGGACAATGTCTCATCTTGTCACACGGAAAAGTATTATCCCTTAAACATTGAAGTTCCCACATTTCAGTCCATTTAACAGACTGAACTGATTCACACGTTTTATTTTATTATTTGTTCCACCTTTCTATTCTTTAACAATAGACGATTTGGATTCCATAGGATTTCCAGTTTTCTTCTCGGGTGCATGCCGATCATTTTCTATCCTTAATATCACAATCAAGTCCTCGAGCCCCATTTTTCTTTTCATTTATGTTTTAAATAATTTTTAAAATTTTTCCAGGATGGTGACAATTATTCAATCATTGCATCCACTTGAAAGAAATCCCTTAGCTCCCTTTTTGCAGAAAACACTCATGATAAATTAATTAGAGCTCTTTCACTTTTTCGCACTCATGATAAATTAATTAGAGCTCTTTCACTTTTGTCGTGATGTCTTTGAATTAAGAATTTTAAAAATTAAAAAAATTATCGACAATGAATTTCATCAAACCAACAACTACGATTTTTTATTTTTATCTAAAGACTCCAATATCTCTTTAGCCGCTTTAAGTGGGCTATATACATCATATAATTTGTTTTCTAGATTATTGAGAATATATTTCATAGAAAATCATTTTGTTTTCATTCACCCACATTAGCAATTACCTCTAGACCAGTGTCATCTTTATTCAGTTTTGTTGCCTCTTCATTAAGGAATTAATACAAGTTCATTATGGTCAGCTAAAATAGAATTTTATGTTGCCAATGTTTAAAATCTGGCGCTTTGAACTTTTTAGATTTTTCACCATGACTAACATTTCTAGTCACATTGGAAATGAGCAAAGAAAAACTAGAAGCCATTTTTGTTAGAATATATTGATAATAAATATGTAATTATCACAGGATACACGAGTGATCAAATTCTAGAATAATAATTCTACCAATTTTTGTGTTAAATATAAATACTTATAAAACTTGTAAACAAATATTGTGTATGAACGCTTAGTTATGCACCAATATTTAATGAGCTTCGAAATCCAGCAAAAAATATTTTTGGAACATGCAGATTATCACGTTACTACATAAATTCATTATAGAAAAAATGTAATTGACATTTTTTTTGTCTTAATATTATTAGCAAAAAATGATTTTAATAATTAGAGAAACTTGATAGAAATATAAATATAATAAATTTAAAAATATATTTTCTTATAGTGAATGGATAAAAATTGAAATGATTGGGCCAAGTGCCGAACATTTTGTCCTTAAAATTATTTTCCCCACATCGGTCTTCTATGAACTCAGTGGAAATCATCTCCAAGGATAAAACAACCCACTCTTTGCAATAGTAACACTCCAAATTCCAAGAAGAAAGGAAACCAACAATGGAAAAATCTATTTTAAATGAATGAGACATTCATAGGTACATGCAATATATGTTTTGAAAATCAACTCTCAAAAAATGACTGATGATGCAATTTATAGTTATTCAAATCACAGTTAGGATTTATTAAAACTACACATAACTCCCATAATGTTTGGAAAATTTTTAAAAATGTAAATAAATTGGATAACAAAAAATGAAAGACATGTTAAAAAAATGGACCCAAAAAAATGTAAAAAGCCTGATTGAATTTGGCCTAAAAATGTCAAAAATCCAAGCCAAAAAGATCTCCCTTTTGGTTTTCACGTCTGCCTCTCTTGTTCCTGCCACTTTTCCCCCATCTCCTAAACCTCCTGATCCACATAAACCATAGAAAATATCCATTTCAAGTCTTCTCTCCTCTTCAATGCCTTCTAAACTTCTTTTGAAACCTCCTTCCACCTTTAAAAGAGCTCCTGCTGTCATTTTCTCCCATGAAGATATTGAAAGGTTTGGTTAACCCTTTAAACATACCATAATAGGTAAGTTCTCTCATGGTAATCCATCTATGGATTCTATTCGCAAAACCTTCTTCTCTTTTTCTTTGAAAACATCATATACCATAGGATTGCTGGACCCAAAACATATCCTCATTCGCTTGAATAATGAGGAGGACTTTGTTTATTTATGGTATAAAGATCAATGGTACAATAGAAAATTCCCTATGAGAACATTCAAATGGTCCCCTGTGACACACTGCCTAATAAAATACTGGGTGATCAGTCCAATGCCAAATTAAAATAGGAATCCCAGTTGGTTCATCCTTAGCATCACTGTCGAAAACCTTTTTAAAAACTTACTCACCACCTAGTATTCCAAAAGCTGGTGCCAAATTTTATCTTTTTAATTAAATAACCAATAACATGCAAAAAGATAATATGAGTCATACACCACGATTCTATATTTCGCCCCATAACTAATTAATTACACCTAAATTTCTTTAATAATGTAGTGCCACTCAACTAAAATACCCGAATATTTTCCCTCGGTCCAAAATGAATACTTACGAATTAATTCCCGAAATTCATTCATCTCATGTCATACAATTATCACCCTCTTAAACCCAATTATAACACCTTATAATTTCTAAGGAATATGTGCCACATATGAATTTATCACTAAATTAAAGTAGGAACTAAATCTTAAATTAATTTCCCTTATATATATAAAACAAGCCGAATTGCCAAAGTTGTGGGACCATCAATCGATCGATCCCCTAGGTCAATCGATTGATCGAACATATATTTGTCTTCTTCGGCTTGCTGTTTCAGCCATTGATGAACCCTCAAGCTTTTTGTTTTCATTCCAAACCCTAACCAAATCACAACCAACATTATCTACACATAAGAAAAGGGTCTAAACATCTTAGAGACCTTAATTAATCAACTAATTTCCATTAATTTCAATATTTTCCCGATTTGGGTTTTATCTGGGTTTCAAATCTCCAATACAATTTTCATTCCTATTAACATAAAATAATCATCGATTCTTACTGGTTTTAACGTATGATTCATACCTCTACATTCCATAATTATAAACATAATAAATTTCACCCTTAATTACATAAAAGAATATAAATTACCGCAAACTCAATTTTATATGAATACCCACTCAAAACGAATTTAGGTTTACACTTACCATAATATGAATTGATTATCATCAATTTAAAAATCACAATAGTTAACCACTTGACTGGAATTGTTAGTCAATTCTGATCCGTTGGTGTAGTTAAGGTGTTGATAAAGAACACTCACTTTTGTCCCTTAATTTGGCTCCAAAAATCCCCAATTGGCTCTTGATTTTCTTTTCCCAAACTTCCCTCTCAAGCCCTAGGTTTATAATTTGTCTTAACTGCCATTCAACAATTCCCCAATTAGGTTAAAACTCATAATCATGTTTTTGGCCACATGGGCCTAATTAAAATTGTCCGAATCACCCCGTGTGGGCCCGGCTATGCCCAAAAAGCCTCGAGACCCGATTCCTACCCCGAGTACTCTATTCTGATTAACTGGACCCGTACGGACTCAACCGCGCACTCAGAATCGTCATTCGAAATACTTTATAACATTCTCCAATTTTGACTTCAAAATGCGACACACGATATTTCGAACAATTTAACTTAAAGTCATCAAATATAAATAATTCTTCCCACTCAAATAAATTCTCCAAATCATAAATTTAATTTTCTCCAATTTAAATATTTTTATATCTCTCAAAATAATTAAATACTAAGCCCTCAAAATTATGGGGTGTTACATAATCCCCCCCTTACAAAGGAATTTCGTCCTCGAAATTTAGATGAGCTTAGTTCTCCAAGTATCGAATATTACCCCCTATTTTTATGCCTCTAAGCTCGCTACATCTATATCTCCCTCTTATAACTATAAATTATACAATTATGTATTTTAATTAACTAGGGCGCCCATACACCCTGTACTCGTGCTTGACCGCACAAAAGTTGCCTTAATTAACTCGGGTGCCCATACAACCTATCCCTATGCTTTACCGCACGAAAGTTGCTCGACTATGCCAGCCGTGACCCGTAATATAACTTCTAACCCGTAGTCATATCACATATATAAATAATAATACTCGGAGTACCCAACCCATGTACTAACGACCAAACATCTCCCCACTCCAACGTTGCGCTAAGTTTTATGTGTGGGATGTCTCGTAAAGCAAAATTCAAACAAGGAACACCCCCGATACACTACTACCTAATATCATAGATCGTTGAGATCTGTTAGACCCTCAGTCCATAACACATACCCCCAAACACTTATCTCTTAACACAAAAGCATACACGCCTACCCTTATGCTGCAAAAGACAACATAAAATATCGCGCCCTTACTATCACTAGTTCTTGCGCAAAATAAACCCCGAGCTATCTCTCCCTGCTAAAAAATAAATATAACCATCCTGATTCACTTTAGCAAACACCCCTACTTATCGGGATAAAATATGAGAACACAAGACCTCACAACGTGTCTATCGCACCACACAATACAATAAATATACACATATATATAGGCTAGACTCCCTTTGAGGTGATACCTAGTAAAATCCTTCATACCCTGGTGTCGCGAACACCAAAACTTACCCCCACAATTTACAATAGTTCAAATCCATCGCTATCCAGCCGATATTTAAAAAAATCATCTACCCTACTTCCATAATTATCGAAAGTAGTAACCACTTGCATAATTCCAACCTTCTCTCTATGTGCACCTCCACTCTCTCGTGGTTAACACCAAAGGACTCCGCTGCCCCATGAAAATTTTTATCTACATACTATGACTTCTACAGCCAGCGCACCCACTAAATTCGACGTAACCGCAAAATCTAGTGAAAAAAACTTCTATATTGTGACACCCTCACTGTTACCCAAAACATACCCCATGCCCATAGGATAAAAGATAATTACTTCTATACTCTAGATGCAATGGCTGATCCTCGGGTTCCTGAGCAACTTCCCCCTGCTCGAACGCACCCATGACTAGTTGTACATCCAGGACCTCGTCCTGTAGTTGACCCCTGCCTCGCTGAAGACAATCTCTCTTCAGTGTCCCACTTCCCCATGAATGAAACACCTCCTAATAAATTCACCCTGCCACTGATCCCTTCCTTGGTGGCCCTGTCAAAAGTCTTGGTCATCCTGTCATAGCCCCCAGATCTAAATTGCTTGGCCTAATTCCCCTGCCATAAATCCTTCCCCTGATGTCTCCTTGTCTGCTATTGGGGTACCCCACTGGTATTGTTCCCTCCTGCTTTATCCAACTTACAAGACTCCACTCCCCTCTTGCTTCCTCTCATATGGAAGCGATATTCCTAGCAGTGCAGGGTGTTGCATTAACGACGTCCGTATAAGCTACTAAAACGGGATTACCAATTAAATATTTTCTGATCCTCCTGACTAACCCATCTATGAACTTTGACTTCTTTCTTTTTTCATCGCGTACCTTATCTGGTAAAAAAATTTCCAAACGAGTGAATTCTTCCTCGTAATCGTCCACTGAACGGTCCCCCTGAGTCACCTCACTAAATTTTCTCCTCATTTCAGCCTCGACTACTGGTGGGAAATACTTGTGGTCGAATCGAACCCAAAACTCTGCAATAGCTAACGTATCCCTTTCCTCAAGTATGGTGATCGACTCCCGCCACTGTAGCGCTGCTCCCACTAACCTAAAAGTGGCTAGAATTTGCTTCTGCACCTCATTGCAATCTACCATGTATAGGTGACGCTATATATCCCTCTTCCAATGATACGCTAGAACCACATCTGAACCCCTATGAAACTATGGTGGGTGGCCCTTTTGAAAGACCTCTCGCGCTTACTGCCACTAGTGGACCTGAACATCTGGTACCATTAATGCTTGTGGCTGATCTCGTGGAAAGCACCTTGACATTGCGATCATCATCGCTTGAACTGCCTATGCTACTAATTCAGTTACCTGTGCAGCTGAAATCATCTCTGGCAGTCGTTGCGGTAACTCTGGCTCCTGATGAGCCTCCCTAATCTCATATTCCCCTGCTTCCGTAGCTGCTCTCTCTCTTGGGCGACATCTGAAATGAGAATCAAAACATATGAGTTCACCCTCAAATATAAAGTAATTGGCAGAAGAACGTAAATGTGCATATGTATGAGAATACAACAATCTTATGATAGGGTTCTATATCAAAGAACGCTAAGCTGAAACGTGAAAAGACGCACGGATCTTAAGGACACTAGAATCTGATGCTCTGATACCATCTGTGACACCCCGCCTAATAAAATACCGGGTGATCAGCCCTATACCAAATTAAAATAGGAATCCGAGTTGGTTCATCATTAGCATCACTGTTGAAAACCTTTTTAAAAACTTACTAACCACATAGTATTCCAAAAAGCTACTGCCAAATTTTATCTTTTTAATTAAACAACTAATAACATGCAGAAAGATAATATGAGTCATACACCACGACTGAAATAAATCAACTAAATAAATAATAAACTATATGCCAAATAAACTATCGGTCACCAAAGTAAAGTCCATTACAAACATCCAACACCTGAAAATAAATCTGAAAACTACAACTAAAAAGTCTAGGGGACATGCCCCAAATAAAACTAAAACTGTCAAATGATTCCCAATCTAGGAATGAATGAATGATGCATTTAATCCAAACTCCTGCTAGCGTCCACATATGCCGCAGCTCCGTGTCCCTGGAATAGAATATCAATCATGGCGTCCCTGTGGCTGGACACCTAAAAGGTTTTGAAAATAATTTTATACCAAGTGTTAGAACCCAAAACATTTTGAAAATATTTAGTAAGCGAATTAACTGCAGTAATTAAAAATATATGATTGCGCTCCATATTTAAGTTAGTGTCGCACTCTCTTGAGGATATACTCACCCATCCACTAATGTTCACACCTAATGGTTACCTTAACCCCACCTAGTTGTACTACCCCATCCAACTAGTCCTGGTGCACTCTCCCCTTGCCATACTACTCTAACTCGGGTATAATAATTTATTAATGGGTTATAAGTTATTCCACCAATTAACTTAATTAATTCCCTTGTAAATAATATCATATAACTGTGACACAAGTTATATAAAAAAAATACATCGCATACAGTATTATGACCCGCATATAATATTTAACGCCATTATATACGTACTTTTACTACAATAACCACCCACATATCATACTTATATCCATCCCTCCGAGTATACCCTCTCCGGATGATTCCCTCTAAAGTGTTATCTCACTAGGTGTGCTCACATAACCTAGTTACCAGAGGTGGAATTGCTCCCCAACTTGGCCCAAAATATAAACATAGTGGAGGCGGTCATGTTCCTTCCCTGAAAGTGAGATAAGCCCCTCACCCATATACCGGATGCTATGACCTGGGGATATACTCACCCTACTCCTCAAGCTAGGGGATTCACTCACATCGTGCAACCTCCCTTGATAGCACTAGAGTATATAAATTAAATAAATACCTAGTCATTGATATTTAATAGCACACACACACACACACACACACACACACACACACACACACACACACACACACACACATATATATATATATACTATCACTACACCGTATATATATAATATAAACCTTAGCTTTACCGTGTACTCAAAAACCTGTAACACTAGCTTGTAAATTCCCGAGTTTTTGGCCCCACTCAACTTCATTAATTTTCTCACTTATTAATTGATCATCTTCCCGAGTCTATTGTCCGACTCTAATATAAATACTACGCGCATTAATTTATATTATATTTACCCGAGTCTATGATTCGACTCTAATTTAATTAAATTTCACATTAATTAATTAATACCAATCCGAGTCTATTGTACGACTATAATTTAATTAATTTACACATGAATTAATTAATACCAATTTGAGTCTAACTCTAATCTAATTAATTTACACATTAATTAATTTAACACTTGGTGTCGCCTAACCATTATACCCAGACTCGCTCACTTGGCTCGTACCATCATTAATGCCCGATTCTATATTTCGCCCCATAACTAATTAATTACACCTAAATTTCTGTAATAATGTAGTGCCACTCAACTAAAATACCCGAATATTTTCCCTCGGTCCAAAATCAATGCTTACGAATTAATTCCCGAAATTCATTCATCTTATGGCATACAATTATCACCCTCCCAAACCCAATTATAAAACCTTATAATTTCTAAGGAATATGTGCCACATATGAATTTATCACTAAATAAAAGTAGGGATTAAATCTTAAATTAATTTCCCTTATAAATATAAAACAAGCCGAATTGCCAAAATTCTGGGACCATCGATCGATCGATCCCCTGGGTTGATCGATCGATCGATCGAGCAGGTATTTCTCTTCTCCAGCTTGCTGTTTCAGCCATTGATGAACCCTCAAGCCTTTTGTTTTCATTCCAAACCCTTATCAAATCACAACCAACATTATCTCCACATAAGAAAAGGATCTAAATAGCATAGAGACCTTAATTAATCAACTAATTTCCATTAATTCCCATATTTTCCCTATTTGGGTTTTATCCGGGTTTCAAATCTCCAATACGATTTTCATTCCTATTAATAGAAATTAATAAACGATTCTTACTGGTTTTAACATACAATTCATACCTCTACATTCCAGAATTATAAACATAATAAATTTCACCCTTAATTCCATCAAAGTATATCAATTACCGAAAACCCAATTTTACGTGAATACCCACTCAAAATGAATTTAGGTTTACACTTCCCATAATATGAATCGATTATCATCAATTTAAAAATCACAACAGTTAACCACTTGCCTGGAATTGTTCGTGGAGTCTGATTCGTTGGTGTAGTTAAGGTGTTGATGAAGAACACTCACTTTTGTCCCTAATTTGGCTCCAAAAATCCCTAATTGGCTCTTGATTTGCTTTTCCCCCCTCTCAAGCCCTAGGTTTAGAATTTGTGTTAACTTTTGTTCGACACTTCCCCAATTAGGTTAAAACTCCTAATCCCGTTTTTGGCCACATGGGCCTAATTAAAATGGCCCGAATTACCCCGTGTGGGCCTGACTATGCCCAAAAATTCCCCGAGACCCGATTACTACCCCCGAGTACTCTTTTTTGACTAACTCGACCCATCCGGACTCAACTGCGCACTCAGAATCGTCATCCGTAATACTTTATAACATTCTCAAATTTTGACTTCAAAATGCGAGACACGAAATTTCGAACAATTTAACTTAAAGTCGGCAAATATAAATAATTCGCCCCACTCAAATAAATTCTCCAAATCATAAATTTAAGTTTCTCCAATTTAAATATTTTTATATCTCCCAAAATAATTAAATACTAAGTCATCAAAATTACGGGGTGTTACATCCCCTTCATTGAAACCTTATGTTAAAAGCCCAATCACTCCCATTTCGATTAACTTTCCTAATCTTCCTATATAATTTTTTTTGCCAAGTTCCCCCTTTATTCCATCTCTCAATTAATTGGTAAACCTCTAAAAATGGATGCTTCAACATGTCTATGTCAAGACCAATCCTTGATCTTGTTTGTGCGGAATTGTAACTTACCAAAGAAATGCTTGATCGAATCTAGATTGGTACAGGTGATAATGGTTTTTGTCAAGAGGTTTCATATGGAAATTGCCGAAGTTATTGTTCTTATTATTCAAAACAAAGTCATTACCTTGAAGAGTGCATTTTCAAAGATCCATTTAAGAAAAAATTTATTAAAGAACACCCTCTAATTAAAATTACCGCTTCAACGACTATTAAAGAAAAAAAGTATGGTCGAATTGAGAAGTCAGTTAATCATCCTATTTAATACCTTCAGGATTAGACAATGAATGCCCATGAAGATACAATTCAAATCATCAATCAATCTGTTGTTTTACCAACATAAAATATTATATCTCCTTTAATGCAAATTCAAAGCCAATAAATTGCTATAAACATTGAAAATTGTGATGGTTTTTGTGAAGAAGTTATTGTTATCAATAATTCTCCTACATGCACTATAATGCTTATTTATGATAACCATCCATCCCATGATAAAGACTATGCTTCTGATTCTAAACCAAGATCAAAGATTCCAATTCCTTTACAAGAAGAACTGAATTTGTTTGCCCAACAATTAGATTAGAAATGTCGATCTTTTATAGAGGCAAAATAAAAAAGAAAGAATAAATTAGTCCAATGAAAGGATCATTATCCTATCTCTAAACCATCAGGTATTCCAATTCATTCTAAGATTAAGGCCATTCAAGATCCTATGTTTAATCGAATTACCAGGGATGTTTTAAGAAAAACTCATCCAGTTTGCCTCCTATATCCAAATGATGAATTGCATCTGTTGGAACATTAGAGGTGTTTCTAATAAACCCTCAATTAAAAGAGTAAAAAATTTGTAAGAACATAATTGTTATCATGCAATTTTGTTTTAATTGGCTTAATTTTGGACAAAATAAATTAAGTCTAAACTAGTTTTAATGATGCAGTTTAATGAGTTGAATTGAGCCTACGACAAAGTTCAAGTCCAAGAATGTGCAATCAAAGCTTTTAAAAGGATTACAAGTCAAGACGAGTTGCATATGTTTAAGATCACTCAAGTTTGAATACTATTGAGTAGTTGGGTAATTTGTATATTGATTAAATATTGGGAATTAAATTTTTTTAAGTTTTAAAAATATTTCTGAGTGGCAAATTGTTTGAAGAAAATTCGAGGATTAATTTAAAAGAAAACATATTAATTTAAAATACTGTAGCTCACTCGAATGAGATCATAAGTCGTTCAAACGACATTCAATGTCGCGCGGACGAGATCTCATCTTGCTCAAACGACCAACCGCCTCGATTTTCGTGTTTTCATTTTCTTGGACTCTGTGCAGCTCAGTTATAAATAAAAACGTATCTACAAACAATTTAAACATGCAGAACAGTTTCGAAAACTTATTCCCATATATTTTTTCATCTTTCGGTGTTTATTCAAGATTGTATTAGTCAATTCCGAAGTTAAGTGATCTTAAACGCATTTCTCGAAAGATAATTCGTTCGTTGACTACACCGTTCTGAACTTTGTGAGGAGAACTCTACAGCCGAAGAGGTGCGCACTATTGTTGAAGGAGACCTTATGAAGTCACTTATAGAGAAGCCGTCTTCTTACTTTACTGCTGACCACCTGGAGTTCCAGCGGGAGATTTCAGTCGAGACATCGAAACCGACACCTGTGGGTATTTCTTATGTCGCATTTATTTTCATTGTAATCATTGTAACCGTTCTTTAAAAAATTATAGTGAAAGTAAAAAGGTTTTTCCCTTCGGGGATTTTTCCTGAAATTGTTTCTTTTACTGCATGCTTTATTCATCGAACGGATTTAATCACTTAGATGCATGTTTAGGGTTTAAGAAGTTAAGACTGGTTTTAACTAAACATTGGAATAAAGTGGTTTTTGCCTAAAGTACACACTAAAGGGCCATTTCAAATTGGTATCAAATCTTGTTGCACTATATTATTGTGTTTGATCTCGCGTCTTTAGGTATGCCTTTCGGTGGTTTTGATGATTTTAGAATTCACTTGTTTGAATCATGTAATTGTAAATCTCACATGAAAAATGCTCTTAAAAAATTGGTTAATAAGGGTGATTGTGAAAAGTGTCTTTGCTACGAAGGTTTTGGTCACAGGATAGATGAGTGTCCCACTAAACTTAGGGAGAATTTTAATAAACCGATAAATCGCGTTTGTTCCCTTAGTGATAGTGAACCAGAAGAAGAAAACTTTTTTGCTAGTAAGCGTGAACTTCCCACATTTGTGGCTAGTCATGTAAGTGATCAAGAGTTACTTTTGCATGATTCTTCCGCAGCCACAGACGTTGATACCCCTGAGAGTGAGGATAAGGTGAGTGAGGATGAGAGCGAAGACGAGAGAGATTTGCAAACTGCTTTCAAAGAATTATACGGAGAAACTTTAAAAGAAAAGAAAGCAAATGTTAAATTAGGAACTATGTTGAAAGAACGTGCCATAGAAATAAATAATTCCAATTATTTAATTGAGGATCTTAGGGCACGAGAAAAGAAAATTCGAGAGAAACAAGAATATGTCGAGGGTGAGAGACTATGGAAAAGGAAATTCTGAAGTTTGAAAATTCTACACATTTACTTGAGTCAAGAATAGGTGAGCGTGAAGAAAAATTGAGAGATTAGAGTAAAATTATGATTGATTTGTAGGCTAGGTCTAAAAAGTTAGACAAAATCTTAAGCATCGTCGAAATCAAAGATAATCGAAGAGGTATTAGCTTTAATAATCATGTCACACCTGCTCCCAAAGCCAAAATTATGCAAACAAGAGAGCCACCTAGAAACTTTAGGAGAGAGGCACCTAGGAACGTGAGGTATAATCGGCCTATAGGACACGCTCTTCACCGTATCTACACTTGCACTCATTGCGGTAGGAAAGGTTATCTTAGACGGTTTGGCTACAATCTTAAGATCTCTCCTAGAAAGTCTAAATCCATTCTGGTTCCCAAAGCCCCTTCTCATTGGTTCACACCTAATTGGGGTTAGGAAGTCGGATTTAAAAGCGTTAGGTATTAGGCTTGATGGGTCTCGCACCATTACTCGTGGTTCTCCTCATCTTTCATCTTTCGATTGAGATTGTTCGTTGGTTTGTCATACACTAGTATTTTCATTATGCATTATATTTTGCTAGTGTTATGGCACGTTTCTAGTTTTTTGGTATGTATTTGAGTTTTATCAAAAATATAAAAAGATTTTACTTTTTATAAATACTTTTAAAAATTCAAAAAGATTTTTGTTTTTTATTAAGTCGTGAGGTTACATAGTTAATATGGGATATTGGTGTGCTTGATTCCCCTTTCTTTCATTATTAATGTGTCTATGACTTTTCGTCATTATTATTGATGCCTAAAATGATCTTAACCATTGCACTATGGGGTTGTTTCGAAGTTGAAATGCATTTTGATTCAACTTTGCTTATATGCCATCCTTGCACACATGCACGAGTTTATATGGATGTTTGACTTCTCTTGCATGTTTGAGTTTGGAGAGACGTTCTTATCTCAATTTTCTCATCTATGAGTAAGTAAACTTAAGGAGGAGGTGTGCTTGTAAGAACCATTTTTCATGAGAATTGATATTGGAAAAATGATGAGTGTTCACGAAAAAGGGCTGCGAGAGTATAATATTGACTCATCGTGAAAGCCACCGTTTAAAAGAGCCCAAAAGAAAAACAAGGCAATAAAAATCATATGCCAATAATTGGGGCAAATAGGACTTTCTCTAAGTTGACATTGATAGATTTTTCTAAAGATCTTAAAAAATTCATATATATGAGGGAGTTTGGTTGCAAATTAATTAAACGGGTTTGCACCACGAATCCTATGTTGAAACATCGTATCATGACCCTATTATTTGTAGAATCGTCAACAATCTGGACTTGTATGCATGTTGATTAAGTTTAGTTCATCAAACTCACACTTATTTTGTCACACATGGCTTTGATGAAGTTTGATGATTCCTTGCTATCATTTAGAACTCTTTGATCGATTCGGCGTATTGAAATGATGACTCATTTGTTGTAGTTCACTTCCAATCAATCCACTTTCATAATTGAGCACATTAG
The DNA here is from genome assembly GCA_949130495.1 of Sambucus nigra. Taxonomy (NCBI): domain Eukaryota; kingdom Viridiplantae; phylum Streptophyta; class Magnoliopsida; order Dipsacales; family Adoxaceae; genus Sambucus; species Sambucus nigra. Next base: position 313,253,450 of record OX422209.1, on the reverse strand, counting down.
TACCATGTTAACATGTAATCCCCATTTTTCGCTTTTTATACTATTTTCTATTTTGCAGTTTGTTTCTATGTTCCAAGTACTGTTTTCGAACAATTTTTTCACTAGGAATATACTGAATGTTTTTGGGGTGTTTCTGGAAATTTTCAAAATCTCGTTCGAATGACACCACATGTCACGCGAACATGTCGTTCAAGAGATTTTCCAAATCGTTCGAGCGACATCTGCAAGTAGTTCGAACGACTTCACACGAGATCAGGGTTTCTTATAAGAAGTCGTTATCTCTTCTCTCTTTTCGTTCTCTCATACTCTACATGTCCAAAAATGGCGACAACAACTCTGTGTTTTAAACCGCCATTTTCAGTGGTTGAAGCTTCATTCTACACCTCTCTAGTCACTTTAAACCACCACTAGTCTTCATTTCTCTCTCTTGATCACGTGTATCAGCCATTGATACTCCTACTCCTGTGAATCTCTGCCTTGTTTGTTTCTTTGAGATTGTTCTCCAGACCTTGTTCCCCACATTATTTACACACGCTAAGGGGATTTAAAGGTCCTGCTATTCTCTGGCGTGTATTCTTTCTAGTCAGTGGTTCTCCGGCGAACAATTCCCAATTTTCGATGATTTTGAGGTAACACTATTCATATTTTTTTAAAAAAAAATCATTTATTTGAGAAAATTTTGGTTGCTGTTTCTGATTTTGTCTGTGTTTGTGGCTGGTGTTCGCGGTGGTTCGGTTGGATGATTGTACGGAAATAGGCTCTTAGGTGTGTGTGTGTGTGTGTTCCTTAGAGACAGTACTCTTTTACACATCTCACATTACATTTTTTTAGTCATGCCACCTAAACGTCGTGGTGCCCCTTTCGAGTGACTCGATGAGGCTCCTTCCTCTTCTCGAGCTCAGAGAGCTTAGGCCAGTAGGCCCCCATACTCATCTGTGAGGTGGGCCACTAATGTTGAGTATGATTATTACTGGTCATTGGGTCTTCACATTCGGTCTGTTGTTTCGGAGAGAGTATTTCATTATGCTGAGTTTTCTGAGATAAGTATTCCTCATTGGTTATCTGATAGAGGTTGGGATTACATGTTTGAGGTTTGTGGGGTTGTTTATCCGGACATTATCCGAGAGTTTTTCTTTCGTGCCCTTCCCCATGCCGAGGGGATCTTTTCTACTATACGTGGCATTCATGTTCTCATCACTGCAGACCTCATAGAAGTTTTTTTTGCACCTTCCTCGTGTCCCAAATTATGGTCCTACTTATGATGATATTTTATGACATTATTTCTGGGAGATTCCCCAGGCAGGTTCTACGATGTATCATCGCCAGCTTTACCTTCCTTCCGTGTACTTAATAGGTTTGTGTCAGCATCCATTTATCCTTCGATAAATCACACTTAGATTGGATCTGACATCGTCTATTTCATGTAACATGTTTCTCAAGGGTGGGATATCGATCTTTCAACCGTCATGCTTCTAGTCATATCTTCTGCCACTATCCATGGTTCCCTCCTTGTCCGACCTGCTCTTCCATATGGGATTCTCATTTCCACCATTTGCACTACTACTGGTGTCGTCCCTGTTTTAGAGGGTGATCTGCGTCTCCCTACGCCTAGTATTATTGATCATAATACTTTCACTCGTTTCGAGAGTCATTTGCCACAGGCACCGAGAGCGAGAGCTCCACCCCTCGAGGGAGTCTTGCCTGATGCTGATCCTTATCAGGATGCTGATCACACTAGTTTGAGCACGTCTGATTTTTCCCAGCCACCACCCTCCACTCCTGCACGCGCACATCCTATTGAGGAGGAGGTTTCTACTTTATAGGCCTAGGTAGCTACTCAGAGCAGGATGTATCACTCTATTATGGCCAGATTTGATGATAAGACCAAAGCACGTGTTCGTGCTGAGTCCAGGATGACAAAATTTTATGATGAGATGCGATAGAGAGAGCCGCAGAGAGGTGCATGTTCATCTGGACTCAGACATATTTCCTCCACATACACTGATAATGATGCTCCTGTCGATGCTTAGTTTATTTTTGTTTTACATTGTATCTGAGACATTCAAATTCTTGATGTATTTTTTATTCTCTCTGATATGATGTATTACTTATGATCAGTTGTATCACTGTTAGTTTTATAACATGGTTGTACAGACTATTTTGCAATTTTAGTGATTCTCGCATTATTATTTTGTTACTGCTATCTTTTTCTATACAATGTCATATTGATATTGTTTATCTAGCTATGCTGATTCATTCTCATATTGTATTTCTAGATTTGGTGTGTCTGTCCCACCTTTTGTCTATTCTAGGCAAAAATGGGGAGAGATATGTGATATAGGGGGGAGTATTTATTATGATATTATACTTCACTTGGGTATAGGGTTGTGTCTCGTGTGTGTAGGTATATTTTTCAGAGATTCAGATATTCATTGATACATTATATTCAGAGATAGATTCAGATGACAGAATCAAATTCAAATGTTTGTCGTTCATTCAGTTTCATTATGTCTTGTATTTTTATATTGTGGAGTTTTGGGATAGGCCATGTTTTTATTTTTCGGCATATAGCATCTCTGTTTATTTTTGTCCCGGAATAGCCAAAAGGGGATATTTGTAAGAACATAATTCTTATCATGCACTTTTGTTTTAATTGGCTTAATTCCGGACAAAATAAATTAAGTCTAGGCTAGTTTTAATTATGGAGTTTAATGAGTTGAATTGAGCCTACGAAAAAGTTCAAGTCCAAGAATGTGCAATCAAAGCTTTCAAGAAGATTACAACTCAAGACGAGTTGCATATGTTTGAGATAACCGAGGTATGAATACTATTGCGTAGTTAGGTAATTTGTATATTGATTAAATAATGGGTGATTTAAATGTTGGGAATTAAATCTTTTTATGTTTTAAAAATATTTCTGAGTTGAAAATTATTTAAAGAAAATTCGAGGATTAATTTAAAAGAAAAAATATTAATTTAAAATATTGTAGCTCGCTCGAACGAGATCATAAGTCCTTCAAACAACATTCAATGTCGCGTGAACGAGATCTCATCTCGCTCGAACGACCAGCCGCCTCAATTTTCGTGTTTTCATTTTCTTGGACTCTGTGCATCTCAGTTATAAATAAAAACGTATCTACAAATATTTTAAATATGCATAACGGTTTCGAAAACTTATTCCCATACAGTTTTTCATCTTTCAGTGTTTATTCAAGATCATAATACTCAATTCCAAAGTTAAGTGATCTTGAACGCGTTTATCGGAAGATAATTCATTCGTTGACTACACCGTTCTGAACTTTTTGAGGAGAACCCTACAACCAAAGAGCTGTGTGCTATTGTAGAAGGAGACATTATGAAGTAACTTGTGGAGAAGCCGTCTTCTTCTCCACTGCTGACCACCTGGAGTTCTTGCGGGAGATTTCAGTCGAGGCATCGAAACCGACACCTGTGGGTATTTCGTATGTCGCACTTATTTTCATTGTAATCCTTGTAACCGTTCTTTACAAAATTATAGTGAAAGTAAAAAGGTTTTTCCCTTCGGGGATTTTTCCAGAAATTGTTTCTTTTACCACATGCTTTATTCATCGAATGGATTTAATCACTTAGATGCATGTTTAGGGTTTAAGAAGTTAAAATTGGTTTTAACTAAAAATTGGAACAAAGTGTTTTTTACCTAAAGTACACACTAAAGGTTCGTTTCAAAAACTGATCAAATTGTATAATATTCCTCCCATTTCTTTAATTGAGCTTAAACAAGACTCTTCTAGTATTGAAAGATTCAGGTTTAAATGGAACTTTAAGGGTTGCATTTCAAATATTTCATTAAAAATATAGTTTATTTGGAAGTTTGGTTTATCTATAGAAATATTTTCAAATGAAGAACAGTCCCTCACTTTGAAAATTGAAGACCAACCATTTATATCTCCCATTTTCATATTTGTTATCTATTCAAAATGTTTTAGAACTAAAAGATCTAATCTCTGGGCTACTTTAAATGAGATTTATTCTCAAGTTTGAAACCATCCTCATATGATTATAAGTGACTTTAATGTGGTGACCTCTCACCTGAAAACGTTGGGGGTAATTCAATTGATTTTCACTCAACGTAAGATTTCAATAAAAGTATTTCTTCTTGTGGTATGAATGATATTGGTTTTAATGGTTCAAAGTTTACTTGGTGCAATAATAAATATGAGGATGGTGTGATTTTAGCGAAGATGGATTGAGATTTGGATAGTTTCAAATGGCAAGAAGTTTTCCCATCAACTTCTGTTCACCATCTCAATAAAAACTATTCAGATCACTACCCAATCTTGCTCACTATCAAATCTGATATGGACTCATTTCTCAAACCTTCTGAATTTCAAAAGATGTGGTGTTCTCGGCATACTTTTAAGGATGTGGTTTTTGAAGCCTAGAACTCTCCTTTGCAAGTTGCTCCCATGCGTCTATTTTCTTTTAAGTTAAAAGGCCAAAAAGGTTCTCTTCACACTTGGAATAAGGAGACTTTTATGGACATTTTCCAAAATGTTAGGGAACTTGAAGACACTCTTGTTGCAGATGAAATTGATCATAAACAATATTCTACTTTGAATCTAAGAATGGCTTTGCATGCTAATAAAGCTGAGCTTAAGCAGACACTCAAAATCGAAGAGAATTATTAGCAGCAGAAGTCCAACATAAAAGGGCTCAAAGAAGGTGATCTTAAAACTAAGTTCTTCCACTCCACAGTTAAGTCTAGGAGGAAAAAACTAAGTATTCAATGAGTTCTTAACTCAGACCATCAATGGATTTCTTCACAACAATATATTGATCAGAAATTTGTATCTCATTTTCAGAATCTCTTATCCTATGAGCCGACCTCTAATTTACCAGACCTTATTGATGTCATCCCCTCTATTATCTCTCATGACTTTAATGTGTCCTTAACTTCTTACCCCACAGAAGAAAAAATCCTAAATGCCATTAAAACCTTAAATTCTAAGGCAGTCCCAGGTCTCGATGGTTTTGATGGTAACTTTTACATCTCTTGTTGGAATTGGTCACGCTCGATTTTTTCGCGGATGAAATTCGTAACCCACCCTTCCGGGTCGGGGATAAAGTCCGTGAACATTAACCCAGTTTTGGTGTAGTTCTACAAATATTATCGTAATTAACAAAACCTAATGTAACATGCCACACATTACAATACCTAAGAAAATAAGTAGAAGATACATTATTCTTATTATTAATAAGGATCACAATCATTACATTGAGTTTAAAGATTCCATCGCTCAAATATCCTTTTTACTACATACATACCTCTTTAAGTGAGTACAAATTTATGAGATTGAAATAAGAATTTAAATTCGTTCTTGCTAAGAAAAGATATAGAAACCATGTTCTTTATAAATCCCAGGATATGAAGCACGTCATTGAGAGTAAGTTCCTTTCCCGAAGTCATCCTTAGTACAACAATTCCTTTCCCTTCAAACGTGGAACTAGTTGAATTTCTCATAAATAGTTGTTCCTTATGATTCGAAACTTGGTCGAAGGTAAGCATATTATTGTCTAAACAAATGTGGTGAGTAGCCCTCATGTCCAAACGTAATTCTCTAGAATTACCCACCATGTTGATTTCGAAACCATGACCGAGAGGCTCAAATTAGTGATATTATTTATGAGGCTTTCACTTGAGTGACATTGGATTGTTCGAACTTCTATTTACTATTACCTTGTTCTTCGCGCTTATGGATTTTTTTAGGACAATGTCTCATCTTGTCACATGCAAAGTATTATCCCTTAAACATTGAAGTTCCCACCTTTCAGTCCATTTAACATACTGAATTCATTCACACGTTTTATTTTATTATTTGTTCTGTGACAACCCGATTTCCGAAATAACGAGTGGCCAGCCCGATACTCCAATAATATAGGAATCATGGATGGAATTATTCTCAGCACCGTAACAACATAAAGAGTATACGGGATAACCACTCAATATATCAGAAAACGGGTTGTCAAAAATTTCGTATTGTAATTTAAAGAAAGCATTTTAAACAACCCATAATTTAAAACGAGTGGAAACCCCAAAGGTATATATGTTACAACAACGACAAATATATAATAAAAGGACCGAATATAATGTCGGTCAGCAGAATTTCATACAATGTACAACAAGTTAAATAGTTTACATATTACATTCATTATACAATTACAACAGATTGGTCCACACGCCCGAATAAAGACCCGATCATAACTAGAAAATAATGATGAAGGCGCCTACCCAAAATATCCCGTGAAATCCGCAAAATGTCACGGCTCCTCAAAAGACACTGGAATGGGGAAGTCATTACGGGCGACCTTGTGGTGGAGCACCTGAGCGAATATTATATATATATATATATATATATATATGCACAACAAGAAAGAAGAACAGGCCAGGGCCCGGTTTTATGTGATCACCAGATAAATGACAAGTATGAAAATTATGAATAGTTAATCATGGATGGTAAGGATGATATTATAGCATGATAACATCATATAATGAAATAAGATAATTGAATGATTATAAAGTGAAATTCAATTTTATAAGAGAATAAGCATAATCATTAACCTTTTTCATTTTTCACCCTTTTTATTTTATCTTTCCATTCCTTATCAGGAATACAAATTTTATCATGTACTCTTTGTGGCACATGTCTCAATCGTATGTTCTTTGTGGCATGTACTATGCTCTTCTATGCTCTTTATGGCATTAATATCCATTAAGTTCCACTTAATGTTACAATAGTTATAAATATACATATATAACGATTCTAAGATCGCCCGTCCGGGTTTCCCCACTGTGCGCGCCCCTAAATAACCATCATCTTCTAGGGCCTATCATCAAGACAACCTGGTATCCTATCGAAACGCCGGGAAGTGGCCATATGCCTGCGGAGTAGTCATAACCACACCCAAAATTACCTACCCATCGCAGAAAATATAAAACAAGCGCTCATATGGCCTAGGACTATATCCACCCTGCATTCATTAGCCAGGGGTGTGTTCCAACTATTTTATTAATTTCCATTACATGATTTAGTAAATTATCATTTACTTTATCCATTTACATTTTATCAAGTGCATTATGATTATCCTGAACTGTACGTGCTTCACATCATCATAATAACCTCTGTGAATATTTAAACTCACAAGTTATTTTCCCAAGTATCCTTTTTGGGCTTTATATAAACCATCATAACTCAAATTATCTTCTAACGTCTCCAAATACGACTTAGTAATCTCCTAGACACCTACTAGTTGAAAAACGGAAGTAATGCCTGAACATCCCTTCGCGCACCCTCGAAATAATTCCCATAAAACCCAATTCTAGCCTAGGGTAGTAAACTAACTCACCTAGAACTTCATTCAAGAAGGTTCCCAAGTCCTAAGACTAGAGAAAATGGGTTGAAAATGAAAAAGAAAAATAAATTAAAAATGCAGGATTTCTGAATCGATTCGGCCTAGCCAAATCGATTCGGCCAGAAAATATGGGATTCTGCATAATTGCCGAATCGATTCGGACCATCCGAATCGATTCGTTCAGGGAAATTGTGTTTCTGCATAAAGGCCAAATCTATTTAGACTAAACTGAATCGATTCAGTTCACCTAAACCTGGAAACTGTCCCTGGGCGAATCGATTCGGCCCTGCGAATTTTGCCAATTTTGGCTATGGAGTCTTGGACTCCAAATATACCCCCAACTCAAATCCCTTCAAACCAAAATCATTTATTGTCATCAATACATAATAAATACCACTAACTACTACCATGAACCTCAATAATCATCCAAATCATTCGTTAATGATTCAAGACCCACAAATACACAATAACCCTAAAATAGATAAACCATGATCAATACACCATTATCATAACTAATAATTTATCTTAAACCACATATAGCAAGTAGAAAACTTGCCTCAATCTTTTCAAGTGCATATTTTCCTTGTGTAGTAGCAAGAATCCCACCTCAATCTTCAATCTCTTCTCCTTTCTCTACTTTTTCTCTTCCTCTCTCTTACTCTCTCTAGGTTTAGGAAGACAATTTGGGGAAAAAAAAAGACTTAATTAAGACATAAATCGTTCCTTGTCTACAATTTACAACTTAAGTGGTAAATACCACATTAAATGGTTTGCAACTACAGCTATATGTTAAAACCAGTCAAAAGTGCCCAAAACCTCAAAATACAATATGGCACATAATTTGACTATTTCGCATGTTCTGGAATCAACTATTTCCTCCAAATTGTCATTTGAAAATTTTATAATTCATCTTAAGCTCTGTTTCCATTTTAAACCATAGAGTCATTTTAAATCTTAGGACACTATAAAACTCAACATAAGGATATTTACATACTCATACAGTAAATGTACAACAAGTCAGTAAATATTAACTTTTCTTCATCAAATTAATACTTACTCCATAGTACAACATTTTATATTTAATTACCTCACATAGTAAGTAAATATAGAATAGGCTCCCATAAGCGAGGGTTGTTACATGTTCCACCTTTCTATTCTTCAACAATATATGATGTGGATTCCATAGGATTTCCAGTTTTCTTCTCGGGTGCATGCCAATCATTTTCTATCCTTAAAATCACAATCAAGTCCTCGAGCCCCATTTCTTTTCATTTATGTTTTAAATGATTTTTAAATTTTTTCCAGGATGGTGACAATTTCTCTGTCATTGCATCCACTTGAAAGAATTCCCCCAGCTCCCTTTTTGTAGAAAACACTCGTGATAAATTAATTAGAGCTCTTGCCCTTGTGCCATGATGTCTTTGAATCAAGCATTTTAAAAATTAAAAAATTTATCGACAATGAATTTCACCAAACCAGCAGCTATGATTTTGTATTTTTATCTAAAGATTCCAACATCTCTTCAGCCGCTTTAAGTGGGCTATACACATCAAATAATTTGTTTGCTAGATTATTGAGAATATAGTTTTTGCATAGAAAATGTGTTTGTTTTCATGCACCCACATTAGCAATTACCTCTAGACCAGTCTCATCTTTATTCAGTGTTGTTGCCTTTTCATTAAGGAATTTATACAAGTTCATTATGCCCAGATAAAATAGAATTTGATGTTGCCAATGTTTAAAATATGCCGCTTTGAACTTTTTAGATTTTTCACCATGACTAGCATTTGTAGTCACAGTGAAAATGACCAAAGAGAAACTGGAAGCCATTTATGTTAGAATATAATGATAATAAATATTTAATTATCACACGATACATGAGTAATAAAATTCTAGAATAATAATTCTACCTTTTTTTGTGTTAAATCTAAATACTTATAAAACTTGTAAACAAATTTTGTGTATGAATGCTTAGTTATGCACCAATATTTAATGAGCTTCCAGATCCAACAAAAAATATTTTTGGAACAAGCAGATTATCATTATTTAAATTCTGTAATTACGTTACTACATAAATTCATTCTAGAAAAAATATAATTGGCATTTTTTTGTCCTAATATTATTAGCGAAAATTAATTTGAATAATTAGAGAAACTAGATAGAAATATAAATAGAATAAATCTAAAAATATATTTTCTTATAGTGAATGGATAGATATTTAAATGATTGAGGCAAGTGCTGAAAATTTTTTCCTTAAAATAATTTTTTTGCCACATCCGTGTTCAATGAACTTAGTGGAAATCATCTCCAAGGATACCACAACCCACTATTTGCAATAGCAACACTCCAAATTCCAAGAAAAATGCAAACCAACAATGGAAAACTCTATTTTAAATGAATGAGACACTCATAGGTACATGGAAGATATGTTTTGAAAATAAACTCTCAAAAAACGAATGATGATGCAATATATAGTTATTCAAATCACAGTTAGGATTTGTTAAAACTACACATAACTCCCATAACGTTTGCAAATTTTTTTAAAATGCAAATAATTTGGATAACAAAAAATGAAAGACATGCTAAAAAAACGGACTCAGAAAAATGTAAAATGCCCGATATAATTTGGCCTAAAAATGTAAAAATCCAAGCCAAAAAGAGCTCCCTTTTGGCGACTCTAGGGTTTTTTCCCTTAGGGTTTTCATGTCTGCCTCTCATGTTCCTTCCACTCTTCCCCCATCTCCTAAACCTCCCGATCCACATAAACCATAGAAAAGATCCGTTGCGACTGTTCTCTCCTTTTCAATGCCTTCTAAGCTTCTTTTGAAACCTCCTTCCACCTTTAAAGGAGCTCCAACTGTGATTTTCACCCATGAAGATATTGAAACGTTTGTTGAACCCTTCAAACATGCCATAATTTTTAAGTTCTCTCATGGTAAGCCATCTATGGATTCTATTCACAAAACTTTCATCTCTTTTTCTTCGAAAACATCATATACCATAGGATTTCTAGACCCAAAACATATCCCCATTCGGTTGAATAGTGAGGAGGACTTCGTTAATTTATGATCTAAAGATCAATGGTACATTAAAAAATTTCCCTATGAGAACATTCAAATGGTCCCCTTCATTCAAACCTCATGTTAAAATCCTAATCACTTCCATTTGGATTAACTTTCCTAATCTTCCTATATAATTTTTGACAAGTTCCCCCTTTATTCCATCTCTAAATTAATTGGTAAACCTCTAAAAATGGATGCTTCAACCATGTCTATGTCAATACCAATCCTTGATCTTGTTTGTGCGGAATTGGAACTTACCAAAGAAATGCTTGATCGAATCTAGATTGGTATAGGTGATAATGGTTTTTGTCACGAGGTTTCATATATAAATTTCCCAAATTAATGTTCTTATTATTCAAAACAAAGTCATTACATTGAAGGGTGCATTTTCAAAGATGCATACAAGAAGAATATTATTATAGAACCCCCTCCAATTTAAATTACTGCTTCATCGACTATTAATGAAAAAAAGTAAGGTCGAATTGAGAAGTTAGTTAGTCATCCAATTTAAGACCTTCAGGATTGGACAACAAAGTCCCATGAAGATATAGTTCAAGTCATCAATCAATCTGTTGTTTTAATAACATAAAATATTCTATCTCCTTTAATGGAAATTCAAAGCAAAGAAATTGCTATAAACATTGAAAATTGTGATGGTTTTTATGAATTAAGTTATTTCTATCAATAATTGTCCTACATAAACTGTAATGCCTATTTATGGTAGCCATCCATCCCATGATAAAGACTATGCTTTGGATTATGAACCAAGATCAAAGATTCCAATTCCTTTACAAGAAGAACTGAATTTGTTTGCCCAACAATTAGATTAGAAATGTCGGTCTTTTATAGAGCCAAAATAGAGAAGAAAGAATAAATTAGTCCAATGAAAGGATCATTATCCTACCTCCAAACCATCAGGTATTCCAATTCATTCTAAGATTAAGGCCATTAAAGATCCCATGTTTAAGAGAATTACCAGGGATGTTTTAAGAAAAACTCATCTAGTTAACCTCCTCTATCCATATGATAAATTTCATCTATTGGAACATTAGTTGTGTTTCTAATAAACCCTTAATTAAAAGTGTAAAAAAAACTGATCAAATTGTATAATATTCCTGCCATTGCTTTAATTGAGCTTAAACAAGACTCTTCTAGTATTGAAAGATTCAGGTTTAAATGGAACTTTGAGGGTTGCATTTCAAATATTTCATTAAAAATCTAGTTTTTTTTGGAAGTTTGGTTTATCTATAGAAATATTTTCAAATGAAGAAAAGTCTTTCACTTTGAAAATTGAAGACCAACTGTTTATATCTCCCATTTTCATATCTGTTATCTATGAAAAATGTTTTAGAACTTAAAGATCTGATCTTTGGGCCACTTTAAATGAGATTTCTTCTCAAGTTTGGAACCATCCTCATATGATTATAGGTGACTTTAATGTGGTGACTTCTCAAGATGAAAACGTTGGGGGTAATTAAATTGATTTTCACTCAACATAAGATTTCAATAAAAGTATTTCTTCTTGTGGTATGATTGATCTTGGTTTTAATGGTTCAAAGTTTACTTGATGCAATAATAAAGACGAGGATGGTCTGATTATGGCGAAGCTGGATCGAGATTTGGCTAGTTTCAAATGGCAAGAAGTTTTTGTAACACCCCGTATTTTTGTGCATTTAATATTTAATTAATTCGAGAATTTAAAATTACTTGTGTGTAGTAAATTTAATTGAAATAAGTATGGAAAAATATATTTAAATATTAATCGAGGAGTGAATAGTTAATATTTAGGGAAATTTATTTACAAAGTGAATAGTAATAATTTATTTACGGCGTTTCGTGTATTAATGATGGGGTATGTGCTTATCTCAGCCGGGAGTCGGTATAGACTAATTTGAATGTGAGATAAGGATTTTTATAGATGCTGATTCTGAGTGTTTGGTTGAGTACGGATGGGGCGAGATAGTCGGAAAAGTGTACCCGAGGTAGTAAACGGGTCATGGGATATTTTTAGGCATAGCCGGGCCCACACGGGGGCATTTCGGTAACTTGGGCTTGGCCCGTTAGGCAAAAAAGGGATTAAGCCTAATTAAACAATTATAAGAAAAAAGGGGATGACTGAATCGAGTTTAGAACATACTTATTGGGTTAGGAAACCCTAAGAGCAGTTAAAGGCAAATTTGGGGGACAAAGGAGAGCTAAATCAAAGGAGATTATCTTCAATCTGGGGCATTCACAACTCCAAAATCAGACACTACGAATCATAAGGCAAGTTGTTAACTTGATGTAGCATTTAAACTGTATTTCTATTCATATTCATATGATGTGTGAAATCAAAGAAATTCGTTTTGGGATTTAAAGGGTATAAACATGGGATTTTGTTGACCACTATTCTAATTTATAAATTGTGTAGAAATTCATGTAAATTCTGAGATTAGCATATATATCTGGTATGATGTGTAAACCGGATGAATTGGAAACAAATTTGAGATAAGGATTTGATGTTTAAATGGGTTAAAGATTAAATCGATTTTTCCCCCAATTTGTGAAAACAGTAGAGAACGTAAATTAAATGTTGTTTGTGGACTTTATGGGGGTCCCTGATAAGGTTTTTAATATATTTTGTTGATGAGAAGGCTTGTGATTGCTGGGGGAAGAAGTTGGGGTTTTTCAAATTTCGTCCATGGCTGAAACAGGCAACTCGAAGAAGATGATGACCTGCTCGATCGATCGATCGAGGGTCGGTAATTTCTGGCAGTACGACCAATTTGTATATATAAGGGAAAATAACTTTTAAATCTTTTCCTATGCCTTATGTAATGAGAAACCAATATGGGGGTCTAATGAAATTAATTGTGAGGAAGAATTAATTGGGATTTGAAGAAAATTTATGTGTGACACACTATGGTTAAATTTTGGGAATAACATTTCAAAATAATTAAATACGGATTGAGTGGACAAGTCCGGGGATATTGGTTGAGAGATACCAAGACGTTAATTTTATTTAGAGTAAAGGATAAATAATTTGGAGTCGGGGATTTAGACTCGAGTATAGTTTTATTTCGGGCCACGAGAGTAAGTCCGAATATATTGGTTAGAATGACACCAAAAGTAATTTAAATAATTAATGTGTGAATTAATTAATAATTAGAGTTGGACCATAAACTCATAATATTCTAAATAGGCTTGTGTTACGGACTTAGTACACGGTGTAGCCGGGGTAATTAATATTATATATACGGTGTGCGATAGTATATATATATGGTGTGTGCATTAATATCAGTGGCTAGATATTATTATTATATACTCTAGTGCTATAGGGGGAGGTTGCAAGTAGTGGATGTATCCCCTAGCTTGAGGAGCAGGGCGAGTATATTCCCAGGTCATAGCATCCATTATATGGGTGAGGGGCATCTCACTTTCAGGGAAGGAATATGACCGCATTCAATTATATGTTTTCACCAAGTTAGTGAGTGATTCTGGCATGGGTAACTAGGTTTTATGAATAAACCTAGTGCAATAGCACTTTAGAGAATTTACATCCGGTGAGTTATAACTCGGGAGGATGTTATTATTAATTATTATTTCAACATGTTTGTGAATGTTGTAATATGATATTACATATATAATGTGATAAATAATTATATACGGGTACAATTAATACATGCTGTGAATTGTATTACATATAATGGGTGTGAAAATTATATGAACTTAAAAAGAAAAATGCTTAATTAACTTAATGTTGAGAATAACTTAGAAATCATAATTGTAATACACTATATTAGACTAGGAGAAATTTATTAAGGCGTTGGTAGTGCAAATTAAAGGAGGGATGAGGATGTCCTCAAGGGAGTGAAGAACTAACTAAAATATGGAGAGCATGAATATTTACTTATTACTGTAAGTTAATCATTTACTAAATATTTTCCAAATGTTTTGGGTACTAACCCTTGCTATAAAAACTTTTAAAACCCTTTTAGGTGTCCATCCACAGGGACGCCAGGCTTGACTTATTCCAGGGACTCGTTGCTGCAGCATTTGTGGATGTTGCGGGTGTTTGATCGGCTCTTCATTTCTTTCATTTCTAGTGTAGAAATTTCCTATCAGTTATTCGAGCATGTTGCTCACTTCTTTATTCAGCACTTATGTTAGAGTTGTTGAGATTTATTTACTTGTATTTATTTCGGTTGGATTTTGAACGCATTGTTTATTTGGTTAGTTAATTATTTGTGAATGGTTGAATTCAGTTAATTGTGATCATCATATTATTTTTGTTTTCGTATGAGTATTTCATTTAAATGAACGATAAAACTTGGCACCAACCTAATTTTCTCACTTAGGTGGTTAGTAATTTAAAAGGGGATAGTGATGCTAAGAATGAACAAACTGAGAAACCCGTTCTAATATAATTTAGGACTTATCACCCGAGGTTAATTAGGCGAGGTGTCACATATGGTATCAGAGCATCAGATTCTATTGTCCTTAGGATCTGTGCAGCTTACTACATTTCAGCGTTGCGTTCGGTTGTTATAGAGCCCTATTATTAGGACTGTTGATTCATTTTTGCTTGTGAGATATAGTATTTCTGCTATTTGTTTTTGTATAAACTGTGTACTTATACAATTCGATCTATTTTCAGATGCCACCGAAGAGGCAAAGAGAAGAGAGGTCTGAGGCTAGACATGATCTCAAGGAGGCTCATCAGGAGCCACAGGTACCCCCCCCACACCCGAGTTGATCTCCACTACTCAGGTGGCAGTGATAGTGGCTCAGGCAGTCGAGACAGGGATGCAGGCTATGGGAGCTTATTTCCCCTAGCCCCAGGCACCACCTCCAGTGGCACCAGCAACTCAGGCTCCAGTGGGGCCACCATCTTGGCAACGAGTTAGGGAGAGCGTTTGAGAAGGGTAACCCACCCGAGTTTTGAGGTAGCACCGATGTAGTAGAGGCTTGTGACTGGAAAAAGAATATTCAGCACCATCTGCACATGCTGGAGTGTGCCGATGTACAGAAACAGATGCTTGCAGCATTTCGTCTGTCGGGGGAAGCCTTACAGTGGTGGGAGTCAGTTACCACCGTGAAGGAGCATGATTTGATGACGATAGTTGAATTCTGGGTGCGGTTCGACCGTAAATAATTTCCACTAGTAGTAGAGGCTGAGATGAGGAATAAGTTCAGTGATTTAGTACAGGGTGACCGGGCAGTGGCCGACTATGAGGAAGAGTTCACCCGTTTGGCAAACTTTATGCTAAATGAGGTGAGAGATGATGAGCGAAAGAAATAGAGATTTATGGATGCCTTAGCCTGGCATATCATGCAATATTTGATTGGGAATCTGGTGTTAGTGACTTATACAAATGCCATTAATTCCGCACTTGTACATTGCTAGGATCATCTCTTCCATACGAAGGGGAGCAAGAGATTAGGGGGGCGAGCCAGAAGGGAAAGGCAGTTACTAGTGGTGACATGAGTAGTACTCATTAGCAGACTGACAGTCAACAGGGGAATCAGGCTAAGAAATTTAGGCCTGGTGGGTTTCGATCGGGAGGATAGGGGTTCAGGCAGGGGCAGCCGGGCCCAAATCAGCAGCAATAAGTTCCTCAGGGCCTTCAGGGCCAAGGGAACAATGGGGGAGGCCAGTAGGGCTAGACACGTCAGGGCCAAAAGGGCCAATGACAGGGGGACGATCAGAAATGCTGTTTTATCTGTGGCCAGCCAGGACACATCATGAGGGAGTGCGCACAGAGGGGATAGGTCATCAGCAAGATGCCCAACAGGGGCAATAGGTGCAGATGCCTCCAGGAGCACTAGCTCCACCCAGCCCACCGCAGTAGGGGCAAATGCACTATGGGCATGTGTATAACGTCCAGGATGTTCCCAATCCTCCAACACAGCAAGCACCGCTAGCATTTGAGGGTATGTTTCTCATTCATGGTCATGGGGGTTGTATTCTTTTTGACACGGTAGAATCACATTCATTCATTAAATCTAATTTTGCTAAACGGGTTGGGTTACTAGACATCACGGGTAGTCTTCAGATGTGTGTAGATTCGCCAGTAGGCAGCGGGGCATTGATTCACTCGATTTGTCGGGGGGTGGACATTTTAATTAGGAGGCTTAGTTTAACAATTGACCTCTTAGTGTTAGATATGGAGGGGTATGATTTCATCCTGGGTATGGATTGGTTGGCAGGTTATCGAGAAATTGTGAATTGTTACGAGAGGATAATCGTGTTCTCCATTCCAGGATAAGATATGTTCTTGATAGCGATGTCATTACCCGAGGGAGGGTCACGCACGTACATGTATTATAATGAGGAGGAAACCTCATAGGAGGTGGCGATTCCGTTGGAATCAATCCAAGTAGTAAGGGACTTTGAGGATGTGTTCCAGGAAATACCAGGGTTACCACCCAGTAGGTAAATCGAATTTGTAATCGATTTAGCACCGTGGATGAGGTCGATTGCTCGAGCCCCATAGCGTATGACCCCTTCAGAGATGCATGAGTTAAGAGAGCAGATTCAACAACTTATGGGTCAGGGTTTCATTCGGCGGAGTACATCACCGTGGGGTGCAACGGTGTTATTTATAAAGAAGCGGGATGGTTCACTTCGATTATGCGAGGACTATATGGAGCTGAAAAAGGTGATGATACAGAATAAGTATCTGTTACCTAGGATTGATGACCTATTTGACCAGTTAATAGGGGCGTCTTACTTTTCCAAGGTCAACTTCAGGTCAGGGTATCATCAACTACGTATCCGAGAGGAGGATGTTCCTAAGACTGCTTTCATGTCACGATATGGATCTTATGAGTTTTGGGTGATGCCATTCGGGCTCACCAATGCACCAGCAGTGTTCATGAATCTCATGAACAGGGTTTTCGGGATATATTTCAATCAATTTGTCATCGTGTTCATTGATGACATCCTAATCTACTCGCCCACCGAGGAGGAGTACGCAGAGCATCTGCATATGGTCCTATAGACACTACGGGATCACGAGCTCTATGCCAAATTCGTGAAGTGTGGATTTGGCTACGAGAGGTACAATTTCTTGGCCATGTGGTGTCAGACAGGGGGATTTTGGTGGATCCAAGTAAGGTGTCGGCGGTGAGGGAGTGGGGACAACCCACGACACCGACTGAGGTGTGCGGTTTTCTGGGATTGGCCAGTTATTACAGGTAATTTATCAAAGGATTTCCAAAGATTGCGGGACCTTTGACGAATATGACCCGGAAAGGGGTGCCTTTCACTTGGAGTGATCATTATCAATTAACATTCGACGAGCTAAAGGACAAGTTGGCATCTGTCTCGTACTTGCTTTGCCGAAGGGAGGACTAAAGTATCAGCTTTACACTGACGCATCCTTACAGGGACTTGGGGGTGTGCTTCAGCAGGAGGAAAGGGCTATAGCATATGCGTCCAGAAAGCTAAAACCCCACGAGAGGAATTACCCCACTCATGACCTGGAGCTAGCAACGGTCATTTTTGCTTTAAGGATATGGAGACATTATCTTCTAGGAGAGCAGTTCACTTTATTCACGGATCACAAGTCATTTCAGTATCTCTTCACATAGAATGATCTGAATATGAGGTAGAGGCGGTGGCTAGAATTCATGAAAGACTACGAGTTTGATATCCAGTATCATCCTGGTAAGGCTAATGTGGTAGAAAACGCATTGATTCGAAGACCGATTAGGGAAATATCAGAAGTCTGGAAAGTGAAGTTGACAGAGCTTCGATATGAGGATGATGTGTCCAGGGCCTGTATGTCAGCATTATCTATCACACCTGGGATCATTATGAGGGTTGCGAGGGCTCAGGCAGAGGATTATATCTGCTGGGATAGGGTGAGCCAATTGTTAGCTAAGGGAGCAAAAGGTTACTCAATCATCTCGAAAGGAGGCCTACGCCTTAATGGGAGGTTAATTATGCCAGAGGATGAGGAGTTGAGGCACGCTGTTATGACAGAGTCCCATGGTTCGAGATTCACGGTACATCCTGATGGGGATAAAATGAACCAGGATATGAGGAGGCAGTATTGGTGGGCAAGAATGAAACGGGATATAACAGAGTTTGTCTCAAAATGTGCTACGTGTTAGCTCGTGAAAGTTGACCATCAGAGGCCATCAGGGATGGTACAGCCACTAGAGATTCTCGTGTGGAAGTGGGAAAGCATCTCAATGGACTTCATTACAGGATTACCCGCATCACAGAGGGGTCACGATTCCATATGGGTCATTGTGGATCTGTTGACCAAGGTGGCCCACTTCCTGTCGGCTCGTACAGACTTTGAGACTATGCGTTATGCTCAACTATTCATAGAAAAGATTTTTAAGCTACACGGGGTGCCGATTAATATTGTGTCTGATAGAGACAAAATTTTTGTGGCCCAATTTGGGCAGAGCTTTCAGGAGGCCATGGGGACAGAGTTACATTTTAGCACAGCCTATCACCCACAGATCGACGGGCAGACTGAGAGAGTCAATCAGATCCTGGAAGATATGCTCAGAATGTGCATATTAGACTTTGGGGGAGGTTGAGAGAAATATCTTCCTTGGGTAGAGTTCACGTATAACAACTCTTACCAATTCACAATCGGCATGGCACCGTTCGAGGCCCTATACGGGAGACCTTGTCGTTCACCCTCTTGTTGGTTAGAGGTGGGGGACAACAAGCTATTGGGGCCGAAGATTGTCCAGGAGATGTCTACCAAGATATAGTTGATCCGAGGGCAGATTTGAATAGCTCAGGATAGGCAGAAGATTTATCCTGATGCTTCACGAAGACATGTGGAGTTAAAGGGTGGGGACCAGGTATTAGTCCGGGTGTCCCCTATGAAAGGGGTGATGAGGTTAGGTAATAAGGGTAAGTTAGCACCGAGGTACGTGGGACCGGTAGCATATAGACTTGGATTACTAGAGCATCTTCAGCGGATACACGATGTGTTCCATATGGCATATCTGAAGAAATATCGAAGGAGCGAGAGGGCCTTCTGACACATTCCACTCGAGGAAATTGATTTACATCTATACATCTCATATGAGGAGAGATCGGTGGTTATTCTGGACCATAGTGAGCTAAAGTTACGATCCAAGGTTATTCCACTAGTTAGAGTACACGGGGTCATCACAACATTGACGAGTTTACCTGGGAGCGGGAGGAGGATATACAGGAACAATATCCAGAGCTTTTCACCACAGGTACGACCTAATTTCGGGGACGAAATTCCTTTGTAAGGTGGGGAGTATGTAACACCCCGTATTTTTGTGCATTTAATATTTAATTAATTCGGGAATTTAAAATTACTTGTGTGTCATAATTTTAATTGAATTAAGTATGAAAAATATATTTAAATATTAATCGAGGAGTGAATGGTTAATATTTAGGGAAATTTATTTACTAAGTGAATAGTAATAATTTATTTACATCATTTCGGGTATTAATGACGGGGTATGTACTTATCTCAGTCGAGAGTCGGTATAGACTAATTTGGGTGTGAGATAAGGATTTTTATAAATTAATTCGGATGCCAATTCTGAGTGTACGATTGAGTCCGGATGAGCCGAGATAGTCAGAAAAGTGTACCGGGGTAGTAAACGGGTCATGGGACGTTTTTAGGCATAAACGGGCCCACACGGGGGCATTTGGGTCCCTTGGTCTTGGCCTGTTACGCAAAAAATGGAATTAAGCCTAATTAAACAATTATAAGAAAAAGGGGAACGACATAATTGAGTTTAGAAAATACTTAGTGGGTTTGGAAACCCTAAGAGCAGTTAAAGGAAAATTTGGGGGACAAAGGAGAGACAAATAAAAGGAGTCCGTCTTTAATCTTGGGCATTCACAACTCCAAGATCAGACACTACGAATCATAAGGCAAGTTGTTAACTTGATGTAGCATTTAAACTGTATTTCAATTCATATTCATGTGATGTGTGAAATCAAAGAAATTCGTTTTGGGATTTAAAGGGTATAACCATGGGATTTTGTGAACCACTATTCTGATTTCTAAATTGTGTAGAAATTCATGTAAATTCTGAGATTAGCATATTTATCTGGTATGATGTGTAAACCGGATGAATTGGAAACAAATTTGAGATAAGGATTTGATGTTTAAATGGGTTAAAGATTAAATCGATTTTTCCCCCAATTTGTGAAAACCGTAGAGAACGTAAATTAAATGGTGCTTGTGGACTTTATGGGGGTCCCTGATAAGGTTTTTAATATATTTTGTTGATGAGAAGGCTTGTGATTGCTAGTGGAAGAAGTTAGGGTTTTTAGAATTTCATCCATGGTTGAAACAGGCAACTCATAAAAGATGATAACCTGCTCGATCGATCGATCGAGGGTTGGGGGTCGATCGATCGAGGGTTGGTAATTTCTGGCAGTACGACCAGTTTGTATATATAAGGAAAAATAACTTTTAAATCATTTCCTATGCCTTATGTAATGAGAAACCAAAATGGGGGTCTAATCAAATTAATTGTGAGGAAGAATTAATGGGGATTTGAAGGAAATTTATGTGTGACACACTATGGTTAAATTTTGGGAATAACATTTCAAAATAATTAAAAACAGATTGAGTGGACAAGTCTGGGGACATTGGTTGAGCGATACCAAGACTTTAATTTCATTTAGAGTAAAGGCTAAATAATTTGGAGTCGGGGATTTAAACTCGGGTATAGTTTTTACTTCGGGCCACGAGAGTAAGTCAGAATATATTGGTTGGAATGACACCAAAAGTAATTTAATTAATTAATGTGCGAATTAATTAATAATTAGAGTTGGACCATCAACTCATAATATTCTGAATAGGCTTGTGTTACGGACTTAGTACACAGTATGGCTGGGGTAATTAATATTATATATATATATATATATATATATATAATGTGCGATAGTATATATATATGGTATGTGCATTAATATCAGTGTCTAGATATCATTATTATATACTCTGGTGCTATAGGGGGAGGTTGCACGTAGTGGATGAATCCCCTAGCTTGAGGAGTAGGGCGAGTATATTCCCAGGTCATAGCGTCCGTTATGGGTGAGGGGTATCTCACTTTCAGGGAAGGAATATGACCTCCTCCAATTATATGTTTTCACCAAGTTAGTGAGTGATTCTGACTTGGATAACTAGGTTATGTGAATATACCTAATGGGATAGCGCTTTAGAGAATTTATATCCGGTGAGTTATTACTTAGGAGGATGTTATTATTAATTATTATTTCAACATGTTTGTGAATGTCGTAATATGATATTACGTATATAATGCGATAAATAATTATATAGGGTACAATTAATACAGGCTGTGAATTGTATTACATATAATGGGTGTGAAAATTATATGAACTTAAAAAGGGAAATGGTTAATTAAGCTAATGTTGAGAATAACTTAGAAATCATAATTGTGATACACTCAGTTAGAGTAGGGTGTGGTTGAAAGGGGTTATAAAATTATCTAGTTGTGAGATATATGACTACGGGAAATTTATTAAGGCGTTGGTAGTGCACATTAAAGGAGGGGTGAGGATGTCCTCAAGGGAGTGCGACACTAACTAAAATATGGAGAGCATGCATATTTACTTATTACTGCAAGTTAATCATTTGATAAATCTTTTCCAAATATTTTTGGTACAAACCCTTGCTATAAAAGCTTTTAAAAACCTATTAGGTGTCCAGCCACAAGGACGCCAGGCTTGACTCATTCCAGGGACCCGTTACTGCAGCATTTGTGGATGTTGTGGGAGTTTGATAGGCGCCTGATTTCTTTCATATCTAGTGTAGAAATTTCCTATCAGTTATTCGAGCATGTTGCTCACTGCTTTATTCAGCACTTATGTTAGACTTGTTGAGATTTATTTACTTGTCTTTATTTGGGTTGGATTTTTAACCGATGGTTTATTCGGTCAGTTAATTATGATTGTCATATTATTTTTGTTTCCGTATGAGTATTTCATTTAAGCTATTGAAAGATAAAACTTGGCACCAGTATAACTTTCTCACTTAGGTGGTTAGTAATTTAAAAGGCGACAGTGATGCTAAGAATGAACAACTGAGAAACCTGATCTAATTTAATTTAGGATTGATCAACCGGGGTTAATTAGGCGGGGTGTCACAGTTTTACCATCAACTTCTGTTCACCATCTCAATAAAAACTGATCAAGTCACTCCCCAATCTTGCTCACTATCAAATCTGAAATGAACTCATTTCGCAAACCTTCTAAATTTCAAAAGACGTGGTGTTCTCAGTATACTTTTAAGGATGTGATTTTTGAATCTTGGAACTCTCATTTGCTAGTTGCTCCCATACGTCTGTTTTCTTTTAAGTTAAAAGCGCAAAAAGGTTCTCTTCACACTTGGAATAAGGGAACTTTAAAGGAAATATTCCAAAATGTTAAGGAACTTGAAGACACTGTTGTTGCTGATGAAATTGATTATGAATAATATGATACTTCTAATCTAAGAAGGGCTTTGCATGCTAATAACGCTCTACTTAATCAGACACTCAAAGTTGAAGAGAATTATTAGCAGCATAATTCCAACATAAAATGGCTCAAATAAGGTGATCTTAAAACTAAGTTCTTCCACTCCACAGTTAAGTCCAGGAGGAAAAGACTAAGTATTCAATGAATCCTTAATTCAGACCATTAATGGATTTCTTCACTACAATATATTGAGCAGGAATTTGTGTCTCATTTTCAAAATCTCTTATCCTATGAGCCTACCTCTAATTTACCAGACCTTATTGATGCCATCCCCTCTATTATCTCTCATGACTTTAGTGTGTCCTTAACTTCTTACCCCATATAGGAAAAAATCTTAAATGCTATTAAAACCTTAAATTTGAATGTTGTCCTAGGGCCTAATGGTTTTGATGGTAGCTTTTACATCTCTTGTTGGAATTGGTCACGCTCGATTTTATCACGGACGGAATTCATGACCCACCCTTCCGAATCAGTGATAAAGTCCGTGACCATTAGCCCAGTTTTGGTGTACTGCTACAAATAATATCATAATTAACAAAACCGAATGTAACATGCCACACATTGCAATACTCAAGAAAATAAGTTGAAGATACATTATTCTTATTATTAATAAGGATCACAGTCATTACATTGAGTTTAAATATTCCATCTCTCAAATATCCTTTTTACCACATAATACCTCTTTCAGTGAGTACCAATTTGTCAGATTGAAATACGGATTTGTGACACCCCGCCTAATAAAATACCGGGTGATCAGTCCTATACCAAATTAAAACAGGAATCCCAGTTGGATCATCGTTAGCATCACTGTCGAAAACTTTTTAAAACTTACTAACCACTTAGTATTTCAAAAACTGGTGCCAATTTTAACTTTTTAATTAAACAAAACAGTACATGCGGAAATAGAATATAAACCATTCACACATCTGAATGAGAATAAACTAAATTATAACTACACAACTTGCCGAATAAATCACCGACCGCCAAAGGAATAATCCAATACAACACCTGAACAAATTACACCTGAAAACTGTACCGACAAGCCCTAAATATAACTAAAACTGATACAAGATTCCAACTCTAGTAATGAATGAATGATGCGTCTAATCCAAACTCCTTCGAGCATCCACATATGCCGTAGCTCCGTGTCCCTGGAATAGAATATCAATCCTGGCGTCCATGTGGCTGGACACCTAAAAGGTTTTGAAAATATTTTTATAGCGAGGGTTAGAACGCAAAACGTTTTGAAAATATTTAGCAAGTGAATTAACTGCAGTAATTTAAAATGCATGAATGCGCTTCATATTTAAGTTAGTGCCGCACTCCCTTGTGGACATTCTCACCCCTCCACTATTGTGCACACCTAACGGTTACCTTAACCCCACCTAGTTGTACTACCTCGTCCAACTAGTTCTGGTATAACCTTCCCTTGCCAGACTACTCTAACCCGAGTATAATGATTCTTGAATTATAAGTTATTTCACAATTAACTTAATTAATTCCTCTTAAATAGTAGCATATAATCGTGTCACAAGTTATATAAAGTGAATACATCACACACTGTATTATTACCACAAATGATTAACTTAATTAATTTCTCATTAATTAACAACATATAACTATAACCCGAGTTATATAAGGTAAATACATCACACACTATATTATCACCTACATATAATATTTACTACCATATTATATGATATACCCATATATACCCTCCAAACCGGATGACTCCTAAGGGGGCCGACCCTTCATCAGGTTCCAGACGACCCCTCAGGGGCCGACCCTTCATCATGTTCCAGACGACCCCTCAGGGGGCCGACCCTTCATCAGGTTCCAGACGGCCCCTCAGGGGGCCGACCCTTCATCAGGATCCGAACGACCCCTCAGGGGGCCGACCCTTCATCAGGTTCCGGACGATCCCTCAGGGGGCCGACCCTTCATCAGGTTCCGGACAACCCTCAGGTGGCCGACCCTTCATCAGGCTCGGGACGACCCCTCAGGGGGCCGACCCTTCATCAGTCTCAGGATGACCCTTCAGAGGGCCGACCTTTTATCAGTCTCGGGACGACCCTTCAGAGGACCGACCCTTCATCAGGTTCAGGATGACCCTCCGAGGGGCCGACCCTTCATCAGGCTCCGGATGACCCTCCGAGGGTACGACAGTACGAGGCCTAAATTAGGCCAGACTCACTACCGGAAGGAACTTTGCCCTCGTCCTCAGCTCATAGGCCGAGGGTGACATCATCGCAGCGCGTGGTTTGGGAGATGCGTGGAACAGTGCGCGTGAGGCTCACATGGCACATGGGAGACCGTTATAACAAAATCACACCCTCACGTGAGGGAATATTATGTCATCATTTGGCATCTACAGGTGTCAATAGGGGATTGGCTAGATCATGATTCACATGCACTATGCATACTTGGGGGGTACACTACACCCCCCAAGACCTATATATACTTGTCACCTACAACCCTACAAGAGATCGATGATTGGTAACACTAGCTAAAGCTCTGCTTGTACACACAGTAGAGAGAGGAAGTGAGCTTATGTGCATTGTATCCAAGGCCATTAGTCCCCATACTTAGTGGATCACACACTCATAGTGGATGTAGGCCAAATTGGCTGAACCACTATACATCATTGTCTTATTCTTCTTATACTCATCTCCTTCTACACACTTATACACTTACATCTCTGTGACTGCCATGGCTACTACTATTTGAGATCATTATCACTTATCCGGTGGTGCTAAATCTTAGCATCATCAATTTGGCGCCGTCTGTGGGAACGAGAGGACATCTCTTCCTTTGTACAACTTGACCTCACTGGGCACTCTGGTGGTGAGCCAGCACTCCCCCTGAGAGGAGGTGTTTCACCATTGAAAGATACCCACTAAGGTTCCCAAGCTCACCAGTCTTTTCTTCAGTTCAGTTTTTCATAGCTCAAACACATGGCACCCGAGATGCCACCACCACCACTTCCCCCGCCGGATGATGGGGGAAGACCCAGTTCCAGTCAGCTGCCGCCTCCGTCTGAGATGGCTGATGTGGCGGCAGCCTTAAAGTCTCTGGCAGCAAGCCAGCGGATGATGCA
Organism: Sambucus nigra; assembly: GCA_949130495.1. Classification (NCBI taxonomy): domain Eukaryota; kingdom Viridiplantae; phylum Streptophyta; class Magnoliopsida; order Dipsacales; family Adoxaceae; genus Sambucus; species Sambucus nigra. Next base: position 313,227,412 of record OX422209.1, on the reverse strand, counting down.
GGAGCAGTTCACAGCTCTAAGCCAGAATATACTAAGACCACTAGGGGTTTCACCTGAGATGATTACTCTGGCAGCAGCTCCAGGACAGCATGAGGCCAGGGGACCACCCCAGGCACCACGCAAAGACCTGCCACCCCCTCAGCGGCATAGGGATGTTGCTGACCCCCGGCGTCTACGCCTGGGGAAGTAAGGAAACCCTTCCCCTGAGGACAGGTATGACGATCTGGAGGGAGAGGAGGCCCCTATAGAATGCTGGGAACCGTATGAGGTCTCTAATAATATTGTACGATCTCTGCAGGACAGTAGAGGAAAGTGAGGGAGACCAAATCCTGATGATTGCCCGAGAGGCTCTGCTTTTGATCGCTTGAGCAGAGGGTAAGCCTTTGAGAGGCTGGGCCCAGTAAATGACCTGCTGGAAAAATTATCCAGGTCAAGAAGTGCTGCGAGGTCCAGGAGGGAGGCAGCAGATGGCCGACCCCAAGGACGGGATGACGGCCAAAGGGAAGTAAACAGCTTACACAGGTCTGCCGCGGTAGAACCCTCCATCCACCTTAAAGAGGCGGCAGGGGATAACATCGGTCAAGCCGACCCTGTGAGGCCCTGGAATTACTCAATCCAGCGACTAGAGGATAAGATAGGTGATATACTGAAGAGCCGGGACCCTCTTCAGAAGGGATACACCATAGGCTCACCCTTTGTGGCGAAGATAGTCAACTTCCCTACGCCATCAAGGTTCAAGCCACTTGTGGTCACCCCAAGATACGACGGGAGCACCAACCCTATCCACCATGTTGAGATGTATCAATCAGCAGCATACATATACTCTATCTCAGATGAGATGAGGTGTCGTGCCTTTTCTGGTACCCTGACAGGGGCTGCACACGTCTGGTACACGTCTCTTCCAAAATATTCCATTAAAAACTTTAAGCAGTTGGCAGACCAGTTCATCCATAACTTTTGCTTTGGGGTGAGGCCACAGAATAAGACCACCCACCTGCTCTATGTTAAGTAGGGGAAGAATGAGAGTCTGAGGGAGTACATAGCCAGATTCAATAAAGAGAAGTTGGAGGTGGAAGACTATAAGGAGAGCATAGCTATGACAGCCCTTATTGGAGGACTCCAAAAGGGGAAGCTGTTATGGAAGCTTGCTGAAGACCCTCCGAAGACGATGGCTGAATTTCTATCGAAAGCAGGAAAGGTGATGAACGCCGAAGAGGCGATGGCCGCAAAATATGAAGACGAAAAAGGAGGTGCTAGCGGGGGTAAATACCCTAAGAAGAACAAAGAGGGGAAGAAGAGGTCCACGGATGACAAATTCGCTGGTTACACCCCTCTAACGGTCAGCTGTGAACAGATTCTCAATGAGATAAAGAGTGACCGGTCCCTGAAGTGGCCTGAGAAGCTGAGGGCAGCCCCCAGCAAGAGGAATAAGAACCTGTGGTGTGAATTTCACCAAGACCACGGCCACGTAACAGACAAATGCTTTGCTCTGAAAGATGAAATTGAGAAGATGCTGAAAGAAGGGAAGCTCAGAAAGTACGTCGACAAAGATGCCTTCAAGAGGGGCCTAGGGGACGACCCTAGAAAGAAGCGAGGCGATGCATGTAGAGAAGGTCTCAAAAAAGAGGGGACGACCCTTCTGATGATGAGGACGACCCTGAACTCCCGCCGAGAGACGACCAAGGCCCTGTCAAGAGGCTTAATATGATCTCGCTCAGAGTGGGAATGATCTCCGGGGGTCTAGTAGGAGGAGGGTCTGAGGTCACCGACAGGAAGGCCCATGTGGCTGAGGCCAAGGCAGTGACGAAGACGGTACACTCGACCTCTCTGGAGGTCAAGTCAGAAAAGAGGAAGAAGGTTGATATGGACGCTCTGATAGTGGGATTTTCAAGAATGGACTTCAAAGGCCTCTTAGCCCCACATGATGACCCTCTCATCATCACTACCAGGGTTCACGGGTGCGAGGTGCCGAGGATCCTAGTAGATGGGGGCTCATCTGCAGACGTGATGTTTTGGCCGTGCTTCAAAGCCTTAGGTCTCAGTCATGCTAGACTTATCCCGTACCATCATCCATTGATTGGGTTCAGTGGGGAAAAGGTCCATCCCCTTGGAGTGTATGAGGCTGATGTCAGGATGGGGGACGAATGGCTGAGATGGCTCACCAAGAAGGTCAGTTTCTTTGTGATGGATGAGCATGTGTTTTCGGCCTACAACATCATACTGGGGCGTGTGACCCTCAAGGGGTTTGAAGCTGTGCCATCTACAGTCCATCAGATGATCAAATTTCCTACCCCTTACGGGGTGGGGGAAGTTTAGGGAGACCAGACGACAGCGCGAGAATGTTACTACAACTCCACTGAAGAAAGGTAGGCACACAAGAGGGCTACGACCACTTACAATATTGATACCTTAGACCCCAGGGACGAGACGAAGCTCAAGAAAGGAGAGGCCGCGGAAGAGGTAGAATCCATCATCCTCGATGAGGATGACCCGGAAAAAATCGTCCAAGTTGGCAAGTCTCTGAAGCCCAATATCAAGGAAGACCTCATTAAACTGTTAAGGAGAAGACGAAGGGTCTTCGCATGGAGTCATGTAGATATGCCGGGGATTGATGCTGAAATCATGTGCCACAAGCTCCATGTGGTAGAGGGAGTGAAGCCGGTAAAGCAGAAGAGGAGAATTTACTCTAGAGAAAAGTATGAGGTCATTAGGGACGAGGTCAAGAAATTAGAAGACGCTGAGTTTATCAGAGAGGTCATCTACCCTGAATGGCTGTCCAATGCAGTCATTGTCCCAAAGGCCAACGGGAAGTGGAGAATGTGTGTGGACTTCACCGACCTCAACAAGCACTATCCCAAAGACAACTTCCCTCTCCCCCGCATTGACCAGATGGTAGACGCTATCGCAGACCATGAGCTCATGAGCTTCATGAATTCCTATTCAGGGTACAACTAGATCTTCATGAACCCTGAAGACTCGGAGAAGACAACCTTCATTACTGACAAGGGGACATACTGTTATAGGGTCATGCCTTTTGGCCTAAAAAATGCGGGGGCAACGTACCAGCGCCTCATAAATAAAATGTTCGAAGACCAAATTTGGAAGTCTATGGAGGTCTATGTAGATGACATGCTGACTAAGAGTTTGAAGGCAGAGGATCATGTGGCCGACCTGGAGAGGACCTTTAATACGATGGATAAATACCAGATGAAGCTTAATCTGGCCAAGTGTGTCTTCGGGGTCGGAGCAGGGAAGTTCTTGGGATTCATTATCAACCAAAGAGGCATCGAGGCCAATCCTCAAAAGATAAAGGCCCTTGTTGAGATGAAGATCCCCAAGTCCATTAAAGACGTTTAGAGACTCACAGGGAGAGTTGCTGCCTTGAACAGGTTCGTGTCTAGGGCCACAGACAAGTGTTTTCCATTCTTTAAGATCCTTAGGAAGGTCTTCGAATGGAGTGAAGAGTGTGATGAGGCTTTCAGGGATCTAAACTCATACTTAGTGTCTCCCTTGCTGCTGTCGCGACCCGTGCAGGGTGAACGAATTTATGTGTACCTCGCCATCTGAGAGTCGGCCATCAGTGCAGCCATTATGAGAGACAAAGACAGAATACAGAAGCCTGTGTATTTAACCAACAAGGCACTCCAGGGGCAGAGCAAAGATATCCAAGGATGGAGAAGTTGGCCTATGCCTTGATCCATGCCTCAAGGAAGATGAATCTGTACTTCCAATCCCATACAATGGTCATCCTTACCGACTCTCCTCTTAGGCAGGTCCTACACAAGCTAGAAAAATCAGGTAGGTTAATGGCCTGGGCTATAGAGATGGGGGAGTTTGACATTGTGTATCAGCCTAGGACGGCCATTAAGGGGCAAGCATTGGCAGACTTCGTGGCTGAGTTTACTTGGGAAGATGATGAAGCCGAGGATGAGGGCCTCGGGACGATAGATACCCGACAGGGTGAGCTCACCGACACGCCTACAGATAAGGCTGAGACGAGCATGTGACAACCCGCTCCAAATAATAACGGGTGGCCAGCCCTATACTACATAAATCAGGTATCTAAGATGGTACAGTCTCAACATCAACAACTAAACACTATAATATAAGGCTAACTACCCAAAATCATAAAGTGTGAATTGCCAAAAATTTAAAACTTTTATTTTTAACAACAACAACAAAACCAATAATGCACACAACCAACAATATACATATAACTATGATGTGAAATGTGCATGCTCCAATAATAAAAGAGTACCATACATTGTACACAAAAATCTCAACAATGAAATACCCGAATATGCTGTCGGGCAACAGACAATACAATAATTTGATAAATAAAATATAAAAGTATTAATCTACAACACTTGAATACTAACTCAATACAACTGAATCCTAATCTAGATGTACAATAGATAGGAAACGACTAAAGCAAAGTGCCGCAACAGTCCGCTACTGCCACAGCTCCACGAATCCTGAATGGAGGAATATCAAAGGCGTCCCTGCGGAGGAACACCTGAAGTAATACAATATATATACATGGAGGACGAAAATATAAACGGGTCAGAACCCCAGTTTTGAAAAATAGTTTATAGCAAGTGTATTAAAATGCATAATAATTATAAATGCATTATTACATGATTTACCTGGAATCGAACACTCCATAAAAATTTAACTCACTTCTCATCTAAAGCGCGCACTAAGCATATGCACGTATCTCCAAATGGATGTCTGATTCTAATTAGGTAAGAGGATTCTAACTTAAACCCAAAAGAAGTATTTAAGTGAAACCGTCTAACCTATGTCCCAATCTACATTTACCTAAATTTTCTTTAAGTTAAATGCTTTAACTTTAATGTAATAGTTACAGTTATCATTATAATGTTCATGTGTTGAACATATAAAGTTACATGATCCAATCATGTCCACATCATCACAATACATCAACAATCTCATTTACTAGAATTTTATATTCTAGTGATGCCCTTATAAGGCATGAAACCATATAAATAACTAATATATGAGTTATTAGCATCAAGAGTTAAGGACTAAACTCCTCTCGATTCTCAACAAGGCACTGCGTTTCGTGCGTGGGATGTCTCACCGAGGCAAAATCTAAACAAGGAACCCCCCCGTTACACTACTCCTGACCGTATTAATCCTCGAGGCTCATTATTCCCTCAATGCAAGATGCATGTAACACAAATTTATTTCCAATTTTAATTAATTAATATTCCCAATTCTCAACAGTACACGGCGTTTCATGCGTGGGACGTCTCACCGAGGCGAAATCCAAACAAGGAACCCCCCGTTACACTACTACTGGCACTGTCGATTGTCGGGATAGGTGATATATATAAAAATAATTATGATCATTAAGGACTAAACTTATCCCCAAGTTCCAATATTACACTGCGGTTCGTGCGTGGGACGTCTCGCCGAGGCGAAATCCAAACAAGGAACCTCCCCAATACACTAATCCTGGCAATGTAGGTCGTTGAGGTCCATTATGCCCTTGACACTCAAATACAACCACAAGCAATAATAACCATCCAACCGAGCTATAACTCGAAGGACGCAGGCTCACATGCTATCATCTTCCACCAGCCCATATACGTAGCAAACTGGGGAAACCTGGTGGGGTTCAACGACACCCACCTCGTGATCTACTCACGCACACGACGTCCGGGAAGTGGTCATAGCTCCTAACTGGAAGGTGAGAGCGACACATACCCACGACCTCTCACCCCCAAAATAATAAATATATATATGTCATATGATGACCACCATGGACGACTATGACCTGGGGAATATCCACATCCTGCTTTTTGAGTCAGGATGCTCACCCACTACGCACGAAACTTCCCAATGATAACAAGGAGAGGGTATGCCTAACATGTATATACACCATCATATAAGGTATACATACATCCCACATAATAAAGATATACCATTATATAAGGTATACCGGCAACAATATATTCATTTTCATTATACGCTCTTAGGCGCAATTGAATTTGTGTCATTGTTTAGTTTTAGTATATCTCTCTCCTGATACACTAATCGCTAAAACTCACACATCTTCCCCACTTAGTATACACCATAATTTCTAATCAGTATTCCTCAAATTTAGTCTATATGGCTCCAATAATTTCTTATAAGGTAAACTCACTAAAAGTCTCGAAAACATACTTCAAATGTCTCCTATAGAGATCCCCATTCGATAAGCTCGAACAAAACGGGATGAAATTCTCCTTAGAAAAACAATCCCACAAAAGCCATGTTTCCGAATCGATTCGGGCCAATTCCGAATCGATTTGGCCTAGCGAATCGATTCTTCCAGGAAGGCGAATCGATTCGGGTCTTCAGACCTGGGAATCTGTCTCAGTCCGAATCGATTCGGCTGGGGATCGAATCGATTCGGTCACTCAAACCTGGGCACCTGTAACTTTTCGAATCGATTCGGTAAGGGGCCAAATCGATTCGGCCTACCAGAAGCCACGGATTTGGCTATTTTCCTTAAAAGCCAAAAATCCCAAACCTTCATTTCAATTATAACTCGAATTTTATTTCTACGAACCCAAAGTTTTCCCATCTCTTCGAGTTCTTTAGATGTGCTAACATCCTATTTGGGAATCCACTAATATTTATCTCGAAATAATTTTAACCTTAATTTCTGACTAACGATTTCGATCTTGGACAACTTTTCGTAGACAAATCATTAAAAATCCAAAAAAAATAAAAAAAATACCCAGTTGGCGCTCACGCGACCGTATCGAAAAGATCTACAATTTTTATTTTTTGACCAAGAGCCGAATAGATTCGTATCATGGCCGAATCGATTCGGAAGTGACGCTGTGTCACTATTCATCATCTTCTCCAAAATTCTAAAATCCATCTTAATCATTTTCTCTTCATTTATCTTCAACCCAAGCACATATATAACTTCAATACTCATCCAAGAACATATTTAAACTAATTTCTATCATTAAATCCAAGATCTACATAACAAATCTAATATTTTTCCAAAAAGTTAGGTTTTGTTAAACTAAACCTAAAACCCTTAATATCAATCCACAAATCATGCAATAAATGGTACACAACAATTATTTAGCAAGTTTAATCACTTGCCTCGGGTTCGTAGGGTCTGAATCCACCTTGAGATCGCGTATTTTCTCGGAAATCCTCTTTCTCCCTCTTTTTCTCCTTCCTTTTCTTCTTTTTTCTTTCTCTCTTCTTTCTCTCTTTCTTTCTTTTCTTTTTCTCTTTCTCTCTTTTGGAGAAATATCTCCCGTAGGCTTTTTAAGCCTATTCTCCCAAAATACACATCTTTAAATGATAATACACACTTTAAATGACTCGGTAACTTTAATTCGAGTCAAACGGTCCTAATTTATTTCGGAACCCAAATAGACCCCAAGTACAGTCATTTCGACTTTCTCGACCCTTCCGAACATAATGGTACCCTCAGAATTTCCATTCGAGGAACTTTCTAACAACTCTAAATTTTGACCTCAATTGCCAATTTGATTATTCTCCAATAAAATATTATTTATTTCTTCCAAAATAAAATAATTACTGTTCCGAAAGTCTTGGGTTGTTACAAACTTCCCCACATACAAAAATTTCGTCCTCGAAATTTAGCTAAGCCTAATTCTCCCAAAGCTCAACTATTTATAATCTACCCCTACTCACAAATCCTATCTCAAAAATTCTAACCTCCCACGACGAATTTATTTAATTTATTTTATTATTAAAGTAATTATGAGTTAAATCGAACCAATTTCCCCAACAAGGGCGCCCATACACCCTTTAAATTTGAGCTTTGTGCTCATAGCAATCATAGTGAGGCTTTATTTGCCTCGAAAGTTCCACAATTCCAACAATAGTAAGACTAAAATTTTAATAAAGTAGGAATTTGAATGGTCCAAAGAAATAACTCCTCTCAATTCCTGACAAGCGCCAATTTCATGCGGGGGACGTCTCGCAAAAGCGAAATCCAAACAAGGAACCCTCCCAATACATTACTGCGTGGCGACGTCGGGGATTGAGAGTTTGTTAAATCCGGACTAGAATTTGAAAATATTTTGGTGGAAAAGTAATTTTGAAAGGGCTCGAAGGCCAATAAAAGTTTTATTTTGGAAAGCTAATTTATTTAGGGACAACGGTTTATATATATCTATATATTCTATAAAATGCCTTATGTCCAACACAAGGTCTTTTTAGATCATCATCTATATAACATGTAGCTCATAAATATTATCATAATCATGAGCTAAAATTTTACCTGCGTCCCATCATTCCACAACCTCAACTTCAAACATAAACAACATCTTACATCATTTCAATATATATCCTTTTTATAAGGCATATCCATATCTGGAATACAATATTCATAATAGTCTATCATGACTATATATAATAAAAAAGTAGCTTTTATCATTACTACTTATCACCATAATCATTTTTACATTAACTACAAGGTTTAAAGCTCTTTATGAGCACCTTGTAAAATCCTCAATCCTTTACAAAATCATAGAATAAGAGCCTATTTTTCTCCAAATTTCCCCTTAAGGTCATTACATACCATACATAAACCAAAAGGGCTACAACACTACCCAATTCATATATATCTCCCATTCGATATTCCAAAACTTCATATAGTAATAATCCTACTGATAAAGGAAAAATTACTTATAACATCCATCTCTAGTCCGATTGCCCTTCTTCATCAATGGGCTCCCAAACATAGTCCCCCGGTCTAAAGCGACCTCGAATTTACTGTAGGGGTTGTACTTCCAATATTTCATCTAAACGTGGTCCTTTACCTCTATTAGGACAGTCTCTCTTTTTATGACCTATTTCTTTACAAAAGAAACACTAACCCATAAATCCTTTCTGCGAACTCACATTACTGGCACTTTCTTTGCCAAACTTACTTGACGAACTCGAATCTCCAAAGTTCTTACTCTTTTGATAATGAAAACGATATTCATCACACTTCAATCGTACCGCATTCACTACCTCGATGAAAGTAATTAACTTAGGACTTTCTAACAAATGTTGTTGAATTTTCCAATCTAAACCTCGAACAAACTTCGATATACGTTTCTCTTCCGTATTTACCTCATTAGGTACTAATCTTACCCATAGAGAAAAATCTTCTTCATATTCTGCCACCGTCCTATTTCCTTGAAAAATCCCCATATCCTGAGTAGGGGAAGGCAAATACCTTCGATCAAAAAGTTCCCAAAATTCTTTTATAGGTAAAGTATCTCTCTGTTCAGATGTGGTGACAGACTCCCACCATTGAAGAGCTGCACCCGATAACCTAAAAGTAGCTAAAAATTCTTTCTGCACCTCACTACACTCAACCATACGAAGGTGCCTCTGTATAATATTTTTCCGTTGACTTGCAGCCATTGCATCAACTCCCCCTACAAACTCGGGAGGATGCCCCTTAATAAAATCTTCCTTCACTCTCTCCCACAAAGACAATCCTAATTGGGGTGGGGCTGCTCGAGCGGAAGATTGTTGAGCCATCATAGAAATGATAGCGGTGACCTCTTGTGCCACAATGTTGGCAACATCATCCGTAGTCATGTTCCTTTGAGGCATTTGAGGTTGCCCTTTGTTTGCCCCAAGTGAACGACCTCCCTTCGGAGGCATCTGAAACAAGAACAATTGTATCAGAACGCCTATCAAATATGTTCGAATCACAGAAAGATATGGACGTATGAATGCAATCGTCCTAATAATAAGGCTCTACATCAAGGACGCTTATGGAAGATCGTAGTAACGTACACAGATCCTAAAGACACTAGAACCTGACGCTCTGATACCACCTGTGACAACCCGCTCCAAATAATAACGGGTGGCCAGCCCTATACTACATAAATCAGGTATCTCAGATGGTACAGTCTCAACATCAACAACTAAACACTATAATATAAGGCTAACTACCCGAAATCATAAAGTGCGAATTGCCAAAAATTTAAAACTTTTATTTTTAACAACAACAACAAAACCAATAATGCACACAACCAACAATATACATCTAACTATGATGTGAAATGTGCATGCTCCAATAATAAAAGAGTACAATACATTGTGCAAAAAAATCTCAACAATGAAATATCCGAATATGCTGTCGGGCAACAGACAATACTATAATCTGATAAATAAAATATAAAAGTATTAATCTACAACACTTGAATACTAACTCAATACAACTGAATCCTAATCTAGATGTATAATAGATAGGAAACGACTAAAGCAAAGTGCCGCAACAGTCCGCTACTGCCACAGCTCCACGAATCCTGAATGGAGGAATATCAAAGGCGTCCCTGCGGAGGAACACCTGAAGTAATACAATATATATACATGGAGGAGGAAAATATAAACGGTTCAGAACCCGAGTTTTGAAAAATTGTTTATAGCAAGTGTATTAAAATGCATAATAATTATAAATGCATTATTACATGATTTACCTGGAATCGAACACTCCATAAAAATTCAACTCACCTCTCATCTAAAGCGCGCACTAAGCGTATGCACGTATCTCCAAATGGATGTCCGATTCTAATTAGGTAAGAGGATTCTAACTTAAACCCAAAAGAAGTATTGAAGTGAAACCGTCTAACCTATGTCCCAATCTACATTTACCTCAATTTTCTTTAAGTTAAATGCTTTACTTTAATGTAATAGTTACAGTTATCTTTATAATGTTCATGTGTTGAACATATAAAGTTACATGATCCAATCATGTCCACATCATCACAATACATCAACAATCTCATTTACTAGAATTTTATATTCTAGTGATGCCTTTATAAGGCCTGAAACCATATAAATAACTAATATATGAGTTATTAGCATCAAGAGTTAAGGACTAAACTACTCTCGATTCTCAACACGGCACTGCATTTCATGCATGGGATGTCTCGCCGAGGCGAAAACCAAACAAGGAACCCCCCCGTTACACTACTCCTGACCGTATTAATCCTCGAGGGTCATTATTCCCTCAATGCAAGATGCATGTAACCCAAATTTATTTCCAATTTTAATTAATTAATATTCCCAATTCTCAACAGTACACGGCGTTTCATGCGTGGGACGTCTCACCGAGGCGAAATCCAAACAAGGAACCCCCCAGTTACAGTACTCCTGGCACTATCGATTGTCGGGATAGGTGATATATATATAAATAATTATGAGCATTAAGAACTAAAATTATCACCAAGTTCCAACATTACACTGCGGTTCGTGCGTGGGACGTCTCGCCGAGGCGAAATCCAAACAAGGAACCCCCCCAATACACTAATCCTGGCAATGTAGGTCGTTGAGGTCCATTATGCCCTTGACACTCAAATACAAGCACAAGCAATAATAACCATCCAACCGAGCTATAACTCGAAGGACGCAGGCTCACATGCTATCATCTTCCAGCAGCCCATATACGTAGCAAACTGGGGCCACCTGGTGGGGTTCAACGACACCCACCTCGTGATCTACTCACGCACACGACGTCGGGGAAGCAGTCATAGCTCCTAACCGGCAGGTGAGAGCGACACATACTCACGACCTCTCACCCCCAAAATAATAAATATATATATGTCATATGATGACCACCATGGACGACTATGACCTGGGGAATATCCACATCCTGCTTTTTGAGTCAGGAGGCTCACCCACTACGCACGAAACTTCCCAATGATAGCAAGGAGTGGGTATGCCTAACATGTATATACACCATCATATAAGGTATACATACATCCCACATAATAAAGATATACCATTATATAAGGTATACCGGCAACAATATATTCATTTTCATTATACGCTCTTAGGCGCAATTGAATTTGTGTCATTGTTTAGTTTTAGTATATCTCTCTCCTGATACACTAATCGCTAAAACTCACACATCTTCCCCACTTAGTATACACCATAATTTCTAATCAGTATTCCTCAAATTTAGTCTATATGGCTCCAATAATTTCTTATAAGGTAAACTCACTAAAAGTCTCGAAAACATACTTCAAACGTCTCCTATAGAGATCCCCATTCGATAACCTCGAACAAAACGGGATGAAATTCTCCTTAGAAAAACAATCCCACAAAATCCCTGTTTCCGAGTCGATTCGGGCCAATTCCGAATTGATTTGGCCCAGCGAATCGATTCTTCCAGGAAGGCGAATCGATTCGGGTCTTCAGACCTGGGAATCTGTCTCAGTCCGAATCGATTCGGCTGGGGATCGAATCGATTCGGTCACTCAAACCTGGGCACCTGTAACTTTTCGAATCGATTCGGTAAGGGGCCAAATCGATTCGGCCTACCAGAAGCCACGGATTTGGCTATTTTCCTTAAAAGCCAAAAATCCCAAACCTTCATTTCAATTATAACTCGAATTTTATTTCTACGAACCCAAAGTTTTCCCATCTCTTCGAGTTCTTTAGATGTGCTAACATCCTATTTGGGAATCCACTAATATTTATCTCCAAATAATTTTAACCTTAATTTCTGACTAACGATTTCGATCTTGGACAACTTTTCGTAGAAAAATCATTAAAAATCCAAAAAAATTAGAAAAATACCCAGTTGGCGCTCACGCGACCGTATCGAAAAGATCTACAATTTTCATTTTTTGACCAAGAGCCGAATCGATTCGTATCATGGCCGAATCGATTCGGAAGTGACGCTGTGTCACTATTCATCATCTTCTCCAAAATTCTAAAATCCATCTTAATCATTTTCTCTTCATTTCTCTTCAATCCAAGCACATATATAACATCAATACTCATCCAAGAACACATTTAAACTAATTTCTATCATTAAATCCAAGATCTACATAACAAATCTAAGATTTTTCCAAAAAGTTAGGTTTTGTTAAACTAAACCTAAAACCCTTAATATCAATCCACAAATCATGCAATAAATGGTACACAACAATTATTTAGCAAGTTTAATCACTTGCCTCGGGTTCGTAGGGTCTGAATCCACCTTGAGATCGCGTATTTGCCCGGAAATCCTCTTTCTCCCTCTTTTTCTCCTTCCTTTTCTTCTTCTTTCTTTCTCTCTTTCTTTCTCTCTTTCTTTCTTTTCTTTTTCTCTTTCTCTCTTTTGGAGAAATATCTCCCGTAGGCTTTTTAAGCCTATTCTCCCAAAATACACATTTTTAAATGATAATACACACTTTAAATGACTCGGTAACTTTAATTCGAGTCAAACGGTCCTAATTTATTTTGGAACCCAAATAGACCCCAAGTACAGTCATTTCGACATTCTCGACCCTTCCGAACACAATGGTACCCTCAGAATTTCCATTCGAGGAACTTTCTAACAACTCTAAATTTTGACCTCAATTGCCAATTTGATTATTCTCCAATAAAATATTATTTATTTCTTCCAAAATAAAATAATTACTGTTCCGAAAGTCTTGGGTTGTTACAAACTTCCCCACTTACAAAAATTTCGTCCTCGAAATTTAGCTAAGCCTAATTCTCCCAAAGCTCAACTATTTATTATCTACCCCTACTCAAAAATCCTATCTCCAAAATTCTAACCTCCCACGACGAATTTATTTATTTTATTTTATTATTAAAGTAATTATGAGTTAAATCGAACCAATTTCCCCAACAAGGGCGCCCATACACCCTTTAAATTTGAGCTTTGTGCTCATAGCAATCATAGTGAGGCTTTATTTTCCTCGAAAGTTCCACAATTCCAACAATAGTAAGACTAAAATTTTAATAAAGTAGAAATTTTAATGGTCCAAAGAAATAACTCCTCTCAATTCCTGACAAGCGCCAATTTCATGCGGGGGACGTCTCGCAAAAGCGAAATCCAAACAAGGAACCCTCCCAATACAATACTGTGTGGCGACGTCGGGGATTGAGAGTTTGTTAAATCCGGACTAGAATTTGAAAATATTTTGGTGGAAAAGTTATTTTGAAAGGGCTCGAAGGCCAATAAAAGTTTTATTTTGGAAAGCTAATTTATTTAGGGAAAACGGTTTATATATATCTATATATACTATAAAATGCCTTATGTCCAACACAAGGTCTTTTTAGATCATCATCTATATAACATGTAGCTCATAAATATTATCATAATCATGAGCTAAAATTTTACCTGCGTCCCATCATTCCACAACCTCAACTTCAAACATAAACAACATCTTACATCATTTCAATATATAGCCTTTTTATAAGGCATATCCATATCTGGAATACAATATTCATAATAGTCTATCATGACTATATATAATAAAAAAGTAGCTTTTATCATTACTACTTATCACCATAATCATTTTTACATTAACTATAAGGTTTAAAGCCCTTTAAGAGCACCTTGTAAAATCCTCAATCCTTTACAAAATCATAGAATAAGAGTCTATTTTTCTCCAAATTTCCCCTTAAGGTCATTACATACCATACATAAACCAAAAGGGCTACAACACTACCCAATTCATATTTATCTCCCATTCGATATTCCAAAACTTCATATAGTAATAATCCTACTGATAAAGGAAAAATTACTTATAACATCCATCTCTAGTCCGATTGCCCTTCTTCATCAATGGGATCCCAAACATAGTCCCCCGGTCTAAAGCGACCTCGAATTTGCTGTAGGGGTTGTACTTCCAATATTTCATCAAAACGTGGTCCTTTACCTCTATTAGGACAGTCTCTCTTTTTATGACCTATTTCTTTACAAAAGAAACACTAACCCATAAATCCTTTATGCGCACTCACATTACTGGCACTTTCTTTGCCAAACTTACTTGACGAACTCGAATCTCCAAAGTTCTTACTCTTTTCAGAATGAAAACGATATTCATGACACTTCAATCGTACCGCATTCACTACCTCGATGAAAGTCATTAACTTATGACTTTCTAACAAATGTTGTTGAATTTTCCAATCTAAACCTCGAACAAACTTCGATATACGTTTCTCTTCCGTATTTACCTCATTAGGTACTAATCTTGCCCAGAGCGAAAAATCTTCTTCATATTCTTCCACCGCCCTATTTCCTTGAAAAATCTCCATATCCTGAGTAGGGGAAGGCAAATACCTTCGATTAAAAAGTTCCTAAAATTCTTCTATAGGTAAAGTATCTCTCTGTTCAGATGTGGTGACAGACTCCCACCATTGAAGAGCTGCACCCGATAACCTAAAAGTGGCTAAAAATTATTTCTGCAGCTCACTACACTCAATCATACGAAGGAACCTCTGTATAATATTTTTCCATTGACTTGCAGCCATTGCATCAACTCCCCCTACAAACTCGGGAGGATGCCCCTTAATAAAATCTTCCTTCACTCTCTCCCACAAAGACAATCCTAATTGGGGTGGGGCTGCTCGAGCTGCAGATTGCTGAGCCATCATAGAAACGACAGCGGTGACCGCTTGTGCCACAATGTTGGCAACATCATCCGTAGTCATGTTCCTTTGAGGCATTTGAGGTTGCCCTTTGTTTGCCCCAACTGAACGACCTCCCTTCGGCGGCATCTGAAACAAGAATAATTGTATCAGAACGCCTATCAAATATGTTCGAATCACAAAAAGATATGGACGTATGAATGCAATCGTCCTAATAATAAGGCTCTACATCAAGAACGCTTATGGAAGATCGTAGTAACGCACACAGATCCTAAAGACACTAGAACCTGACGCACTGATACCACCTGTGACAACCCTCTCCAAATAATAACGGGTGGCCAGCCCTATACTACATAAATCAGGTATCTCAGATGGTACAGTCTCAACATCAACAACTAAACACTATAATATAAGGCTAACTACCCGAAATCATAAAGTGCGAATTGCCAAAAATTTAAAACTTTTATTTTTAACAACAACAACAAAACCAATAATGCACACAACCAACAATATACATCTAACTATGATGTGAAATGTGCATGCTCCAATAATAAAAGAGTACAATACATTGTAAAGAAAAATCTCAACAATGAAATACCCGAATATGCTGTCGGGCAACAGACAATACAATAATCTGATAAATAAAATATAAAAGTATTAATCTACAACACTTGAATACTAACTCAATACAACTGAATCCTAATCTAGATGTATAGTAGATAGGAAACGACTAAAGCAAAGTGCCGCAACAATCCGCTACTGCCACAGCTCCACGAATCCTGAATGGAGGAATATCAAAGGCGTCCCTGCGGAGGAACACCTGAAGTAATACAATATATATACATGGAGGAGGAAAATATAAACGGGTCGGAACCCGAGTTTTGAAAAAGTTTTTATAGCAAGTGTATTAAAATGCATAATAATTATAAATGCATTATTACATGATTTACCTGGAATCGAACACTCCATAAAAATTCAACTCACCTCTCATCTAAAGCGTGCACTAAGCGTATGCACGTATCTCCAAATGGATGTCCGATTCTAATTAGGTAAGAGGATTCTAACTTAAACCCAAAAGAAGTATTTAAGTGAAACCGTCGAACCTATGTCCCAATCTACATTTACCTCAATTTTCTTTAAGTTAAATGCTTTAACTTTAATGTAATAGTTACAGTTATCTTTATAATGTTCATGTGTTGAACATATAAAGTTACATGATCCAATCAAGTCCACATAATCACAATACATCAACAATCTCATTTACTTGAATTTTATATTCTAGTGATGCCCTTATAAGGAATGAAACCATATAAATAACTAATATATGAGTTATTAGCATCAAGAGTTAAGGACTAAACTCCTCTCGATTCTCAACACGGCACTGCGTTTCGTGCGTGGGATGTCTCGCCGAGGCGAAATCCAAACAAAGAACCCCCCCGTTACACTACTCCTGACCGTATTAATCCTCGAGGCTCATTATTCCCTCAATGCAAGATGCATGTAACCCAAATTTATTTCCAATTTTAATTAATTAATATTCCCAATTCTCAACAGTACACGGCGTTTCATGCGTGGGACGTCTCGCCGAGGCGAAATCCAAACAAGGAACCCCCCAGTTACACTACTCCTGGCAGTGTCGATTGTCGGGATAGGTGATATATGTATAAATAATTATGAGCATTAAAGACTAAAATTATCCCCAAGTTCCAACATTACACTGCGGTTCGTGCGTGGGACGTCTCGTCGAGGCGAAATCCAAACAAGGAACCCCCCCAATACACTAATCCTGGCAATGTAGGTCGTTGAGGTCCATTATGCCCTTGACACTCAAATACAAGCACAAGCAATAATAACCATCCAACCGAGCTATAACTCGAAGGACACAGGCTCACATGCTATTATCTTCCACCAGCCCATATACGTAGCAAACTGGGGCCACCTGGTGGGGTTCAACGACACCCACCTCGTGATCTACTCACGCACACGACGTCCGGGAAGCGGTCATAGCTCCTAACCGGCAGGTGAGAGCGACACATACCCACGACCTCTCACCCCCAAAATAATAAATATATATATGTCATATGATGACCACCATGGACGACTATGACCTGGGGAATATCCACATCCTGCTTTTTGAGTCAGGATACTCACCCACTACGCACGAAACTTCCCAATGATAGCAAGGAGAGGGTATGCCTAACATGTATATACACCATCATATAAGGTATACATACATCCCACATAATAAAGATATACCATTATATAAGGTATACCGGAAACAATATATTCATTTTCATTATACGCTCTTAGGCGCAATTGAATTTGTGTCATTGTTTAGTTTTAGTATATCTCTCTCCTGATATACTAATCGCTAAAACTCACACATCTTCCCCACTTAGTATACACCATAATTTCTAATCGGTATTCCTCAAATTTAGTCTATATGGCTCCAATAATTTCTTCTAAGGTAAACTCACTAAAAGTGTCAAAAACATACTTCAAATGTCTCCTATAGAGATCCCCATTCGATAACCTCGAACAAAATGGGAGGAAATTATCCTTAGAAAAACAATCCCATAAAAGCCTTGTTTCCGAATCGATTCGGGCCAATTCCGAATCGATTTGGCCCAGCGAATCGATTCGTCCAGGAAGGCGAATCGATTTGGGTCTTTAGACCTGGGAATCTGTCTCAGTCCGAATCGATTCGGCTAGGGACCGAATCGATTCGGTCACTCAGACCTGGGCACCTATAACTTTCTGAATCGATTCGGTAAGGGGCCGGATCGATTCGTCCTACCAGAAGCCACGGATTTGGCTATTTTCCTTAAAAGCCAAAAATCCCAAACCTTCATTTAAATTATAACTCAAATTTTATTTCTACGAACCCAAAGTTTTCCCATCTCTTCGAGTTCTTTAGATGTGCTAACATCCTATTTGGGAATCCACTAATATTTATCTCCAAATAATTTTAACCTTAATTTCTGACTAACGATTTCGATCTTGGACAACTTTTCGTAGAAAAATCATTAAAAATCCAAAAAAATTAGAAAAATACCCAGTTGGCGCTCACGCGACCGTATCGAAAAGATCTACAATTTTCATTTTTCGACCAAGAGCCGAATCGATTCGTATCATGGCCGAATCGATTCGGAAGTGACGCTGTGTCACTATTCATCATCTTCTCCAAAATTCTAAAATCCATCTTAATCATTTTCTCTTCATTTCTCTTCAATCCAAGCACATATATAACATCAATACTCATCCAAGAACACATTTAAACTAATTTCTATCATTAAATCCAAGATCTACATAACAAATCTAAGATTTTTCCAAAAAGTTAGGTTTTGTTAAACTAAACCTAAAACCCTTAATATCAATCCACAAATCATGCAATAAATGGTACACAACAATTATTTAGCAAGTTTAATCACTTGCCTCGGGTTCGTAGGGTCTGAATCCACCTTGAGATCGCGTATTTGCCCGGAAATCCTCTTTCTCCCTCTTTTTCTCCTTCCTTTTCTTCTTCTTTCTTTCTCTCTTTCTTTCTCTCTTTCTTTCTTTTCTTTTTATCTTTCTCTCTTTTGGAGAAATATCTCCCGTACACTTTTTAAGCCTATTCTCCCAAAATACACATCTTTAAATGATAATACACACTTTAAATGACTCGGTAACTTTAATTCGAGTCAAACGGTCCTAATTTATTTCGGAATCCAAATAGACCCCAAGTACAGTCATTTCGACTTTCTCGACCCTTTCGAACACAATGGTACCCTCAGAATTTCCATTCGAGGAACTTTCTAACAACTCTAAATTTTGACCTCAATTGCCAATTTGATTATTCTCCAATAAAATTTTATTTATTTTTTCGAAAATGAAATAATTACTGTTCCGAAAGTCTTGGGTTGTTACAGAGCACCGCTAGAAGGAAAGTGGTTGAAAACAAAGAGGGAAGATATCTCTTTAGACAGGGGTCACTCACCGAGGGAAGTTTCTCAGAAGAACGCACCGTGTGGAGTCTCTTCGTCGATGGGTCCTCTTGCGAAAGCGGGAGCGGAGCTGGGTTAATAGTATCAGCACCCGATGGCACAAACATTGAGTACGCCCTGAGGTTCAATTTTAAGGCCTCCAATAACGAGGCCGAGTATGAGGCCTTGATAGCAGGCCTCTCCTTGACCAGATCACTTAGTGTCGGCCAGATTTTGGTTCACAGTGATTCGAGGCTAGTAGTGAATCAGATACTAGGAGCCTACGAGGCCAAGGACGAGAGGATGGCTAGGTACCTTGAGAAGGTGAGGTCGTTACTGAAGGGCTTCAGAGAAGTGAAATTAAAGAGGATACCTAGGCTCGACAATGGCCGTGCTGATGCCCTTGCTAGGTTGGCCTCGGCAACGAGGACAGACATCAGGAGGACGGTCCCAGTAGAAATTTTGCTACGGCCAACTATTAAAGACGCAGAGGGAACACTTAGCAATTGCCTAAATGTTTCTCAAGAAGCTTCATGGATGGACCCTCTGATCAGATACATTAAAGAGGGTGAGATGCCAGAAGCAAGGCAAGAAAGGAAGAAGCTGAGGTACAGGGCTGCAAAATTTGCTGTCGTCGGAGACACTTTGTACAAAAAGGGGTTTTTGCTCCCCTTACTTAGGTGTGTGCATCCCTCAGAATTCCCTTCCATTTTTCAAGATGTGCACGAAGGATCGTGCTCAAGCCACATCGGGGGCAGATCCCTAGCGAAGAGGGTGATCACCCAAGGGTACTGGTGGCCGACCTTGGGGGAGGATGCCACATCATATGTAAAAAAGTGCGATAAATGTCAGAGATTTGCCACCATCCCTCACCAACCCCATCAGCCTCTTACCTCCATCACATCCCCATGGCCATTTGCAGTGTAGGGGATCGACCTCGTAGAACCTTTACCAAGAGGAGTCAATAACTATCGGTTCCTCATCGTAGCTATTGACTATTTCTCAAAATGGGTAGAGGCCGAACCGATGGTCAGGATAACAGAGCAGAAGACCTTCCAGTTCATTTGGAAAAATGTTATATGCAGATATGGTCTCCCCAACACCCTCATCTCAGATAACGGGACTCAGTTCAAGAATACCTCTCTACAGAAGTACTGTGAAAGGGTGAGTATCAAACAATTTTTCTCCACCCCAGGCCGACCTCAGGCCAATGGGCAAACAGAAGTTACAAACATGACAATCCTAGATGGAATAAAGAAGAGGCTTGAGGAGGCAAAAGGAAGATGGGTCAAGGAGTTATGTGTCGTGCTGTGGGCATACAGGACGACAATGAGGACCTCTACCGGAGAGACCCCATTCATGCTAGCTTATGGATCAGAATCCGTCATCCCCACTGAGATTGAGTTTCTTACGCATAGAGTCCAAATGTATGACCCCAAGAGAAATGCGGAAGAGAGGAGACTCGACTTAGACCTGATTGAGGAAAGGAGGGAGGGCGCTGAGATAAGGCAGGAAGCCTACCAGCAGAGGACCGCAAGGTTTTACAATCAGAGGGTGAAACAGAGGCCTATCGCAGTGGGGGACTTGGTCCTCAATAAGACTTTGCAAAAGCCCAACAAGCTCCATCCTAATTGGCATGGCCCATAAAGGGTCATCGATGAAGTCGTCCCTAGGACCTATAGACTAGAAAACATAGAAGGGGAACCTTTTTCCAACCCCTGGAATACAGATCATTTGAAGAAATACTATTAGTAGTGTTGTAAGGTCTTGATAGACCATAATTGTAATAAGAGTTTCTCCAACAGAACACTTGGAAAATTTATGAGAAATATCAGTGCTTCCCCTCATCCTGTGGTTATCAGTTCTAGTACGCATGGAAACATCTACAGGGAACCACCCTCAGCTATAATGAGGGCCAGTGGAGGGGACGACGCCACCACTGTCCTCAAGAAAGACGAGGGAAAACTTTGTTAAAAACCATTAATTTGGTAAGTTGAACCCTCGGCTATAATGAGGGTCAGTGGAGGGGACGACCCCACCACTGTCCTCAAGAAAGACGAGGGAAAACTTTGTTAAAAACCATTAATTTGGTAAGTTGAACCCTCGGCTATAATGAGGGTCAGTGGAGGGGACGACCCCACCACTGTCCTCAAGAAAGACGAGGGAAAATTTTGTTAAAAACCATTAATTTGGTAAGTTGAACCCTCGGCCATAATGAGGGCCAGTGGAGGGGAAGACCCCACCACTGTCCTCAAGAAAGACGAGGGAAAACTTTGTTAAAAACTATTAATTTGGTAAGTTGAACCCTCGGCTATAATGAGGGTCAGTGGAGGGGACGGCCCCACCACTGTCCTCAAAAAAGACGAGGGAAAACTTTGTTAAAAACCATTAATTTGGTAAGTTAAACCCTCGGCTATAATGAGGGCCAGTGGAGGGGACGACCCCACCACTGTCCTCAAGAAAGACGAGGGAATACTTGTTTAAAAATATTAATTTTGTGTTTAACCCTAGGCTATGATGAGGGCCAGTGGAGGGGACGACCCCACCACTGACCTCAATAAAGATGAGGGAATGCTTGTTTAAAACCATTAGTTGGGTGATTAACCCTCGGCTATGATGAGGGCCAGAGGGGGGGAAGACCCCACCACTGACCTCAATAAAGATGAGGGAATACTTTGTTTAAAACCATTAATTTGGTGGTTAATCCTCGGCTATAATGAGGGCCAACGCAGGGGATGACCCCTCGTTCACCCTCAAGAAAGACGAGGGAGAGGTTAGTGGCATTAACAAAGACAACACAAATAGTACAAGAAGCAAATATGGAAGACAGCAAAGGAGACGATAGTATTAATGAAATATCAAGTGTTCTACAAGTAGAGTACAAAAATATTGATTACATCAAGAGGGTATGGGCTACAGACAGACACCCTATGGAACAACATCAGAGGGAAGGGCCTCAACATCTACAAGAGGGGTATCCTCAATGACCATAACTGGATGATCTTCAGATGTGCCGACCTCCTCGACTTGCACTTGGGATTACACTTGGGTTAGAGCCTCGACAATCAGGGGGTCGTCCGGTTGAACGGCCTCCAGAGAAGGACGAACGGAAGAGACGACGTCGCCAAAATTGAGGATGACCCACCGACAAGACGTCCTTATCCCTCTCTCCAAGTACTCAAGGCCGAAACCTTGGAACTCATCTGAGAGTTTATATGCTTCCTTAGCGTCAGCCTCGGCTTTCTTCACAGCCTTAGACAACTCAATCTTAAAATGGGCCTCCCGATGGGTCATGGATTCATCCTTCTCCTTCAGAAGCAAGTCTCTAGCCTTCATATCCTCATCATGCTGCCTCGTCAGCTCATCCATAATTTGTGCATGTTCAGTTTTGGCACTCTCTAGCCCAGCCTTTGCAGTATCTAAGTCAGCCTGCAGGTCGGCCTCATGCTGGATGGCCCTCTCGGCCTCATGGAATTTCTCCTAATTCTCAGCCATCCATTTGGTTGCCGAAGTAAAGGCGCATACAGACTGCACAGAAAAATAAACAGATGTCAAGAGGCCAAGGAAATAGTTGGTGAAAGAATGCAATTAAAAGGAATGAATCAAGACCGATACCTGGGCTAGAGCGTGCAGACCATAGTCATACACTTTGGCTGGAGGCATCTTTAATAAGAAGTCGTAATCACCAACCGAGGGAGCAAAAAAATTGATGCCTTAGCTGCCCTCAAATTTGCAATGAGTGATGATGGCTCGGCCCTCAGATGTGCTAAGTTATGGGACCAGAAGGCCCCCATGCTGGATGAAGAAGCAGCCCCTTCAGATTCTTCAACCCTGGCCCTCGTCCGAAAATCCGGCCGAGGGTCAACCGGAATCTCAGGCTCCTTTCTTTTATGGCTATCGGCTATCGGCTCAACAACCGTCGGCCCCACAGCCTTCGTCTTCCTTGGAGCCTGCTGAGGCTCCTTACCCTTCTTCTTTGCCAGGCCTGATAGTAAACTGGGAGCAGTCATTTCCCAGAGAGAGTCTGATACACCGGCAGGACGACCTGAAAAGGGTACGACACATGAGAAAAATGCAAAGATAAAAGGGAAACACTTGAAAAAAGTAAAGAAAAATACAACTCACATAGTTCTCTAAGATGGCCAACCATCAGACCAACTTCCTTGAGGAACCGAGGGGTCATCAGATCTTCAAACTTTGGAAGTTCACCCCCTCTCCCTCGTCCTCTCAGATACTCAACGATGTCCTTCTCCTCCAGACTAAGTACGGGGTCTGACCTGGCCTTCATTGAAGGGTTAGACCATCTTCTGGGGACCCTCGGACCATCGGCTACAAGTTGAGCCTCGGCGGTGAACTCCCACTCCCCAGAGATAAAGAAGAATCTCTTCTTCCAATCGTGGTTGGAGGTTTGTGCCACGTGGAGAAGTTTTTTCTCAGACCTCCTCGCCCCTAGATGATAGTACCCAGGTTGTATGGACGAGGAGGTGATATTGTAGTAGGCCAAGAATACGTCAGCCGAGGGCTCATCAGTGAAATCATTCTTCCATAGGGAGATGTAGCCTAGGACCGTTTTCCAAGAGTTAGGAGGAAGCTGAGAAGGGGCAACACCAAGGGCTGACAGGATATCTACGATAGCATGATGCAGAGGGAATCTGACACCAACCTTGAACATCTATTCATATACTATAACCTATCCCTCTTCACAATCAAAAACCCTCTCAGACTCAGAGGGAACCCTCATAGTTATGCTGGGGGGCACTCCATAGGCATGTCTCCACAACAAGAGGTCACGATCCCTAACTGAGGGGATATAGGACGAGGCATGGGAGGTATCAACCTGGTCATCTGTATCATCGCCCTCGTCCTCAGTCCCCTCTCCCTTGGCCTCGTCATCTTCCAGAGGACCATGGGGAAAGGCCATCTGAAAGGTATATGGAGACATGATTATCACAGGGACAGCCTCGGAGGGGACCATACCCTCGACCTGGGCTTAGGTCAGATGTCTCTATTCTACCAGAAGGTCCAGCGCCAGTTAGCGAGGATACTCTCTCGTCCATCTCACTTGAATGACACTCGGCTGGACGATGGGACGACCCACAAGACTCAGGCTGTTCAAATGGTTTTATTGTGGAAATAGGAAGGGGAAAGATGGGTCGTACCCAGTTAGGGTCGGCCCCTCATCTCTTCTCTTCCTCGTCATCAATTCGTCTGATCTCTGTAAAGAGCTTCTCTCTTAAGGATGGGAATTCAGATGCTAAACTATAAAGCCTCCTAAGCATTAAAAGGGAAGACCCTACACTTGGAGGAATTTGGGGAACTTAACCACAAGCAAGTTTGTAGTTGACCAAATTAGACTTTTGAATTAAAATAAAGGGAATCAATGGTTTTCACTCAAGAACACTCAATAACCAGTCGCAGGAAAAGTTATAAAACAACCCAAATCAAGCCCTACAGGCCTAAAACCAAAAAGCAAAAAAAAGTAATGAAAGTAAAGAGGACGCTGGGGGTGAAGGATTACCTGAAGAGAAAGGGAAAAGTTGCTAAGCTTGAAGGATCGAAGACTGCATAAATGGTAATGAAGACTGGTGAAAGGCTAGAGAGAAATAGCTTGGGCGCGAAGAAGAAGAAGAAGAGATAGAGAGTTAAAAAATCTCTTAAATACCTTAGTAATGAGTGGGCCCGTTAACCAAGGCAGGGCACATCCCACGAGGAAGGCATCATTAGGGCAAAAAGCCCCAGGCAAAGTATGCAGCCGCCAGTCCTTGGAAACTGGAACAACAATGAGTATCTGCTCAGGTGTCACTCACCTAACTGATCATACACACATCTCAATTACAACACTATCCCTCAGCCATCTCAACAGCACCTATGGCTAAGGGCTGGGGGGTGATTGATATACCCATATATACCCTCTAAACCGGACGACTCCTAAGGGGGGCGACCCTTCATCAGGTTCCAGATGACCCCTCAAGGGCCAACCCTTCATCATGTTCCAGACGACCCCTCAGGGGGTCAACCCTTCATCAGGTTTCGGACGACCCCTTAGGGGGCCGACCCTTCATCAGGTTCCGGACGACCCCTCAGGGGGCCGACACTTCATCAGTCTCCGGACGACCCCTCAGGGGGCCGACCCTTCATCAGTCTCTAGACAACCCTTCAGAGGGACGACCCTTCATCAGTCTTTGGACGACCCTTCAGAGGGACGACCCTTCATCAGGTTCCGGATGACCCTCCGAGGGGCCGACCCTTCATCAGGCTCCGGACGACCCTCCGAGGGTACGACAGTACGAGGCCTAAATTAGGCTAGACTCACTACCGGAAGGAACTTTGACCTCGGCCTCGGCTCATAGGCCGAGGGTGACATCATCGCAGCGCGTGGTTTGGGAGACGCGTGGAACAGTGCGCGTAAGGCTCACATGGCACATGGGAGACCGTTATAACAAAATCACACCCTCACGTGAGGGAATATTATGTCATCATTTGGCATCTACAGGTGTCAACAGGGGATTGGCTAGATCATCATTCGCATAAACCATGCATACTTGGGGGGTACACTACACCCCCCAAGACCTATATATACTTATCACCTACAACCCTAGAAGAGATCGATGATTGGTAACCCTAGCTAAAGCTCTGCTTGTACACACAGTAGAGAGAGGAAGTGAGCTTATGTGCATTGTATCCAAGGCCATTAGTCCCCATACTTAGTGGATCACACACTCACAGTGGATGTAGGCCAAATTGGCTGAACCACTATACATCATTGTCTTATTCTTCTTATACTCATCTCCTTCTACACACTTATATACTTACATCTCTATGACTGCCATGGCTAGTACTGTTTGAGCTCATTATCACTTATCCGGTGGTGCTAAATCTTAGCATCATCATTATACGTACCTTTACTAACATCCACACATATATCATACGTGTATCCATCCTTCTGAGTATACCCTCACCGGATGATTCCCTCTAAACTGCTATCTCACTAGGTGTGCTCACAAAACCTAGTTTCCCTGAGTTGGAATCGCTCACTAACTGGGCCCAAAATATAAACGTAGTGGAGGTGGTCATATTCCTTCCCTAAAAGTGAGATAAATCCCTCACCCATGTATATCAGACGCTATGACCTGGGGATATACTCGCCCTACTCCTCAAGCTAGGGGATTCACCCACATCGCGCAACCTCCCTTGATAGAATTAGAGTATTTAAATTGAATAAATATCTAGTCACTGATATTTAATATCACACACAATATAAACACGTATATATATACTATCACTGTACCTTACATGTATAATATAAAGCCTAGCTTTACCTTGTACTCAAAATTCCGTACACTGCCTGTAATTTAGTATCACGCATAATATATACACGTATATATATATATATATATTATCACTACACCGTATATATATATATATATTATAAACCTTGTATTTACCGTGTACTCAAAATCCCATACACTGCCTGTAATTTAGTATCACGCACAATATATACACGTATATATATATACACATATATATTATCACTACACCGTATATATATATACTAAAAACCCTTGCTTTACCGTGTACTAAATATCCCGTACACTGCCTGAAATTTCTTGAGTCTGTGGCCCGACTCAAGGAAATAAATTTTCTCACTTAATAATTTATCGTTTTTCCGAGTCTATGGTCTGACTCTA
Organism: Sambucus nigra; assembly: GCA_949130495.1. Taxonomy (NCBI): domain Eukaryota; kingdom Viridiplantae; phylum Streptophyta; class Magnoliopsida; order Dipsacales; family Adoxaceae; genus Sambucus; species Sambucus nigra. Next base: position 313,200,375 of record OX422209.1, on the reverse strand, counting down.
ATATATTCAACTCATACCTCAATTTATATAATATTTTCCCCGAGTCTATGGTCCGACTCCAATTAAATTAATTAACGCACCCATTAATTTAATACGTACCAGAGTCTACAATCCGATTCCTATTAAATTAATTATCACATTTATTAATTTAATCCTACCCGAGTCTATAATCCGACTCTAATTCAATTAATTATCACATTTATTAATTTAATTCTTCCCGAGTCTACAATCCGACTCTAATTAAATTAATTATCACACTTTTTTATTTAATCCTACCCGAGTCTATAATCCGACTCTAATTAAATTAATTATCACACCCATTTATTTAATTCTACCGAGTCTACAATCTGACTCTAATTAAATTAACTATCACACGCATTAATTTAATAACTTGGTGTCACCCAACCATTATCCTCGGACTCGCTCACTTAGCCCGTACCTCAATATTTACCGAGTCAATGTTCCGACTCAAAATTAATTACTTTCTCTCAATAATAAATTTACTACTTTAATGCCACTTAACCAATATCCCCGGACTCACTCACTCGGGCCATTTTTACATCTCATAATTTCTTTCCCACATTTTTCTCCCACAATGTGTCAAACATTTATCTCCATAATTTCCCAATTATATTTACCTATAATTACCAACATACCCGGACTTGCCCACTTGGTCCATAATTAAATATTTCCCGAGTCTAAATTAATTAGTTTATCTCCAAACTTAATTCACTACCTTGGGGTCTCTTGACCAATATACCCGGATTCACTCACTTGATCCGTACGTCACTATTTTGGAATAAAATCTCTCAAATTCATCCATTAAACGCCCCACGTAAATTCATCCTAGTCTCAATTACTTTCTCCCATAATTGCTAGGAATATTTGTTTCATAATTATTTATCACTAATTAATGTATGGGAATTAAATTTCTAATTAATTTCCCCTTTATATACAAACTGGGCGAACTGCCCAAAATTCTGAATCATCGATCGATCAAACCCGTTGGGTCGATCGATCGATCGTCCCTGACTTCGTCTTCTTCAAGAGGCAGTTCCACCATTAACGAAAACCTCCAACTTTCATTCTTTACCCTGGACTAACCCAAGCCCAATCAACCCTATATTTATATAGGAATAGGATCAAGCACCTTATGGAACATCAAACTGGAATTAAATCTCATGATTTTCTACTTTTTCCCGATTTGGGTATTATCCGGGTTTCAAATCCCCAACTCAAATTTCACTCATTTTATCAGCAATTATTCATCTACTCTTACTGGTTTTAACATCTGATTCAGTTCTCTACATTCTAGAATCATGAACACAATAAATCTTACCCTTAATCCCATTAAGGTATATTGAATTCCAAAAACCCAATTTAAATTTTTGGTCACACACCCAAAACGAATTTTCATATACACATCACTATGATATGAATTGATTATCATACTTTAAGAATCAAAACAGTTAACCACTTCCCTGAAAGTGTTCGTAGTGTCTGATCCGTTGGCGTAGTCCCTCAATTTGGCTCCAAAATCCCCAAATTGGCTTTTGCTAAGCTTTCCCCCAATTTTCCTCTCAAGCCCTAGGCTTATAATTATGTTGGCTGCCATTCCTTAATCTCCCAATTAGGTTAAAAACCCTTAATCCCTTTTTTCACCTAATAGGCTTAATTAAGGTGGCCCAACTCACCCCGTGTGGGCCCGGTTATGCCCAAAAATACCCCGAGACCCAATTACTACCCCCGAGTACTCTTTTCTGACTATCTCGACCCATCCGGACTCAATCGCGCACTCAGAATTGACATCCGAATTAATTTATAAAAATCCTTATCTCACACCCAATTTAGTCTATACCGACTCCCGGTTGTGATATGTGTATACCTCGTCATTAATACTCGAAATGACGCAATTAAATTATTACTATTCACTTAGTAAATAAATTTCCCTAAACATTAACCATTCACTCCCCGATTAATATTTAAATATATATATTGCCACAATTAATTAAATTAAAATTACAACACACCAGTAATTTAAAATTCCCGAATTTATTAAATATTAAATGTACAAAAATATGTGGTGTTACATACTCCCCCCCTTATAAAGGAATTTCGTCCTCAAAATTAAGATTAACCTAGTGTTCCAACATTCACATCTTTCTCACTAGTCATGTGCCTCCACGCCCGTTATATCTATCCCATCTGTTTCTAGCCATAGGTTACACAAGTATGCATTTAGATTACCCAGGGCGCCCATACACCCTATACCCGTGCTTAACCGCACCAAATTTGCCTTAATTAACCTGGGTGCCCATACACCCTATCCCCGCGCTCTACCGCACGAAAGTTACCCGACTATGCTAGTCGTAACCCGTAATATAACTTCGAACCCGTAGTCATATCAAACACACACACATACACACACACACACACACACACACACACACACACACACACACATATATATATATATATATATACTGCCCGGGTACCCAACCCATGTGCTAACGTCCAAACATCTCTCCATAAATACTTGTCTCTCAACACAAAAGTATATACGCTTACCCTTATGCTACCATATACAACATAAAATACCGCGCCCTTACTATCACTAGTCCTTGCGCAAAATAAACCCCGAGCTATCTCTCTTCGCTCAAAAATAAATCTAATCACCCTGATTCACTTCAGTAAACATCCCCACTTACCGGGATAAAATGTGAGAACACAAAACCTCACTATGTGCTATCGCACCAATCAATACAACATATATACATCCACATATATACAGGCTATACGCCCTCTCTGGTGATACCTAGTACCAACCCTACCCTAGTGTCGCGAACACCAAAATTTTACACCACTATCCACAATAGTTAAATTCCATCGTTATCCAGCCGATGTTTAAAAAATATTATCAACCCTACTCCCATAATTTTGGAAAGTAGTAACTCTTCGCATAATTCAACCAATCACTCAGTGTACGCCTCCACTCTCCCGTGAAGAACACTAAGGAACTCCTCTACCCTACGAAAAGTTTACCCACATGCTATGGCTGCTATCGCCAACGTACCCACTAAGTTCGACTCACCTGCGAACTCTAGTGAAAAATAAGTCTTATTTTGTGACATCCTCTTTGTCACTCAAAAATATACACCATGCACCTAGGGTAAAAATAATTACTTCTATACTCCAGCTCCAACGGCTGGTTCTCGGATTCCGGAGCAGCTTCTCCCTGCACGAATGCACCCATGACTTGCTTTAGTGGTTGTACATCTAGGACATCGTCCTGTAGTAGGCCCCTGCCTCACTTGAGGCAATGTCTCTTCATGTGTCTTTCTTTACCCACAGATGAAATACCTTCTAATACATTCCCCCTGCCACTGGCCCCTTCCATGTCGACCTTGTTGAAATTCCTGGCCATCCTGCCGATAACCTCCAGTTCAAGATCATTTGGCATGATTTCTTTGTCGGAAATCCTTCCCCTGATCTCCCCCAATCTGCTGCTGGGATACCCCACTGGCATTATTCCCTTATGCCTTATCCGACTGTCTAATCCCCACTCCCCTCCCGCTTTCTTTCGCGTGGAAGCGATATTCCCGATAGTGCCGGAGTGTTGCGTTAATGACATCAGTATAATCAACTAATACGGAATTATCAATTAAATGTTGTCTGATTCGCCAGACTAACCCATCCATAAACTTTGCTTTCTTTCTCTTTTCCTTGCTTACCTCATCCGGGATAAAATTTTTCCAACGAGTGAATTCTTCCTCGTAATCAGCCACTTAACGGTCCCCTTTGAGTCACCTCACAAAATTTTCTCCTCTCTTCGATCTCAACCGCCGGAGGAAAAATACTTTTGGTTGAACCTCACTCAAAACTCTACGATAGCTAGTGTGTCCCTTTCCTCACTGTGGTGATCGACTCCCACCACTGTAGTGCTTCTCCCACTAAACTAAAAGTGGTTAGCATTTCCTTTCCCACCTCATCGCAATCTCCTATGCGTAGGTGATGCTGGATATCTCTCTTCCTTGACATGATAGAACTATATCTGAACCCCCTCGCAATTCTGGTGGGTTCCCACTAAAAATAACCTCTCTTTCTTGCTTCCACCCTGACGACTCCGCGTGAGTCTGAACATCCGGCACCACTAACACTTGTGGCTGATCCCATGGAAAGTACCCTGCCGTTATGACCAGTGTTGCTCCAACTGACTGTGCCACTATTTCAGTTACCTAAGCTGCCAAAAATCATCCCTGACCGTTGCTGCGGTAACTCTTGCTCCTGACGAGCCTCCCTCGTCTCATCTCCCCCTGTTGCCCTAGCTAATCTCTCCTGGGCGTCATCTGGAATGAGAACCGAATTGGTATGAGTTCACTCTCAAATATAAATTTCGTAGAAGAACGTATATGTGCATACGTATGAGAATACAACAATCCTATAATAGGGCTCTATATCAAAGATTGCCAAGCTGAAACATGAAAGGCCGCACAGATCCTAAGGACACTAGAACCTGATGCTCTGATACCATCTGTGACACCCGTCTAATAAAATACCGGGTGATCAGTACTATACCAAATTAAAATAGGAATCCCAGTTGGATCATCCTTAGCATCACTGTCGAAAACTTTTTAAAACTTACTAAACACCTAGTATGCCAAAAACTGGTGCCAATTTGAACTTTTTAATTAAACAAAACAGTACATGTGGAAATAGAATATAAACCATTCACACATATGAATGAGAAAAAACTAAATTATAATTACACAACTTGCCGAATAAATCACCGGCCACCAAAGAAATAATCCAATACAAATATTCAACACCTGAATAAATTACACCTGAAAACTGTACCGAGAAGTCTGGACGACAAGCCCTAAATATAGCTGAAACTAATACAAGATTCCAACTCTAGGAATGAATGAATGATGCGTCTAATCCAAACTCCTGCTAGCATCCACATACGTCGCAGCTCCGTGTCGCTGGAATAGAATATCAATCCTGGCGTCCCTATGGCTGGACACCTAAAAGGTTTTGAAAATATTTTTATAGCAAGGGTTAGAACCCAAAATGTTTTGAAAATATTTAGAAAGTGAATTAATTGCAGTAATTTAAAATGCATGAATGAGCTTCATATTTAAGTTAGTGTCGCACTCCCTTGTGGACATTCTCATCCCTCCACTATTGTGCACACCTAACGGTTACCTTAACCCCACCTAGTTGTACTACCCCGTCCAACTAGTTCTGGTATAACCTTCCCTTGCCAGACTACTCTAACCCGAGTATAATGATTCTTGAATTATAAGTTATTTCACAATTAACTTAATTAATTCCTCTTAAATAGTAGCATATAATCGTGTCACAAGTTATATAAAGTAAATACATCACAAACTGTATTATTCCCACCAATGATTAACTTAATTAATTTCTCATTAATTAACAACATATAACTATAACCCGAGTTATATAAGGTAAATACATCACACACTGTATTATCACCTACATATAATATTTACTACCATATTATAGGTACCTTTACTAACATCCACACATAATCATACGTGTATCCATCCTTCTGAGTATACCCTCACCGGATGATTCCCTCTAAACTGCTATCTCACTAGGTGTGCTCACAAAACCTAGTTTCCCCGAGTTGGAATCGCTCACTAACTCGGTCCAAAATATAAACGTAGTGGAGGCGGTCATATTCCTTCCCTGAAAGTGAGATAAATCCCTCACCCATGTATACCGGACGCTATGACCTGGGGATATACTCGCCCTACTCATCAAGCTAGGGGATTCACCCACATCGCGCAACCTCCCTTGATAGAATTAAGGTATTTAAATTGAATAAATATCTAGTCACTAATATTTAATATCACACACAATATAAACACGTATATATATACTATCACTGTACCTTATATATATAATATAAACCCCAGCTTTACCGTGTACTCAAAATTCCGTACACTTCCTGTAATTTAGTATCACGCATAATATATACACGTATATATATATATATATATATATATATATATATATATATATATATATATATATATATATATTTATTTATATATACTATCACTACACCGTATATATATACTATAAATCCTGGCTTTACCGTGTACTCAAAATCCCGTACACAGCCTGTAATTTAGTATCACGCACAATATATACACACACATATATATATATATATATATACACTATCACTACACCGTATTTATATATATTAAAAACCCTGGCTTTACCGTGTACTAAATTTCCCGTACACTGCCTGAAATTTTCTGAGTCTGTGGCCCGACTCAACGAAATAAATTTTCTCACTTAATAATTTATCATTTTTCTGAGTCTCTGGTCCGACTCTAATATATTAAACTCATACCTCAATTTATATAATATTTTCCCCGAGTCTATGGTCCGACTCCAATTAAATTAATAAACGCACCCATTAATTTAATACTTACCCGAGTCTACAATCCGACTCCTATTAAATTAATTATCACATTTATTAATTTAATCCTACCCGAGTCAATAATCCGACTCTAATTAAATTAATTATCACATTTATTAATTTAATTCTTCCCGAGTCTACAATCCGACTCTAATTAAATTAATTATGACACTTTTTAATTTAATCCTACCCGAGTCTATAATCCGACTCTAATTAAATTAATTATCACACCCATTAATTTAATTCTACCAGAGTCTACAATCTGACTCTAATTAAAATAATTATCACACCCATTAATTTAATAACTTGGTGTCACCCAACCATTATCCCCGGACTCGCTCACTTAGCCCGTACCTCAATATTTCCCGACTCAATGTTCCGACTCCAAATTAATTACTTTCTCTCAATAATAAATTTACTACTTTAAGGCCACTTAACCAATATCCCCAGACTCACTCACTCGGTCCCTTTTTACATCTCATAATTTCTTTCCCACATTTTTCTCCCATAATGTGTCACACATTTATCTCCATAATTTCCTAATTATATTTACCTATAATTACCAACATACCCGGACTTTCCCACTTGGTCCATAATTAAATATTTCCCGAGTCTATATCCCGACTCTAAATTAATTAGTTTATCTCCAAACTTAATTCACTACCTTGGTGTCACTTGACCAATATACCCGGATTCACTCACTTGATCCGTACCTCACTATTTTGGAATAAAATCTCTCAAATTCATCCATTAAACGCCCCACATAAATTCATCCTAGTCCCAATTACTTTCTCCCATAATTGCTAGGAATATTTGTTTCATAATTATTTATCACTAATTAAGGTATGGGAATTAAATTTATAATTAATTTCCCCTTTATATACAAACTCGGCGAACTGCCCAAAATTCCGAATAAGCGATCGATCGAACCCCCTGGGTCGGTCGATCGATCGTCCCTGATTTCGTCTTCTTTAAGAGGCAGTTCCACCATTAACGAAAACCTCCAACTTTCATTCTTTCCCCTGGACTAACCCAAGCCCAATCAATCCTATATCTATATAGGAATAGGATCAAGCACCTTAAGGAACATCAAACTGGAATTAAATCTCACGATTTTCTACTTTTTCCCGATTTGGGTATTATCCGGGTTTCAAATCTCCAACTCAAATTTCTCTCACTTTATCAGCAATTATTCATCTACTCTTACTGGTTTTAACATCTGATTAAGTTCTCTACATTCTAGAATCATGAACACAATAAATCTTACCCTTAATCCCATTAAGGTATATTAAATTCCAAAAACCCAATTTAAATTTTTGGTCACACACCCAAAAAGAATTTTCATATACACATCACTATGATATAAATTGATTATCATACTTTAAGAATCAAAACAGTTAACCACTTGCCTGAAAGTGTTCGCAGTGCCTGATCCGTTGGCGTAGTCCCTCAATTTGGCTCCAAAATCCCCAAATTGGCTTTTGCTAATCTTTCCCCCAATTTTCCTCTCAAGCCCTAGGCTTAGAATTATGTTGGGTGCCATTCCTTAATCTACCAATTAGGTTAAAAACCCTTAATCCCTTTTTTCACCTAATGGGCTTAATTAAAGTGGCCCAACTCACCCCGTGTGGGCCCGACTATGCCCAAAAATACCCTGAGACCCAATTACTACCCCCGGGTACTCTTTTCTGACTATCTCGATCCATCCGAACTCAACCGCGCACTCAGAATTGACATCCGAATTAATTTATAAAAATCCTTATCTCACACCCAATTTAGTCTATACCGACTCTCGGTTGGGATACGCGTATACCTCATCATTAATACTCGAAATGACGTAATTAAATTATTACTATTCACTTAGTAAATAAATTTCCCTATACATTAACCATTCACTCCCTGATTAATATTTAAATATATATATTTCCACAATTAATTCAATTAAAATTACAATACACTAGTAATTTAAAATTCCTGAATTTATTAAATATTAAATGTACAAAAATACGGGGTGTTACAGGATTTAAATGTGTTCTTGCTAAGAAAAGATATAGTAACCAAGTTCTTTATAATGCTCGGGATATGAAGCACATCATTGAGAGTAAGTTCCTTTCCCGAAGTCATCCTTAGTACAATAATTCCTTTCCCTTCAAATGTGGAACTTTGTGAATTTCTCATAAATAGTTGTTCCTTAAGATTCGAAACTTAGTTGGAGGTAAACATATTATTGTCTAAACAAATGTGGTGAGTAGCCCTCATGTCCAACCATAATTCTCTAGAATTACCCATCATGTTGATTTCGAAACCATGACCGAGAGGCTCAAATTAGTGATATTATTTATGAGGCTTTCCACCTCAGTGACATTGGCTTGTTCGAGATTCTATTTCTTATTAACTTGTTCTTTGTGCTTATGAATTTTTTTAGGACAATGTATCGTCTTGTCACATGCAAAGTATTGTCCCTTAAACTTTGAAGTTCCCACCTTTCAGTCCATTTAACAGACTGAACTGATTCACACATTTTATTTTATTATTTGTTCCACCTTTCTATTCTTCAACAATATATGATGTGGATTCCATAAGATTTCCAGTTTTCTTCTCGAGTGCATGCCGATCATTTTCTATCCTTAATATCACATTCAAGTCCTTGAGCCCCATTTCTTTTTATTGATGTTTTAAATAATTTTTAAATTTTTTCGAGGATGATTACAATTTTTCAATCACTGCATCCACTTGAAAGAATTCTCTCCGCTCCCTTTTTGCCGAAAACACTCATGAAAAATTAATTAGAGTTCTTGCACTTGTGTCATGATGTCTTTGAATCAAGCATTTTAAAAATTCAAAAATTAATCGACAATGAATTCCATCAAACCGCCTACTACGATTTTGTATTTTTATCTAAGGACGCCAACATCTCTTTAACCGCTTTAAGTGGGATATACACATCATATAATTTGTTTTCTAAATTATTGAGAATATAGTTTTTGCATAGAAAATCAGTATGTTTTCATGCACCCACATTTGTAATTACCTCTAGAACAGTCTCATCTTTATTCAGTGTTGTTGCCTTTTCATTAAGGAATTTATACCAATGTTTAAAATATGCCGCTTTGAACTTTTTACATTTTTCACCATGACTGTCATTTGTAGTCATGGTGGAAATGATCAAAGAAAACTAGAAGCCATTTATGTTAGAATATAATGATAATAAATATGTATTTATCACACAATACATGAGTGATCAAATTCTAGAATAATAATTCTACCATTTTTTGTGTTAAATATAAATACTTATAAAACTTGTAACCAAATACTGTGTATGAATGCTTAGTTATCCACTAATATTTATTGAGCTTCCAGATCCAACAAAGAATAATTTTGCAACAGGAAGATTATCATTATTTAAATTCTGTAATTACGTTACTACATAAAATCATTTAGAAAAAATATAATTGACATTTTTGTGTCTTAATATTATTAGCGAAAAATAATTTGAATAATTAGAGAAACTAGATAGAAATATAAATATAATAAATAAACAAATACATTTTCTTATAGTGAATGGATAGAAATTGAAATGATTGAGGCAAGTGCTGAAAATCTTGTCCTTAAAATTATTTTTTCCCCACATCGGTGTTCCATGAACTCAATGGAAATCAACTCCTAAGATAAAACAATCGCCTCTTTGCAATAATAACACTCCAAATTCCAGGAAAAAATCAAACCAACAATGGAAAACTCTATTATTAATGAATGAGACACTCATAGGTACATGAAATATATGTTTTGAAAATCAACTCTAAAAAAATGAATGATGATACAATTTATAGTTATTCAAATCACAGTTAGGATTCGTTAAAACAACACATAACTCCCATAACGTGTGCAAATTTTTTAAAGATGTAAATAAATTTGACAATAAAAAATAAAAGACAAGCTAAAAACATGGACTCAGAGAAATGTCAAAAGCCCGATAGAATTTGGCCTAGAAATATAAAAACCCAAGCCAAAAGTAGCTCTCTTTTAGCAACTCTAGGGTTCTTTCCCCTAGGGTTTGCATGGTTGCCTTTCTTATTCCTTCCACTCTTCCCCTATCTCCTAAACCTTGTGATCCACCTAACCCATATAAAAGATCCGTTAAGAGTGTTCTCTCCTCTTCAATGCCTTCTAAACTTCTTTTGAAACCTCCTTCCACCTTTAAAGGAGTACCTGCTGACATTTTCTCCCATGAAGATATTGAAACGTTCGCTGAACATGCCATAGTTGGTAAGTTTTCTCATGGTAAGTCATCTATAGATTCTATTCGCAAAAAATTCCTCTATTTTTCTTTGAAAACATCATAAACCATAGGATTGTTGGACTCAAAACATATCCTCATTCTCTTGAATAGTGAGGAGGACTTTGTTTATTTATGGTCTAAAGATCAATGGTACATTGGAAAATTCCCTATGAGAACATTCAAAGGGTCCCCTTCATTCAAACCTTATGTTGAAAGCCCAATCACTCCCGTTTGGATTAACATTCATAATCTTCCAATGAATTTTTTTGCCAAGTTCCCCCTTTATTCTCCATCTATAAGTTAATTGGTAGACCTCTAAAAATGGATAATTTAATCATCTCTATGTCAATACCAAGCCTTGATCTTATTTGTGTGGAATTCGACCTTACCAAAGAGATGCTTGATCGAATCTAGATTAGTACATGTGATAATGGTTTTTGGCAAGAGGTTTCATATGGAAATTGCCCAAGTTATTGTTCTTATTATTCAAAAAAAGGTCATTACCATGAAGAGTGAATTTTCAAAGATCCATCCAAGAAGAAAATAATAAAGGAACCCCCTCCAATTAAAATTACTTCTTCATACACTATTAAAGAAAAAAAGTAAGGTCGATTTGAGAAGCCAGTTATTCATCCCATTCAAGACCTTCAAGATCAGACAACAAATGCCCATGAAGATATAGTTCAAGTCATCAATCAATCTGTTGTTTTACCAACATAAAATATTCTATCTGCTTGAATACAAATTCAAAGCCAAGAAACTGCTATAAACATTGAAAATTATGATGGTTTTTATGAAGAAGTTATTGCTACCAACAATTTCCTACATGCACCGTAATGCCTATTTATGATAGCCATCCATACCATGATAAAAATTATGCTTCTAATTCTGAACCAAGATCAAATATTTCAATTCCTTTAGAAGAAGAATCGAATTTGTTTGCCTAACAATTAGATTAGAAATGGTTGTCTTTTATAGAGGCAAAATCGAGAAGAAAGAATAAATTAGTCCAATGAAAGGATCATTATCCTATCTCCAAACCATCAGGTATTCCAATTCATTCTAACATTAAGTCCATTCAAGATCCCATGTTTAATCGAATTATCAGGGATGTTTTAAGCAAAAAACATCCAGTTTGCCTCCTCTATCCAAATGATTAATTTCCATCTCTTGGAACATTAGAGGTGTTTCTAATAGACCCTCAATTAGAAGAGTAAAAAACTGATCAAATTGTATAATATTCCCGTCGTTGCTTTAATTGAACTTAAACAAGACTCTTCTAGTATTGAAAGATTCAGGCTTAAATGGAACTTTGAGGGTTTCATTTCAATTATTTCATTAAAAATATAGTTTTCTGGAAGTTTGGTTTATTCGTAGAAATATTTTGAAATGAAGAACAACCCTTCACTTTGAAAATTGAAGACCAATCATTTATATCTCCCATTTTCATATCTATTATCTATGCAAAATTTTTTAGAACTGAAAGATTTGATCTTTGGGCTACTTTAAATGATATTTCTTCTCAAGTTTGGAACCATATATGATTATATGTGAGTTTAATATGGAGACTTCTCAAGTTGAAAAGGTTGGGGGTAATTTAATTAATTTTCACTCAACATAAGATTTCAATAAAAGTATTTGTTCTTGTGGTATGACTGATCTTGGTTTTAATAGTTCAAATTTTACTTGGTGAAATAATATAGATGAGGATGGTGTTATTTTGGCTAAGCTGGATCGATATTTGGCTAGTTTCAAATGGCAAGATGTTTTCCCATTAACTTCTGTTCACCATCTGAATAAAAATTGTTCAGATCACTCACAAATATTGCTCACTATCAAATCTGATATGGACTCATTTCCCAAGCCTTCTAAATTTCAAGAGATGTGGTGTTATCATCATACTTTTAACGATGTGGTTTTTGAATCTTCGAACTCTTCTTTGTAAGTTGATCCCATTCGTCTGTTTTCTCTTAAATTAAAAAGGCTAAAAGGTTATCTTCACACTTTCAATAAGGAGATTTTTAAGGACACTTTCGAAAATGTTAATGACCTTGAAGACACTCTTATTGCTGATGAAATTGATTATGAAAATTACCCTACTTCTGATCTAAATTGGCTTTGCATGCTAATAAAGCTCAACTTAATCAGGCACTCAAGGCTGAAGAGAATTATTAACAATAAAAGTCCAACATAAAATGGCTCAAAGAAAGTGATCTTAAAACTAAGTTCTTCCACTCCACAATTAAGTCCATAAGGAAAAGACTAAGTAATCAAAGAATCCTTAACTCATACCATCAATGGATTTCTTCACAATAATATATTGAGCAGGAATTTGTGTCTCATTTTCAGAATCGCTTATCTTATGAGCCTACCTCTAATTTACCAGACCTTATTGATGTCATCCCTTCTCTTATCTCTCATAACTTTAATAAGTCCTTAACTTTGTACCCCACAGAAGCAAAAATCTGAAATTCCATTAAAAGCTTAAATCCGAATGCAGTCCTAGGGGCTGATGGTTTTGATGGTAACTTTTACATCTGTTATTGGAATTTCATTAAAACCGACCATTATTAAAGCCATTACTTCCTTTTTTGTTGGATCTTAAATCCTTTTGAGTCGGTCTTCTTATTCTATTGTCCTCATACCTAAATCAAATAATGACTCCTCTTGTTTAAAATATTAGGCCAATAATCCTTTTAAATATCTCTTTTAAAATCATTTCTAAAATTCTCAATTCTAGACTTGCTCCAATCCTTCCTTCAGTTATATCCCCTAATCAATGTAGTTTTATTATAGGTAGAAGCATTATTAAAAATATTATTTTGTCTCAAGAATTCACTACATATCTAGATAAAAAGTCCTTTGGTTGTAATCTCATTCTCAAGCATGCTATAGAGAAGGCCTATGATAGAGTTTCCTTGGTTATTTTTTTTATTAGTTTCAAGAATGTTCGGTTTCAATGAATGTTTCATAGATATGATTTAGAGGCTTCTTTCTAACAACTGGTTTTCAATTTTTGTTAATGGTCTTTATAATGGATTTTTCAAATCTTCTAGGAACCTAAAACAAAGGGACCCACTTTCCCCTACTCTCCTTATTATTGCTATTGAAGTTCTTTCAAGAGGCTTAAATAAGAAGTTCAAAGACAACATCTTCAAACCATATAAACATTCCACTAGATCCTCTATAATATCCCGCATATCATATGCTGATGATATTATCATTTTTACTTATGGGAGTAAAAGAAGTTGTCAAAAGTTGATGGACTTTCTTCATGATTATGAAGAACTCTTAGGATAAAAGATTAATATGCATAAGACCTCTTTCACTACTTGCGCCAAAACTCAAATTGATAGGAGGAATTCTATCTGTTCTTATCTTGGTCTTCAATTTAAGGCTCTACCATTAAAGTTTATTGGCTTCCCTCTTTATAAAGGTAGATTGAAGCTTTGTTATTTCAGTGATTTGATAGATTAAATTAGATCTAGAGTGGTAGGTTAGAAGTTGAAATACTTATCTCCTAGTGGAAAGGCTCACTCTGATTAATCACGTTCTCGCTTCTAATCCTATACATATTGTGACTGCTCTTCACCCCCCCTAAAACCATTGTCAAAAGAATTGAATCTATCTTTACAGATTTCTTTTGGGTATCCTCATAAGAAGACAAAGAAAAACATCATTGGAATGCTTGGATTGAGATCAACCAACCTTTCAATCAAGGAGGCCTACAAATTAGAAGTTCATTTTGTATTATTAAAGCTGCAAGTCTGAAACTATGTTGGTCTTTATAATCTTTTCAAAGTTTGTGGGCTTCATTCATGCATAATAAATACAAGTCATCTTTGTTTACGGGAAATCAAGGCTCACATGTCCTCAAAAGAATTAAATCAATTTATAGTTGCTTTGAAAATATTACAGTTTAGGATGGACGTTCTCCTATCTGGTCTATCACTACTAATGGAAATTTCTCATTCAAGTATGCATATGATAACAGTATTCCTCACAGTCCTTGTAAAAAGGTGTGAGATATCGATTATTAATTTAATTCGTAAATTTCCAATTTAAAACTTATTTAATAAAATGTCAATTATTGATCCATATTAATTAAACCCTAAAACATCCATCTAGGTGAATTAATTAATCATGCAAATCCAACAAATAGAGATTTAGGAAAAATCTTTCGGGTAAAACCTTTATTTCACTATTAACAACAGTAAATCGCAACTTACAAGGTACATAATGAAATCCACAATGAATCTCACACAAACAATTCATATAGACCGCAACCTAGATCAGTACTGGACTCCTGAAGAAACCACATAAAACACAACTCTTCCTTCAGTGAAGAACACCCTCAAGTCTTCTTAATGACTGCAGTCGTCAGCAAGCAACTCCCTCAAGAGCTACCAATTCGACAGTAGAGATTTTTCCTCTACAATAGAAATGTTAACAAAGTCGTGCCTTGGGTTACAAAACGATTGACTAAAGTAATTAGGATGATCTCTGAATCAAAAACAAAGTTTTTAATCCCTAAAAGTGAAGAAAAAAATTCTTCAGTTATGAAGTTTTCATTCAGTAAACGTCTTAAGGAAAAAGGACTTATACAACAGGTATTTATGAAAAAATTGAGTCGGTGAGGTCATTAGAAAGAGATTTCATGGTCGTTCGAATGAAAACTGATGTCGTTTGATCCTTAATCGAGTGACCTATCTAACAACCTTAAAAACAAAAAAAAACAATATGTTGTCGTTAGATGAAAATATGAAACGAGCTTCTGACGACCTATTGAGTGACATGTAATGTCGTTTGAAGCTGTCGTTAGAACGACCGAAGCGAAAAAATATTTTCTTTTAAAACTCCACCTATAGCTCTTAGAAAAATTATTTTGACTCAATAAAAGCCTCAAGATGATGAAACATTTTAGAAAAAATAACCCAACACTTAAATGAAACATTAATGAACTTTAAACACAACCTGACCAAAATCTTTCGGGTAAAACATTTTAGGATTTCCACGCTAATAATGTCTAAAACTATTTAATGATTTTCAAGACTTTGTGAGGACATGCATACCCGTGGATATATTTCTAACCAAACTTCCTCAAAAATAAGATAATGATCATATTTATATATTCAATTCTTCTCTTTTGAATGATCATATCAAACTAAACTAATTTGGCATTGGCTAGTTTTTTGAATGCCACATTGTTTTGGCTCTTTTTAAACTCTTGGGACCTTGACTACTTTTTACAATGCCACACTTCTTCAAGTACAATTTAAACGATGTCTTAATTGCAAAGGATATTATTATTAACATTTATAGGCCTTCCTCATTTTTTCAAAAATGGATATTGAAAAAAATCCTCACGGGCAACGGCTCTTACATATGCACTACTTTCATTGTTAAGTTCTATCGCATATGGTTCGGAAACACATCGACCAACATGTGATAGACAAGAACAAATAATCAAAGAAATCCAAACAAGTGTGAATTAAAAGGAATCATGAGTCAAACATGTAGAAAGTAATCTCAAATCTCATCTTAATGACTCCAAACATTATAAAGCATATGTATGAAATGGTTTATCGTCTCAAAACACTATCAAATAGTCACATGGATATGGAATGATGTTGTGACTTGGTAATCCTAAATGTCCATTCATAAACCGTGTAAAACAAAATACAAAAATCTTTTTGTCTTTTTCCAAAAAGTTTTATCAAAATAAAATCTTATTGGTTTTTAAAAAAAAATTCTTAAAAAAATAGAAAATATTTTTGTATTTTTTTAAAAACTTTTTCAAAAATAAAAATATTTTTAGTTTTTCAAAAAAATATCAAAATGAAAAATATTAAATACAAAAGTGGTACACACTAGTAATAGGCAGAAAACATCATCATGAAAATCATCCTCTTCTAGCAAACAAGTATATACCTCAATCATTAGGTGCAGAGGAGTTTTCCAAGGGTGGTGAAAACGTATAAAAAAATCCATCAAATCATGTGAAGTTTTGACCAAAAACTTAACTTTCTATCGAATGTGTGCAAACTCTCTCAAAGTATCATGTTTGGGTGCATGCATGGAAACTCATGGTAAAACTTTATGTAACACACTACCCAACTTAAAACAGAATTTCCTAAGGTGTCCGCTTTTCTTACAATGGTAACAAACATACACGGACCTAGGAACACCTTTCTTAAAATGTATAGGACGCACTCTCATATCCAGAATGGGACTTCTAGGTGTGTTAGGTTGAGATCCATACGGATCTATAACAAACTCGAGAACCGGCTCGGGTGAAACATCGAAAGTAGACACAACGTTATGACCTATTCCTAGTCTCTCAACACTACCCAAAGAGGGACTGAGGATAATCTTTTCTACCTTCTTGGATGTATCCTCTATAGTGACCTTTACTTCTCAGGATCATTCGAGATCTCTCTCGAGTTGGACCACATAGGCTTGAAGTTCACTATTTTCTCGACCTATGACGATCAACTACTCACTCAAAGTAATCTTCACCTTCTCGAGTTGACTCACCGACATATCACATCCCCTCAAAATCTCTATATCTCTCTGTAAATATAACACCTTAAGAGTTAGGTCTTTATTCACATTTTTAGTCTTTAACGTCTCAGTGCATAAATCTTTAAATGCTCTTTGGAGTTCCCTTTCGCCCTCACTCTCAAACTCACCATCACTCTTACTAGAAACACTCAAATCATCATGGGGGCTCTCACATACACAAGTATCCTCATCGTTATTGGACAAACTAGGTGTGATCATGTGACTTTCCATAAAGGCGACGCTTATACCATGTGATTACTCATCTTCGGAATCATTCACTTCTTCCTCACTATCGCTAAGAGTGGCTGACATAGAAATTTTCTTGTCCTTTCTCTTAAGAACAGTGGGACACTCAAAAGCTTTGTGACCTTTGTCCTCGCACTTAAAAAATCTCTCTTGTTCCTCATTATCTTTCTCACCTCTCTTTGTCCTCTTCTTTCTTTTTATTTTCTCAAAAATGTTTTTATTGAAGGAATTTTATTTGGAAAATTTGAGAAAAATTTTAAAATTTTTAGCAAGCATGGACACATCATCAAAATCAAACTCTCCCTCAGACTCGAGCTCACAAACATTCACTTTCTTTTTCTTTTCTTTCTCTTGGACACTTCCTAAATTTTTCTAGACTGGGCTTTAAGTGCTATCCCTCTATCCTTAGGCTTGACAATATTAGGAAACATGTCAATTTCATATGTTTGGAGGTCTCCTACCAGTTCTTCTTACTAAAGATTGATCAAATTTTCTAAGGAATTCAACACTATGACTTTTGGGATAAAATGTTTAGGAAACGATCTCAAAATATTTTTAACTCTTCATGCATCAGTAATATGTTTACCAAAATTGAAACTAGTGTTGACAATATCAGACACACATGCATAAAACTCATTAAAACACTGAGATTCAGACATGGTAATTGTTTCAAATTAAGTAGTTAAATTTTGCAATTTAGACTATTTCACTGCATGCGTGACTTTATGGGTAAGTTTTAAAACTTCCCATGCTTCCTTTGACATTGTACACATCATGATGCATCGAACCTCGTTCTGTGTGACGACTTCAAAAATTGCACTTAACACACAAGAATTATATGTGCTACATTTAAATTCATCCTTAGTCCAGTTAGACACCTGTTTAAGATTTGTGACATTATTAACACTGACAGTGGGAGGAGTCCGCCCCCTTTCACAAACAACCCAAACCCATTTATCGATTGATTTTAAGGAAGATATCATGTGGGCTTTCCACATGCATAATTAGTCCTGTACAAAATGGCATCCGATTATACAAGTTATCCATCAAAAAAATTGCGAACTTAAAAAAATCAATATCCCCAAATTTTGCAAAAAAAGTATCTCATGGCAATTTAGTGAAACCCGCTCTGATAACAATTTGTTAAAGGATGTACGATATTGATTATTAATTTAATTTACAAATTTTCAATTTTAAACTTATTTAATTAAATGTCAAATTTTTATCTAAATTACTTAAACCATAAAACATGCATCTAGGTGAATAAATTAATCATGCAATTCCAACAAATAGAGATTGAGGAAAAAAAACCTTTAGGGTAAAACATTTATTTCATAATGAATAGTACATCGTAACTTCCAAAGTACACAATGAAATTTGTAATGAATCTCCCAAAAATATTCACATAGACCGCACCGTAGATCAACAATGGACTCCCACAAGAACTACATCTCTTACTTCAGCAAAGAACTCCCTCGAGTCTTCTCAATGACCGCCGTCGTTAACAAGAAGCTCCCTCAAGAGCTACCAACTCGGCAGTAAAGATTTCTTATCTACACGAGAAACATCAACAATGTTTTCTCTTGGGTTCCAAAATGATTGACTAAAGTAATTGGAATGATTTATGAATCAAAAACAAAGATTTTAAGCCCTAGAAGTGAAGATGAAATTTCTACACTTATGCAGTTTTCATTCAGCAAATATCTTATGGAAAAAAGACTTATAAAATAGGTATTTATAACAAACTTGAGTCGGTGGGGTCTTTCGAACGAGATGTGAAGGTCGTTCGAACGACAATTGATGTCGTTTAATCCTTGATCGAGCGACCTATCTAACGGCCTTAAAAACACAAAACAGTATGCTATCGTTAAATGAAAATATCAAACGAGCTTCTGACGACATATCAAGTGACGTGTAATGTCGTTTGAAGTTTTCATTTGAACGACTTCTTCATGTTGTTTGAACGATATAGCAACGTCGTTAGAATGGCCGAAGAGAAACAATATTTTCTTTTAAAATTCCACCAACAAGTCTTAGAAAAATTATTTTGACTCAATAAAATGCCTCAGTTTGATAAAAACATTTTAGAAAAAAATCCCAATAGTTAAATGAAACATTAATGAACTTTAAACACAACCTTACCAAAATCAATCTTGTGGAGACTTATTGTTGATGAAGCCTGAGATTCAGATCCGTAGTCTTGACTGAATGATCGCGAACATTCTTCGACAGGTGTAATGGTATATGACATACTTAATGTAAAATGTACTATGTAAAATATGTCTTACACTCCTCTCTCTTCTATACGAAAATTCCTTTGGTCTTCATCTTGTCCCCTTAAATTATCCATATTTTCTTGGAAAATTTTTCATCAAGATGTTCCTTTAGAATCTATGATCTAGAAGCTTAACATTAATTTGGCCTCTAAAAGTATATGTTGCAATGCTCATATTGAAATCATTTCCCACACTTTCCCATCTGGTCCAATTGTTCATCATGTTTAGAGTTACTTTTGTAATCTACTTAGGCTAAAGCTTAATTTCATCTTATGCCATTCAATGCACGTCTCTTGGTGTCTCAAGAAGTTCCATACTCATTTATAGTCTCTTATTCACAATCTTGTAATCATTATTTTTTGGGAATTTTGGATTGCAAGGAACAATTTTTTTATGGGCTTCAAATGTACCATAAACTAATTATTTCTAATGTTATTTCATATCTGAGATCTTTGGTCACAAGTACTAATTGCAACACTCTTTTAAGTATGAGGATCTCAATATTACTTTTCTGTTTGGACTAAAAACTCAATTAAAACATTCTTCATTCTTATCTATATATTGGTTCAAGCCTCGTTAAAATGTTTTCAAGCTTAATGTTGATGGTTCCTCTTTAGTCAATCCTGGAGCTAGTAGTTGTGGTGGTATTGTAAGAGATCATAATGAGGATTTTCTATCTGCTTTTTCACAATTTGTGGGTCATCAATCATGTCTTTTTAACAAAGTAGAAGCTTTAAGAATAGTTTCGGACCTTTGTTTAAAATTGCAAATTAAAGACCTTCTCATAGGTACGATGCTTAGAAAATGGAATCCTCCTTGGAAGTTAAAAATTTTTTATTGACTACTGCTCTATGATCATTTCTTCTAATCAATTCAAGATTCATCATATTTTTAGACAAGGTAATTGTGTTCCAGATAGCCTTCCATATTTGGCTTCCTTCTCCTCTAGTTCTTCTTTCTATACTTCTTTTAATCTCCAACCAAGATTTACAATGGGTTGTTTCAAGATTGTGAAGATTGGTATTCCGTTAATTAGAACATTATCAAAGTTATATGGCTTCATTTTCATTTACCTTTGTCTTTGTAATGGGAATCTTTATAAATTACCTCATTTATTGCTTTTGTAGTTATTTTCATTGGGTATTGCAAAGTTCATCTTTCTTAATGTTTTTTCAAGTTATTTATTCCATCTTAGAGAGGATATTTCTCAATAAAATTTAGGGGGCACTATCCCTTTTCCTAAAAAAAAAATCCAAGCCAAAGCCCCGGTCCCATGAATACTGAGCTAGATTGTTGTGTATAGCCGGACTAGATGGGGTGGGGCCATGTAAGTTAATCCAACTCAATGTAGTTCCTCCATCCTTCAAGAAGTTGGGATACCCCAAGGCACCAAACCCATAGGCCAAATATATTCATAATATACTACGCCCGTTTCTCATATTTTATCTCCATAAGACTTTAGATTTTCCATAACACTTTAATCAAATTTCATGTTACAAATGGGTACATTCAACAATAATTTATCATTCACTAATTTATTATTTTTTACATATGAGTATATTACATTATATTCCTCGCGGAGGACAACAGGTTTAAACTTTGAACTGTCTCAAAAGATGAATGGATACCATATTAAATTGACTTCAAAATTGACGAAAACAAGATTTTGTCAACCCAAATAAACTGTAAATTCCAACATAACACATCTCCAACTCATCACACCCACCTTACACTCACGCTTCTTCAACTTCTAGCCCACTCCCCACTATATACATTTATTGTACCCTCTCTCTCTCTCTCTGTATTTTTATATATATATATATATATATATATATATATATATATATATATGTATATATACTAGCATATACCCATGCCTGAAGGCACGAAGAAAGTTTCCAAAGTACGTAATCGCGAAACGGCGACAATTTTTCAAAGTACTTAATAGCGAAACGCAAAAAATTCGAATTGTAATTTTAAAATAGTGTGAAATAGTCCAATAACATTCAAATAGTATAGATTCATCAAATAAATTCACATATAATACGAAATATACAATATTCTTCCATCAAATTTACATTGTGTCTCAAAAAAACAAAGTGTCAAATTTTTAAAAAATTGGACATAATCTCCTTTGTTTATTGAACTATTCACCCTACTTAACAAATAACAAATAGTCGAACATCCAAATTATCTAAATTCTTCAAAAAAATTCATATATAAAATGAAATATACAATATTCACTAATCAAATTAACTGTGTCAATTTTTAAAAAAAATTGGGCATAATCTCCTTTCTTTATTGGACTATCCACCCTATTTAAGGGGTAGCAACAAATCCAAGAAATTAAAAAAAAATCCCAAATTAGGAGATGGGAGCTAGAAGGCCGGGAAAGGAGAACATGACTTTATTCTTCCTGTGGGACATCCTCAAAATGTCTGTGCCGTGGTGTTTAACCAGCATCTTAGATAGAATGAGAGAAACTGAGCAGGCCTTTGCGGGAGCATCGAAGAGCATGTTTTTGGAAATTGCAATTATTTTCAAATCTTTTGCACTCATCTGCTTCTGGATTAGGTGATACTACTACTGTCTTCCCATCATTCTTCACACCTCTCGTCATTATCACTCTCTCCCTCTTGATTTTCTGTACGATTTGATAAATAATAAAAATAATTAATCAGGTATAATAGTTGAGTAGGTATGACAACATAATGAGTTCATGGTCACTCTCCAATTGTCACTTAACTGGAGAGTGACATAATGATATACAATTATGTAGAAACAGGTTAAGAAACATCTGTTCTTTTTTAAGGTTTGATTTTAGAAGGCTTAAACAAATTCTGGATAGTGACAGAGATTTGGCAGGTGTCCATCAAATCCAGAGTTGGTTTTTGATTTGAGATTAAGCGTGGCGTGGTGTGGGTGATATAGTGACATAACAAAGTAATGGACTAAACCTTTACATCAAGGAAATTTAAAATTAATAAAATCCAGAATTGGTTTTCGATTTGAGATTAAGCTTTCTAAAATCAATCAAGTCAATAATGTCAACAAAATATACATAAAGTTGTCCTTTATTGAAAACTCACGAAAACACTACACATTCACATATATGCTCTGTGTGTGTGAGTGGCAAAGGAGGGGAGGGTGAGGGGCATGGGGCGGTGGAGGAGGAGAAGATGAGGGAGAGATCTGTGTGTGTGAGTGTTTGTGTGTGCGTTTGTGTGCATGTGAGTGGGGAAGGGGGTAGGGGGCGATGGAGGGGGAGAAGATGAGGGAGAGTTATATGTGTGTGTGTGTGTGTGTGTGTGTGTGTGTGTGTGTGTGTGTGTGCGTGTGTGAGTGGGGAAGGGGGGAGGATTCAGCATGCCTAAAGTCACTTAATCCACAATACGTGTCACTCCCTCGTATGAAATTGTACCTGGAATTTAAACATTCCACGAACTTGAATAATCATCTAGTCAATTATATAGAACGTGCACCTGTATATATGTTCGTAGAAGATCTGACCAGTAGGCTAGTTGCGGGTGCTCTTCAGGCCACATTGAAAAGCACATCAGCACTCATTCATTTAGAAGTATGAACGATATTGCCAACAAAAGCATTTTAGAGTATTTATATCATTAGCAATAGATGCATCATCAGAATAGAGTTCATAGCGAGGGTATGGATAAAAAAATCTTGTGAGACTTACACTCAAAAACCCTCACTCTTTAAATAATGAAATATCAGCCTTGGAAGAAGAATACTCCTGAACACCATTTCAGTGGTATCTAATCCATACATCAGTGATGTAATGCACTTATTTACAAATAATAATCATCATGATATAGGCATAAAGAACATTAAAAAATGGATTGAGTGTTGGATAAAACAAATTCACCATACGATCCTTGCCGATACATGCACCTGTTTACATTCTAAATTGAAAATTGAACTCACTTATTATTCACATACTGCATATATGTAGCTGCAAATATATGCATATATGCAGTTGCATATACACAGATGCATATATGAATATTGCATATATGCATATGCATATATGCAGTTTCATCTAATGGTAGACATAACTACTAACTTGTTAAAGTCGGCGGAAGAAAATAGATACCCTCACCTGAACCTTGGCTTATAATGTTGGCAAGTACAAAAAATACAACCAACTTGAAGCTCGGACTGTAAAAAATGAATATTTAGAACACACACTCATACCAACTAACCAAATGTATCCATTGGGAAGTTCATTTATTCATAAAATAAACGTATTTTTCATACTCAAATTACAAACTTCAAATTCAGATTAACAAATAAATGCACCATTCGTAGAATTATGATTTCATTTCTCCTACCAACTAAAATTAAAAAAAACTATAATATAAAACATACAACACATAAATACCTAGGTTTCCAAATCAGAATGTTAGAACTCAAATGAGAACCAAAACACAAACAAATGCCATAAGAGAATGATAAGATTACAATAATTGAAACTTCAAGAATAGTTGTACTTACTTTTTGATAACCACCAAATATTGTGCCAAAAAAGAAGCTAAGCCACTACCATGACCATTCAAAAGGCACTATCGACTGAATCTAAGAAGCTCAATCACGCCATTAAAATAACTCTTGGCCGACATACTGCAATGTCTTGCTCTGAAATATAGTAGAGATTTGGCATGGCCAATTTCCAATTCGTCTTCGAACGACTCTAGTGGTTTAAGAAAAAGAAAAATACTTACTACTCAAATATATAATGATGTTAAATAAAATACCAGAGCAGAACATCTACTCTAAATTGTACAGAGAAAACATCTAATGTTAAATAATGCATCTCATTCTCTCTAATTATATTCTTAGATCTCGTTTACTCTAATAGATAAGTGTAAAATCAGAACATATACTTACAAAATTAGAACAGATAAGTGTAAAATCATAACTGAACATATAAGCATATGTGAGGTCAATTAAATCAGAAAAAAATGATGTAAATGTAAGCAAAGAAAATTACCAAAGTTCAGTTTGGAGCTTCAAACATATGAAATCAAGAAGCATAGTCTATGCATTGAGAACATGATTCCAAATAAAGAAACTGAAAAGAGTAAACTTCAAGTCGTGGATATCTAAACCCAAACAATATACCCTGAGCACCTTGAAACAAATAAACTGAAATAAACTATAAGGTACATTTCCATTTCCATCAAACAGTTAAATATGCCCTAACATTCAAACAAATGCAATAAAGGATAACTTGTGCCGCATCAACAAACATCCAAATAAAGAAACTGAAAAGCGTAAACTTCAAGTCGTGAAACTCTAAACCCAAACAATAGACCTTGAGCAACTTGAAAGAAATAAACTGAAATAAACTATAAGGTATATTTCCATTGCCATCAAACAGTTAAATATGCCCTAACATTCAAACAAATGCAATATAGGATACCTTGTGCAGCATCAACAAACAACACAGAGAGTGTGTATACTTGATCTAAGAACCACATATCCAAATTACCAATAAGAGAGAACAGTTATTGTGCTTAGATCTGACAACACAAAATAAATTAGATCATAAAATAAAAATAAATCCCAAAATATGAAACTAAAGATAAAACCCCCAATTTAGATCTGCAAAAAAAAGAAAAAACTAAAATCGAAAAAAACCCTAAAAAGCTAAAGAATAATTTGTATACAGAATAGTGAATCCACATTTGGAGGAGAATTGGACAACACTTCTGGTTTCATCCATCTCAACCAAGAAATCTGTAAGGACATTTTTGTCCATTATCAATTTGTATGTCGTACGCCGTTACACAGTTGAAGAAATTCAAGATCGCATCTACAACAACGGATCATAATATCAAAGCATCTTAAACATCATATCCTTTGCAAGAATGAACTTGGTAAAGTTTTGTTTTTAAGTCCATTAAAGTTCATACTTAGTATTGGGAAATTTTTATAAAACATTTTTATAAAAAATAAGAAGCCTACATACCGGACCGATCCACTTTGCACCAGTGAACCACGGACCGATTGCGAACCGAAGAAGCCTTTTTTTAAAAAGAACCGATCCGTGGTCGGACCGATCCGCCTCCAAGCCGGACCGGTCCGCCTGGGATAAAATCGTACAGTTCCGTGTGATGTTTATCCACCAGCTCATATCTCCTACATATATAACTATTTCGGTGGTGTATTTCTTTAAGTATTTGAGAAAACTTTTCTAAGAGTTCAAACTCAACAAGACTTCAATTTTTGATGTGACAAGCATCTTTTTGATTCACACATAAAATCCCAATTAATTTTTGTGAAACTTTTGGAACCCTAGAACACAAGCTTTGTTATTGTTCAACCTTTGTGGGGAGATCTTTGCAACCGAGGGCTGCGTGTCATTACTGAGGGAGTCTATACAAAGTTTTATGGCTGCGTGTCATTGAGGAGAGCTGCGGTTCTTCCTTTGTTGTTTGGGCTGCGAGTTCTTGGAGGGTGATGCGTGTATTCTATTGCTGAGTTCAAGACTCCGTGTCTTTGTGGGTTAGTTGCGCGTTGATCCATTACAGATTTCTCTATGTAATTGTAAGTTGCGATTTATGTATTCATAGTGAAATAAAGGTTTTACCCGAAAGGGTTTTTTTTCCTGAAATCTATGTCTTAGCATATATTTGTGTCACATGCTTTATTTATTTATGGGTTGACACATGCACCTTAGATGCATGTTTAGGGACTCTAATTAAATAAGGGGTACTTGGAAACTTGCGAATTTAAATTTAATCAATTATCACACAGTCGCATCACTTTTCAAAATCAACTTGTGAAAACCCTAAAAAACACAAATGTCACCTAAACCATGAATCAGTTATGTAAAATCTCACCAAGAAATCAACTTGTGGAAACACTAAAAAACGAATTAATTTTACCTGATGGAGGAGTACGGCGATGGAGTAGGTTGTAGGTAGGCTGAATCAACACCTTAGGGAGGCAGCGGAGAGTTTGAGAGTGAGAGGGAGGAGACGGAGAGTTTAAGACGAAGATTTTTAAGAGTGAGAGGGAGGCAGCAAGGGAGGAAGAGTTTGAGAGGGAGGCACGCGGCATGAGGGCGGAGGCAGGGACAGCAGGTGAGTGTTTTGTTTGAGGGATAATTTTCGTGCTGATGAGGGACAGGAGAGTGGCGCAAAGTGTGTGTGAGAGAGAGGGTACGTCTTGTGAGAGGTGGTTGTTTTGGGGCGTGCGTGTGTAAGAGTGTGAGGGAGAGACTATTCCGAAAATGCCCCATTTTTGAATTAATGGTTGAGTTTGATAGGTAAAAAATGAGGGGGAAACCAAATAATTGAGGGATAGATTTGTAAAAAATAAAGAGATGTGATCTCAGCCATTAAAATGTGTAAGGAGGTGGCACTCATCCTCACCCTTAAAAATGTGCATATTTTTAAAAACCAACCTAACTTATGATATATATATATATATATATATATATATATATATATATATATATATATATATATATATATATATATATACCTCTTTCAGTTGGTGTTAGTCAGTTTTATTGTTTGTCAATTTATAAAATACCGCAAGTGTACGGGATATTAAAGAATAGCGAGTGTAAGTACAGGTCGAACCCACGAGGATTTATCAATTTTTCGTTCAAAATAATTGCGATTGTCCAACTAGACGAAATGAGTGTAGAAAGGAGATGTAATATTAAACTAAACAAATACAAATATAAAATGCAACTACGAAAGATTATTCAAGTGAGCAAGAAAACTAGAATGTTGGATTCATTTATCACATTCGACCAAAACAATGTAATAACCTAAACTCGTCATTCCCGATTTTATAACTCAATTTAAATCGACTCTCGTCATATTTAATTCGAAAAATAACACGGTTACGTTCATACTAAAATTTAATGTCTCCAAATTTAGACGGTTAAAATCCTTATTCCCTTAAAAGTTCACATTTAAATTTCAAAGTATAGTATTTAAGCAATGGACTATCAAAACAACTGAGTACAAGCATAATCCATCAAAAAGTACTCACACTTAAAAATAAAAATATGATTTTTTTCCCAAAAAAGCCGAAGGTTTAAAACACACTCTCGTGTCATTTTAAATGAATACTGTTTTTTTCGAAAACCTTTAGCACATATCGGGAACAAAGACAAATTTAAACTACATACAATATTAATCAAACATAATAAACTTCACCTAGTCCTAGTAAAGAAATTAAACTAGCATAATTGAAGACAAAATATAAATGCAGGAATGAATATTGATTTTCATTAATAAATTAACTTATAAAAATAATCATGCCTTAAAATTGATCTTGATAAAACTTCACCCAAAAATAATTCTTGGCCGTTAAATAAAATATACTCTCAAAATAATGGAACCAAAAACTATCTCTCATGCGCTCTCCAAAATTACCTTTGAAATTATGAGCCCAAGGGTCCTTTTTATAGGACAAGGGGTGAGGTACTTGAGATGGAATGAAACTCATTTTGGTTGGTTGTAGTTGAGCTGATAATTATCTCTTAGAGTCTTGGAAAGAGTTTGAGATAATTGAGAAGTCTCTTTTTTCATAATTATCCCCAATTTTGGCAGTATTAACGTCACTATTCAGAGCACCATCTTTAATCGCATTTTTGACCCCCAAAACTTCAAAATATAATTTTTGTCCAAACTTCAAAGTTGTATGTCTTGTCAATACCTTTTCGAAAAGCTAAGGTACAACTTCAATGGATACTCGAGCGATTTTATAAAAAAATATTTAGTACAGTTGTGTCAACCGTGTCGTGTCGTGTCGCGCCACACCGCGACATATCCTAGAAATTTTTGCACATCAACTCCTTTTTTGTTCAAATTTATGGAGTACCTGTAAAAATGAAAAATGAAAATAATTAATTCAAATTTAGGGTTACAAATATTTAGAAAATTACATAATTACCCATCTTTGCATTTTAACCCCCGAAATTCATAACTTTTCTGTTCTAATCCGAAATTGAACCAAATTTCAAGGATAACTTTATTTTGCCTAGATAAACATTTAAAAATTAATTTTAGGCCCATAAAGTTTTGAAACTTATGATTTCACCCCTTGGAATACTAAAATTGCATTTTCAGCTCAAATTTTATTTAAACATGCATTTTTCTTTTATTTTACGAAAATGACTCTAAAAGCTCATTATTTATAATATAGTGGGACTAAAAAGGTCTAGATTTGGGCATAATGCATACAAAATAATGCACTCATCAAATACACCCAAAACTAAACATTGCTAGTCCTTGAGTAAAAATCAAAATTTTAAAATCTAACTCACTTTTGTAGAAATCACGATTGCACTTAGCACTTGCAATAACCCGTTAAACCCTTAGGTTAATCTAGTGGATGAGTTTTTGTCTCGTGAGGTTTTGCAGTGAATATACCTACAAAATCAAAAAACTTCACTCAATACAAATGACTCAAAAGAAATATAACCATGTTTGAATGCAAACTTCATAAATACAGTACAACTTCACTTTTGAATTTCAACTTATCGTGTATGTGTGCATAGACAATATAACCATTTATTTGAAAAGATTTGATCATTACATTTATTATTTGAAAGTTTGTTTTGATTTAAAAATCTCACGGGATGCACTCACAATCAAACACTTATAAATGAGTTATTTTCTCTCAGTATATTTGAGTAAAAGTGTAAATTTAAATGAACACACTTCACATATACATGATCAAAAATGGATTTTTTTTTTATAATGGATGAATATAATCTCATAAACGTAAAATCGATTACTTTTTGAATACATTGAATCACACCATAAATCCTATTAATCTTCTCTCCGCACTATAACTACCTTCACGTGATATTTATTAGAACTTGCTTTGGTGGTATTCTAGGCTCGGATTTGGCTAGAAAGAGGTTTTTTTGGAGTTCAAAATTTCCGAGAATATAGAGGTTTTTCGGTATTTTGACTTATAGACACTTTTTATCCCAACCTCCTTTTTCCCTTTTTTTAGTACTCCTTTTATATCATTCGTTATTTGTTTTCTTTTCACAAATCATTCTTTTGGAAAAAAAAAAATCAACTGCAATTTCAACCTAGCATTCTCCGAAATTGGTATGACTTCTTTTTGTGGGATTTAAACTCCTAGTTGTAGTTGGATAGGATAATGGTTTTTCAACAGAAGCTTATTTTTTATTTGGCTTAAATGGTATTCCAAGTGAATAATGTAAAAATGGTGGTGTTAGGCTTAATTTTTGGATTCCAAACGATGGACTAATCTCATTTCTTAAGTTTTTATGAATTAATTTTTGTCTTAATAAGACTTACTAAGACTTATAATGCTTAAGATTCAAATTTTTGACCTTTTATTTTCAGTAATCGAACAAAACAATGAATTTGAGATCATCAACAAATTTAGCACTGGAGGAATGTTTGAGTTGTTTTAACTCGGACTGGTTTAATTCTCTCAAAAACGATGAATGACATAATATCTCATCGGGTTAAAATATTCACATTTATTCATTAAAAATATTAACTTTCGCCTCAATATCCATTTTCGATCATATTATTTGGCTAATGTATAAAATATTTCATAAGTTTAGAGATCCATGTATTAATTCCATATTAAGAAATCATTTCAACACACATAATTATATTGAAATATTTTTCAATTTTTAATATATTTCTAAATTTTTTTTTCAAAATTCTCATCCTTACCCCCCAAAACTAAATTTTACACTGTCTTCAATGTATGCTCAAATAAAAATATGGAAAAAGAAAATAAAGTAAAGAAGTGAAATAATGATATTACCTGTGAATTTCAACTTGCGTTACTAACTTCCAACCAATCTCACATTCGTTTCATCATAAATCAAAAGTCTGAATAATTGAGAGTCAATCCAATCGACAAAGTATACACACGAATGCACATAATGAACGTGGTGCGTGAAATCATCGAGATGCACAATCATATTATAATAGAGATGGCCAGTCTTACAGAGACAATCATAATGAAATTAATAATGACAGAATAAACCTAGGTTTCCCTCAAGCTCGAGAATGAATAAATTGGGCTCCAAATCAGACGATACTTTAGTCATGTCCTCAATTTCATCCAAATACTCAAATGACACAGGTGGATGTGGTGGAACAGGAAAATACGTCAAGAAAAACATGCGTCACCAGGTGGAAATGATTGAACAATTTTTTTTAATCTTGGCACTAATAGTATAATCTCACGTGTCATCATACTGTCAAAAGGCTTGGGTTTTCGTTCACAGAGAAGGAATTGATCTCTCCTATCATCCCAGTCTCTCTCATCTAAATGACAAAAAGAATCCAATAAATATTGGACTTCAACAGTAAGATCCTCATCAACCGGACCGAATTCTCTCTCAAAATCTTCAAGACTCAAATCTAGAGACAAGTCGGGTAGCCAAGCACGTAGATCGGTTATGTTACTATCCCTTGAGGTAGTGACATCATTCACTTATTGAACGTACTGTACTTTAGTCTCTCCATAATCATATGATGGAATCTCTAAATTAAACACATTCAAACCCATGGTCATGTTTCCAAACGATAGGTCCAGTTCCCCTATACAACATCGAATGACAAAATCTGAAGAAGCCAAAAAGGGTCGATCGAGGATGATTGAGATTTGTACGGATAAGTTTAGTACGTGTTGCGTGTTTAAGACCACAAAGTCTACCGGAAAGAAAAACTCACCCACTTTAATAAATACATCCTCTACAACACCTCTAGGCACCTTAATGGATCCATCGACTAAGGACAATGTCATCTTAGTGGGATTTAACTCACCCAAACCTAGTCTCTCGTACATGGTGTATGGAAGAAGGTTCACACTTACTCCTATGTCTAAGAGATCTTTATTAAAGTGATATTCCCCTATCCTAATAGAGATTATCGAGGTCTCGAGATCTTTATACTTAATGGGTGTTCTATAGCAAATGATGAGCTACCTTGCTTGTTGAGAAAAGATTTCTTGAGCACATTGGTCCTTCTCTTTAAAGTAAAAATCTCCTTCAGCAATTTGGATAAGGATGCGACTTGTTATGTAACGTCAAGCAGTGGGATATTGATTTGTACTTGCTTGAACACTTCTAAGATCTTATCAACTTGTGCCTTCATCTTTTGTCTCTCTAAACATTGGGGAAATGAATATTGTGGGACATAGGTCTCTACAATTGGTTTGGAAGACGATGGCTGAGATGAAGTTGGATCCGATGGTAGATCTTGCTTTTCCTTACGTTTTGCAATATTCTCTCGGTGGATGGTGAGACATTCTTTTCGACTTCCTTACCAGACCTAAGCGTGGTAATGGATTTGACATCCTCTTGGGTTTGTGATGAACCGACATTATCTTGCACAAAATATTGACCTTTAGGTATGTTACCTTCAGGATTTGGCTTTGATTGACTAGGGAATGTTCCTTTATTTCTGTCACTCAACATGTTCACTAATTGTCTCACGTGAACCTCGAGTTTGGCTATGGATTTGGTGTTTGCATGCAAGCTCTGTTGGGTAAATTGTAGGACATTTTGAGTTGATTACTGGAATTTGAGGGCATTTTGAGCGAGAAAATTCACCGTATCCTCTAAAGCCTGGATTTTTAGGATGAAGGATGCATTGGTTCGGGGGAATTTTTTGGAAACTCGGAGGTGTATTACCAGATGGTTGACCTCCAGTTTCTTGGTATTGACCCTTGGACCATGAAAATTTGGGATGGTCTCACCACCCCGGATTGTACGCATTGGAATATGTGTCATACTTTGGCCTATTTTGGTAAAGGGCATTGGCTTGCTCGGTACATGCCTTGTGGTTTGGAAGGGTAGAAAAATTATCAACTAAGTGGTCAAATGCATTGCAAAGTACACATATAGGGGAACCTATATGTTGGACGACCGCAAGTGCAGTTCGATTGCCATCTTTTCTCCTCTCTAAAGCTTCTAAACGTCAAACCAATATGGCTAATTTAGCATTTAAATAATAATTTTGTTTGACTTGGTGAGCGAAACCCTTATAGGACATGGTGCACTTAGATTCTTTTTTAGGTTCCCATCATCGGGACTTGTTCACTACAGCTTCTAGGAATAACCACATGTCGACCTCACTTCTGTTGGTAAAATCACCGTTACATAACGACTTGAGCATAGTTCGAGT
Source organism: Sambucus nigra (assembly GCA_949130495.1). NCBI lineage: Eukaryota > Viridiplantae > Streptophyta > Magnoliopsida > Dipsacales > Adoxaceae > Sambucus > Sambucus nigra. Next base: position 313,167,372 of record OX422209.1, on the reverse strand, counting down.
ATTACAATCGAAACCCTCATACAAAAATTGGACTTGGCATCCTATCTCAATCCCATGATGCAGACATTGTAGTAGAAAGTCCTTGAATAACTCTGAATGCATCCATAAGGCTTACCCATCCTCTTGGCAAAATGTATTGATGGTGTGACATATCGACGCCGTCTTTTGATTAGGAAAGAATTTTTAAAGGAAGGCGACACTCATTTGGTTCCAAGTGGTAATGGATCCGGGTTTCAATGGGTTAAACCAACCCTTGGCTTTGTCTTTCAACGAGAATGGGAAAAATTTAAGTTTAATAATCTCGTCGATGAGTTTTTAGTACTTAATGGTCCCACAAATCTCTTCGAACTCACGCACGTGGAGGTTGGGATCCTCTTTTTCAGTACCTTAAAACACACGTACCAATTGGATTGTACCCCGATGGAATAGGAAATTGTTGGCATTGTGATCGGGGAGAACTATGCATGGAGGCTGACTGGACTTGGTCGGATAAAGGTAATCTTTAAGGGAACATGGTGCTAATTCGTCTCCTATTTCGGTGAATATCGAAAATCTACTTACGTAAGTATCGGCAATACAAGACTCCACAATCAACAAATGACTGATATGATTTCGAAACCAACTTCGCATACACTCAGCTCACTCAATTTTATTTTATGGGAAAAACAAAAAATATTTGACTCAAACCACGTAATTCCTAGCTAACACACAACAAATTGAATTATCTAATTTACGTGAGGGGAATTTCAATTTTAAAATATCGATTTTTCAAGATAAATCGACGACAACAGGGGTCCCCAAATTAATCTCCCTAATTAGACAACTCCTCCTTTTTGACAAGGAAGAATTTAAAAGATTACCAACTACGGTTATCACCTAAAATCATGCTTTTTCCTCCAGATAGGTGGTCGGTATGAAGACACATTAAAAACCACCAATCCTAGAAAAGATGAAACGTGATCGATTTGACAAGTTCGTGTTGGAGTAGCTTGTAATTATATCCTCGTCAAGAGGTTTCCTATTAGCTATGTGATATCCTAAGGCCAATATCTACTTGATTTTCAATTAAATATGATGGCCCAGGATATGCAAATGCTTGGTTAATTAGTGATTTTCGGGCCAAGTAAAGGTAATGAAATCCCTACCTTATCTTTTATACGAGTTTTTTCCTTAAGTCAATTTATGCAACATCCTAAATTAAATGAGAATTTAACCCACGTGGGAGCACAAAAAAATGCACCTCTGGCGTGGACTTTTTTACGGTCACTTGTTTACGTCGGGTCAAAGTTTAAGTTGACATCGATCGGAGGGAAATGTTACCTACGTTTCAGTCATCCCCGTGAGTTCCTTGTGCTCGTGGCAAGATTGCACAATTTTTTTTTCACTTTTGTCCCCTTTTTTAAATTTTTTTAACGTGCTTCTCGAAAAAAACAAAAGAAACTGCACCCAACATAAAGTAAGACACATAAAATAAATAAATAAAGGAGATAAAAAATATAACACGACACACGCACTAGCAGGGTATTTAACACACAAAAAATTACAAAGAATTTTTTCTTATTTCGGGAAAATGTAACGATTACGATTTTTTTTTATTTTCTTATCTTTTTTTGTCTTTTATGAATTTTTTACCGAAAAAAACTACTCAGAAAGTCTCAAATTATTTAAAAAAATCGAACAAATTCCCGGCAATGGTGCCAAAATTGGGACATATGATCCATTTATCACATCAACCAATATTATGTAATAATTTAAACTCCCCATTCCCGATTTGATAACTCAAATTAAACCGACTCTAATTGTATTTAATTAAAAAAATAACACGGTTAAGTTCACACTAAAATTTAATGTCTAGAAATTTAGACGGCTAAAATTCCAATTCCCTTAAACGTTCACATCTAAATTTCAAAGCATAGTCTTTAAGCATGGACTATCAAAAAAATCGAGTGCAAGCATAATCCATCAAAAAGTACTCACACTTAAAAATAAAATTATAGTTTTTTTCCAAACAAAGCCGAAGGTTTAAACCACACTTGCGTTCCCTTTTAAATGAATACCGAATTTTTTAAAACCTTTAGCACATATCGGTAACAAAGATAAATTTAAAATACACAAAATATTAACCAAAAACAATAAACTTCACCTAGTCCTAGTAAAGATATTAAGCTATCATAATTGAAGATAAAATATAAATGCAAGAATGAATATTAATTCTCATTAATAAATCAACTTATAAAAATAATCTTCCCGTACAATTGATATTGACAAAACTTCACCCACAAAAATAATTCTTGGCCCTTAAATAAAATATACTCTCAAAATAAAGGAACTAAAAACTCTCTTTCAAGCTCTCTCTAAAATTACATTTGAAATTATGATCCCAATGGTCCTTTTTATAGAGCAAGGGGTGAGGTGTTTGAGTTGGAATGAAACTCTCTTTGATTGGTTGTAGTTGAGCTGATAATTATATCGTGGAGTCTTGGGAAGAGTTGGAGATAATTGAGAAGTCTTTTCTTATTTAATAATTATCCCCAATTATTCACATCACTATTCACCATACCATATTTAATCGCATTTTTGACCTCCAAAATTTCAAAATCTCATTTTTGTCTGAACTTAAAAGTTGTGAATCTAGTCAAGACCTTTCCGAAAAGCTATGGCCTGACCTCAACGGACACTCGAACGATTTTATAAAAAAATATTTAGTACAGCAGCGTCAATCGTGTCCTGTCGTGTCGCGTCGCGACATATCCTAGAAATTTTTGCCCATCGACTCCTTTATTCTCCAAATTTCAGGGGTACCTATAAAAGTGCAAAATAAAAATAATAAATTCAAATTTAGGGTCATAAATATTTAAAAAATTATATAAATACCCATATTTGTATTTTAGCCGCCAAAATTCATAACTTTTCTATTCTAATTCGGAATTCAACGAAATTTCAGGGAGACTATTTTCCCAGATAAACATTTAAATTAATTTAGTGCCATAAATCTTTGAAAATTATAATTTCACCCCCTGGAATACTAAAATTGCATTTTAAGCTCAAATTTTATTCAAACTTACATTTTTTTTTATTTTACGAAAATGAATCTAAAAGCTCATTATTTATGACACAATGGGCCTAACAAGGTCTAGATTTGGGCATAATTCATACAAAATAATGTACTCATCATTCATTGATTAAATAAATTTGAGATTTTTTATTTGTGTTTTGTCTTATATTTGTTATGATGCTTTGGTTGAGAAATGAAAATCTTTGATTTGAGTTTTGAGGGTCTGAATATTGTGAAATCCAACATTTTAAAATTGATTAAACCTACAAATTTTGATTTCTATTAGTGAAAGTAGCGATAATGTTTATTAAAAAAATAAAGGAGGTGCGTAGGTTGCGAAATGGGGGATTGAGTTGGTGACGAAGGTGGGTGTAATGAGAATTTTGTATTTTCTATATAAATATTTTGAGGTTTTGAATCGGTTTTATTTTCCAATTCATTTTCTTTTTAGTTTTTCTATTTTTATATATATTTTGAATTTTTGAAATTATTTTAATTTGAAATGACACATATGAGTTCAAGTTAACATATCTTTAAATAATATTGGGCAATGCCTTATTTATTGATTTAAATGTATTCAAGTCAAATCATGAAAAATAGTAATGTGATAAAGTAAAAAAAAACTTTTTAAGGTGTCAAACCATAAGCATGTGAGTTTTATGGTAAATGAAGTTATAGCTTCTTATAGAGTTCCACATTGACCATAATATGAGAAAAACATGGGTTAGTTAGTATTTGTTTTTCATTTTTTGGAATTTACCACTCTCCCCCTTTGACTATTCTAGGATAAAACACGAAACAAAAAACAATGGGTCGCCAAGATCTCTAAAAGACCCAATCGCCAATCCTAAAGAAAAAAATCTAGACTTAATAGACACATACGTTGAGTAGTTTTGCTCGCTTGAAAACTTTTTCGCTTGTTGAGAACGTGCACACTTAAACACGCCTTCAAATGCAAAGAGAATATATAAGCAATATAAATCTTCACATGAATAAACTCCCCCTATGTCGAACGATCTCTGCTTAGGTAAGATGTCTCCCCCTAAGATCAAGTTCTCCTCCTAAAACAAAAGTGAAAGATTCCATTTCTCCACTTTTTTCACGAATAGACCAAGAAAAAATAAATAATAAACTATTTCCCCCCATAAAAACACATCTCCCCCAAAAGGTGAGATCATATGATATCAAAATGAATTAAATGAAGAAAGAATAATATTATGCAATAGAGTAAAGCGCAGCAAATACAACATGGTGACACAATCACATATAATCCAAACAATGAATAATTATCCAATGTTGATACAAATATGATACCAACTTCAATACACAATGAATCAAGAGATACCAATGTAAACAAGTAATAATAAATACTAATATGATCATATAACATGCCAATTTGATTCAAATATAAAACACGTGGCAATATGGATGAAATGCAAATGCAAAGACTCAAAACAAATCAATAACATATATATAAATATGAAAAATATACCAAATACACCCATGCACATAAATATAGATATAAACATCCACAAAATGACACAAAACACATAATCTTTCACTACACCAAATCTGCCGAATTGTCATGGTCATTGCCCATGATAAGTCCAACGTGTCAAGGTCAATGATGGTGACAAGTCTGGGGGTGACAACTTTTGTTGTCACGGAATTGTCATGTTCAGTGACCGTGACAAGTTCATTAAATTTGTCATGATCATGTCACGGTCTTTGACCTTGACAAGTTTTGTCACGGTTAATGACCGTGAAAAACCCATGGCAATGGCTAAAAAATTATCGTGATCATTGACCGTGACAATTTTGGGTAGAATTAAAAAAAAAACCTGCTAGGCAGTATGGCCACTACCACTGCACAACAATATATTTGTACCTGTTATAGCAATGTGGTACTTGTTCAAATATCATATATCCAAATAAAATAGAGATAATGCAAATATACATTCAAAACAATATGCTTCACGATATAATCCAAATATAATTAAATGTAACAACTTAAAACAATTCAATTCAAATGATGTCACTATATGTATGGTGTAGGTATGAGGAGGTGAATAGGTAACATGATATACTAATTAATACACCCAACAATGTGCATCGTGCCACATTATTCGCGTAACCACAATGGGAAGTTCTCGTTCCCGGGTATCACTTGTGTGACTAGCACCTTGGCCTCGATGTATTGAAGCAAACGTCCATGAGATGGCATACCCTGGATGGTATTCGGGTCCCTCAACCCCTGACCTATCCATTGGCCATCAAATATGTCCTATATAAACACGCTCGACCAACCAAGTGTCGACATCGGTCGGTCGAAGGGAGACAAATAGTGGACTGGATCATCAAATTCCGCACGTGTCGGCGATAAAGCAGCGAGGTCCGCATCCTCGTCCTCCTCCTCCACCACCTTCTCCTTCCCTTTCCCCTTACAATTTTCGCCCAACGAACGCTTCATGAATGAGAACATATCTTGGATCGTCGCCTCCAAACGGGATAGCTTCGCATCATGAAGTCCCAACTTTAAGCCACTAAGAATATTAGTATATATAAATTATTATTATACATAATATTATTATACAGAAATTTTGGAGTCCCAAACTGTCCAAACGGGACAATTAGAGAGATCTCATTACAAGGGTAATGACTCTCGAACGGGTCTAAGGGCTATTGAATGCGTACGCATAAGAACTAGAAGGATAGTATATATGCGCATTATATATAATTTCAAGTATGTTTCATATAATTATCATACTATATATATATTATTCGTGATACAAATGAATTTTAAAAAAAGTTGAAAAATCCCACCCCCATATGGACAATAATCCAGTGGTTATACCACTTTTAAAATTAACCAATCGAACATCGATCCGCTACAATTCAACCGTAATGGAAACAACAAGTGTGTAACTCGTACTCCTTCTAATTCATCTACTCAATTAATTCTTTTCATCAATTAAACTAACAATGAAAGTATACAATTATTAATTTACTAATTTACAATGAGGGGCAATCCTACTTGCATATGAAAGGGGCACTAATTATTAATTTACTAAAAAAATTAACAACCAATCAATATTTAATTAATCAATTCTTTTACAAAGGGCACTACAATATGAGGGGCAATATCTAAGAAACCAATAAAAATGTAATTAAAAAAGTACACATACGCACATATACAGACACACACAGCCCCCTAACCCTTGGGCTCACTCCCACCCCCCAGCCCTGTCCCCTTCCCCCCACTGCCACGGCCCATCACACACGCACACACACACACACACATATATACACACACACATGCACATATACACACACACACGCATACACACACACACACACATATATATATATACACACACATAGTGCCCCCCTCCCCTCACCCCAGCCCTGCCCTCTCCCCCCCACACGCATGCATACACCACACACACATATACATACACGCACATATGCATAAATGGAAGAGAAATAGAGAGAGAAAACATACCAAAATCATAGAGAGAGAGAGAGAGTGCAGTCGCTTAAAGAGAGAGAGAGAAATGAAGGGAATAAAAATAGGTGGGAAAAAAGAAGAGGGAGTGGTTTTTTACTGAAAGAATTGTCACGGATATGTCACGATCATTGGCCGTGACAACATTATAGGATTATCACAGTCAATGACCATGACAAGTCTGTGACACGCACAATTGTCACAAACTTGTCACGATCATTGATCGTGACAAGCCTTTGTCGTTGTCTTGTCACAGTTATTGACCGTGACAAAAACACATATTTTTTTATGATGGTCAATGATTGTGACAATGCTGGCCCCTTGAAGGGTGTCAATTTGACCATTTTAGTGTAGTGTTTACACACTAGGATAGTATCGATGTGTCTAAGCTTGTGGGATGGAATGAAGGGGTGTCAACTAGTAATAAAAGAAATTTAACCCAATCACTTAGAAAGTCCAAGGAGTTATATTTGACCAAAAAAATTTATTAAAGTAAGATTTAACCTTGATTGAAAGATAAAGAGAAATGAAAGAACAAACAAGCATAATGCACACAACCCTATAATTTTGATGATTCTAAATATCAATAGCGTCATGACATGATAGGCATCAATAGGATTCATTGTTCAAGACAGTTGATCGTCAACTGCAACACCCTAAAAATCTAACCAAATATGATATATTTTTTCATTCAGTTCTTTTCAAGATACCATTTCTTTGAGATAAATCAAACAAACATTTTGGACTTTATTATTTCTTTTTGCCTCTCATTTTTAGGCTCTTACCAATGAAGAATTTTTCTCAAAGGAGATTTTCTCTTTTCATATCCTTTTCCCATGCATCCTCGTATTTTCATTAAAAATTAACAAACTCATGGGAAACATTTCTTATAATAAAAAATCCCCAATATTCACAAGATACGTAGATGACAAGATTGATGGGCGAAAATCTCACTTATCTCAAATCTAGCTTGTGAAGTTAAAGGTCAAAAGAGTTTGTGCATATGTGTGTGAAAGCATGATTAAAAACAATATAAGAATTAAAAACCTAAATAAAATGTCCTAGCCATGTGGAGACATGAAATGGAGTGGATTCAAGCACACCAATATTCCACACAAAATGTGTAAAACTAAACTACACATATACAAAAAATCTTTTTGACTTTTTAAATTTTTTCAAAAAGATTCTAATATAAATAACAACTCAAAAGAAGAATAACATCTTTTTGTATTTTTCAATAAGACCCAATAAATGAAAAATTAAAACACAAAAGACTCAAACCACATACAACTAGAAAACACATATAATATGAAGTACGAAAGGTAGTGTATGTAAACATGTGAACACAATAAGCCATTAGGTTTAGCATGAGAAGTATCGTGTGCAAGCATTCGAGAATAATTAAGTCTAACATGTAAAACCTCCAAATCTTATTTCCTAACCCACGTAGGTGTGACATGACATTCTAGTGTTTTGGGAACCTCCGTTGCTCTAGACATAGACTTTATAGGACCGATTCTAAGATGAAAGAAAAAATGCCTAAGGGAATCTTTCTTACTCCAATATGTGCATGTGTAGATACAAGGAACATTACCCTTTGGTTGACCTTTTCTGATCTTCGTAGAAAGGGTCGACTCTCTCAAACTCATGGTCTTGGCTTTAGTAGTAGAAGCATTTGGAATTTCTAAGGATAAATTTCCAAATCGATCCAATTTTTAGTATTGGCTATTTCAGTTGGACAGAACATTTTGGGTCTTTAAATGTCATATTATACTCCACATTGAAGAAGTTTAGAATCTAGGATTTTGCCGCATTGAAGACTTCACATTAACAATTCGAACGCTCATGATTCCCAAATATAAATTACCTATTTTTTAATGTGTTATTTAGAGATTGATTTTATAGGCTTCCTATATTTACAAAACATAATTTAAATGTTATTTTATATTTCATAAATTGCTAAGGTCCTTCTAACGAGATCTGCTATCTCGTTCAAACTAGTTGGTTCAAAAGACATCGAACAAGATCCATTGAGGTTTGGGGTGAATTATCATTTGGAACCTCATGCACATCTCGTTCAAATGAAAATTTTAATTATCGTTCGAACGAGATTATTAAAAAAATTGGTTATTTCAGTAGTTTTTCTACAAACCTTCCCTTATCCACTACTTTCACTATTGAAATGAAAAGAGGCTTAGTAAAAACAAGAAGACATCCACCTTGAACTTTTAAGAAAAGAAAAAATCATCTTAAGAAAATGTCTCCAACATTTCTATGATCGTTTTGGATCATTTTTCAAGAACTAGAACCTAGAATAATATTCTCCCGCGTTCATCATTGTTGTGTGGAGTGGACCTCCGCACGGGTTAGAGATGGAGTTTGGCTTTCGGTGGATACCAATACACGGGTGGTGTCATTCAACGTGTTGGAACTACACCTACTATGAACATAGGTGTTGAAGATGGCATCAATAGTTCTTATAGTGTCAAGTCTATAAGTCTTTTAGGTCTTTTTATAAAATCGTATTCATAGTGGATTTTAACTAGGCTTGGCCGTCTGAGGTTTTTCCATTTGGGTTTTCCTTATACATCATGATATTGTGGTTGTGTGCTTCATTTTTAGATATCAAATCATGTATGCTCACTTAGAGTTTAATAACTAAGACTAAAATTTGGAAACTATCACCCAACTGGCATAATTGTCTTTGTAACACGTGTTGTGAATTTAAATCCCGAAGTGTATTTTGTGAATTTTCCCTTAAGCAATATAACCTAGTGATTTTAGAATAACGAATCCAATACCACACGTGTCATTTTTAATTCTGACGATGCTTAACATGTTATCTTATTTTTTCTACCTATATGCCAAATCATATTTTACATGACTCGTGTTTCTCATTCTCTCTTCAAGATCAACTATCCTAGACTCTAGTAAATGATGAGACTCTTTAAAAATTAGGTAATACCTGTTTAAAATCTCCATTAATCCCTGAAGGTAATCTCTCTCCTCTCCAACAAATGTGATCTTTTTCCCAAGAGTCTTCTCATATTCCCTAAGATCCTTAATCAAAACACTCTCATCATTACTTACAACATGTTCTTTCAACCTAGCTTCCAAATTCAAGTTTCCTTATTTAATTTTATCATTTTCGCATATAAATCACATAAGGAAATTTGGAGTTCACTCTCCTCCTCATCTTCTTCATCTTTTTCTTCTTCTCCCTTCTCTTCACTATCACTCACTTGGGATTTAACCAAATTAGCCTCGAAAACATCATGCTTATAATTATTTTCATGCAAATTTGTTTCATCAATGATCATATAACTATCCATGAATGCGATGTAGTTGCGCTCAATGGGTAAATCGCGTTCCTCTTCTAGATCACTATCACTAAGGGTGGCATTGTAAACCTTTGATTTCTTACCTTCATTCCTTAGTTTATTCGTACACTCAATTGACCTATGACCATAACCCTTACACCTAAATAATCCATCTTTAAGAAAATGACCGGCCTTGTCATACTTATTTTCTCAATCTTCTTTACATCTTTCGATTATTTTTCAAACTTGATTTTTTTTAAACTTCTTTAAAAACATGGCCATATCATCAGAATCGATGTCAAACTCATCATCCAAAACTCGCGATTCCTCCTTCTTCGCTTTCAAGGAAATTCCCATATCTTTCTTCATATTTTTAGAGGAAAACATATCAAGCGCATAAGTTTGATGATCTATAAAACTAATTAGAAACAAGATTTAAATGTTGATCATCATTTAAATCAATTTTGCATATATATCAGGGTTAGCATTTGAATTCAATCCCATGAATTTATCAAATATGTAGTTGTGGCCTTAACTAGGCATAATATCATGATTTTCACTATTTGAAAGTCCAAAATTATTTAACTATAAACTTAACTATATGAAATCAAGAAACTATAATTCTTGGATTTACAATAAAAATATATTTCACCATTGTTTATATTTTAGGATTTTCCATTTTTTTTATCAAAATACAAATTGTTATCACAATTTAAAAGGAATTTATCTTAACCCATTTTAACACTAAGAATTGATCCTAAGAATTATTTATAGATCGTGTAATCCTACTTACATTAAAGGGTAGGATAATAATTAAATATTATCTTATTAAACTGATTGCCTAAAACATGAATTTATATAATGATTTTGTTTTTTTAATCAACTTCTCCTGCTTGAAATACTTCTACACTTCTCATAAAATTCTCCAAAATATGAATTTGGATACTACGGTTCCTTGAGAGGTTCCATGGAGCAGTTTTAAGGCTTTTGGTTAAATGGAGGGTGTCAATGAAAAAAACACATCATATAACTTATTTCTATATGATGAAGGGAAAGCCATGCACCAAGACTCATTACGTCAAGAACAACCCGGTTATAGCAGCCTGAGGTCTACAATGACAAATAACTTAACCTCAATAATGGCCTCCTTAGTTATTATATAGCCCATTTTCTTTCAATTTTTACCTTCTATATAATTTTAAATTTGCTTGATTGACTCTTAAATGTATAACAACTAATCACCCATATTTCCCTTTATCTTAAACACTTATATTTTTTCGTAATATCTATTCTAGTATCCCCATGTACCTTATAAAGTTTCATCCCAAGACCATAATCATCTCATTAATTCCCAAAACTCAACAAAGGCATAGAAATCATATGAAATTATCTTAATCAATTTTAACTCAAATTCTTACAAATTTAGGCTACGATTTGTAAATAAAAATGACGGGGTATTGTAGTCTTGTATCTAAACAACAAGAATTTTATAGACAACATTTTTTTACTTATGAAATTATAAAATATGTGGATACTCTTGATGGATAATATCATCTTTGCTATTATTGTGTAATTAACATCATTATGGTTAATCCACTCCAAAATAACTAATAAAATTACCTTATACTATAGTTTTCGATCTCTATGATCTAAGATAAATACATGTTTCTCTGCATACGATACATCTAGTCATAACCAAGGGACATATACTAGTTTTGTACATCACCGTTCATGAATTTTCAGGTATAGGTATTTACATGATGGGGTTGGTCATAAAAGGCTAATAAATCACCTGACGATACCACCCTATTGATGCCTTAAAGGGACCCATAAATCAAGGTGTTAACTCACCTTTCTTACCAAATTGTATCACTCTTTCATAAAAGAAAATTTTCATAACGCCTTATCCACAACCATATATTGTAACTCTCGACATTAGTTGTATACATAGTTATTCTAACAAGCCCTAATATTTTATTGGATCAATTTAATCTTATTGAAATTGTCCTCTATGAACTTTGGATCGAGAAAATAATACTCACCAACAAACCAAAAAGGAAACTTGTATTGATGACCCTGCAAGTTCTTGAATGGAACCATCTAAACGATTTTTTTTATGGATGTTATTATATAAAGAAATCCACCTATGAAAAAAGTCTACCTACTTATATTAATGTCAAGAACACATCCCTGTTATTAGGTTTTTATTCTAAAAACCATGTATGACATTTACTATTGACTATAGGTGTGTTAGTTCATTTTGAAAGAAGAACCTTTGTTATGAGAATTCCTTATATTTGTTTTAAATATATTATAGACTTGTCGGTCAATAGAGATTACTAAGAATTCCGGTTGATCGACTTTAGGTTGATTACTAGGAGATCGCAATTCTGGTTCTAGCACTATTGAAACGTTCACAACTTAGATATAAAGTTGACATCCTATCGGAATGGTTTTGGTGAAATCCTACTTGTCTATCTCAAAACTATGGGAAATGTTTGATGATTCGAGAATTTGTTCAATTATTCAATAAAGGATTGTGATAGGTACATCCCAGGAATGTATTAAACAGGGTCACCAATGGGATTTAAGTCTAAGGGATTTCTTGATTAGACTATGACACTCTCATACCTATTTTCATAGGGTGCATAGATTCTTAATCCCGAGAATTATGATGATTGGATTTCTTGTGCAAATGTCACCTTGATTTTTATAGGTGTGATTAGATTTTATATTAAGGAAAATGATTCTTGAATATTAGGTGATAGTTTTTTAAGCAGGCCCGAGATCACAATTCAGAGGAATTTGCATCCGAGATCATAATTTTGACTAAGACGAGATCATAATTCAGACTAAGACAATCTCATACCTATTGGTTATGTAAATTGTGCTAGCCTTGTTAACAACTTAGTCCATTATATCCCATCCTCAATGTATCGAGAATAGGAATCCACATTCCTCGTCTAGAAACTCTCATCACAATTTCCCATTAAGAAGAACAATTAAATGTCCCTTGAACCATAGTACTGCATTATACCCCACTAGGTAAAATTATGCATTGTTTAGAATTCTTCCCCCACATTCATATCGGTTGAGTCTAAAGTCAATGCTTTAATAAGACCTAAAATAATATATAGAGTTAAAATAGTACTCCATAAAGTCCTCGCCAAGGTTTTTATCCAAATAGAATGATTCTAAATTATTCGTAAACAAAGAAGACAAGCTTCCATGCGGTTTATGACTCATAGCATCTACTAAGACATTTTGTTTTCCAATATGGTACTAAATAGATAAGTGATACTGTTTCACAAACTCAAAACATCTTATCTTTCAAATACGTAGCCCTGGGATCTTGAGTCATCTAACCCCCCCTCTCTCTCTCTAGCCGACCTAACCCGAGATACGGTTGCATGGAAACCTCTCAATCCCCTACTCCAAACACACTCAATCCCAAACCTCTTAACCCCTCCAACCCATGGAAAAAATCATTTGTAGATGTTCTAAAGGGACGATCATCATCTAATACATTCAATATTAATCCTCCATCCATATCTAAAGGTGAACCTACATCAATGTTTTCAAATGAATACGTAGATCAAATAGTATCTCCTTATAGGTATGCGATTGTTGGCAAGTTATCTTATGGCAAACTCCCTATGGAGTTTATCATAAATTTCTGTGAATCCTTTGTCCTCAAAATAGCTTTCCACATAGGATTGATTAATCAAAAAACATATTCTCATTAGAGTCAACAGTGAGGATGATTTTATTAGACTCTGGATGAAGCAACAGTGGTATATAGGCAAAAATCCAATGAGAATGTTGAAATGGAGTCCATGATTCAGACCTGAGCAAAAAATCCCAATGGTCCCTATATGGATAAACTTCCCTCACCTTCCAGTTCACTTATTTTTGAAAGAAGCCTTATTCTCTATATCCCAAGCAACCGATTCTCCTTTAAAGCTAGATAATTCAACAGCCATTGTGAATAGACCTAGTGTTGCCTATGTTTGTGTGGAAATAGATCCGATGAAGTCATCATATCCTAATAGAGTTTGGATTGGACAATGAGAATTTGTTTTTTCACAGCCAATTGAATTAAAAAACCTACCCCATTACTATAATCATTGTAATAAACTCGGTCATGAAGAAAGAAAATGCCTTTTTTAAGTTAAAGCTCACAAGAGAAAAGAAAAGGAAGTGATGCATCAACCAGTTACCATACGTAAGAATCCAAGAAATATTGAACCAATTCATATTTTCAAAATCAAGAATCCAGTCAAAAAGAATATCCATGAAACAAAGAAAAAGCAGCGGGTTAATCAAGAAGCCTCAAAAAGCACGGTGGCGGAGGAATTTGAAGAAGTGCAGCCTCAAAGTAAAGTTCCAAGTCAGTAGAGAATTAAAGATTCTATGGAATAAATTCCAATAGAAAAAGAACCCATAGAAACCATTGACAACATTGTAGACTAAGAAGTGGATCATCAAAAAGAAGGAGAATGGATAGAAAACTCAGAGGAGGAATCAGAAGAGGCATAAGAAAAAGAAGAGATGAACAAAGAGGAAATGCTAAAATTAATAAATAGAAACCAAGAGGAGATGACAAAATTTTATAACATAGATTTAAAAGTGGAAAAAATGGAAGATAATTATAAAATAGTTGAGAAGAATTACCATTTAGATAAAGATACCGTTAAACTCAAGCAAAAGTCAATACTATAAGAACTTATTCAATCTTGTGTTATGCTTTATGAAAAATTAAATGCTTACCAGAGAGATCCTGAGGAGAAGAAGGATAAAAGGCATTAGATAAAACATTTGCCAAAATTTCATCAGGTAATAATTTTGAAAAAAAATTAAAGAAGGGATAGAAAACTAGAACGTTTCCAAAAAGGAAAATCACTAGATCATTTAGTAAAGGTTCCAGACATGTTCCATCTTCACTTTCTCAATGATCACTGCTCTAGTGTGGATTGCAAGAGGTGTTGGGAATAAGTCCACTAAAAAAGGTTGAAAAAGCCATCTATGTCCTTTAATTTGTCCCTTTTAGCAGTTTTAGAGCCTATGATAGATAGTTATAAAACAGAAGATATTAGAAGAATCTTAAATTTTGAGGGTTTCTCATTCAACATTATCAACAAAATCTGATGTTTTTGGAGGCATGGTATCATAAGCCAAGTTTTAGAGAATGGATATAAAAATGTATTGCTTAAGATGGATCATCCTCAACTGAATAAGGTTATAGGAGTTCACTTGATTTATGCAAAGTGCACTAGAAATTAAAGGAGGAGTTTATGGGATGGTGTCATGAATAGTTCTACTGCATGCTTAGAGATTCCATTAATTTTTATACGTGACTTTAACATTGTGTTCAATAGTGATGAAAAAGTAGGAGGTAGGAATATAGATTTAGGAGGTGTTGCTGATTTCAATGCTTGCATTGGAGGTAGATCTTTACAAGATACGGGATTTGAATATTCTAGGTTCACATGTCTCAAAGAGGCTAATCGGTCTTTAACTTTTGAGAGATTGGATAGAGGTCTAATGAATTCTCAATGGCTAAGATTATTTCCTAATTCTTTCATTAAGCATTTGAATAGAAATTGCTTTAATCACAACCCTCTTTTGTTGTCTATTCCAAGATCCATTGACTCATCTATTAAAAGATTTAAATTTGAAAGCATGTGGATTTAACATGAGGATTTTAATCAGGTAGTTAAGGAATTTTGGCAATAGGAAGCCTCTGGTATCTATATGGAGCAGTTTGCTTTCAAATCGAGAAGATTAAAAATTAATTTAAAAAAGTGGAGCAATGAAGTTTTTAAATATATCTTTAAGGAGATTCAATATTTGGAAGAATAATTAGAGTAAGAAGTATCAGCCTTGGAGCGTAATGTAACTGGAGAGAAACTAGAAAATTATTTCAAAATTAGCGTAACTCTTAATTTTTCTTTATCTAAGGAAGAAATTTATTGGCACCAGAAGTTAAGAAGCGTGTGGCTTAAAGATGGGGAAAGGAATAAAAAATTCTATCATGCCCAAGTTCAGTAAAAATAAAAGAAGGCTGTCAATTCTCAATATCAAAGATGAAGAGGAAAAAAGTTTTCAGGATAAAGAATCAATTTCTAATTCATTTATCTCTTATTTTACTAATTTATTCACTACAGGTCAATAAGAGGAGAAAGGTCTTTTGAAGCTTATTCCAAAGCTTATCACTGAAGAGCAAAATACAAGGTTATCAGTTATTCCCGAATATTAGATATTCTTGATGCAATTTAGAAGATCAACCAAAATAGCACAGTTGGATTTAATGGTTTTAATGGATGATTTTATGTATGTTATTGGGAAATCATAAAAGAGGGCCTAACTAAAGATATTCAATATTTGTTCCTAGGCTTTGACATCCCCAAATCTTGGAGCTCTACTCACATTTGTCTAATCCCCAGGACGTTAATACCAGCTCACTATAAAGACTTCAGGCCAATAAGACTTTGTAACTTCAGCTATAAGTTGATTTCTAAAATCCTATATAATAGGCTCAGTCCAATCATTTCTTTAATTACATCCCCCAACCAATCAGGATTTCTTCAGGGTAGAAATATTCTTGAAAATATCCTATTGGCTCGAGAGATGGTCCACTACATTGATAGGAAATTTATTGGAGGTAATTTCATTATCAAATTAGATATGGGCAAAGCCTATGATAGAGCATCTTGAAATTTCATAATCAAAACTTCAATAGAGTTTGGATTCTCAAAGACCTTTATAGATTTTGTTTGGACATGCATATCATAACCTTGGTTTTATGTCATCATCAATGGTCAATCAATGGGCTTTTTTAAACCTTCTATAGGTCTTTGATAAGAGGATCCTATCTCCCCTAGTCTTTTCATCACAATGGCATATGTCTTTAGTAGGGGTATTGATAACTAGATGTCTAAAGGTCGCATTTAGTCTTTCTCCCACCCTAGAGGATGCCCTTTGATAATCCAATTTAACTATGAAGATCATGTGATAATATTCATTATATGTTTACAAAATAGCCTCAAAAAGCTTCTGAGAGTTTTTGGAGGAGTATGAAACGGAATCTGGCCAACTTATTAGTGAGGAGAAAAGTTTTTTTCATTTGAGTCCTAAAATTGGTTCTTCTTATAAAACCAAAATTTCATAGATCATGGGCTTTGTCGATACAAGTGGTACTATAAAATACCTTGGTTCTCCTTATTTAAAGGAAGAAGAAAATCTCTCTATTTTGAATTTGTCCAATATATATCATCCAAAATTCAAAATTGGAAGTCAAAGTTTCTCACTATGGGGGCAAGAGTAATTTTAATCCAATATATTATTTCTTCTATCCCTTTGTATTTGATTTTTCCTTCAAACCCCCTATATTGATTTTTCAATCAATAAACAAGATGATCAATTCTTTGTTCTGGGGGAAAATCATTCTTATGGAAAAAAAATCATTGGTTAAGTTGGGATTCCATTTGTCTGCCTAAACAAGAAGGAAGCTTAGGTATTAGGAATTTGTTCTCAGTTATGGAAGCTTCTAAACTAAGAATGGCTTGAAACTTTAAGAAAGGAAACACTTTCTAGGCTACTTTTACAGCTCCAAAGTACTCAAATATGGAATGTAAAAATTAATCTTTGGTTTTTAAGAGGATTCAAGAAGGAATGGAGTTAATTGACTCAAATTCAATTTACATTAATGAAAAGATGATCTGGAAACCTGTTGCCAATGGAAAATTCAATTTTAAATATTCTTATGATCAAGTCAAGACTAAAAAACTATCTTTTCTAGCTTTTAAAGCAATTTGGCGCCCTAATATTCCTCCTAAGATGTCAGTATTTGTTTGGAGAGTTCTCTCAAAGTCTTTTCTAGTGGATAGTCTCATTCAATAAGTGGGAATTGGATTGGTTTCCATGTGCCAATGTTGTCATTCATCTATTGAAAACATAAAACATCTTTTTATCTCTATTCTAGTTGCAAGTTAGATATAGATATTCTTTAATCAGCTTATGCGTATTCAAAATTGATATTCTTCTATGCATAGTTCACTGATCCAATGGTGGATTCAATCAGGTTCTTTAAAACTATCCAAATCGTTGTTCAAGGAGATTCCAGTTACTATTATTTGGTAAATATGGATAAGTAGGAATAAGAATTTATTTGAATATATCCCTATGAAATCCAGTTTCATTATCCATATAGTTATTGCTTCAACCTTAGACTTATCAAAGATTTTTTCATACAAAGTTATCAGTTAAGATATCAATCAGGAGGCTATGACAGTATTTTCTCTATCAAATTCTCATAATCCCACTTCCATTTGGAATGTAGTTAAATGGAAGAAACCTATGAGAGGTCATGTTAAACTCAATGTTGTAACTACTTTGGAGAATCAAATTATAAATGGTGTTGGGTCAATTATTAGAAATGAAAAAGGCAAACTGATTTGGGCATCTTCTAATTTCATTATTCATGAAGTTCCTTTATATTCTCATGTTCTATCCATCACAAAAGGTTTAAATTATTGCTTGGAGACCTTGGAGAAGAATTTTACAAATTTGGCCTTAGATATTCAATCTCATCAGCTCTGTATCATTTTAGATTCAAATTCCTCTTCAATTTTTTAGAGGATAAAAAATTATATTAGGGATATTGATGAATTAATCCAACATCTTTCATGTCTTATTCCCTATTGTTCCATAGAAGCTAACAAGGTGGGAAAATATTCTTGAAAAGCATGGTGCCTCTTTACAGTTTATTTTTTTACGATGCGATGATCTTCCTAGTAATGTTAAGGCAACTATGTTGTTATATGCCTCAAATATTCCTTTCATAAGTAACATGATGTCGTAATTTTTCTATTTGTATTTCCATCTGAGAGGGTTATTCTCTCCATTTATCAATAAATTTACTCATTTCTTTAAAAAACATCTTATCTTTCTTATATTCAGGACCCACTAGGTGAATAAATATTATAGGGTCCTATTTGCAACATAAAAATATTAAACTTTTGTCCTAACATAAAGTGACTCCACATTCACAAAGAAAATAACATTATGGCCTAATATAGTTCATGAGTTAGGTAGTTAACTTCACGTGGATTCAACTTGCACAAGTTGAAATAAATGGGTATGAACATGAAGATACATAAACCCCTAATCGTTTCAATAAAGAGTTTTTATACATCAGGTATGCTACCCTTCTATTAGTTAATGCTAACAATGCTACTGAAGTGGACTTAAGGCTAACACTAGTGAGGAATTTAAAATACTCTTTTAATCAATGATATCTATATGAAACTTGATATCTCATTAAAAATAAGAACGTTTTTGGTATTTTGTTCAAAGGACTTGTTATGTTTAAGAGTCACAAATAAAGCTCCATGAATGTCTAGCATCCTTCTTATTCAAGAGTAAATATTGATGCCATCAGAAAACACAATAAGAAAAGGATCTAAGTATGATGAACAACAAAATAAAATTTTTTTTCACACAAATTGGTATCACATGGAAATCACACAAGACATATTTGAATAGAAATGTTACTTGTGGATATCATTCGCTAACACACGTAGATGATGATAAATTAATTTTAAATTGATCTAAGAGAATTACTTTGCACCCATTTATTGATAAAAAATCACTCATCCTAGGTAATAGATAATTACTTATAATCATCATTTTTCTAGTTTATATTGTGGATACATAATTGTAGTGAACCATATTTCTTCATCACAAATAAGACTTTGTCTCCCCATGGAGAAGCACTCTGCCAAATGAATCCCTAACTCAACAACATATGGATTTTCTCCTTTAATTCATAAATTTCAAATGGAACAATGAGGTATAATATCCTAGTGATCGACATTGTATCTGATGCACAATATGAATTCAAAAAATCTCTCGAATTATTATAAACCTCAAGATATCCTAAACATGTCCAAAAATGCATGGACTACTATAATGGTTCCAAGTGAGACTATAACATCCTCCTCCATACACTCTTTGATTAAGTATATATGGTTACTAAGCCCTCCCTTGGGATAGGTTATATTAACAACATACATCTGTTTTAAAGGGATAGATAAAACTAATTCCCTCCCAAAATAGTTTACCAATGCCTAATAAGTGGCCAACCAATCCATACCATGATTGGCATCATAGTTTTGCATATACATACCTTTAAAATTTAAGACAAATTACAAATGGTTTATGACAATAACCATTCCCACATAAAAAATTAGTAATCAGAATAGTACTCCATAAAGATGATGCTATAAATGGAGAATTAGATGAGGGGATCAGTTTCATACTAGATGATATCATAAAATTACATGAAACAAAGGAGTGGGTGACACTTCTGTTAATAAGAACTCTATCAAATATACTATGAATATAGAACATACCATAAACTTTCTAGATTGGAGTGTGTCTCCCATGACAAATCATTTGATACACACTATCATATTGCATGTTATTGACCAAGCAGTTGGTGAGCATCATTGAAACCTAGGTACAATTGGTTCAATTAATAATTATTGTTATAGGGATGGTCTTTAGCCCATATTGCTCTGAAATGTCTTATGAAAATTATTAAAATGGTTACCTATTTCTATAAAATTATAACATTCTCCCCTGAATGATTGGAAATTCCTTATGGTCTTCCCCTACTATTGGCTATGATTAACCTGTAGAGGTTTAGTATCCAACCACTAAGATATTTTTTTAATACTACCCATTTTTGAAATTCTTCCATGGTAGCTTGACATGATGGACACCCATTTGTTTTGTTTACTATAATGCTACCAATCTTAGTCCAGTACTACTGAATAGAGTCCAATTTCTTATCCATTTGTTGCTCTTATCATCAAAGAGATTCTGAAAATGTAATAGAGAGAAATCCACTACCTCACCCAATTTAGTGTAGGCATGACTGCTCATGATCACTTTATTTTCAATCTATTTCCCCTAGTTTCCACCTATTTATAGAAAATGATTATAGTTTATTGAACTCATGATCGTACTTAAAAATACTAAGATTCCTATAATCTACCATTAGAAACTCCATATGCTTCTTATTTCGAATTTTACGCGGGAAGTAGTTGGCATTAATATCTTCATGAAAACATCACATGTCATCATATCCATCTCCTTAGTTATTGTCAAAATTCCCCCCACAAAAGAACATCCACACTAAGATGAAATATAGTCGGTATATTCTTTTATACCTCAATGTCCCTCTTCCACTCATGATCCACCTTAAGATTAGTGGACTTGGAAATTCTCGCGGTTCCCCATCATAAAAGCACATTGCAATTTCTCCTTTAAAGATACGAGAATGGTAATATATGTTTTTCCACCCATTAAGCTACTTGTTGAGTGATGATGGCGATCATGTTAGAGTTCCCATAAGGGTAATTTCCCTATCACTTATTAGCACCAACGGATCCATACGCTCTTTTGACATATCCCCTCCTATTGTTCCCCGTATGGAAAAAACATGTCACCACCCGAAATGATGTTGATTAAAAAAATATGCATAAATACAAGAACACAACATAGATAGAGAAATTAACCAGTGGACCTTAAGAATCTAGGGTCATTCTTTGATTTTAACAACAATTCATTTTTTCCATATTTAAGGTGGTCAGTCTTATATACTAAAAGTACAAATGTTATACAATTATATATCATTTTTAAATTGTAATATGAAGACAGGTGAATAAACCTAATATCTTACGATAAAATAGAATTATAATCCAAGCTATATCCTCCATAAAGAACTTTGGACTCCCAAAATAAACAAGGGCATAAAAATTATAAAGATTAAAATAAATATTTCATATACCCACAAAAGCATAATAGAAACACTAAAACAATGTTAAAAATAACATTAATCAACATCAAGTGGAATATTATATAACATAAACGTGATCCTAACTAGTAAACCACTAGTCGTTGGTCCCGATCATCTAGGGGTGCAGCTCGATAACCTAAAATGTTACTAACAAAACTCGAGTCATTCTCATAACTATAATATATGTACATGATCCCAATAAAAAGTGAATATATAACTAAATATCTCTATTATTAAGACTTATTAATGATAATTTGATTTACCATATCTCATACCTAATACCAACACTACATTCGATCAAAACTATGAGAGTTAACACATATAAGACCGTCATAATAACTATAGTCACACTAAAATAATTTATCATACTATTTTTTCTTAATCCATTTTAACAATAGAAACTGATGTAAGATTTATTTAAATAATATTTAATTCTACCTAATGATACCATATCCAACCCCTAGTATTTCAAGAAATTATTAGATTCCCCCAATTCCCTTATACAAGGAATGAGGTCATAGGGTTATCTTTAGAATTCTACAAGGCCACTAATGAGTCCCTGAGATCTTTACAGTCTGTAAGAAATGATCACATTATTGCAACAAACTTCAGAATCCTCCTAAGTCTTCCAAGATGCTTAGTCATTCCAACATGTCTCTTTAACAATGATTAGAGACCAATACACAAGTGTTTTACAAGGTGTGATGTACACAACATACCTCCGTCATTAAGAGAAAAGGTCTCCCGAGAACATGTAACCCTAAACACAAAGGTACATCATTGCAAAACACCTCCAAACCATTATATGATAGTCCCATGGAAATTCTTGACCTCCTAGGCCTCGAAAAAATCTCATGTAATCAATATGGCGAGTATGTGAAAGTCACAAAACTATTTCACCTACCACAACCACTCAACCCCACTTGCATTTAATACTCCCATCCACCTTTAATGCTTTCATAAACTACCTTACACCACTTGTAAAAACTTTGGCCAACACTCAAGCACCGTCTTAATGCCCTCATACTTTCGAGAAATTACATCCATGCTATGATAGTCCACTCATTCTTTTTACAAGAGTTGGCATATATAGGGGATGCCAAAAAAAGGTTAAGGACATGTTCAAACCTCATTCCCAGAGAACAAAGATTTTTAGCATTATTAAGTGTTTTCCAATTATTATGTACATTATCAACCCCCTGTTATAAGCAGAAACATGTAGTTTGAATACTTCCATTTATCTTATATATTGTATAACTTCTTGATCCTTAAAAAAAGTATTCAATAACCCTTAGATAAGTCCATCAATTACAACCTAAAAACCTATGGATTTTGAAAATGGTCGCAAGGACCTCAAACTCTCTTGGACAAAGCCCAAGAGGTTTAATAAATTGCAATAATTATTTTATGATCTAATAGACAATACTACGCCTTTTGACAATGGAAATAGGATCCTCAATTATGGTTCAAAACAACTTTAAATACTTGTCTCAGACTTTAACACTTCTCCCATTTTAATTGTGTGAGGTCTATAGGGTAGCACCTATTGGGTATGAGGTCACTTACCCAACAGTTTTGCACTGTCGATAGGAACACGATAAGTTGCATTTATTTCAAATGCACATATTTCTCTCTTTAAGATGCCAACTAATTTTACTTTTGGTCTCTTTTTTTAAAATAAATGGAAGCTCGGAAAAAGAAGGTCCAAGAGCAGCTACATAACATTTTTAGTAGGCTTGCTTTACCCCAGTGGTAAAGGAACCAGTTTTACAGAACATAGTGGTACGGGGGAAAACCATGATCCCAGATAGAGGGGGATATTGATCCAAAGGGTGTTCCTAGGTTCCCCTAATGATTAAGGACCCGCACTCCCATTAAAGGCATTATATCACTTCCTAATGATCAATCCCAAGGTGTTTCCAAGGTGGATATGCCTTAGGACTATGAGATTAAGAGTATGAAAGACCAGTTGGGTAATTTCTTCAAGTAGTACAAAACACAAACAAACAACACCATTATGTCGGGCCTTCAAAATAGATGAAACGGCTTATTCAATGGTCCCTCAATACGTCTTCTTTAAGGAGTGATTTTTTTCTCGTGCCAAATGTTTGAAGACCAATGGATTACTCCTTCCCAACTAATGCCAAAATTTTGGAGGTTTATGATGGTAATAGTCCTAGCCTTTAGGGGGGGGGGGGGGGGGCAGTGGGGTCCAATAATATGTGACATTGTAACAATTATTCAATCTCCATTAGGTTAAAGAGTAGAGTAAACCAAATTGTAAGGGTTTAAAATATCTCTCTCCAAAGGTTGTTATGGTCTTTGACAGTGATAAGCATAATACTCCAAAGAACTAGAAGGAATGGTTCATTTTTGTGAGTGGCCTCTGGGCTACATCATACCCTGATGAGAAAGTGGGTTACCATGACTTTTGGTGTAATCTTCCACCTATAAGTAAGTCCTATTTTGCCTTTATAATTTTGATCTGATTGATCTGATCTTGGGGAGCTAAACAATGTATGAGGTTTAGTGATTTTATTTTTCTTTTTATAACAATTACTGAGACATTTTAACATGAGAAGGAGGATATAGAGAAGGCTCTAAAGATAACCTCTATCCCCTTTATGGATTTCATCACAACCAAGTGTTTCTTTAGGTTTAGTCTCATTTAGTTTCCCCCGGGGATGAAAAAGGTTTCTCTGAGTTTTTTCACATGGTTCTAAGCCTCCATGATTTTGGCCAGCATGTCATAAACATAAACCTCCATGGTCTTACTAATGAGGTATTTCAAAATAGATTTCACCACCTTTTGATAAGTATAACTAGCATTTTTTAGTTTGAAAGGTATAACTTTGTAATATTATGTGCATTTGTCTATAATGAATGAGGTATTTTCCTTATCGACGGGGGCCATTATGATCTAGTTTTACTCAGAGTAGGAATCCATTAAGGAAAAAAGCTCATAACCTACTATAGAGTCCATAGAGGTGTCAATCCCATGTAGAAGATAGAAGTATTTAGGACATAACTTGTTGAGATAGGTAAAGTGAAGATGCATACTCCACTTTTTATTGGCTTTGGGCACAAGTAACACATTAGAATGTTATTTTCAATACTTAACCTCTTTAATAAAGTTAGCTACCAAGAGTTTATCAACCTCATATGATGTAGCATTGTTCCTTTTTGGGCCAAACAACCTCTTCTTTACGCAAACTTATTTCCGATTTGATTCTAGGCTGAGTGATGATACCCTAGTTTACACTTGGTATTTGAAAGTACCTAAGATCCCTTCGACTGCCCCAAGTTAATACCAGATGTCCCATGACTGACCTGAACTCAAATAAATCACTATTTGATCTTCAAGACCTCTGATACTCTCAATAATAATCCCCAATGATGTTGAAGTCCTCAATACCTCCTCCTTCTTACTAATATGGGTAGTTGTTCGAATATGTGTTCGTAACCGAGCTCAGAGACAACAAGACTAGATTTTCATCATATTTAATAATCAGAGCAGACCTCAGACTAAAGTTAAATGACCGCCCAAGTTCACTTAGCACTTAGCGCTCAAAACTGAGGTAAGTTAGTGTGCGGTATCTCAGGAGGAACTTATGGAAACTCCGTGACTGTTCCAAACACATTAAGCCTCCAACAGAGCTCCTACAACCAATCTGGAGGGTAGGTGAAAAGAACAACACTGTTTCACTTGCTACAATCGGTCAAACCCAATTGTATTGAAAGCTTCCATCTGCATTTAATGCACTCATCAACTATCTTACATCACTTAAAAATCCTTTGCCCAACACTCCACCACATTCCTAACACTGTTAGACCTGAGAGGTTCCCCAACCATGCTTTGATAGTCTACTCATTCTCTTTCTTAGAATTTTCATATACATAGGCCTTGGTTGAAAGATGAAGATGGGTTTAAGAAATTTGAGTTATATAGAATCAAGAAGTTTTAGCATTAATAAGTGTTTTACTCCTTATTCCATACATACAACCTACTCTTGTGATCTTATATTTGTAACTTAGAGATCATTGACAACTATCTGATACTTTTTATATCTTTTTGAGCCATAAATAAATATTTAGGAACCCTTAGATAATTCCATCAATTACTTCCTAAGGTGTTCTGAATTGTTGACCAAGGCCACAAGATCTCAGACTCTTTTGACCAAATCTTTAGAGGTCTCTTAGACATTCATAATCCTTTTTATGATCTAAGAAACATGTATAAAAGCTTTTACAATGGAAATAGGAACCCCATATTTGGTCCAAAATCACTTTAAATCATTGTGTCCCATATTGTCACTTCTTTCCTTTTACCATTCAGAGGTCTAGATGTGAGCACTTATGCGTCCAAGGTAACTTACATTTTTAACACCAATAAGTTTAAAGCCATTTGTGGGAATGACAAGTTCCATTTTTTCTAATACACGTATTTCTCTCATTAATATGTCAACAAATGTAGTTTTGTCTTGCTTTTCAATAAAGCCGAATGCTCATCAAAAGAAGCTCCCCCAAAAAAGCTTGGGATTAGAGTTTCTTAACATAGATGCTTTAGATACAAAAGATGAAGAGAAAGAACAAATCTATGATTCAACCAAAGCATGGATCACCATATGCACTTCTACAAAATATCCAATAAGAGAAGCTCAGATTGGGGTTGGGCTGAGCTCCCCATCAGAGAAGAGATCATCCAGCTACTAAACGACATGCCCTTGTCTGAAGCCACTTTGACATGATTGGTGCGGATCGTGATGTTATGGTCCATCACCTCAGTGTGGACCAGAATCACAAACTAGCTCAGCAAAAGAATAGGTTATTTTATCAAGAAAGGAATAACATTGTAGCTGACAAGGTTGATAAGCAGTTGGTGGCCAACTTTATTAGAGAAGTCAAATATCCAGACTGCCTTTATAATTTTGTGATTGTTCCCAAAGCCAAAAAAAGGTGGAGGATGTGTGTTGATTTAATTTATCTCAAGAAGGCATGCTAATAGCCTTCCAAACCTTTTTTCTTCGAAAGGTCCACACACCCCAGGTAAGGAAATAGGTTACAAGGGTGGCCTTCGAACTCGGTTGAAATGCTATTTGGAACCAGAGATATCTACCTATCCCAACGGTAATGCTAGATAATTAATGTGGACCTTGGGTAGTATCTCTTTCTGCTAAGAGAAATCATTCCTTCCATCATAACTCATTAAGGAAGTACAAGGACCATGGAACCAAGGCTCCATCTAGAATGATAACCAAACCGAACCTCAATATGGAGAATAAAGGACTTCCGAAGATGTTCAGCCTTTACCAACGAGGTATCTTACCCCCAAATCATCCCAATGGTAATATAAGACCAAGCTATGGTGCTTCCTAAGCTAGGTAAACCTTTAAAAAGTTCATCAAAGAGTTTGGCAGAGAAGATGTAAAGTGGAACACTATTATATCTACCACCACTACTTAGTTACACATGCATTGATTGTTTCCATTGGCATTTAATTCACCCAACAACCTTCTTACACCACTTACAAATACTTTTCCCAACACTCAATGTTTTGACTGACACTAGTAGTCCTCACCTGCCAAAGCCATCTTTTGAAAGCTTATTTGTCCTTTTTCCAAGAGTTTTTCTATAAATAAAAAAGTTTTTAGAAGTTTCAAGGAGATCGATCTCTAGTATCCAATGAGATTAGAGAATTAAATCAATAAGACTCATAAGAGTCCTACAATTCCAGAAGTGTCCCCACCTTGTTGTATACTCGTAACCCACTTTTGCGAAGACTCTATTTTTATTTGGACTAGTTCCATTGTTCATGAACTTTGTATATCTTGTACGAGACCTAAAATAATACCTATGCACCCTTACAAAAGTCATTCAGTTACTTCCTATGATCCTATATACTATTAAAAATGGATGAAAACCTCTGAATCCCTTAACCAAAGATGAAGCAGTATCTTAGATTGTAATACTTAACTAAATTCTAATAAATAATCATAATACCTTAGTAAAGTTGACATAGGACCATCTCTTATGGTCCAAACAACTTTAACCCCTTTGTCTCTCACTTTGACACTTCTCTCCTCTTACCCTTCTGAGGTCCGCAGGGAAGCACCTGTGGGTCCAAAGTCATTTACAATTTCAACACTCATTATTTTGGTGCTATCTGTGGGAATGACAAGTTCCTTTTTGTCTCACAAGCACAACATTCTCTCTTCAACATGTCAACCAAAACTCTTATGGATTGCCTCCGCAAAGTGGTAGAAGTTCAACAAAAAGAGATCACCCTAGAAGACTGAAGCATAAAGTTTCTAAATGTGGACACTCTAAACCCACGTGATGAAAAGGAAGAGCAAAGGGACGAGCCTGCCGAAGCTATAATCACTATTTGTATCGATTCATAGAAACTAACCAAAGAAGTTTAGATTGGGGCTAGTATCACCCATTCCATTAGAGAAGAACGGGATCAACTCCTAAATGAAAATGAGGACGTCTCACGTAGAGCCATTCCGATATGATCGTAGTGGACCCTGAAGTCATAGTCCATCACCTAAGTGTGGATCCAAATCACAAGTGAGTTTGTAAAAGTAGCGGTTCTTTCTCCCAGAGAGGAACAATGACGCAATAGAAGAAGTTAATAAGATACTTGTCTCCAACTTCATCCGAGAGGTCAAGTACACATAATCGATCTTTAACTTTGAGATGGTTCCCAAAGCCAATGAAAAATGGAGAATGTGTTTTGATTTCACAGACCTAAATAAGGAATTTCTAATGGATTTCTACCCTCTTCCTCAGACTGAAAACTTATTAGACTTGACAACTGGTCATGAGCTTCTCTCCTTTATATATGCCTATTTCCAATACAACCAGATAAGGATGGCCCCTGCTAATGAAGAAAAGACCACACTCAACACAAATAAAGGTACTTATTGTTATAAAGTTATTATCTCGAACTAAAATATATAGGTATCCTTTTTCAAAGGGTGTAAAGTCGATTTTAAAATAACTCGTTATTAATACAATAGAGGTCTATGTTAACGACATGCATGTCCAAATCTTAGAGGCCCGAACCACTTTCAGGACCTTGAGAGACCTTCACTGTACTATAAAGGAATAAAATGATCCTCAACTTGAAGAACTTTGATTTTAGTATTGATGAAGAAAAAATACCAAGGTTTATGGTCAGCAGATGGGGCATTAAAGCCAACCTAAAGAAAATCCAAGACCTATTGGATATGAAGTCTGCAAGACTAGTGAGGAAGGTCCAGATAAGGATGGTCCCTGCTAATGAATACAACCAGATAAGGATGGCCCATGCTAATGAAGAAAATACCACATTCAACACAAATAAAGGTACTTACTATTATAATGTTTTTGGAATTGCAAGGATCCCCAATTTAAAATTGTTAAAATGAATTTCCTTTTTAAATGCGGAACAAAGATGGTTCAACACAACAATTTAATTTTCCAAATCTTATTTTATTTTCTTTTCTTAAAAAGATGAAAAATTAAATTAAACACAAATTTTAATTTTTAAAAGAAAAATTAAGATTGAACCTAAATAAGTGAATTATGATGAACACACACACACACACACACACACACACACACACACACATGAAATTCACTTAAACCAAATTAATTTAACCCACATCCTAGATATTTTCCTAACACTAAATAATTCAATTTTCAAATTAGGCCAAACGAAAATTTTATCAAATTACATTATTTAGACTTGAATTAAATTAAGTTAAACATTACCCAAATATTAAACATGCACCAAATTAAACAAGATAAGTGAATTATACCATGTTTTATCTTTTAATCCTAAGCATGCTTTTTAGGTGATTAGCAAGTTAAAATAAATTCACAACCATTATGCCGTGATGTACGAGGAAAAACCCACAACGGGAAAAAACCTCGGACCACCCTAGCCTTAAGTCCACTAAGTATGGTTTTATGATTACAAGATAGATGACTTTCCCAACTCGACTTGACTCCATCCAAGCTCCTGACGTATCTTCTTGTAACTACCTATGCCTAGTCGACCATCCCAAAATCCACCGAAACCTTGAAATCCACCAATGAAGCTTTTGGACAACCGTTAACCCTCACACAATGCCTTTTACCGTGTGAGTATGCAGCAACGAAACAAAAAACTTCTTTTTTATGGGATGTAGAAGTAAACCCAAAATTCTCTTCTTTGAGGTGTAGAGAAAAACCCGAGGCCAAACACTCCAAGAAATGATATATATGAAAAAACTTGGAATAAACAAACTATGGGTGTAAACAAAAGTGTTTAAGAATGATTTTCTAGAAAGACAAACACTCAAAACTTAAAACTTTCCATGGAGGTATTAAGCTCTCAAAACTCTCTCTTAGAGATTGTACAAGATGAAAAGTTAGTTTGAAAAGGTTGGTTCCCATACATATTAATTATGTCAAAAAGTAGTGGGACGAAATAAGTGGGAACATGGAGAAAATTGCCAAAAAATTGCCAAATCTTTTCTGCTGAAAATCTCGTTCGAACGAGATTTTCGTTCGAACGACCCTTCTAACGAAGTTTCAAAGGCCAATTGGGAAAAGTCATTGGAAAAATCATTCGAATGACATTCTTATTCGAACGACAAACTCGTTCGAACGACAATAATAAATGAAATCCCAGAAAGTTCATAATTCAATTTTAAGCCCAAAACTTTATTTAATGTTCTAAAATTAACCTTCTGAAAACAAAATTTCATTTTAAAATAAAATTGCACCCAATAAAAAAATATTCCAATATCCTATATATATATATATATATATATATATATATATATATATATATATATATATATATATATGTAATGCATTCATACCTTAGAAGATATTGGAACTAAGTTGATGGCGTGAAATGAGGCACATGTAAACCAACAATACTGTTCTCTTGATAAGTAGGCCGCAGTGTGTTCAACTTTAACATCTCATAGGCTTGCAGGATACACAAGAACGATCCTCGTAGGACTCAAATGTTTTTGTCCGAAATTGAGCTAACACTACATTAAGACTCAATCGTAGACTTGTGTCCTCACAAAATTTATTCTCTCAGGTGGCCTTTTCTTTTGCAGTATGAACAAAAGAACACAGTTTTAGGGGGACCTTGGTTTTCTTTTCTCGGTCAAACTCTTCTCTTGGATTTTAATGGGTGGTCATATGGACTAGTCGTAAACTTAGGAATTGGTCCACGTACAATCTAGGAGGTGGAAGACCCATCAAAACAAATTCTCAATCATTCACCAAATCCCAAGGCGAGGGAAAGGAGCAGCTTTCCCATCCTACCAGATCTATCCTCGATTTCAACCTTGACTTCCCATGATCTATGAAGATCATGAGTGAGCTGGGAAACAAGAGATTCCAGAATCTGTCGAGCCTCTTCGGATTGATAGAGATCTATCACCGGATTAAACATTTGTTTAGTCAAGTCCCCCTTTTCTTTCTCAAAACTCTTCTCTCTTTCATCAAAAACTAACTCTCTCTCTCTCAAGGCAGTGCTAAATGATGACTCTCTCTCTCTAGTCTCTCCTAATTCCTTTTCAACTGTAACGGTCCCAAGAACTAAAGATTTGTTACACTTTTTGGTTTTGAATGATTCGTCATATAAATTGGTGTAGGCACGTCTAATATCACTCTCGCTCTCACTTTCAACATCCTCTAGCTCATTCTCATTAATGTCAATATGTCCATGTGAGGTGGCATCATCATCGTCATGAGATGCAGTGGGTGAACCTCCATGACTAGACATGAATGCAGTGAAGTTGCATTCATGCGGTGATTCATCTCCAGAATCCATCGACTCAACCTCGCTATCATCACTCAATGTGTCATTTAGGACAGCTTTGCCCTTGCCTTGATGCTTCAACCTAATGGCACACTCTAAAGCCTTAATACCTCTACCGTCGCATTCATATCATCTCTCTTCATCTCTCTTGGGGTTGTACTTTTTATCATTTTTATCTTTTTCGCCATATTTATTTTTCTCAAAATTTATTTTATCTTTAAAATTGCCATTTTTTAATTTAATAATTTTTTTGAATGTTTTGGCAAAAAAGAACCAAGTTGTCTAAATTAAATTCTCCCTCATAACTATACTCTTCTATCTCTATTTGTTTAGATGACTCTTTCCTTTTAGTGGACCTTTCACCCTTTCTAGCCCAGGCTTTAAGTGCAATTCCCTTATCTTTTGGTTTAACAGGCTTAGGAAACATGTCAATTTCATTAGTTTGTGAGTCTCCAACCAATTCCTCTAATTTACGCGTGTTTAAATTACCCATAGAATTTAGCACAACGACTTTAGGGATAAATCACTTAGGTAGTGATCTTAGAATATTTTCAACAACTCGTACATTAGGAATGTGTTCACCAATAATAAAGCTAGTGTTTACAATATAAGATAATCTAGCATAGAATTCATCAAAACATTCAGAATCAAGCATGGTGATAGTTTCAAATTGAGTTGTTAAGTTTTGCAATTTTGATTCTTTCACAACATTAGTTCCTTCATGCGTAAGTTGCGAAACATCCGATGCCTCTTTTGATGTGGTACACGTCATCATTCGCCGGAAATCGTTAGGTGTGAGGGATCCAGAAATAGCACTAAGACCCTCAGATTAAAAAGTTTACCATTTAAATTCATCTTCAGTCTATTCAGTCACAGGTTTAAAATTGGTCATGTTATCAATGGTGACAGAGGGAGGTGTCCACCCTCTTTAAATAAAAATCCAAACTCTTTCATCTATGGATTTTAGAGAAGATTTCATACGGACTTTACAGTAAGCATATTTAGTCCCGTAAAAAATTGGCATTTTATTATATAAGTTCTCCATTTTGAACACGCCCTTTTTCAAAAATCAAATTTTCAGAAAATTTATATCTTAGAAATTTTTTGCGGAAAATTAAACGGTATAATTGTGTAATTGACTCTAATACCAATTTGAGAGTGCGCGTGCGTTTAAATGAATTAATTATATAATAAAATGCAATTCCAGTCCAAACAAATTTTAACTCTTGCAAATAAATGTGATTGATTAATAAATTAATCTAAGCATGCAAGACAATCAGAAATGAGGAAAAAATACCCGAAGGGAAAAACCATTTATTTCACTATAATTTGTAAATCACAACGTACATGGATTATAATGAAATAATTTGACACACGAATACCCGTCGGTGTCGGTCGACATCGTCAACAATGGAACAACAACAGCATCCCCACAAGAACACTCCGTTCTATTTCAGCAAAGATCCATACACAGTGGACCTTATTATCCTCAGACTTCAATTAGTACCATAAACGGTACCACAATCAGCATCATAAGATTTCAGAAAAATATGTCTTCGGTTCCAAAAAATAATTCATATAAAGCAGATGGGATTATGAATTAAATGGACAAAAAATTTTGGACCCTTAACTATGAGAGGATGACATACTGAAATAATTATTCAACAAAAGATTTTTCTTTTTTAGAAAGTGTTCTGATAAAAACTTTTCTTCTCTCATCATTTTTTAAAACTGTACCCGTTGCGCAATATATAGAAGAGATTGTGTTAATGTTGATAAGCATTAGCATGCTATTATTTAACACTCATAGGCCTGATGCCTTTTATGGAGGCAGAGGCATCTTCCTTTTAAAATAAGTAGAGGCGTCTTATTAAAAGACTCCTTGAATTTTACACATGCCAATCATTGGCTAAAAAGACGGAAGCTAACACAAGTAGAGGTATTAGCTAATCATTAGTGCATCATTAATCAATTCATTGGCCCCCTCTTTTTTATCCAGCATAGGCGCATGGCAGCAGCCTAATAGGCGAGTAAAAAACATTTCCTTTTTAGGCATTTGAACAGAATGAAACCTCCTTCCCTTTTAAAACCAAAAAATTACTTTTATTCCTTTTAAAAACATAAGCTTTTTATTCCATCTATACGAAACAGACCTCTCTAAACAAAAACTCAAGACAACTCATTTCATTCTCCAAAAAAAAAATTAATAAAATTTCTTTTATTCAAAAGAAATTTTATAAAAATTCTGACATTTGAAAAATTATCCCGACACTTTACATATAAAATGCAAATGGAACATAAACATATTTTTACCAAAATTATCTCGTTGGATCTTGAATGTTGAAGTGAACTTGTAATTCGGATCCGGAGTTTGTAGATAATGGCTTCCACAATTCTTTGACGACTTGTAGTGGTATAGGACATAATTAAATGTGACGGACAATGTTCGTACAGTGATAATCCAGTAAACCCAATACTATTAATAATGACAAATAAACACACAATATTATATATAAGAAGCATTCACATGGGTCTCTCAAATCTCTGGTGTACAACTCAAATGATAATAAAGGAAACTCAGAAATAACTCATTCAAAGGGAGAGAGAATTAAGCACCCTAGATACACCTTGGCAGACGACCAACAAACCAAAAACCTTTGGTATCTCTCTAGCTAGCTATTAAAAGCTTCATAATAAATGATAGTGGTGGGTGAGTAAGCTCTGGTTTTCAATAACTCTCTTAATTTCAATCTATTTTCTCTCTCTCTCTCTCTCTCTCTCTCTCTCTCTCTCTCTCTCTCTCACGCACACTCTCAAAAAGAACTTTATTTTCTCAGAAGTGGTTAAGGCCAATAAATAGCCCCACACCTTTCCCAAGATGTGTCAGTCCTCCTGTGTGTGATAAACATCCCTCTCACATTTCAAGTCACAAGAATTAAATGCTTGATAGGTCATCACACTCTATGCATAGTCATGAAATGCAAGGATATGCATTTTGCCTATAAATTGTACAGAAGAGGACTGACACAACAACGGTGGCTCACCAACCTATCTGACAGCCCCAATAACATAATGGTTTACTCAGGTTCGGATTGGACATTGAGTAGGTGTCTAATGACATCACCTAAAATAGATGTGACATTTGGTAAGGGATGTTTGGCTCAAAGCACAATATACGATAGAACTCAAGCTTGCTCTGCATAAGCTTCCATAATAAAGGGTCTCTTGATGTTTTACCAGGTTTATATAAGATGGTAATGACAAGCCTTAATGCTACCTCACTTCTCAATCCTCCAAACCAAGTCCCTCTAAAGTTCCCACGGCAAGGTCCTTTGATAGAGCATGCAAGCTCTCCCATGCCCTACTAGGCCTGGTTTCTCACGAGTACCATTTGACCTTACACTTAATATTAAAATTTTTACAACATTAAAACCAATGTATTTAAAGGATAAAATTTCACTAAGTAAAAACGTAAGGTAAAGAAGATCTCTCATTGCAAGTTTGCTCGTTGAGATGCCTCGCTGAGCTACGTCACTGAGCTGCTTCACCAAGCTGCGTCTCTGCCTTCATGCTGCTTCTCTCTCTTAAGTCTCTTCGATTAATTAGTTAAGCTTTATCTAATGCAGAGATTACCTTGTAATAACCCTCGCTTTTGGGAGACCATTTTATATTTATTTACTATGTTGAGTAGTTGCCTATATAAAATGCTGCATGTGGGTAAGTATTAATTTGATGAAATAAGTTAATATTTACAATTAAATTGCATAATTACCATGTGGGTAAGTGATTATTACCATGTAGTGTTCTATTTTGTCATGAAAATTAAAATGGCAATTTGAATTAAAATGGAACCGGAACTTAAATGACTTATAAAATCTCCAAATGATATTTTGGAGGGTGTAGTTAGTTCCGGGAGGTGCGAGAAAGTCAAAATGTGTGCCATATTGTATTTTGAGATTTTGGGCACTTTTGACTGGTTTTGGCATATTGCGTATTAGAACTTAACTATTGCGATATTTTTACTTAAAGGCTGGAGACTTTTAATCTTAAGCCACGTTTTAAGTCTTTCCCCAAGTCTTTCATTTCCTCTTGTTTTCCCTAAGTGTTCTAGTGAGAGAGAGTGAGAGTGGAAGATTGGAGAAAAAGAGGGAGATATTGAGGATTGGTGGTTTGATCTTGCATTCTTCCTCAACCAAGTCTGAAATTGAAGCCCCAAGGCAAGTTTTCTACTTGCTATTATATGGTTTAAGATGAATAATTAGTATGGGTAGATATTTATAGTTTTGATGTAGTATAGTTGTGGTTTTGGTTGGATTTATGGTTATCAACATCTTTGGTAGAGATAGATTGTTGATTGAGGTAGAAAAATGTTGTTGGGAGCATTTATGATCTTTTGGTATCATTAAATGTAGTTGGATGATTTTGGGTTGGTTATTGATTTTGGGTTTAGAAGATAGTAGGAGAAATGGGTCTAGGTCTGCAATGGACGGTCGACCGCCTATCTCTGACCGGTCGACCGGGCCTTCGGAGGAGGGCACACTGCTTTCTTTCAAAGGCATGAAATAAGGGCACGGTCGACCGCGGTTCTACCACAGGTCGACCGGTCCATCCGAAATGAACTTTCTTCTTTCTTTCAAAAGCTAAACCTTGAGACGCGGTCGACCGCGGTCTTGGGATCGGTCGACCGGTCCCCTCTTTTCTCAACCAATTTCCTACTTTTATTTTTTTATCCTTTTCATCCTCTAGGAACTTAGGACTCTTCTTGAATGAAGTAAACCTTGGCTTTTAGAGTCCTAGTTGAGTTGGTTGTCACCCTAGTGTTGAATAGATTTCACTTGGGGTTAAGTCCAGGGGAGGGATTGTCCTAGTGATGTTAAGGCATCACTTCTCTTTGTGCATCCTAATAAATATTGATGGGAATTGCAGGCCCATACTTGGAGACTTTAGGGGCTTATATTGAGATATATAAAACCTTATGTTTGGGAAGCGAATATGATCCCTTGGAGATTTATTCGAGGCATAACCTAGGATGAGTAATGAACTATCCTATGATAACGGTTTCAAACAAATGAAACATGTAAATGTAAATGTAAATGAAAATGAAAAGTATGGTTTTTATAGTAAATGCTAATTTACTTAAACACACCTCTCTAAATGCTATCATAAGGGAAGCTCGCGCATGAGGTGATGTTCCTTGACTAGTGAATGCAGGGAGACTATAGTCCTCGGCCATATGCGGGTTTATCATATGTATTTTCTGCGCTGGTGAAGTAATTCTGGGTGTGGTTATGACTCACTCGCAGGCATATGGCCACTTCCCGACGTGCGTTAGGTACCCAGGCTGCCTTGTTTGATGGGCCCCTGGAAGATGATAGTCATTTAGGGGCGCGCCCAGTGGGGAAACTCGGAGGGGCGGTCTTAGAATCGTTATATGAATAAGAATATAGCTTTTCTAAAACTCAAGTGGGAGTTGAGGGTTGTATAATTCCACTAAATGATATTATGACAATTACATTCCTGCTAAGGAATGGGAATTGGAGTGAAATAAGAAGATAATGTTAGTATATTCCTGTTAAGGAACTGAAACTGGATTAAAGTGGAATTTGGGGAATACAAGCTTTTAATTTAGTTTTAAATTTAATTTTGCATAATTTCATCTTCATGCATAGTCTCTTTTAATCATGTCATTTTCACTTGTTTTCTTATGATTCATGCGTAGGTTGTTAGAGTGATGATTTCTATACCCATATTTTGCTATTCATATCTAGCATGCTTTTTGTTCATCTGGGAACTATATATAAATCGGGTCCTGACCCGTTCTTTTTCCTCTATGTTGTACTTGTTATTGTATCCGCCCAGGTGCTCCTCCGCAAGGACGCCCGTGTTGATATTCCTACCCTTTTGCTTTTAAGGAGCTGTATGAAATTGCGGATATTACAGGATGTTTTGTTAGACACCGTCATTCTTTTGATATCTAGTTATGATCGGGTCTGTCACTCGGGCGGGTGGCCCAATCTTGTAATTGTATAATGAATGTAACATAACATATAACTGTTGTGATTACTTTTGTGTAGCTGGGAACCGATGGCATATTAGGTTCTCCTCTTTGTATATAGTGGTTTTAGTCGTATGTTAATTATGTTTCTTTGGATTCCACTATTGTTCTACAATGGGTTGTTTAAATTGTTTTTCTTAACTTAACTTTTAAATTGCATAAATTGTTTTGACAACCCATTTTCTGAATTATTAGGTGGTTTTCTAGGTTATTCTTACTATATTTGTGGTGC
Source organism: Sambucus nigra (assembly GCA_949130495.1). Lineage (NCBI taxonomy): Eukaryota > Viridiplantae > Streptophyta > Magnoliopsida > Dipsacales > Adoxaceae > Sambucus > Sambucus nigra. The sequence continues at coordinate 313,129,525 of OX422209.1, read as the reverse complement.
TGAGAATGATTTCCGTCCATGATTACCGTATATGTCGGAGTATCGGGCTAGCCACCCCTTATCTCAGAGTGCGGGTTGTCACAGATGGTATCAGAGCACTGGGTTCTAGAGTACTAGGATCTATGTGGACTTGTCACGATCTACCATAGCGTTTTTTGATATAGAGCCTAATGATAAGATTGCTTTGCTGCTTATAATTGCGATCTTCTTTGAAATAGAATGTTGTGAATTGTATTCTAATACTATTGTCCCTTCATCTCAGATGCCGCCTAAAAGAGGTCTCCCTGCGAGACGCAATAGAGTTGTAGAAGAGGATGTTGGTCCTCCACCGCCCCAAGGAACTTTTAATGCTGCGGACGTAGCCAATATCGTGGCTCATGCAGTTAATGCCTCCATGACCACAGTAACTCAACAGATGCCAATAGCTCAACAACGGGAACATGATGCTCAAGCACCTACGGGACCTTTCCCGTGGGAAAGAGTAAGGGAGTCCTTTTTAAAGGGTCATCCCCCAGAGTTTGACGGTGGTTCTGATGTTGTTCGAGCAAATCAATCGAAGAAGGATATGCAACACCATTTGCGAATGGTGGATTGTAGTGAGGAAAAGAAGCAAGTCCTTGCTACTTTAAAGTTGGTTGGGGCAGCGTTACATTGGTGGGAGTCGATGACTATGCCAGAACAGAGGGATACTATGTCCATTACTGATTTCTGGGTCTTGTACGACCGAAAATATTTTCCTCCTGCGATTCAGAGGGAGATGAGGAGGAAAATTCAAGATCTAGTTCAGGGAGAACTATCGGTTGCCGAATATGAGGAGGAGTTTACCCGACTAACTAGTTTTGTGCCGGAAGAGGTAACCCCGGAGGATAGGAAAGTCTCAAAATTCATGGGAGGTCTAAACTGGAGAATCGGGTAGCATTTGCTGGGTAATCCGGATTTATAAACTTTTGGTGAAGTGATGAATGCTGCATTGCTTCATTGTCAGGAGCATTGGTTGTTTATTCAGAATAGCAAGAAAGCTATATGAATTGGGCAAGTAGGGAAGCCCGGGGTGAGTGGGAATGGAGGAGGAGACTTTTCTACATCCTAACCTACGGGTAATAAGCAACGAGAAAGGGATCCCCAGCAAGGGGATGGGTCAAAAAGGCAACGCTCTGGCGGGTTTAATGTTAGTGGAAATGCTAACAGGCAAGGTCAGGGTTCCATACCACAGCAAGCGGGTCGAGGTGGCCAGGGAGGTAGGGGCCAACCGGGCCAAGGTATTGAGCAGTTCAGAAATAACAGAGGTCGAGGTCAGGAGAATATGGTGGGGAAATGTTTCCAATGTGGAGAAGCTGGTCATTTTAAGAGAGATTGTCCTGAGGTGATTGGGGGACAACCTCCCCGAGTTCCTCAGCAGCCTTATGTGCAGTTCCCTCCACAAGCACCGAATCCAGTTGTCCCTCTGCAGCAGGGCCAACTACAGTATGGGAGAGTCTACCACATTCAGGATGCTATGCTTCCTCCTATTAAGCCAGCGCCTCCAGCTATATATGGTAAGTTCCTTATTCAGGGACACATGGGTCACGTTCTGTTTGATACGCGTGCGACGAATTCTTTTATTTCCAGAAGTTTTGCTCAGTCCACAGAGTTGATAAAATCTGTGGAAAGTACCTTTTCTAGTGTGGAGTCCTCTATGGGTGACGGTTCCCTTATTTTCTTTATTTGTAAACACATAGGGATCACTCTTGGTAATTTGTGTTTTGAGGCCGACTTACTCGTCCTAGACATGGTCGGGAATGATGTTATTTTGGGCATGGATTGGCTTGTTAAGTATCATGCTATAGTTAATTGTTACGGGAAGACTATAGTCTTCGCCGTTCCGGGACAAGATATGTTCCTTGTGGTTATGCCTCGTTTAGAGGGAGATTCTGGTACTTATTTATATTGTATTGCGGATGAGAATTCTCGGGGTGTAGTTGTTCCCTTAGATTCTATTCCTGTTGTTCGAGATTTTGAGGATGTTTTTCGGGAGATACCGGGTTTGCCTCCTAGTAGAGAGATTGAGTTTGTTATTGACTTAGCACCGAGAACTCGACCGATTGCGCGAACTCCTTATCGTATGGCTCCTTTGGAAATGAGGGAGCTAAGAGATCAGATTCAGCAGTTATTGGAACATGGGTTTATCAGGCGTAGCACATCGTCGTGGGGTGCTCCTGTGTTATTCGTAAAGAAAAGAGATGGTTCTCTCCGGTTGTGTGTTGACTATAGAGAGTTGAATAAGGTCGCCATCCAGAACAAATACCCATTGCCTCGCATAGATGATTTGTTTGATCAGCTCAGGGGAGCGACCTACTTCTCTAAGATAGATTTGAGAACGGGGTATCACCAGTTGAGGATACGGGAGATGTATCCAAAACTGTTTTTTTGACGAGGTACGGGTCTTATGAGTTTTTGGTTATGCCTTTTGGGCTAACCAATGCCCCTGCAGTATTCATGGATCTTATGAATAGAGTATTTCAGGACTTTCTGGACCAATTTGTCATTGTGTTTATTGATGACATCCTTGTGTATTCTCAAATGGAAGATGACCATGCCACTCATTTGGGGTTGGTCCTGCAAAGTTTTAGGGATCACCAATTGTACTCTAAGTTTGAGAAGTGTGGTTTTTGGTTGCGGGAAGTACAATTTTTGGGTCACGTTATTACTTCGCAAGGTATATCGGTGGACCCAAGTAAAGTTGTTGCGGTGAGGGAGTGGGGTCAGCCCACGACGCCTACCGAGATACGCAGTTTTCTAAGTTTGGCGGGTTATTACCGTCGATTTATCAAGGGATTTTCTAAGATTGCCAGTCCTTTGATAAATTTGACCCGGAAAGGGGTTAGATTTGTTTGGGATGACACCTATCAAGCTGCGTTCGATGAGCTTAAAGATAGATTGACTTCAGCTCCAGTCCTCGCTTTACCCAAGCGAGGGTTGGAATATTTCGTCTTCACCGATGCATCTCTACAAGTTTTGGGAGGTGTGCTTCAGCAGGAGCGACAAGCTATTGCATATGCTTCTAGAAAACTCAAGCCTCATGAAAGAAATTATCCGGTGCATGACTTGGAATTAGCCGCCGTTGTCTTTGCCTTAAAGATTTGGAGGCACTATCTCCTCGGGGAGAAGTTTAGTCTTTTCACGGACCATAAGTCGTTGCAATATTTATTTTCTCAGAAAGATTTGAATATGCAGTAGCGAAGATGGTTGGAGTTCGTGAAAGATTACCAATTTGATATTCATTATCATCCGGACAAGGCGAACATGGTGGCGGATGCCCTGAGTAGGAAGCCCGAGGGAGAATTAGCTGTTGTGTGGAAAGCTAAATGAAAGGAACTCAGTCAAGAGGATGCGGTTGCTAGGTCATTTATGTCCATGATGACCGTTACTCCGACGATTGTGGAAAGGGTTGTGGAAACCCAAGGCAGAGATAAAGAATGTCAAGACCACATTCGCCAGTTATTGACTGGGGGAGCGGAGTCCTACTCGGTAAGTTCTAAGGGTGGATTGCGCTTTCATGGAAAGCTTATTGTTCCGGAGGATGGAGATTTGCGACGGTCTGTGATGGCGGAATCTCATGGCTCTAAATTTTCGGTACATCCGGGAAATGATAAAATGTATCAAGATATGCGCCGCCAATATTGGTGGACGGGTATAAAATGAGATATTTCAGAGTTTGTATCTCGATGCACTACTTGTCAGTTAGTTAAGGTTGATCATCAGCTACCGGCAGGTTTGTTGCAACCGTTAGAAATTCCTGTTTGGAAATGGGAGAGCATTTCAATGGATTTTATCACCGGTTTACCAACGTCACAAAAGGGTCACGATTCTATTTGGGTTATCGTGGATCGCTTGACAAAGTCGGCTCACTTCCTTCCCGTCCGTACTGATTATAATACCGCTCGTTACGCTCGGTTGTTCAGTGAAGAGATCGTTAGATTGCATGGGGTGCCCTTGAATATTATTTCCGACAGAGATAAGATCTTTATTTCCCACTTTTGGCAAAGTTTCCAAGAGGCCATGGGAACCGAATTGAAGTTAAGTACTTCCTATCCTCCTCAAACAGATGGCCAGATCGAAAGGGTTAACCAAATGTTGGAGGATATGCTTCGTATGTGCATACTTGATTTCAAGGGTAGTTGGGAACAATATCTCCCTTTGGTTGAATTTGTTTATAATAACTCATACCAGTTCACTATTGGGATGGCGCCCTATGAAGCCTTGTATGTTAGGCCTTGTAGATCCCCAACGTATTGGTTGGAAGTGGGAGATAACAAGTTTCTCGGACCTGAAATGATTCGGGATACTTCTTCAAAGATCGAGCTTATTCGAGATCGTATTCGGATAGCCCAAGATAGACAAAAGAGCTATGCCGATGAGGGGAGAAGGCATGTGGAGTTAGAAGTTGGAGACCAAGTGTTGGTATGGGTGTCGCCAATGAAAGGCGTTAAGCGTTTCAGAAAGAAGGGGAAGCTTGCACCACGTTTCGTTGGGCCTTTTCCTGTACATTTTAAAGTAGGCCCCGTGGCGTATCAAATTGCCCTACCGGAACCGTTGCAACAGATTCACAATGTTTTCCACATCTCCTCTTTGAAGAAGTATAAGAGGTGTGATGGTGCCCTTTGGCACATTCCTTTCGAGGATATAGAGTTACAACCCGATATTTCTTATGAAGAGCAACCCGTGGCCATTTTGGAGCATGGGGAACGTAGATTGTGATCTCGTGTGGTGCCCTTGGTTAGAGTACAATGGAGTCATCACAGTGTTGATGAATCTACTTGGGAGCGTGAGGATGATATGCGGGAAAAGTATCCGCATCTTTTTATCCAAGGTACGCTTGAATTTTGGGGGCAAAATTCCCTCATAAGGCGGTGAGTATGTAACAACACTCGCTTTTGGGAGCCCATTTTATATTTATTTACTATGTTGAGTAGTTGCCTATATAAAATGCTGCATGTGGGTAAGTATTAATTTGATGAAATAAGTTAATATTTACAATTAAGTTGCATAATTACCATGTGGGTAAGTGATTATTACCATGTAGTGTTCTATTTTGTCATGAAAATTAAAATGGCAATTTGAATTAAAATGGAACCGGAACTTAAATGGCTTATAAAATCTCCAAATGATAATTTGGAGGGTGTAGTTAGTTCCGGGAGGTGCGAGACAGTCAAAATGTGTGCCATATTGTATTTTGAGATTTTTGGGCACTTTTGACTGGTTTTGGCATATTGCGTATTAGAACTTAACTATTGCGGTATTTTAACTTAAAGGCTGGAGACTTTTAATCTTAAGCCACGTTTTAAGTCTTTCCCCAAGTCTTTCATTTCCTCTTGTTTTCCCTAAGTGTTCTAGCCTTAGAGTGAGAGAGAGTTAGAGTGGAAGATTGGAGAAAAAGAGAGAGATCTTGAGGATTGGTGGTTTGATCTTGCATTCTTCCTCAACCAAGTCTGAAATTGAAGCCCAAGGCAAGTTTTCTACTTGCTATTATATGGTTTAAGATGAATAATTAGTATGGGTAGATATGTATAGTTTTGATGTTGTATAATTGTGGTTTTGGTTGGATTTATGGGTATAAACATCTTTGGTAGAGATAGATTGTTGATTGAGGTAGAAAAATGTTGTTGGGAGCATTTATGATCTTTTGGTATCATTAAATGTAGTTGGATGATTTTGGGTTGGTTATTGATTTTGGGTTTAGAAGATATTAGGAGAAATGGGTCCAGGTCTGCAATGGCCGGTCGAGCGCGTATCTCAGACCGGTCGACCGGGCGTTCGGAGGAGGGCACACTGCTTTCTTTCAATGGCATGAAATAAGGACACGGTCGACCACGGTTCTACCACAGGTCGACCGGTCCATTCGAAATGAACTTTTTGCTTTCTTTCAAAAGCTAAACCTTGAGACGCGGTCGACCGCGGTCTTGGGATCGGTTGACCGGTCCCCTGTTTTCTCAACCAATTTCCTACATTTATTTTTTTTATCCTTTTCTTACTCTAGGAACTTAGGACTCTTCTTGAATGAAGTAAACCTTGTCTTTTAGAGTCCTAGTTGAGTTGGTTGTCACTCTAGTGTTGAATGGATTTCACTTGGGGTTAAGTCCGGGGGAGGGATTGTCCTAGTGATGTTAAGGCATCACTTTTCTTTGTGCATCATAATAAATATGGATGGGAATTGTAGGCCCATACTTGGAGACTTTAGGGGCTTATATTGAGATATATAAAACCTTATGTTTGGGAAGCGAATATGATCCCTTGGATATTTATTCGAGGCATAACCTAGGATGAGTAATGAACTATCCTATGATAACGATTTCAAACAAATGAAACATGTAAATGTAAATGAAAATGAAAAGTATGGTTTTTATAGTAAATGCGAATTTACTTAAACACACCTCTCTAAATGCTATCATAAGGGAAGCTCGCGCATGAGGTGATGTTCCTTGACTAGTGAATGCAGGGAGACTATAGTCCTCGGCCATATGCGGATTTATTATATGTATTTTCTGCACTAGCGAAGTAATTCCGGGTGTGGTTATGACTCACTCGCAGGCATATGGCCACTTCCCGACGTGCGTTAGGTACCCAGGCTGCCTTGTTTGATGGGCCCCTGGAAGATGATAGTCATTTAGGGGCGCGCCCAGTGGGGAAACTCGGAGGGGCGGTCTTAGAATCGTTATATGCATAAGAATATAGCTTTTCTAAAACTCAAGTGGGACTTGAGGGTTTTATAATTCCACTAAATGATATTATGACAATTACATTCCTGTTAAGGAATGGTAATTGGAATGAAATAAGAAGATAATGTTAGTATATTCCTGTTAAGGAACTGAAACTGGATTAAAGTGGAATTTGGGGAATACAAGCTTTTAATTTAGTTTTAAATTTAATTTTGCATAATTTCATCTTCATGCATAGTCTCTTTTAATCATGTCATTTTCACTTGTTTTCTTATGATTCATGCATAGGTTGTTAGAGTGATGATTTCTGAACCCATGTTTTGCTATTCATATCTAGCATGCTTTTTGTTCATCTGGGAACTATATATAAATCGGGTCCTGACCCATTCTTTTTCCTCTATGTTGTGCTTGTTATTGTATCCGCCCAGGTGCTCCTCCGCAAGGATGCCCGTGTTGATATTCCTACCCTTTTGCTTTTAAGGAGCTGTATGAAATTGCGGATATTACAGGATGTTTTGTTAGACGCCGTCATTCTTTTGATATCTAGTTATGATCGGGTCTGCCACTCGGGCGAGTGGCCCAATCTTGTAATTGTATAATGAATGTAGCATAACATATAACTGTTGTGATTACTTTTGTGTAGCTGTGAACCGACAGCATATTCAGTTCTCCTCTTTGTATATAGTGGTTTTAGTCGTATGTTAATTATGTTTCTTTGAATTCCACTATTGTTCTAGAATGGGTTGTTTAAATTGTTTTTCTTAACTTAACTTTTAAATTGCATAAATTGTTTTGACAACCCGTTTTCTGAATTATTAGGTGGTTTTCTCGGTTACTCTTACAATATTTGTGGTGCTGAGAATGATATCCGTCCATGATTACCGTATATGTCGGAGTATCGGGCTGGCCACCCCTTTATTTCGTAGTGCGGGTTGTCACAGATGGTATCAGAGCACTGGGTTCTAGAGTACTAGGATCTATGTGGACTTGTCACGATCTACCGTAGTGTTCTTTGATATAGAGCCTAATGATAAGATTGCTTTGCTGCTTATAATTGCGATCTTCTTTGAAATATATTGTTGTGAATTGTATTCTAATACTATTGTCCCTTCATCTCAGATGCCGCCTAAAAGAGGTCGCCCTGCGAGACGCAATAGAGTTGTAGAAGAGGATGTTGGTCCTCTACCGCCCCAAGGAACTTTTAATGCTGCGGACGTAGCCAATATCGTGGCTCATGTAGTTAATGCCTCCATGACTGCAGTAACTCAACAGATGCCAATAGCTCAACAACGGGCACAGGATGCTCAAGCACCTACGGGACCTTCCCCGTGGTAAAGAGTAAGGGAGTCCTTTTTAAAGGGCCATCCCCTAGAGTTTGACGGAGGTTCTGATGTTGTTCGAGCAAATCAATGGAAGAAGGATATGCAACGCCATTTGCAAATGGTGGATTGTAGTGAGGAAAAGAAGCAAGTCCTTGCTACTTTCAAGTTGGTTGGGGTAGCATTACATTGGTGGGAGTCGATGACTACGCCAGAACAGAGGGATACTATGTCCATTACTGATTTTTGGGTCTTGTACGACCGGAAATATTTTCCTCCCGCGATTCAGAGGGAGATGAGGAGGAAACTTCAAAATCTAGTTTAGGGAGAACGATCGGTTGCCTAATATGAGGAGGAGTTTACCCGGCTAGCTAGTTTTGTGCCGGAAGAGGTAACCCCGGAGGATAGGAAAGTCTCAAAATTCATGGGAGGTCTATACTGGAGAATCTGGTAGCATTTGCTGGGTAATCCGGCTTTATAAACTTTTGGTGAAGTGATGAATGCTGCATTGCTTCATTGTCAGGAGCATTGGTTGTTTATTAAGAATAGCAAGAAAGCTTCATGAAATCGGCAAGTAGGGAAGCCCGGGGTGAGTGGGAATGAAGGAGGAGACTTTCCTTCGTCCCAACCTACAGGTAATAAGCAACGAGAAAGGGATCCCCAACAAGGGAATGGGTCGAAAAGGAAACGCTCTGGCGGGTTTAATGTTAGTGAAAATGCTAACAGGCAAGGTCAGGGTGCCGTACCACAACAAGCGGGTCGAGGTGGCCAAGGAGGTAGGGGCCAATCGGGCTAAGGTATTGGGCAGTTCAGAAATAACAGAGGTCGAGGTCAGGAGAATATGGTGGGGAAATGTTTCCAATGTGGAGAAGCTGGTCATTTTAAGAGAGATTATCCTCAGGTGATTGGGGGACAACCTCCACGAGTTCCTCAGCAGCCTTATGTGGAGTTCCCTCCACAAGCACCGAATCCAGTTGTCCCTCTGCAGCAGGGCCAACTACAGTATGGGAGAGTCTACCACATTCAGGATGCTATGCTTCCTCCTATTCAGCTAGCGCCGCCAGCTATAGAGGGTAAGTTCCTTATTCAGGGACACATGGGTCACGTTCTGTTTGATACGCGTGCGACGAATTCTTTTATTTCCAGAAGTTTTGCTCCGTCCACAGAGTTGATAAAATCTGCGGAAAGTACCTTTTCTAGTGTGGAGTCCTCTATGGGTGACGGTTCCCTTATTTTTATTGTTTGTAAACACATAGGGATCACTCTTGGTAATTTGTGTTTTGAGGCCGACTTACTCGTCCTAGACATGGTCGGGTATGATGTTATTTTGGGCATGGATTGGCTTGTTAAGTATCATGCTATAGTTAATTGTTACGGGAAGAGTATAGTCTTCGCCGTTCCGGGACAAGACATGTTCCTGGTGGTTATGCCTCGTTTAGAGGGAGATTCTCGTACTTATTTATATTGTATTGCGGATCAAAATTCTCGGGGTGTAGTTGTTCCCTTAGATTCTATTTCTGTTGTTCGAGATTTTGAGGATGTTTTCCGGGAGATACCGGGTTTGCCTCCTAGTAGAGAGATTGAGTTTGTTATTGACTTAGCACCGGGAACTCGACCGATTGCGCGGACTCCTTATCGTATGGCTCCTGTGGAAATGAGGGAGCTAAGAGATCAGATTCAGCAGTTATTGGAACAAGGGTTTATCAGGCGTAGCACATCGTCGTGGGGTGCTCCTGTGTTATTCGTAAAGAAAAGAGATGGTTCTCTCCGGTTGTGTGTTGACTATAGAGAGTTGAATAAGGTCGCCATCCGTAACAAATACCCTTTACCTCGCATAGATGATTTGTTTGATCAGCTCAGGGGAGCGACCTACTTCTCTAAGATAGATTTGAGAACGGGGTATCACCAATTGAGGATACGAGAGCAAGATGTATCCAAAACTGCTTTTCTGACGAGGTACGGGTCTTATGAGTTTTTGGTTATGCCTTTTGGGCTAACCAATGCCCCTGGAGTATTCATGGATCTTATGAATAGAGTATTTCGGGACTTTCTGGACCAATTTGTTATTGTGTTTATTGATGACATCCTTTTGTATTCTCAAACGGAAGTTGACCATGCCACTCATTTAGGGTTGGTCCTGCAAAGGTTGAGGGATCACCAATTGTACGCTAAGTTTGAGAAGTGTGGTTTTTGATTGCGGGAAGTACAATTTTTGGGTCACGTTATTACTTCACAAGGTATATCGGTGGACCCAAGTAAAGTTGTTACGGCGAGGGAGTGGGGTCAGCCCACGACGCCTACCGAGATACGCAGTTTTCTAGGTTTGGCGGGTTATTACCGTCGATTTATCAAGGGATTTTCTAAGATTGCTAGTCCTTTGATAAATTTGACCCGGAAAGGGGTTAGATTTGTTTGGGATGATGCCTATCAAGATGCGTTCGATGAGCTTAAAGATAGATTGACTTCGGCTCCAGTCCTCGCTTTACCCAAGCGAGGGTTGGAATATTTCGTCTTCACCGATGCATCTCTACAAGGTTTGGGAGGTGTGCTTCATCAGGAGTGAAAAGCTATTGCATATGCTTCTAGAAAACTCAAGCCTCATGAAAGAAATTATCCGGTGCATGACTTGGAATTAGTCGCCGTTGTCTTTGCCTTAAAGATTTGGAGGCACTATCTCCTCGGGGAGAAGTTTAGTCTTTTCACGGACCATAAGTCGTTGCAATATTTATTTTCTCAGAAAGATTTGAATATGCGGCAGGGAAGATGGTTGGAGTTCGTGAAAGATTACCAATTTGATATTCATTATCATCCGGGCAAGGCGAACATGGTGGCGGATGCCCTGAGTAGGAAGCCCGAGGGAGAATTAGTTATTGTGTGGAAAGCTAAATGGAAGGAACTCAGTCAAGAGGATGCGGTTTCTAGGGCATTTATGTCCGTGATGACCGTTACTCCGACGATTGTGGAAAGGTTTGTGGAAGCCCAAGGCAGAGATAAAGAATGTCAAGACCACATTCGTCAGTTATTGACTGGGGGAGCGGAGTCCTACTCGGTAAGTTCTGAGGGTGGATTGCGCTTTCATGGAAAGCTTATTGTTCCGGAGGATGGAGATTTGCGACAGGCTGTGATGGCGGAATCTCACGGCTCTAAATTTTCGGTACATCCGGGAAATGATAAAATGTATCAAGATATGCGCCGTCAATATTGGTGGCCGGGTATAAAACAAGATATTTCGGAGTTTGTATCTCGATGCACTACTTGTCAGTTAGTTAAGGTTGATCATCAGCTACCGGCAGGTTTGTTGCAACCGTTAGAAATTCCTGTTTGGAAATGGGAGAGCATTTCAATGGATTTTATCACCGGTTTACCAACGTCACAAAAGGGTCACGATTCTATTAGGGTTATCGTGGATCGCTTGACAAAGTCGGCGCACTTCCTTCCCGTCCGTACTGATTATAATACCGCTCGTTACGCTCGGTTGTTCATTGAAGAGATCGTTAGATTGCATGGGGTGCCCTTGAATATTGTTTCCAACAGAGGTAAGATCTTTATTTCCCACTTTTGGCAAAGTTTCCAAGAGGCCGTGGGAACCGAATTGAAGTTAAGTACTTCCTATCCTCCTCAAACAGACGGCCAGATCGAAAGGGTTAACCAAATGTTGGAGGATATGCTTCGTATGTGCATACTTGATTTCAAGGGTAGTTGGGAATAATATCTCCCTTTGGTTGAATTTGCTTATAATAACTCATACCAGTTCACTATTGTGATGGCGCCCTATGAAGCCTTGTATGTTAGGCCTTGTAGATCCCCCACGTGTTGGTTGGAAGTGGGAGATAACAAGTTTCTCGGACCTGAAATGATTCGGGATACTTCTTCAAAGATCGAGCTTATTCGAGATCGTATTTGGATAGCCCAAGATAGACAAAAGAGCTATGCCGATGCGGGGAGAAGGCATGTGGAGTTAGAAGTTGGAGACCAAGTGTTGGTACGGGTGTCGCCAATGAAAGGCGTTAAGCGTTTCGGAAAGAAGGGGAAGCTTCAACCACGTTTCGTTGGGCCTTTTCCAGTACTTGCTAAAGTAGGCCCCGTGGCGTATCAAATTGCCCTACCGGAACCATTGCAACAGATTCACAATGTTTTCCACATCTCCTCTTTGAAGAAGTATAGGAGGTGTGATGGTGCCCTTTGGCACATTCCTTTCGAGGATATAGAGTTACAACCCGATATTTCTTATGAAGAGCAACCCGTGGCCATTTTAGAGCATGGGGAACGTAGATTGAGATCTCGCGTGGTGCCCTTGGTTAGAGTTCAATGGAGTCATCACAGTGTCGATGAATCTACTTGGGAGCGTGAGGATGATATGCGGGAAAAGTATCCGCCTCTTTTTATCCAAGGTACGCTTGAATTTTAGGGGCAAAATTCCCTCATAAGGCGGGGAGTATGTAACAACCCTCGCTTTTGGGAGCCCATTTTATATTTATTTACTATGTTGAGTAGTTGCCTATATAAAATGCTGCATGTGGGTAAGTATTAATTTGATGAAATAAGTTAATATTTACAATTAAGTTGCATAATTACCATGTGGGTAAGTGATTATTACCATGTAGTGTTCTATTTTGTCATGAAAATTAAAATGGCAATTTGAATTAAAATGGAACCGGAACTTAAATGGCTTATAAAATCTCCAAATGATAATTTGGAGGGTGTAGTTAGTTCCGGGAGGTGCGAGACAGTCAAAATGTGTGCCATATTCTATTTTGAGATTTTGGGCACTTTTGACTGGTTTTGGCATATTGCGTATTAGAACTTAACTATTGCGGTATTTTTACTTAAAGGCTGGAGACTTTTAATCTTAAGCCACGTTTTAAGTCTTTCCCCAAGTCTTTCATTTCCACTTGTTTTCCCTAAGTGTTCTAGCCCTAGAGTGAGAGAGAGTGAGAGTGGAAGATTGGAGAAAAAGAGAGAGATCTTGAGGATTGGTGGTTTGATCTTGCATTCTTCCTCAACCAAGTCTGAAATTGAAGCCCCAAGGCAAGTTTTCTACTTGCTATTATATGGTTTAAGATGAATAATTAGTATGGGTAGATATGTATAGTTTTGATGTAGTATAATTGTGGTTTTGGTTGGATTTATGGGTATCAACATCTTTGGTAGAGATAGATTGTTGATTGAGGTAGAAAAATGTTGTTGGGAGAATTTATGATCTTATGGTATCATTAAATGTAGTTGGATGATTTTGGGTTGGTTATTGATTTTGTGTTTAGAAGATATTAGGAGAAATGGGTCTAGGTCTGCAATGGCCGGTCGACCGCGTATCTCAGACCGGTCGACCGGGCCTTCGGAGGAGGGCACACTGCTTTCTTTCAAAGGCATGAAATAAGGGCGCGGTCGACCGCGGTTCTACCACAGGTCGACCGGTCCATCCGAAATGAACTTTCTGCTTTCTTTCAAAAGTTAAACCTTGAGATGCGGTCGACCGCGATCTTGGGATCGGTCGACCGGTCCCCTGTTTTCTCAACCAATTTCCTACTTTTATTTTTTTATCCTGTTCTTCCTCTAGGAACTTAGGACTCTTCTTGAATGAAGTAAACCTTGGCTTTTATAGTCCTAGTTCAGTTGGTTGTCACCCTAGTGTTGAATGGATTTCACTTGGGGTTAAGTCCGGGGGAGGGATTGTCCTAGTGATGTTAAGGCATCACTTTTCTTTGTGCATCCTAATAAATATGGATGGGAATTGTAGGCCCATACTTGGAGACTTTAGGGGCTTATATTGAGATATATAAAACGTTATGTTTGGGAAGCGAATATTATCCCTTGGAGATTTATTCGAGGCATAACCTAGGATGAGTAATGAACTATCCTATGATAACGGTTTCAAACAAATGAAACATGTAAATGTAAATGAAAATGAAAATTATGGTTTTTATAGTAAATGCTAATTTACTTAAACACACCTCTCTAAATGCTATCATAAGGGAAGCTCGCGCATGAGGTGATGTTCCTTGACTAGTGAATGCAGGGAGACTATAGTCCTCGACCATATGCGGGGTTATTATATGTATTTTCTGCGCTAGTGAAGTAATTCCGGGTGTGGTAATGACTCACTCGCAGGCATATGGCCACTTCCCGACGTGCGTTAGGTACCCATGCTACCTTTTTTGATGGGACCCTGGAAGATGATAGTCATTTAGGGGCGCGCCCATTGGGGAAACTCGGAGGGGCGGTCTTAGAATCGTTATATGCATAAGAATATAGCTTTTCTAAAACTCAAGTGGGACTTGAGGGTTGTATAATTCAACTAAATGATATTATGACAATTACATTCCTGCTAAGGAATGGGAATTGGAATGAAATAAGAAGATAATGTTAGTATATTCCTGTTAAGGAACTGAAACTGGATTAAAGTGGAATTTGGGAATACAAGCTTTTAATTTAGTTTTAAATTTAATTTTGCATAATTTCATCTTCATGCATAGTCTCTTTTAATCATGTCATTTTCACTTGTTTTCTTATGATTCATGCTTAGGTTGTTAGAGTGATGATTTCTATACCCATGTTTTGCTATTCATATCTAGCATGCTTTTTGTTCATCTGGGAACTATATATAAATCGGGTCCTGACCCGTTCTTTTTCCCCTATGTTGTGCTTGTTATTGTATCCGCCCAAGTGCTCCTCCGCAGGGACGCCCGTGTTGATATTCCTACCCTTTTGCTTTTAAGGAGCTGTATGAAATTGCGGATATTACAGGATGTTTTGTTAGACGCCGTAATTCTTTTGATATCTAGTTATGATCGGGTCTGTCACTCGGGCGAGTGGCCCATTCTTGTAATTGTATAATGAATGTAACATAACATATAACTGTTGTGATTACTTTTGTGTAGCTGTGAACCGACAGCATATTCGGTTCTCCTCTTTGTATATAGTGGTTTTAGTCGTATGTTAATTATGTTTCTTTGAATTCCACTATTGTTCTAGAATGGGTTGTTTAAATTTTTTTTCTTAACTTAACTTTTAAATTGCATAAATTGTTTTGACAACTCGTTTTCTGAATTATTAGGTGGTTTTTCTAGGTTATTCTTACTATATTTGTGGTGCTGAGAATGATTTCCACCCGTGATTACCGTATATGTCGGAGTATCGGGCTGTCCACCCCTTATTTCGGAGTGCGGGTTGTCACATACCTTCAAGCCCCCCTAGTTTTCCCCTTCATGTAGGGATTTATTACAAGCGCAAGAAATATCTACGGGAAAACTTCTCAATCCGATGGACCACCTTCATTTGCGAAAAAAATCTCCCTTATGAGCCTCCGTTATGACTAGTGCCGTTAATATTATTTAGAAGAAAAAAGTTAATTTCTCCCCGATGAACCTAAGCCAGAGATCTTACTACATGGGCTTAAAGAGCTCTAACCTTTTAAAAGAAATTCTCGATCTTTTTTATTTGTGTTAAAATTCTTCCCAAAGTGCCTCTAAATCTGGACTGTGGTCTTCATTGGGCCACTTGGTTTGGTTAGTTTACTCCATCCAAACACAACACTGCCCTAGAGGTTTTGGTATGTCATTGGAACATCATGACCCACAACTTCATTGTTACACTTGAAAACGTTTGTGAGTTACTTGGGATTGATTCCCACAGGTAGTTTACCCTTATCTAACGAGGCTCTAAATTCCTAAGAAACAAAACCCAGGAAGTCTTGGACCAGATCTCCAAAATATGCATTGGTTCCTCAAACAGAGCTACCTTTAACTCTTATCATTTACTTTTTTCCTGCCCCTCCTTCTTATGATTTTGGCCATGGTAAAGGTACACGCCTTGAGTTACCTGCTTACATCCTTGTGATTCTTTCTCATTTCATTTTGCCTAGTAAGCCGAACAATCAACCCTGTAGGGATCTTATCAACCTTTCTCTCTGATTGGTCATGGGGTACTAACTGTCATTGGCAGTGATGGCTTTGGAGTCCCTTTACAACTGGTTGGATATGACTCACTTAGACTGAAAAAACGTGACTGTGTAATAATTGATTAAATTCGCAACTTTCTAATTTGGCACACTTATTTAATTAGAGTCTATTATTAAACCAAATTAATCCATCCCCTAAAAATGCATCTAAAGTGCGTGTGTCAACCCATAAATAAATAAAACATGTGACACAAATATTCAGGAAAAATTCTCGAAGGGCAAAACCTTTAATTTTCACTATAATTTTGTAAAAATGGTTGCACGAATTACAATGAAAATAAGAGCGACATACAAAATACCCTCAGGCATCGGTTTCGATGTCTCGATTGAAATCTCATGCAATAACTCCAGGTGGTCAGCAATAAAGAAGAGGAATGACTTCTCCACAAGTTCTGAACATTATAAGGACTCCCTCCACAATTACACGCAATTGTCGGTTGTAGAGTTTTCCCTAAAAAGTACAAACCAAAGAAAAATATGTTCTTGGGTTCCACAAAGCAATTCACATAAAAGTAATCGGGATTTAGTGAATTAAAAACAAAATAATTGAACCCTTAAAATTGTTGGAGAAAAACTTTTTGCCAAAAGGTATTGAATTAAATCTGGGCAGATGAAACAAAAGTTTCAAAAGAATAAGACTCTTTAATTCTGAAACTATTCTCCACATCTAAAACAAAAGATGACATCCCTTTTTATAAGGAAACTTGAGTCGGTGAAAAGATGAGGATGAAGTCAGACGTCTCAGCGCTCGAACGAGAATCCCATCTCGCTAGAACAAGATCGCGTGTCATTCAAACGAATATGCGCGACATCCACATGTCGTTCCCATGAGATGGTGATCTCGTTTGAATGATATTGGCATCAAAATCGAGGTACGTTTACTTCCTTTGAAATTTTCTCAAATCTTTTCTTTTACTAAAACAATTAACAAGTTTTTTAAAAACACACATTTTATAAAACATTTTCTATATCAAAGATTTTTAAAATTCCTTTTAAAAATATCCCAACACTCTTAATATGAAATGTAAATGAAACTTTAAACATTCTCTTACCAAAGTTCACACTGTTGGGCTTGAATGTTGAAGACAACTTGTAATTCGGATTCGTCTTTTGCAGATGCAATCTTCTTAATTCTTCGACGACTTGTACAGGTATACAACATAATTAATTATGATGGACTTATTAAAAATATGTCCTTACAAATATCCCCCTATGTCTATGCCAGTACATACATAAAAACATCTGAATTATCAAATACATAAATACCTATACAAATCTACCCTCCCATGAATCCCCAAAGTGAAAAGGTAAAATTTGCAAGTTCTCAAATTTTTCTTCAACATCAAAACTCTCAAGGCTTTTCTCATTAGGGTGTGCAACATCATGATCTTCAATCTTTTTACCTACACACATTTGATAAAAAAAAATGCCTTCGTGACGCATCGAGTTCGAAAGGATATAAGAATAAAGCATTAATTATCAAATCTCCCCCATAATGCAAAAACTCCCCCAAAACATGATAATTCTTCTCCCCCTTTTTATGATGTCCCCAAATACACAGATAAGAAGAAAAAATCAAAACATGGAGTGTCACGATAAAATGCATCGCAAATATGGATCAAGCTATGCGAATGCAAAGGTATGTCTAAAAAATTTTATAAACTATTTTTTTTTTTTTATTTTTTTATACAAAAATAGGATACTAAAAATCACACCATGGATTTAAACTAAAACATTTAAGGCATGGAAATGGAATGTATGGGTGTGAACACATTCGATAGGTAACTAAACTCAATCAATCATATGTGCACGATGAATATGTGTACTCCTAACGAATGAACATCAAAAGTATCCTTAGGTGTAAAAATTTGTTGAATTTAGATGACATCGTCTTGTACAAATCAACAAATCAAAGTCAAATGATTTCCACACCAATAACGTCCCAAACTATTTAGCACTTCTTCAAGATTTTAAAGGACGTGCAACCCGTTATAAAATCTCCAACCAAACTCCCTCATATATATTTTCTTTTAGAGGTGGTAAACTAAATTCTCAAACTTTTGAGAATTGGTGCAAAAACCTAAATGGCCCATGATTGGCATGAATTTCTTTTTATTTCCTTTAAATTTCCCGGGCTCTTTTAGAACTCTTTGGACCCCGAATAATAAAATTCCTCAATTTTTTAGGTCCAATTTAAATGGCGGCTTAATCGCAAAGAATAAAAAAAATAATCTTTCGTAGCCCTTCACCGTTTTCAGACAAAGCAAACAAACGACCCTTACATGCACAACTTTCTAATCAAGTTTTAGCGCGCTTGGTTCGTTTTAAGGACATAATTGAAGTGAAAACACCCAACCAACATGTGATAAGACAAGCACAATAATCAAACAAATCCGTGAATGTGTGCAATAAAGGAAAACATGAGTCAAACATGTAGGAAGTTACACTTAATTACATCTCAATGACTCCAAACATTATAAAGCACGTGGATGAATTGACCTATTGTCTCAAAACACTATCAAATAGTCAAATGAATAAATGGAATGAAATTGTGACTTGGTCATCCTAAGTGTCTGTCCATATATGGTGCAAACAAAATACAAAAATCTTTTGGGATTTTTCAAAATTTTATCAAACTAAAATCTTTTTGTATTTTTAAAAAAATTTCAAAAACAAAAATCTATAAAAAAAATACATGTCACAACGCTAGCAAAAATATATCAAAAGGCATAACTAGCGTATGACAAACATGCAAACACAGTCATCTATAAGATATGGCAAGAAAAGAATCATGTGCAAGCAAATACAATCAACTATTCTAAAATCTAGAATATCCAAAAGTGATTTCCTAACGCAAATGGATGTAACACGATGACACGGGGTTTTGGGAACCAATAAAACATTAGACCTTGAATTCCTAGGACCTCTTCCAATATCAAAATAAAATCTCCTAAGGTGAACTTTCCTACCACAATATGAACATGTGTAAATGGGTGGACCGACACCTATGGGTTTACCTTTTCTAACATCCTTGGAATTAGTTGACCCACTAAAACATATATTGGTTTTGGCTTTAGCATTAAAAAATGAGAACACGATGAGCCATTACCATCACTATCAAACCTACTTCATTCTGTCAAATCATTTTTTAACTTTAAAATTTTTGACTCAAGCAAAGAATTAGACTCTTCCAAAGGCAGGGATTTCTTTTTCAAATTTTCAATTAAACTTAACAGTTTATCATACTCCCCCTCAATTAAAACAAACTTATCCCACAGAGTCTTTTCACATGATGTAAAATCATCGAATAATTTTTTATCCTCGACGGCACAAACGGGAACCCTAGAATTTTTTAAGTCCTCTAATTCCTTCTCTAAAACAAGGACTCTCTCATCACTCTTCTTTTTGGCAATTTTCAAAGAATCAAAATCAATACACAAATTACCAAAATGCTCACGACAAATATCACTTTCAGTTTGAAACACTTACAAATATTCAATCTTACTTTTAAAGAGAGAATTTTATTTTTCCCAAACTTTAATTCTTTTGCAAAGTTTCAAATTCTAACTTTTTAATTTTTCAGCACGGTCGTGAACTTTCTCAAAAACAGGCTCCTCATAAAATGGGCGTTCCATTGGAAAAATTACGATTTTTCACAAAATTGATTTTTCAAAAAAAATCAATATCACACAATTTTGCGAAAAATAGGAATATGCGATAAATTAGCGCAACCTGCTCTGATACCAATTTGATGACGTGAGAAGTCAAATTGTATGTAAAAAAATAAATCCTTAAAAAATCAGGATCACGTGATAAATTAGCGTAACCCACTCTGATATCAATTTGTAAACGTGAGTAGACAAATTTTATCACAAATAAATTAGGATTGCGAGATAAATTAGGGTAACCCGCTTTGATACCAACTTGAAAAAAACATGACTGTATGATAATTGATTAAATTCGCAACTTTCTAATTTGGCACACTTATTTAATTAGAGTCTATTTTTAAACCAAATTAATACAACCCCTAAATATGCGTTTAAAGTGTGTGTGTCAACCCATAAATAAATAAAGCATGTGACACAAATATTCAGGAAAAATTTCCGAAGGGCAAAACCTTTTATTTTCACTATAATTTTGTAAAAATGGTTACACGGATTACAATGAAAATAAGAGCTACATATGAAATACCCTCAGGCATCAGTTTTGATGTCTCGACTGAAATCTTCCGCAGGAACTCCAGGTGGTCAGCAATGAAGAAGAGGAACAACTTCTCCACAAGTTGTGAACTTTATAAGGAGTCCCTCCACAATAGCACGTAGCTGTCGGTTGTAGAGTTTTTCCCACAAAGTATAAATCAAAGAAAAATATGTTCTTGGGTTCCACAAAACAATTCATATAAAAGTAATTGGGATTTTGTGAATTAAAAACAAAATATTTGAACACTTAAAATTGTTGGAGAAAAACTTTCTTCCAAAAGGTATTGAATTAAATCTGGGCAGATGAAACAAATGTTTCAAAAGAATAAGACTCTTTAATTCTGAAACTGTTCTCCACGTCTAAAACAAAAGATGACATCCCCTTTTATAAGGAAACTTGATTCGGTGAAAAGATCAGGATGAAGTTAGACGTGTCAGCCAAAAGCAGGGTCGCTCGAACAAGAATCCCACCTCGCTCGAACGAGATCGCGTGTCATTCAAACGACTACGCGTGGCATCCACATGTCGTTCTCATGAGATGGTGATCTCATTTGAACGAGATTAGCATCGAAACCGAGGTATGTTTACTGCCTTTAAAATTTTCTCAAAACTTTTCTTTTACTAAAAAAGTTAACACCTTTTTTAAAAACAAACATTTATAAAAGATTTTCTACATCAAAGTTTTTTTAAATTCCTTTTAACAATATTCCAACACTCTTAATATGAAATGTAAATGAAACTTTAAACATTATCTTACCAAAGTTCATATTGTTGTGCTTGAATGTTGAAGACAACATGTAATTCAGATTCGTCTTTTGTAGACGCAATCTTCTAAATTCTTCGAAGACTTGTAGCGGTATATGACATAATTAATTGTGACGGGCTCAGTAAAAATATGTCCTTACATATACATATAATGATCTCTTGATAGATACAACTTGGTTAACTTTTCCAATACAATAATCTCAAGGGGTTTCCTATACACTCGCTTTCCCGAGATAATAGCCAACCAAAACCCACATCCAGTTAGAGAATGCATCAACCCTCTTCGCTTATTTTTCTTTCATACGAAAAAAAGACGTAAGGATAGTCTTACTTTTTTTAATAACCTAGTTGCTTCATTATGAGGCTATATGATGAAGACTTTTATGCCTATACTTGGACTTTTTCACACATGGAGCTAGAATGGTCCAGGCTACTTCTAAGGATCTTATCACTCAAGACACCTAATTTTCCGTTGTCCTCGTTCTAACCCTAAGTTACCTGTCATCTTATACTTAGTGGGTACTTCTTAAGTGCCTTAAAACCCAAACCATTAAAGCCGATAATTTGATTATGACTAAGGGGCTCCTCGCTCTATTTTTTAGGGTTCTCATCCTAGATCTACTTTTTATGAGGCTTGTTCTTCTACACCGCTTCAGCCGCCTCTTCTATTTGCTCGATAGTTAACGGCTGGATTACCCTTCCTTCCCTTTCAAGGAAAGGGGATGTGACATATGATTTTATGATAAAGTATTGGACAATGCAATTGGTGAAGTTCCATGAATTCATTCAAAGTCTCCAAGTTTCTCCACTTGTTCTCAGTTTCCTAGCCTTAGAGTTGCGCCTTAAAGGCAATTCTATTATAGGGATTTAGTTCCTTCCGAGAAACACCCCCAAAGATCACCCCAATAAGGTCCCTTATTATTTCCCTTTGATCATGAAAGCTTCCCCAAAGGCCAAGAAATATCAAACACACAAATAAACTTGCCCTACCAAAAGAGCCTTTTCCAAAGGTGTTGTCGCCGAAAGTCCTTCTCAAGCCCCTCCAAAAAGTCTAAGACTTCAAAAAGTGGGACTTCATTAAAATCCAAGTCCAAGTCTAAAATTCTCCTTGATGCTTTTCTATTGCCTCCGTTCCCCCTCCAATGTTTGCATGTCTATGTGAGGTTATACGAGAAAAATTTCAAGCTGAGCTAGAATGGGTTTGATTAGGCATAAATTCTTCACATTTATCCCTTTAATTTTGGTATTTTTATGATCCCCTACGGTGTAAATAACTTGGATTTATCTCCTATTTATGGTACTAACCCTTTTTGGCAAGTATTTTGTATTTTGTGTATTTTTTATGTGTTTTACAGGTATTTTATGCAAAAAAGATGGAAAAGAGAACTCAAAAGAAAGAAACCAAGAATTTGGGAGTTTAAGGGAATTTTCATTATTTTACAGCCTTAGTCGGGAGGTGGGGCCAAGTATAAAGTTGAAGATCTTTCAATTACAAGAGCATTGGAAAAAATGGCACCCCAATTCGAGCTACGATGAAGAAGTTATGCCATTTGAAGATTGAGAAAGAAATTCAGAAATTCAAATGAAAAAGAGGCCCAAAACCAACAAGTTCCCCAGAACCGGTTCGCCCATTTGTCACGCACAGGATCCATTACCAAATTAGTCACGCTTTATAAGTGTGACAAATAGCCAGATACGGGATTTTTATTTTATGCTTATCTTCTAGCCAAAAGAGTTTTATGTTTTGGGGACTCTTCAAAACAAACTCTAGCCTATATATTTGGTCATTAGGACTCTTTTTATTCAAATTTCATTCATGTAAAATCTCCATAACAAGTAGGAACATCAAGGAGAAGAATTTACATATTTCGCACATTCAATTCAAGAGCTTTTCCAGTTTTTCTTCAACCTTTGATTTCTTCTTGCATGTTCTTGTTCTTCAATCTTGATAACTTTGATTTCCAGCACTTTTATTATTTCTCATATTTCATCTCTCTTTCCAAGAAATTATGAGTTCATGCAACGTAGATAACGTAGTTTTCATTAATTCCACCATATTAGGCTAGGTTTTTAAAGGTTGGGATGCATGAACCCAACCTGATGTGGTAGTTGCAATTGTATAAAATTAGTCCTCTAAATTTAATGATTTATTACGACCGTATTGCGTACAAATGCGACAATTGTAGATCTTTGGATCTCGTTTTCTTCAGGATAACCAAGATGATTCAGAATGAAATTTGAGTGTAACTATCGCAATATCGATTTACTCGTCCTCTGATTATGTATGGTGCGGGCTTGAACCTCATATATGTAATACTTGGGAGTACTAAAGTCTGGGTCTAATTAATCACTTAAATTGATGATTATTTTTATACCATCAATATTCTAGGGTTGGGGGATTGTGTCCCTACCTTAATTTTCCAATTAGTTTTAGTTAATTTCTTTATTTTTCCCTTTTTCCTTTCTCACTCAATCATCATCTTTTACACTTTATTTTTTGAAGTAATAAATCAGTTAAAATTTATCAAACACTACCTGTGGATTCGATACCCAGACTCGCCACTAGACTCCGCAAGAGTGTAGTTAAAGTTTAGTTTTTTTTGTATTGTGGTCAAAAGCCAATAACAACGATGAATTCATTCAAATTCCCCAAGTTTCTCCACTTGTTCTCAGTTTCCTAGCCTTAGAGCTTTGCCTTAAAGGCAATTCTATTATAGGGATTTAGTTCCTTCCGAGAAACACCCCCAAAGGTCACCCCAATAAGTTCCCTCCTTATTTCCCTTTGATCGTGAAAGCTCCCCTAAAGGCCAAGAAAGATCCAACACATAAATAAATTAGCCCTACCAGAAGAGCCTATTCTAAAGGTGCTGCCGCCGAAAGTCCTTCTCAAGCCCCTCCAAAAGGTCAAAGACTTCAAAAAGTGGGACTTCATCAAAATCCAAGTCCAAGTCCAAAATTCCACTTGATTCTTTTCTATTGCCTCCGTTCCCCCTCCAATGTCTGCATGTCTAAGTGAGGATATACGAGAAAAATTTTAAGCCGAGCTCGAACGGGTTCAACACGAGTTTTAACTACACACTCCGGTCATCCCTCCCTCCGTCGTATTTCCCATAATCTATGTAGATCCCACAAAGGGATCCACATCAAGAAGAAGAAGTTCTAAAGTCCCATCTACTGATGGTGGTGCTTCCACAAGAAAAAAAACTTTGGGTATGAAGAAACAGAAGAAGCGTGCCTAAGAGGTGTAACTGCCATGTACTCCCCCAGCCCCAGGACCTCTACCTCCTTCCTCTCCCCTTGATCCTATTGCCCTTTATGACAATCTTGATGTTGCACAGGGTCCCACCGAAGGATTTTCTCTAGTAACCCCATCACCTTATTCTCCCATGGTTATTTCATCCCATTATTCTCCAGAGCAAGGGGTATATTCTCCAACAGTAGGAAATTTTTTCAAAAGTTTCCTTAGTGAGGTATATTGTCTAATGCTTCTGTAATTTTCTTTTGTATTTATTGGAGAATGAAATGGATATACCATCTTCGCCTGTGAGCCCCTTTATGGGAGGATGATTTGGTCTTTCTATGAACATTGCATCTCTTCCACGTTCTCCTATGAGCGAGTTGACATATTCTCACCATTTTGCCTCTTAACATGTAAAGGAGGCTTCTAAGAAAGATGATACATCCATTAAAATCATTGGAGCTTCCCCTCAGCCAAAGGAGACTTCTTTGTCTTCTTATGAGAAATCCTTATTACCCATGCTTCCTCTTGATGTTGTTCCAAACCCTTAAGAGGTAATGCCTATTTTCTCTTTTCTACTATCTTTCAAACTTGACTTGTGTTATAATTTTTTTGTTATTTTTTAGGTTGCTATAGTTAATTTGATAGCCTCAACTTTTGTTGGCTCACTTCATCACTTCCCTCCGGAGGGGATTATCGCTAGAGTTTCCCCCTTCTCTGCAATTATAGAGGAAAGCTCTTTCATGTGCATTTTCACACTTATATGTGGTGATATTTCCATTTAATGATTTTTATATTATTTGTAGCTTTCTTCAGGTATTAATCCTTCTTCTATGTCAGAGTTACCTCAAAGATTTGAAGTTTCAATTGCTTCGTCGTCCCCCTCTAAAGTTCCTTCGGCCTCATTTATTGATACCTCTGAAGATCAAGAGACTTTGGTGGAGCCTTCCCCCATTGTGTCTATTATGCCTTTTTTATGGAGGCTGCCTCTAAAGCCGTTTAGGGCACTGAAGTTACTGCTCCTTCCTCTGTTATTCTTGTTGTTGAGTTAACTTTTTCCTTTTCATTAATTGTAAAGTTGTTTTTTAATAACTCCCACATATAGGGTGACTTAACAATGAAAGCACACTTGTTAATATTTTTCACTGACTCACACCTATAAGGTGACTTAACAATGAAAACATACTTGTTAAGATTTTCACAAACTCACACCTATGATGAAATTTAATAATGAAAATACGCTTGTGAAGATTTTTTTCAAACTCACACATATAAGACGACTTAAAATTGAAAACACACTTGTTAATATTTTCATAAACTCCATCAATGAGGTGACTCAACATTGAAAACACACTTGTTAAGGATTTTTGCAAGCTCCACCAATTAGGTGACTTAAAAATGAAAACATATTTTTGTTATGATTTTTTTTGCAAACTCATTCTTATGTATCACTTTTCATGTCACGAGGGAGCATACACCTACCAAAGGGCAAAATCTGTGTATTCCTTTGCCTACTGCCTCCCCACAACGAGAACCATCCTCTCTTGAAGAGTTAAGTCACAATGACGGTGGTTACACCACCAACCTTCAAGATGACAGTGAATATGACTGTGAGGTTCATCTTCCTATAATTGCTCCTCGTGAAATTTTCTTTATGGATGTTCGACAGTTTCCCTAATTCTCTGCATGCCATCGTTATACTATTGAACAACTGGCCGCCCATTAGCCCCAGAATTTTACTCCTGACTGCCTTCGATCCAACACGGTGACATCGACTCCAGGATATGGAAAATGTTATTGCTGAGGATGTCAATACTCCAACTTTTAACCTCTTTAGGATCATCATCAATCAATATTTGGGAAACTTGAAAGAGTCAGGGAAAGATGGCTTCCAATTTAGCTGGCAGACCAGTTATTTGAAACTTTTAAAGATCATTGAATTGGAGAGATAAAGGGATTTGTACCAAAAGCACGTGGTGTCCTAATGAGATAAAGAAGTTAAGTTAGCAAAGTTGGCTCCTTTTGTAAAAAGTAGATAACTAGAAGGTCAAGGAAACCGAAGAGGCTCTGCTGAAGGCCATACATGAATGCGAAGATTTAATCATTTAATGTGCCCAAGTCTAGGTCAGACTTGAAGGTTCTATCGCAACCCAAAAAACATTCATGGAAGCTTATCAAGGCTTGCCTGGGGACTTCTTCTCCTTTCTCGGCCTTTGGTTTCTCTTAGGTTGAAGTGTTTTTATGTTGTAATTTTTTTCATATCTCCTATGTAATTATTGAGCAATAGTTCCCAATTTTATAACCTTTTTTTTAGTATATGAATCAAAAAGAAATTCCTTTTACCATATCATGCTTTGTCATTTGTTTAAACTCTCTTCCTATTCATTGTAAAGACTAAACTCTTAAAATTTTCCATCAAACTCTTTCTCCTTCGTTCATGAGAGGAATTACAATGAAAGAAATAACTCGTAATGAATTGAAATATAAGTTCAATAGTTTAACACAAAATAAATCTCTAAATGAGGCTATTCTCTCAAATATGATAGAACTTAAACCACCTGTTATTGTCGCGCCTCGAATTAATTAAGTTAAACTCATCCTTTTAATTAGAGATAAATTGCCTTAAACAATGCTTTAATTTAAATCTCTGAGGAAAATAGCAAAAGATTTTTTTTTTCCAAAGGTATGTGTAGATGAAAACATAACTGCCTTTACTTATAACTTATAAGTACTACATAACTTTACATAACCAAGATCCTTAGTTTAATAATTACACAAAAGGAATCTTGATATTCAAACCAGACTAATTATCCGTCACTCCCCCGTTTTAAGGTCCTAACTTGGCAGTGAACTCCAAATTATAAGCATACCTGAAACAAAACATTACATGAGTGTAAGCTATAAAGGCTTAGTGAATGACCACATAACACACATATAACCAATTTGAATAACCACTTTTATTTTGTTCTAATGCTATAACCCAATAGGAATTGTGAAACTCTCGCAATCCTGGACCCGCCACAGTCCAATTAACCCACCACAGTTATTAGGGACCACCACATCCCTTTATTAGGCCCAAGTACACAAACCTTTAAGTTGAACTAACAGGACCACCGCATCCCGTAGGACCCACCACGGTCCTTAACAATAGATAAAGGACTCACTAGTCCATATCATTATATAACATCGCTTAACATTTTCAATTATATGCATATGTTTCATAAATACAACATCACTCCCATAAACATTTTGACACACATGTGTTTAACTACACATTTCCATATGAAATTATAAGCATTTATATTTCATAAGGAAGGTCACTCACCTTGGATTTAGTGCTAAGATTAATACCAACTACTTCCTTGGTATGGTAGTATTAGTTGCTTCCCCACCTAACAAGTCAATGTCGTTAGTATTTGAATACACTGATTACCATCAAACCCATTAATACATCACATCATTTGATCAATCAGAAATAATTAAGGAGGAATTAAATATGACACTCCATATTTCTATAAAACCCAATTAATTAGGGTTCTTACACAATTTACCGAATTTCATTACGAATTTGATAGACAAAGTTATGCCCATTTTATTACAGCCTTTTCCAAATCATTTCTCAAGAAAAACAACAACATAACTTCAACTTCATGAAATTCTCATAATTTTTGTACAACATAACTTTCCATGATATTCCATACAATATTAGTAAACACATTCAATAATACAAATTTAATGTTTCATAATTTTTAGTGCTCATTTTCTATGTCGAGCAAAACGTCAAACACCTGGTATGCATTCTTGCTCCTTTAGGGCAGATTTTAAACCAAGACTTCAAACTATCACCAAGGGTTCGATTCCTTGGTCTTTTTACACAATTTTCGGATATGTTATACATGTATGAGTGTATTTCACTCTCCAACTTGAATCACTCAATTCCAATAAGTATTCCATGATTTATGCCATTTTTAGTATAACTAAGTCAAAATACAACATTAAGGCATAACTTAACATTTTTAAGCATACATAACCTTGACCTTGAGTATAATTCATGGAAACATATAATAAACATGTTTTAGCAGAAATATGCATCAAAATCATGAATTTTCTAAATCAAAATGCTTTACGAAAAGATGATGTAAATTTAGGACTTTAAAGTATGCATTTACGATCCTAGCTCCAGTTCTAACTTATGTTCTTAAACCATCCTTGTTCCAACACAATTCAGCAATATGGGTATCATTAAAATATATATCCAAATCAAAAATAAAAACATGATAAGTATATAACTCATCCATGTGACCAACTTTAATTAAGATGTAATTACCTTACGAGGATTCCTTGATTTATGGAAAATTTCCAAAGATTTATTCCTTAACTTTCTTCTCTTTCTCTCTCTTTAGGCAAAACTCTTGTTCATGGCTGCATTTGCTGAACAAAGGAGTTGTTTTATACAGCTTAAGTCGGCCAAACCATCACCCACCCTTTAACCAATCAAAAAATAGCACATGGCGTGCTAATAAGACAATTGTCACTTAAGGGATGGACATATTTGCCCTTGTTTCGTACTTTCGGTATAACTTCTTGTACGAGTCTCCATTTAACCCACCTTTTATTGTGTTATAATATTAATTCATATATATACAACTTTCATAATTTATGTTTTCCCAAAATCATAAACTAATACGCCCAATTTGGGCATCGAACAGGAGAGTACCAATTTACCAAAAATCTCAAAATTTTCACATTTGGCAATCAAACATTGCCAATTTCGTATCAACAACCTTATTTACTTTTATAAACATAATAATGCATTAAAAACATAATTTATGATGCATTAATCGCATAACTAATCATATATTCTAAACATGGTATCCCCGATCATAAGCTCAATTAACACCTAATGTAAACAACACATATATCACATGAGCGTGCATCCCCTAAACATGATAATTAACATGTTTAACACACATAACCAATCTATAACTTATAACTCCTAAGTTATAATTAATCATGTAATTAACCTTCCTAATCATGTTTTAGGGCCTTACAATTCTACCCCTCTTATAAAAATTTCGTCCTTGAAATTTAACGCATAAGAAACTTACCAAATAGATGAGGATATTGCTTCTTCATGTTATCCTCCCCTTCCCAAGTGCCATACTCCACATTTCGATTTCTCCACATCACTTTAACTAGTGAAATGGTTTTACTACGTAACACTTGATCCTTTCGATCTACAATAGCAATTGGTTCCTCCACATAGGTTAAGTCATCTTGAAGCTCTATCGGTTGTGAGATAAACAGATGTGAAGGATCGGGCACATACTTACGTAACATGGATATATGAAAAACATCGTGTATTTGGGACAATTCTGGTGGTAACGCCAATTTATAAGCTACGGCTCCAACCCGTTTCACTATCTCATAAGGGCCAATGTACCTGGGACTTAACTTCCCCTTCTTCCCGAATCTCATAACCCCTCTCCAAGGAGAAACACGTAGGAATACTCGATCACCTTCCTAAAATTTCAATTCTTTCCTTCGGTTGTCTGCATAACTTTTCAGTCTACTTTGCGCCACCTTTAAGTGATTATGGATAACATTTATCTTTTCAGTAGTCTGTTGTACAATTTCTGGCCCAAGAAGTTTTCGTTCTCCCACTTCAGTCCAACACACTAGAGTTCTACATTTTCTCTCATACAAAGCTTCATAAGGAGCAATCTCAATACTCGAATGATAGCTATTATTATAAGCAAACTCTATTAGGGACAAGTGTTCATCCCAACTCCCCTTGAACTCCAACACACAGATTCGTAAAATGTCTTCAAGTGTTTGGATCGTTCTTTCTGACTGCCCATCAGTTTGAGGATAAAAAGTTGTACTAAATTTCAATTTAGTCCCCAAAGCTTGTTGTAAACTAGGCCAAAAGTGAGAAGTAAACTTAGGATCTCGATCAGAAATAATTGAAACAAGTGCACCATGCAATCTGATAATCTCATCCACATATAATTTGGCATATCTATCCATCGAGCAAGTAGTTTTAACAGGAAGAAAATGTGCAGACTTAGTCAACCTATCAACGACAACCCAAATAGAATCAAACCCTCGTGATGATTTTGGTAAACCTATAACAAAATATGTACTAACATGCTCCCATTTCCACTCAGGAATAGGTAAGGGATGTAGTAAACCACTTGGCTTCTGATGCTCCACCTTCACCTGTTGGCAAACTAGACATCTAGCAACAAAATCTGCAATGTCGTGTTTCATTCCCGGCCACCAATAACATTGTTTCAAATCTCTATACAGCTTCGTGCTCCCTGGATGCATAGCATATAAAGAACAGTGGGCTTCCTCTAAAATTGTTCTTCTTAAATCTGGCACATTAGGTACACACAAACGGTTTCCGTACATAACAATGTCATCATCCTGAATAGAAAATTCATTTGCTTTACACTTTTTCATATCATCTCTAACTTTCTCCAATGCTGTATCTCCTGCCTGTGCTTGTTTTATCCAATCTATCAACGTGGGTCTAACATTTAAATGTGCCATTATTCCATAAGACTCATTCAAAGTTAATTCCAACCCCATTAATGCTAACTCTCTCAGCAGGTCAACTCGAATGCAATAAATACAAGATATTATGCCTAGAGATTTTCTACTCAAAGCATCAGCAACAACATTAGCTTTACCTGGATAGTGATGTATTGTGCAATCATAATCTTTTATAAGTTCCATCCACCTTCTTTGCCTCAAGTTCAAGTCTTTTTGTGTAAACAAGTATTTTAAGCTTTGATGGTCAGTAAAAATTTCACAACTAACACCATATAAGTAGTGTCTCCAGATCTTTAATGCAAAAACTACTGCAGCTAACTCGAGATCATGAGTAGGGTAGTTGCGTTCATGTATCTTTAACTTTCGAGAAGCAAAAGCAATTACCTTTTCATCCTACATTAATACACATCCAAGTCCTTGATACGAAGCATGACTATAAATAACTAAACCTTCTGTACCTGTTGGGATAGTCAATAATGGAGCTGATGTCAACTTACGCTTTAAATTTTCAAAGCTTTTATCACAATCACCACTCCACACAAACTTGTTCTCCTTTCTGGTAAGCTTAGTCAATGGCAATGCAATAGAAGAAAACCCCGGTATAAACCTCCTGTAATAGCCCGCCAATCGCAAAAAGCTACGTACCTCTGTCACACTAGTTGGTCTTTCCCAATTCATTAATGCTTCTACCTTCTTGGGATCTACACAAATACCATCAGCAGAAATAACATGCCCCAAAAATACTACCTTGTCTAGCCAAAATTCACATTTAGAATATTTAGCATACAACTGCTTCTCTCGCAAGGTCTGTAAAATAATACACAGGTGGCATTCATGCTCATCCCTACTACGAGAATATATCAAAATATCATCAATGAAGACAATAACAAAAGAATCCACATATGGGTGAAATATACGGTTCATCAAATCCATGAATACAGCTGGTGCATTTGTTAACCCAAATGGCATGACAAGAAATTCATAATGTCCATACCTGGAACGAAAAGCAGTTTTTGAAATGTCACAATCTCTTACTTTCAATTGATGATATCCGGATCTGAGATCGATCTTGGAAAACACTTTGGCTCCTTGCAACTGATCGAACAAGTCATCAATGCGGGGTAGTGGGTATTTGTTACGGATAGTCACCTTATTCAATTGACGATAATCGATGCACAACCTCATGGTTCCATCTTTCTTCTTCACAAACAATACTGCGGCTCCCCACGGTGATACACTAGGCCTTATAAAACCACAATCTAACAAATCTTGCAACTGTATTTTTAGCTCCTTTAATTCTGCAGGTGCCATGCGATATGGTGCAATAGATATCGGTGCGGTGCCTGGTACCAACTCAATCGCAAATTCTACCTCACGATCTGGTGCTAACCCTGTGAGTTCTTCTGGGAAGATATCTGCAAACTCATTAACTACTGGTATATCTGATAATTTTCCAGCCTCTTGTCTTATGTCCACCACATGGGCAAGATAACCCTCACATTCTTTCCTTAGCAGTTCATAACATTTTGTAGCAGAAATCAAACAAGTTGGAGTGACATTTCGTTCCCCAATAAATTTAAATTCAGGTTCACCCGGTAACTAAAACACTACCTCCTTTTTAAAGCAATCCAAACATACATGATATGAAGCTAACCAATCCATACCCAGTATTACATCAAAGTCGCGCATATTGAGAGGTAATAAATCAACTAGTAATTCTTTTTCACCCACTCGCACCACACACTCCCTATATACCCTCTCAATAAAAACCAACCTCCCACTGGAGTAACAATAGCTAAACCAGAATCTAATGATGATAATGGTTTATTAAGATGCAACAGATAAAGCAAAGACACAAAAGAATGTGTAGAACCTGGATTTATCAACACATAATCATCTTTATCACCAATAGGAAGTGTACCTGCCACTACGTTAGGCATAGCTTGTGCATCTTGTTGCGTCAGTGCAAACACTCTACCTTGGCCTTGGTTTTGAGACACGCCTCCTCTACCTCCCCTATGTACTTTCGGTGTAGAAATCCTATTTCCTACTGTCACACTCCCAACTGAAGTTGTAGCTCCCATCGCTGGACAATTCTTTCTTAAGTGCCCCGGTTGATGATAATGGAAACATAAAGGTGTCGTCTCAGCTATTGTACACTCCCGAGACATGTGCCCTTGACCACCACATCTATAACAAAATATGGCCCTCGATCCCATCACAGATGCATTTTCTGACCGATTCATCCCAGTCCTTCCACCTCGAGCTTGAAATCTTCCACGTGCATTTCTATTATTTTTAAATTCTTGGCCCTTAGGCACTCTTTGTGATACACTCTGAGTTGAGGTTCCCGCCTCCCATCCATATGATCTTATACGATCATGTCTAGCTTTCTTCGAGTGTTCAACTTGCATTTCTTTTATTGACTTTTCTGACACCATGGCCCTATCCATCAAGTCCACATAATCCGTGATCTTCATATTAGCAACCTTGCTTTTTATATCTACACTCAGCCCGGTTTGAAACCGATCACATTTACTTTCTTCCGTCCTCACCAAGTCAGGTGCAAATCTAGATAAGGATAGAAATAAAGCTTCATACTCTTCCACTGTTCGATTCCCCTGTTTCAACGTGATAAATTCTTCCTCTTTCTCCTTCCTATAAAGCCTTGGGAAATATTTTTCAAAGAACACTTTCACAAACCTTTCCCATGTAATTCGTGGAGGATTTATTGGCACCACTCCCCCCATTGTAGTAAGTAATCTTTCTGTTGCGTCCCACCATAACTTTGCATCATCCTCTAACCTAAAGGTTGCTAACAAAACCTTTTGTTCATCTCGCACTTCCATCACCCTGAATATTGTTTCCATCTTTCTAATCCACCCCTCTGCCACTAATGGATCAGTAGTCCCAGTAAATGCTGGCGGATTTAACTTCATGAACCCCTCATGCAATTTGTCCCTATCCCCACCATGTTCTCCACCTCTTGCTTGTTCCATAAGTTGTGCCACAGCACGTAATATTCTTCCCACGTCATCAATAGGTTGTTGTTGCACCTCTGGTTCCTCCACTTGAACATATTTATGTCCTTGCTGACTATTAGGAACATAAGATGCCTCACCCTCTACTCCATCATGCGGCTCGCGTGGATCCATCACTCACTGCAATATAATTAACTTAAACAAAATACAATAGTAGCAGTTTAATATTAACATTGTTAGTCAAAATCCAAACACATAGAAAACTCATGTTCTAGTGTCCACTGCCAATCTAGACCCTCACACCCTGTCCAGAACCTAATAACCACGCTCTGATACCAAGTTGTCGAGCCCCGAATTAATTAAGTTAAACTCATCCTTTTAATTAGAGATAAATTGCCTTAAACAATGCTTTAATTTAAATCTCTGAGGAAAATAGCATAAGATTTTTTTTCCAAAGGTATGTGTAGATGAAAACATAACTGCCTTTACTTATAACTTATAAGTACTACATAACTTTACATAACCAAGATCCTTAGTTTAATAATTACACAAAAGGAATCTTGATATTCAAACCATACTAATTATCCATCACTCCCCCGTTTTAAGGTCCTAACTTGGCAGTGAACTCCAAATTATAAGCATACCTGAAACAAAACATTACAGGAGTGTAAGCTATAAAGGCTTAGTGAATGACCACATAACACACATATAACCAATTTGAATAACCACTTTTATTTTGTTCTAATTCTATAACCCAACAGGAAT
Organism: Sambucus nigra; assembly: GCA_949130495.1. Taxonomy (NCBI): domain Eukaryota; kingdom Viridiplantae; phylum Streptophyta; class Magnoliopsida; order Dipsacales; family Adoxaceae; genus Sambucus; species Sambucus nigra. The sequence goes on along the minus strand of OX422209.1, from coordinate 313,095,045 downwards.
TGTGAAACTCTCGCAAGCCTGGACCCGCCACAGTTCAATTAACCCACCATAGTTATTAGGGACCACCACATCCCTTTATTAGGCCCGAGTACACAAACCTTTAAATTGGATTAACTGGACCACCACATCCCGTAGGACCCACCACAGTCCTTAACATTAGATAAAGGACTCACTAGTCCATATCATTATATAACATCGCTTAACATTTTCAATCATATGCATATGTTTCATAAATACAACATCACTCCCATAAACATTTTCACACACATGTATTTAACTACACATTTCCATATGAAATTATAAGAATTTATATTTCATAAGGAAGGTCACTCAGCTTGGATTTAGTGCAAATATTAATACCAACTACTTCCTTGGTATGGTAGTATTAGCTGCTTCCCCACCTAACAAGTCAATGTCGTTAGTATTTGAATACACTGATTAACATCAAACCCAGTAATACATCACATCATTTGATCAATCAGAAATAACTAAGGAGGAATTAAATATGACACTTCACATTTATATAACACCCAATTAATTAGGGTTCTAACACAATTTACAGAATTTAATTACGAATTTGCTAGACAAAGTTATGCCCATTTTATTACAGCCTTTTCCAAATCATTTCTCAAGAAAAACAACAACATAATTTCAACTTCATGAAATTCTCATAATTTTTTTACAACATAACTTTCCATGATATTCCATAAAATATCAGTAAACACATTCAATAATACAAATTTAATGTTTCATAATTTTTAGGGCTCATTTTCTATGTCGAGCAAAACGTCAAACACCTAGTATGCATTCTTGCTCCTTTAGGGCAGATTTTAAACCAAGACTTCAAACAATCACCAAGGGTTCATTTCTTGGTATTTTTACACATTTTTCGGATATGTTATACATGTATGAGTTTATTTTACTCTCCAACTTGAATCACTCAATTCCAATAAGTATTCCATGATTTATGCCATTTTTAGTATAACTAGGTCAAAATACAACATTAAGGCATAACTTAACATTTTTAAGCATACATAACCTTGACCTTGAGTATAATTCATGGAAACATATAATAAACATGTTTTAGCAGAAATATGCATCAAAATCATGAATTTTCTAAATCAAAATTCTTTACGAAAAGATGATGTAAATTTAGGACTTTAAAGTATGCATTTACGATCCTAGCTTCAGTTCTAACTTATGTTCTTAAACCATCCTTGTTCCAACACAATTCAGCAATATGGGTATCATTAAAATATATATCCAAATCAAAAATAAAAACATGATAAGTATATAACTCATCCATGTGACCAACTTTAATTAAGATGTAATTACCTTACGAGGATTCCTTGATTTATGGAAAATTTCCAAAGATTTATTCCTTAACTTTCTTCTCTTTCTCTCTCTTTAGGCAAAACTCTTGTTCATGGCTGAATTTTCTGAACAAAGTTGTTTTTTTATACATCTTAAGTCGCCCAAACCATCACCCACCCTTTAACCGATCAAAAAATAGCACATGGTGTGCTAATAAGACAATTGTCACTTAAGGGATGGACATACTTGCCCTTGTTTCGTACTTTCGGTATAACTTCTTGTACGAGTCTCCATTTAACCCTCCGTTTGTTGTGTTATAATATTAATTCATATATATACAACTTTCATAATTTATGTTTTCCCAAAATCATAAACTAATATGCCTAATTTGGGCATCGAACAGGAAAGTAGCAATTTACCGAAAATCTCAAAACTTTCACATTTGGCAACCAAACATTGCCAATTTCGTATCAACAACCTTATTTACTTTTATAAACATAATAATGCATTAAAAACATAATTTATGATGCATTAATCGCATAACTAATCATATGTTCTAAACATGGTATCCCCGATCATAAGCTCAATTAACACCTAATGTAAACAACACATATATCACATGAGCGTGCATCCCCTAAACATGATAATTAACATGTTTAACACACATAACCAATCTATAACTTATAACTCCTAAGTTATAATTAATCATGTAATTAACCTTCCTAATCATGTTTTAGGGCCTTACAGTTATTTATCTTGAAAGGTCTACTCCCTTCCATCTTTGAGATTGATTTATAACCTGAATCGTGTGCCTCCTTCATTATGAAAGGTACCTCAAAATTTGTGCAAATTTAGGAAATAGGAGCACTCGAATGTGCTTCACAATTTCCTTCAAAGCTATATCTCCTTCTGCGAACTTCCTTGGTGTTACCAAGTTTTCATATGCCCTGAAGAGATGTTTCTTATACAGTTGGAAGTTTTGTATTGCATTGTCCCCGTGTTAATCCAGTGCTTTCAACTATACGTGACTACTTGAGGAAGCATACTACTTTGTAAGGCATATCAGGCTGAGAAAACTTCCATCTCTACTGAAAGAATTACTTTAGCACCAAATACTAGAAATAACGAAGTATATCCTGTTGTCTTCCTCTTTGTTGTTTGACATTACCACAAAACTAGAGGAATCTTATCATCCCACGAACTGAAAAAGTCTTCCATGGTATTGGTTAAGATATTGACCAAGGTCTTTTTAGTTTCTTCAGCCTAGCCATTGCATTTGGGATATGTAACCATTGAGGTATGATGGATAATGAATTACTTATCTTTGAGCATGGTTACTTATTTATTGAAAAATGGAGTTATGTTATCAGAAAGGATAACCTTTGGAATACTACATCGATAAATTTTGTACTCTCTAATGAATTTAGCCACCAGACCTGTTATTTCTCTCTTTAGTGGTATTTCCTCAACCCATTTTGTGAAGCACTACATTCCCACCAGTATCCAAATCTTTCCTCTAGAAGATGGGTGTATTTCCCCTACCAGGTCAAATGCCCAAGTGTGGAAAGGGTAAGGAGTGTCCAAAGAGTGTAAGTCCATCGAGGGAGCATTGATCATGTTTCAATAAAGTTTGCATGCCTTGCACTTGCGAACGAACTCAGCAGAATCTTTCTCCATGGTTGGCCAATAATAATGCAAGGTCATTAATTCGTCATATATGTTTGCCCCTCCAATACAAGATGGTTCTTAAGCTTACTTCATAACTTCTTATCCTTTCTCCTTTGTGATGCATTGTAAATGCCTATTTAAGTATTCTCTATTATAGAGATGCTCCTCTTGAACATAGAAATGTGAATCCCTTATCTTGAGTCTTACTGCATCCATTTTCTCCAAAATAATAACTCCGTCTTTGATAAAATCAATGTAAGTCTCCCTCCAATCTGTGTGAGCTTCAATGAAGTGACATTTAGCTTCCTGAAAAAGTTGACATTTATCGCACCTTCGTTATAACTCTGTTGCATCCTGCTTTATTATTGGCTATAAGTATCCCTCTCTTTCGATGCTTCCATACAGAGGGATCTCAATTATCTCGGAGTGTTAATCATATATCATCTTCAATTTGCGTTATGCTTCCTCTAATCTGATACATCTTGATAGACATCCTCCCAAATTCTTGAAGTATAGGCTTCCTTAGCTCGTAAAGTACTATGTCAATTCTCTGAGTTCCATCTTCCCTTTTCTAGACTCTAACTGCTTCCTAATATAATTTCTACAATCTGAATCGTCTTTCATCGATGAGATCGAGTGTACTACCGTGGGAGTTATTCTTCGTTGTATCACCACCGAAGTTGTGTCGCTTTTCATGGCCACTTTCTGAGTAACGGTAAAATAAGCATCATTATGCTTGTTCATCTTTCAAGGACGCCTCCTTATCTTGTCCTGATGGAACTGGTTGATCAAATATTGGATGATTATTCATTATGGCACTAGGCTGAGATGCTTCAATGCGTATTCCCCATTCACTTACTGGACCACCAAGTTCTATTCACCTTTGATGCACAGTGAATGGATGCCCCATCAAGGGCCTCTGGCAATCACAACACTAATGCCTCATACTCTACTTCATTATTGGAGCAAGGAAAATCTAACTTGTAGGAAAGGAAAATCCCTTCATTCCCTTTTGAAATAATAACTCCTTCTCCCCCCTTTTTTCCTGCTGAAGAGCCATCAAATTCTATAGTCCATTCCTTAAAGTTTGCATCCGAGAAATTGTCCTTCTAATCATCTCTCGGAACGCTCTCATAAAGGTGTCTCAAACAATCTTGACAGAAATATTTCCAATAAGTCTACATACACCTAACGCTTGATTGCTCAAGGGATTATGCACCTCAAGTCATATTTTGATAGGATAATAAACCACCTAGAAGCTCTTCTAATCAAAACAGTTTTTTGCAACAAAAACTTATTTGATTCACATATTGTGACGATATGAATTATGGAAGATAGCATGTAATGTCTATGTTTTTGCCTACAAATACCAAGTCTAAATAATGCATTTCCACACTTGTGAATCTTTCCTCAGTTCCATGTATGATCTTAGTTAGGTAGTAAAGTGGCCTTTCTTGCCCATCAATTTCTGATGTCAATAGAGCTCCAACAGACCAGGTGGTAGAGGTGAGATAGTGCTGCAATAGTATCCCTGCCTTATGAGGAATAATTATTTGTGGGGAAGTGAGCAGCTTCTTCGACTTGTTTAGGGATTCTTGGTGACCGTCCTCCCATTTTAACTTTATGCCCTTTCACAGGAAATCCATAAGTGGATGAGTTATCTCAGCTAGTCCTTTCACAAATATCTTGACATAAGAGACTTTTCCAAGGAAACTCTTAAGCTCCTTCATCGTTCTTAAACATGGCATCTCTACGATCGCTCGATATTTGTTCTGGTCCAACTGTACTCCTTATCGATCCACCATTAAGCCCAAAAACTTCTCACTTGTTACCCCTAAAGCACAATTAAGTGGATTTATCTTTAGTCCATATTTCATGTATCGAATGAACACCTTCCTCAAGTCATCCAGATAGGAATCTTCTTTCTTCGACTTTATGGAAAAATCAACCACATAAAATTCCAAGAGTTTATGAAAGAAGTCATGTAAAATGGCCATTATGGTTCTCTGGTATGTCGCTCTAGCATTCTTTAACCCGAAAGCCATTACTTTGTACATAAAATTTCCTAATGGTGTTCTGAAAGCTATTTTCTTCGCAACTATTATATCCATCTTAATTTGTTTGTATCCCACGTACCCATCCATGAAGCTATACATTTCATGCCTAGTAGTTACATCGATTAAGCTATCAATGAAGGGCAAGGGGAACTTATATTTTAGGAAAGCTCTATTTAGGTCTCTGAAGTCCACGTAGATCCGTATATGGCCTTTGTCCTTCTTCCCCACTGGGACAATGCTAGAAAACCAAAGTTGGTGATGGATCGATTTGATGAACCTCATCTTTAATAACCATTGGAACTCCTCCTTAATCCTCAGATCTAACAATGGATTGTATGTTCTTATATCTTGCTTCATCGGTATGGCTGTAGTAATAACGTTTAGTTTATGTAAACTTACCTCCTCATCCAACCCCTATATTTTGGTGTACTTCAATGCAAAGGTGTCTTCGTATTCCTAAATCAGCTCAATCAAGTCCCTTATTTTCTCCATCATTAGATCTTTTAAACTAAGGATGGGACTTGCTTATTCTCCTTATTTGGCTTGATCAAGATGCTCTAGTTCTTCCACCTGCGACTTTGGGTGATTCGTCATGTATTTTGGCTCATCCTCCACTTCCTCCAAAAATTCCTGGATATTGGAGTTGTCTATCACCATGCATTGCCCTTGATTATCCACCAAAAAACACTCATACTATGGGTCAAACTCCCCGCCAGCCTCTTCACCATCTCCTTTGACTACCCCTCACACCTTCAAAGGCGATAGATAACCCTTCCATTCTCTGTTATCACCTTTTTTCACTGTTGATTGATCGATGAAACTACCTTTCATTTTCTGTCACTTGAAGCTTCTGCTAGCATTTCTTTTAAAAACCTGCTCATCACACTTTGTTGTTTAACCTCATGCTCCATCGGATCAATTCTAGGCCTCATCCTCTCTCTCAATTGCTTAGAGATATTATGAGGCCTAGGACTTGTACTTTAGACTTCCTTATCTCCTTCACTCCTTCTTGCTCCTTTGTTATTTTGACCATTCATATGCCCCATTCTTTCTCTGATAGAGGGTACTCTTACCCCCTCAATATTTCTCGCTAGGACTCTTACATCTTCCTCCAACTCTGTATAGAATGCAACTTCCAACAATGAGCATTTTTTTTATTATAAAAGGCTTATTGGTTTCCCTTATAATGATCTTAGTCCCTTTCACATTTGCTTTGGAGAATTAGTGATACATCGTAGGGACTAGGACATGGTTGTCCATCCACACTCTTCCTATCAAGAGATGGTAGGAAGTAGGACTCTCAATCACATGGAAATTGATATGTGAAGTGAGATTCCACATAACTATCCCTACGTTCCCATACCCAATCGATTTGGAAGACTATTTGTCATAGCCAGAGATCACGAATGGAATTGATATCAATATTGCCTCGGAGATGCTAGATTCATAGAAAGATATGGTAGTCATGATGTTTAGAGAACCTCTCATATCCATAAGTGCTCTCTCAAAACTCACCCCATTAATCCTTGTCGTTAAATATAGGGGTCTATTATGAAGGAACCTCAAACCTCTATCAGCATCTGGGAATGTCACTTCGGATAAAATTTTCCTCACTAGCCTAACCATAGGCCCCATCCACCTCACCGATGTAACTGCATTATTTTGTGCAATGTCCAGAATCACCTGAGTTATCTCCAGCCTACTCTCTTTGGGCATTCCCACCTGGTCAAAGAACCATGTGAACTTGGGTGACTGTGACACAACCTGGTACTCAATCCCTTGCTATATCTCCTCATTGTCAATGTTGTACACTTATTCCATATCCCTCGTGCTTGCTTCATCGTAATCTATCACAGCGTTAGCCATCCCCCTTCTGCAATCCTTTAAGGCTTCCTTAAACTCCTCATGTTCTAATGTTAACTTTGTTGCTTCCCTCTTAATCCTTTTATCATACACCACAACTATGTTTTCTCTATGTTTAGGTAATGGGTCGTTGTTGATGTTCCCTTGAGGAATATGTAAAGTCCATACCTTTATATGTTTGTTAATGATCTTCCTCAGCGTGAACCATGACCCCATTTGATGATCGATCTTCCAATGGACTTCGCAATGTATTGGGTTTTCCCTCACTTCTGCTTATGGCTCCGTCGCTCGAGTGTCTTTGGGTGCATAGAACACCCCCCCCATGTAACTTGACATTGTAGAAACTAACTTCCTCCTCAATGGTGCAATGTAGTGGTGGTGGATCCTCCCTATCTCTACCTAATTTCCTTTTTTTGTCCTTCTTTGGCTATTTACCCTATCATTCTCCCCCATCTGCATAACCCACTCATGAGGGTTGGACATGTACTACAATGGGATTTACGGGATGCCTGAACATCATAGGCACCACGATTGGGTTTGGTTATACCACCAATAAGATGTTCCTCACATCTTTTAAAAAAAGCCACGACAGTCCATTCATGCATTTTGTTTATAAGGTGAAATATTTACTCCGAAAGTAAGCCACCAGCACAAATTTGAAGTAGCTTAGACTACTTGGCCTCCTACCTCACATCGAGGTACCTTTCAATGAATCTATGGACATAATACACCACCTCTTCTACTGGTCATTACTTCTCCCTACACAGATGCGTCAATGTAAATTCATCTTCTACCAAAAATAACTTCTGGACAAAAATGAAGTGCATCTCATCCAATGAAACTCATCGGCACTAGGTGGGAGTACCATGTGTATGCTTTATCGACGAGAAAATTAGAAAACTCTCTCAATCTTAACTTTTTATTATTTAAATGGGACCCTAAATTCTCTATAGACCTCTTGATATGCTCCTTCAGATTTCCTCCCTACCCTGTGTATTTCTCGAAGATAGGAGTAATGTAATCCTTTGGGTAAGGTTCCTCATTATACACCTCTGGATAACGAGTAAGGAAATCATCATATACTGATGTTACCTTGCTAGCTGATGGTGAGGAGGATACTATCATCTTCAGAATTTCTTTTTGCATGTCCTTCCTTAATTTTTCTATGGAAGATGAAGGGGTTTTCTCAGTCGTTGGTGAAATGGGCTGAGGGACCACAGGTGGAACACCGATCACACTTGGGTCACCCCCATTGGGATAGGGTTAGGGACCGTGTTTGTTGGAGTTGCACTCGATGAGGCTATCAGATTCGCTACTGGATTGACAAAAGAACTGGGGTTTATTCCTCCCCCAAAAGTCATTGCATCTACTGGAGTCTACAAAAACTAAAACAAATTCCCTTCAGAGGGGCCATCTATGCTTGCCCCATCACAGTGCTAGGGGAAGCCTATGTGACAGTTTGGATTCCTATTGTTGTTTGAACTTGGGGGACCTCCACCCCAGGTATCCCATCTCTAGAAGCATCAATCGCCCATCCCAGTTATTACTCATTTCGCTGAATAGTATTGAAGTCAAGGGTACGATTAACATTATCTTGTGCCATACTTTTAGAAGAATGCCTCCTTAGCCTAATTGCCAAATGTAGGTGGGTAGTCCCCTCGAAGATTGGGAGTATAGTAATAAAAACAGAGGTGTAACCCCTATAGATATGGTGATTATCCAGTAAACCAAATACTCTTAAAAATGAAAAATGGACACCTAATATTGTATATAATAAGCACTTACGCCAGACTCGCAAATCTTTCGTGCATAACTAAAATGATAATAATGGAAACTCAAAAATAACTCGTTCAAAGGGAAAGGGAAGTACGCACCTTAGATACACCTTGGCAGACAGACAACACACCAACAACCCCTGGTATCTCTCTAGTTAGCTATTAAAATCTTCACAATAAATGATATTGGTGGGTCAGTAAGCTCTAATTTTCAATAACTCTCTTCCTTTCAATCTATTCCCTCTCTCTCTGAAAATAACTTTATTTTTTCAGAAGCAATTGGGGCCAATAAATATCCCCCACACCTAACCTGAGATGTCTCAGTCCTCCTGCGTGTGAAAGACATCCCTCTCACATTTTAAGTCACAAACATTAAATTATTGATGCGTCAGCACACCCTACGTCATAGTCATTAAATGCCTGTATATGCCTTTTGCATATAAATTGCGCGTTAGAGAACTGACACAAAAGTGGTGTCTCACCAACCCTATGATAGCCCCGGTACAATAGTGGTTCTCTCATGTTCGAATTTGATAGTGGGTAGGTGTCTAATGACATCACCTAAAATAGATGTGACATTTGGTAAGGGCTGTTTGGATCAATGCACAATATACTATAGAAATCAAGCTTGATCCACACAATCTTCCATGATAAAGGGTCTCTCGGTGTTTTACCAGGTTTATATAAGATGGTAACGACAAGCCTTAATGCTGCCTCAATTCTTAATCCTCCAAATCAAGTTCCTCTTAAGTTCCCACAACAAGGTCATTTGATAGCACATGTAAGCTCTCCCAAGCCCTATCACGCCTGATCTCTCGCAAGTACGGTTTGATATTATACTTAATATTACAATTGTTTCAAAATTACATCCAATGTATTTAAAATATAGAATTTGACTATGTAAAATGTAAGGTGAAGAAGAGCTCTCTAGGCAAGTTTCCTCGTCGAGCTGCCTCGTTGAGTTGCCTCACTGTCTTCATGCTGCTTCCTTATCTTGAGACGCTTTTGTAAATTAGGTAAGCTCTCTCTAATGTAGAGACTACCTTAAATTCCCCTACACTAATGAATACTAGAAAGCACAAAATGAGAAAATAGGATTCGAATTCTAGGATTGGATCTGGATGCGTACGTAGCCCAAAGGGAATCAAAGTCCACGTGGTTAGATAACACACAAGGGTGGGGTTTTACCCATAAATCCTAATTTAGGAGTTCTTTTCATTTTCTTTTTAGAAATTTCGCACAAGTCTAGAAAGTTTGGAAATGAGGAAATCCAAATTAGGGTGTCTAAGAAAAAAAACTCATTTTGGCTTTTAAGATTTATGCATACTAAATGATAAAAATAAGATTACTTTTGATGTTAGAGAAAGAAATAAAGACATATAAAAAAAGTAGAGAAATGTAAACAACTACTAGTAATTAAGTGAGTTGTAAATAGATAAGGGTAGACCTTCTTGAGAACTATAATTCTGATTTTGCTATGGTAGGGGGCTGATTTTAGTATGGTTGGATGGTGGAGATATAAGGAACTAAAGTAGGTTGGATAGTTGAGGAGGGTGATGCAAGGGAATGTTAAGAATGAGTTCACTCCTTAAATAGTAAAAGAATTGGGTTTTAAGGGGTGCCAATTGGCTTTTCTCTTGGCCTAACTACTGGCATAGATTTTGCCTTGCTAGCTGTTATATGTAAAAATTACTCTCCTATGTGGACATGTGAAAAATAGACACACGTTCTCATACGTGTCCAATCAACTATCTTGATCCGCATCAGAGGCACCTAGTCAGCTGAGAGGTTGACTAACTGCCAAAATATGAACTACCATGAATAGAAAATGTTACTCGGATGAAACAACGTCGAACATTGAATGTCAATAGTCTCATTTATTATACACAGAAAATCCCTGGAGAGATAAAGGCATTACATATCTAGGGCTTCGGACCACTATAATTATATAATATCCCTTATCTCAAGGGGACGATTTAGTCAATCACAAGCACACCATACTGAGCTATTGTAACCACAAAAAATAATACCAACAGTTGATGTAAGCTTTTTACAGCTAAACCACTCTAAATATATTTGTCTCTTTTGTGTTTCTTTAGATTGATTTTGTTTATTTATGTATAATTATAAAAATTGGACCTGTTTCATTTTCCGACATCAATAGATTAATTGGCTCCATCTATGTGAACGACTAATTATCATCATTCGCTGCCTCCTTTGTTTCATTATTCATTCTCTCTTTTGAAGAATGACTAATGTTCCCAAAAACAACCTGGGGGCTATGGGTACCAACCCAGATCCATCTTCACCCCTTGGTGTGGCAGATCTTCAGGGAAAGTTGCTAAACATGGCTAGGGGACAAAAAATCGTGCAATTTTAAGTTAGGAAATTGGACCGTATGTTGCGAGATAAGTCCTCCAGCGAACTGTTCAGGAGGTATATGCCACCTTCGCTAACCAAGAATGAGTGAGGTCACCACTCTAGGTCTACTCATGATAGATCATAATGTCTTGGAGACACATTATCATTTCGATCAATTGATTATTATAATAACTGATCTTTCTCCAACGAGAGATCAAGTGTGTAGGAACGACTGAGTAAGGAGTCTAACTTTGATCATTTAGGTTACTGAGCAACTAGAGGTCATCAAGTGACCAAGAAGACTTCTTAATAAGAGATCTAGAGCTAAATTGAGGGGCGATGTGGATGCTAAGAAGACTTCTTAAGAATAGAGCTCAACACACGTGCATTATAAAGCCATAAAAGCTGCTTCATCCAAGGCCAATCCAGAGGAACATTCCTAGAAAGGATCTAAAAATAACTAGAACATCGGCTGGGAGAAATGGACAAAATAAAAAATCCTTTGCAAATAATATTTTTCAAAGGATCACATTTTATACAGGCTATTGTGGACTACCCCACGCCCTCCAAATTCAAGACACAAATTATTACTCCCATATATAATGGAAAGACTGATCCCGACCTCCTTATTCAATAGTATCAGGCTGTCATTGATATCTATTATGTCCCCGAACAAATGATTTGCAGATCTTTCTCTAGTTCCATCACAAGTCCACCCAAATATGGTATACCAATCTTCCTAGAGGAAACATCTCTAGTTTCCATTAGTTGGCTAAACTATTTATTAATAACCTTTGCTTTGGGTATAAGATGATAAAGAGTGCAACTCATCTCTAGACCGTGCGCCAAAAACCTAGAGAAAGTAATCCAGAGTATATAACACTCTTTAATAATGAAAAGCTAAAAGTGGTGGATTATGAAGATAAGACATCCATTACAACACTGATTAGTGGATTTCTGACCAAGGATCTATATTACGCTCTAGTAAAAAATCCACCCAAACTATGACAGAGCATATGGTTAAGGGAAGGAAGATTATGAATGCCAAGGAAGCAATTGATGGTATAGAAATTCCAAAGAAGAGGCAAAAAGTTAGAAGAGTTCGATTATGAAGGATGAAAAAGAAATAAGGTTGACAGAATTAACAAGTATGATGAATATACTCCTCGCACCAAATGTATCCATCACACATTGGAGGAAATCAGGGGTTGAAAATATCTAAATTGGCATGGGAAGCTAAATTCACCTCCTAACAGGAGAGATAAATTGATATAATGTGATTATCATAGAGATCATGGGCACACCACAAATAACTACATCGTCCTGATGAATGAAGTGGATAATCTTATTCGTAACAAAAAGTTTACTAAATTTGTTTATCGGAGTGGTAGTCAAGATTCCATAAAAATATCTGAGTCATCTGGTTGAGGAAAGGTTAACACAAAAAGGGAGCACAATAATAACTATGAGGGTGATCCTAACATGTTAAAGAAACCTGATGAACCTATAGTCGAAGTAGGGATGATTATTTGACTTTCATTTCATTGTAGGAGGTGTTGCTGGTGGAGGAGATGCATTTGCTGAAAGAAAAGCATATCTGAATGAAACTAAGGCTTGTCTACTATATGATAAATTGACATATCGGAATGCACATGGTTAGCCTAGGAAGGTTAACACGGACATATTGGTTATCGGGTTCTCTAAAGATAATTTGAGTGCAATGATTTATCCTCATTATGATACATTGGTCATCACTTGTAGGGTTCACTATGGTAGAGTGGCAAGAATTCTTGTTGATAATGGGAGTTCTGCTGACGCCATGTTCTATAACTATTTCCACAGCCTAGGGCTACGAGACAGCAATCTAGAACCTTATCACAAGCCTCTCATAGGGTTATCAAGATAAAGGGTGTATCCCTTGGGAACAATCAATATGGATGTGTTAATTTACACTTCAGGAAGCGGAAAGGAAAGGATACATTTCTTTGTAATTGAGAAAAACGTTACATTAGCTTACAAAATTATTCTTGGTATATTAGGAAATAAGAAGTTAGAAGCGGTACCATCTATTGTGCATCAGTGCATGAAGTTCCCCACCAATTATAGAGTTGGCATCGTTAATGCTAGCCAAATGAAATCTAGGGAATTCTACTCTACCTCAGTCGACCAATAAGAAGTACAAAGTGGCATAACTACTTCTTCTTCCTTGGGAAGATGAAGAGATAGTGAAGGTATAAGTTATGAAAGAAATAGAGACTGTCATACTTGATGATGAGAATCCAGAGATAATAACTCAAATTGGTTCAAGATTAAGACCTTCTCTCAAACATGAATTGATTACATTCCTTTGAGAGGAAAAATGTGTTCGCGTGGAGCATGACGATATGTAAGGGATTGCTACTAATTTTATTTTCCATAAGCTCGATATTTACAAGGATTCCAGGCTGATTAAGCAGAAATGTAGAGATTTAAGTCCTGTGAAGAATATGGTAATACAAGAAGAAGTGGCAAATATATAAAAGGCATGGTTTATTAAAGATGTACAATATCCCAACTAGTTGGCCAATGTAGTGATGGTAAAAAATAAGAACAATAAATGATGCATGTGTGTCGACTTCAATGACCTCAACATAGCATGCCCAAAAGATCATTTTCCTTTACCGAGGATTGATCAGTTGGTGGATGAAACTGCAAGTAATGAGTTGATTAGCTTCAACGATACTTATTCTGGTTATAACCATATTAAAATGATGCCAAAAGATATGGGAAACACTTCCTTCATCATTAGTCGAGAAACATATTGCTACAATATTATCCCCTTTGGGTTGAAAAATGCTAGAGAAACATATAAGAGGTTGGAAAATAATGTATTTAAAGACCAGATTCACAAAAAAATTGGAAGTATATATGTATGACATGATCACCAATGGCAAGGTTGAAGCCGACCATATTACGAATTTTTTTAGAACCTTTAATCAGTAGGAGAAATATCAAATGAAGATCAACCTGAAAAAATGTCTATTCAGGTTTCAAGAAGGAATGTTCTTGGGACATATTATGAATCAAAGACGAATTGAATCAAACCCTGAAAAAATAAAGGCTTTAATGCAGATGCAATCCTCGACTCGAAAGAAGGATTGCAAAAATAGATTGGAAGAGTGGAATCTCTAAATCTCTTTATTTCCTGAGCAACAGATAAATGTCTCATTTTTTTTAAAGTGACTAAAAAGATTTTTGAGTGGAATGATGAATGCTAGAGAGCTTTTCAGGAGTTGAAGATGTACATGGGATCTCCATCGCTCCTATCCCGACTAGTATTGGGAGAAAAATTGTATCTATACTTAGTTGTTTCACAATCCGCTACTATCTTGGCTTTTAGCCGACTTGATAGAGGAGTTCGAAAAGAGGTATACTACAATAGCAGGGCATCTTAAGGAGCAGAGATCAGATAACCATACTTTGAGAATATTGCACTATCTTTTATCGAATATTCTATATGGATGAGACCATACTTTTAGGCCCATACCATTGGGATATACACAGATTTAGCTCTGCTACAAGCTCTACATAAACCTTAAAAATCAGGAAGGTTGAGTTCTTGGTCAGGGGAAATTGGATAATATGAGATTCTTTATTATCCAAGTGCCACATTAATAGGGAAAGTAGTGGTAGACTTCATCACAAACTTCACATATGTATGGGCGCTAAATAATCTAAGTTTTTCTGTCGAGTAGACCTCTTCGAAAGATAGCTTATCTAAAAAAGAAAACATAGATTGTCGTTAACCAACTAGAATCATCAGTTGCTTAAGAAAGATCATGCAACATGTTAAGAAAAATAAGAAGGAATTTAAATATGGAGTGATATTAGAAGAAGACTTTATTACCGACATCCTAGTCTGGAATCTGTTCATAGATTGATCTTTGTGTACCACTAGCAATGGAGATGGACTAATTATTAACCCTCCAGACGATTTAAATGTGGAATATCCATTGAGATTTCAATTTCAGGACTCCAATAAGAAAGTTGAGTATGAAGAATTAGTTATAGGCCTTGAACTAGCCGCATCATTAAGTGCCAAGCAGGTGATAGTGCATAGTGATTCCCAACATATTATTCATCAGATGCTTCAATTATATGAAGTTAAAGGATAGACAATGGTAAGTTACCCGAATAAGTCTATGGAGGTTATCTCTTCATTTTATGCAGCTAAGGTAATTAGGATACCGAGGGTTAATAATGCCCGAGCAGATGCCCTTTCTCGACTTGGCTCAGCAACTCCAATGGAGCTCGGACGAACAATTCTAGTGGAAATTCTCACCCGTAAGAGTATTGATGTGGAAGATATCATTATAATCTATATATAATTAGGTCCTTCTTATATGGATCCAATAAGAGATTACATTGAGAAAGGCTTGTTACCATCTGACCAGAAAGAAGCTAAGAAGATAAGTTACAAAGCAACCAGCTATGTTTTGCAGAAGATCATCTTATGTAGACGAGGATGCATTATCTCTTTATTTTGTTGTGTTCATCAAACTGAAGTAAATGATTTGATTATATAAGTACGTGAATGCTCATGCGGAGCTCATTTAACAGGTCGATCATTGGTTCAAAGAATATACATGCATGATTTGTACTAGACAACCACGGAGGGAAATTGTATTTCCTTCGCCAAAAGATGTGACAAATGCCAAAATTTGTATACTATCCATACAAGACTAGGGATACCGTAACTCCCATACTTATCCTTAGCCATTTTTTATTTGGGCGATTGACCTAGTTGGACCACTGTCAATCACAAAAGGAAGGTTCAAGTATTTGGTTGTAGCAGTAGATTACTTCACCAAATGGGTGGAAGCTGAGACTTTAGTAGATACGCCTTATCAGAGATTTTTTAGGTTGAGTGGAAGTATGTCATATGCCTTTTATAATACCCCGTATTTTTATAACTTTTAATTTTGGGGGATTTATTAAATTTAATTAGAGATATTAAATTAATATTAATCCGGAAAATCATTTAAATACTTACTAGCGTGATGAGAGTTAGTAATTATTTTGTCATAAGTTACTTTATGGGTAAAGTAAGTGGTGTAATTATGATTAGTAAAATTATCACGAGAATCTAATTTGATAATTTTGGAAATTATTCGGGACCCGCTTCTGTCGTGTTCGGATTAAATTTGGACTATTAAAAGTAAATAAGTTACAAGTCACCCGTATAGTCATTTTGAGGGCGTCAATGTGTCCGTAAGGGTCGAGATAGTCAAAATAATGTACCCGGGGGTTTAGTTTGGGTCCCGGGGTATTTTTAGGCCTAACTAACACCCCGGGAGGGCGTTTTGGACATTTTACATTTTTGGGCATGAAAACCCACGAAAATTCTAAGGGTATATCAGATGGCAAGAGTCATCTTCTACGGTTAGAATAACCATAAACCAAAGACGGCTATAGGAGTCGAAGAGGAGAGGCTTTCCAAGGAGTTCTAGGCCAAGAACTTCACCGTTTGCACCGCCGTCGCCACTAAACGATAGATCGTGCAACGAGGATCACAACCACACCAATATCTCCACAAATCTAAACCAAGAATTCTCAGGCAAGTATTTATCTTGATCTATTTCAGTTAATGCTCCAATAATATTAGCCTAGGATTGATTACGTCTAGTCTTTGTGAAAGAAAAACCTATTTTCGAGATTTGAATTCGCATGTTGTATGAGTAATAGATGTATTCTGGAAACCCAATTCATATGTAGAGACTGAACCATGAAATTACAGTAAATAAAGAGTATGAAATCTGGTAAAAGAATGGGAAGAAACTAAACAAAAGAAATATTAGGGTTCTTGATGTTTTTAAGGATTATGCCTTTTTAATTCGTTATTCATGATGAAAATCCACATGTTTGACGTAGGAAATCACATATTTGAGTTTATAATACTTGTAGTATAAATTATTGGGAGTTTGGTAGTCAAATTTATCGTTTTGGATGATTTTGGAAGAGGAAACCCATAACTGGAAATTCTGCAGATTTGCCATACCTGCTTGATCGATCGATCGACCCTAGAGCATCAATCGAACGATTATTCGATCGATCGAACACCTGCCATCGATCGATCCACCCCTCCTGTATAACTCATATTCCCTTTTTGATAGGTCGTTCTAACTTAAATGATTAGAAATTCTTAGATATTAATGTGAGAACAATTTGGGACATAAAGAAGACCAGTAGGACTTTAGGAATATATGGACCCTTTAATATGAGACGAGATTAACATTTCACGGGGGGGTGTTTTACATATAAGGGACAATGGGAATATGGGTTAAAGGGTGAGACTCATAAGGAAGTCATGTTGTAAAATAAATGAGTACCCACTGAAACTACACTTGGAGAGATAGGAATCCACGAGTGTTATGCAGTAAATTGAAATAATCCCACAAATAAGAATAAGAGACAAACCGTTATACGTGATAATCTAATAATGAGTAATAAGGATAAATATCATAATTATGGGTCGTGAGATTGTACCTAAATTTGATATGGGAATAGTGGTATACATATATGACTATGTTTATCATATACTATATACCCATAAAAATCATACCCGCGCTACTTGCTATCCGGAAGGTTACAGCGCTGGGACAGTCTTATCTCGATGGGACCTTTATGGGGGATATTGACTCGTACCCTAGAACATAGGAATTCTTGGTACAGGCTATCGGATCGATAGTCAGAAGGTGCTAAGATACGTGAGGGTTTGTGCTGACCTCTTAGTGACTTGCAACTATGCTTCGCCTCAATTCGTATGTATTTTGTGTTAATACTGTTCGAGAGTGATTCCGAACTTGTATTTCCCTTAGTGCGAGTGATACGGGGATTGGATAGCAGAGTATGCCCGCACCATAAATTTTATATGGGGTGCCGTTAGAATATATATATATATATATATATATATATATATATATATATATATATTATATGAGTATTTAATATATATATTTAAACCTGGAATTTGGGAACTACCTACTGTGACTATGGTAAGTAAGAAATGAATAATTATTTCAACTTGGGAACAAGTCTTTGAAAAGTCTGATGCGTTACTGAGAAACCTTATAATTAAATGAGGCTTATGTGAGAACTTTACTGTTTAATAAAATTAACTTCCTTAACAATTGAAATTATTGGCATGAAATCTTATGAGTAACTTAAGATAAGATCTGTTGGGAGTATTAGTGCGATAGGTGTGCACATTAGAAGAGAGGTGAGAATTTCTCAAGGGAGTGACGCACTAATATGTTGGTTGCATTAGCCGGTAATCATTTTAAATACTTGCTAAACTAATTTTAAACTGTTTTACAATCGGGCTCCGACCCGTTTCCTATTTTCTCTTCTCTATTGTATATATGTATATATTACAGGTGCCCAGCCACAGGGGCATCTTGCATAGGATCCTTTGGAAGGAACGTGCTGCAGCTTAGGTGGGAGTTGCAAGCCTCTTGCTTAGACGACCTAATTATTTATTCCACTTCTAGCACTATTTTATCCACTTGGGCATGTGTCGCCCTTTTTCCATTATTCAGTTGTTTTATCAGAGATTGTGATTCATTTATTTATAGTATTTACACTTTGGGATTTATTATTGTCGGGATGTTTTCCTTTAAGTTTTAAAGTTGGAATTAATTAGTTGTATGTTTAATTGTTTGGATTTTATGTTCCAGTATAGTTGTTGGGTGGTTCCTAAACTATGAATTTTGTAAAGTTTTAAATGTTGGTTTTAAAATAAAATTTGGAAATTTATGTCTAAAAATGGTTTTGACACTTAGCTTAATTATTTAGAGTGTTTAATTGGAAAAGTTATTTTTGTGACAGTGATGCTAAGAATGAAGCAACTGTTCACCGTAATTATAATTTAATAAAGGACTGATCACCCGATATCTAATTAGGTGGGGTGTCACAGGTGGTATCAGAGCATCAGGTTCTAGTGTCCTTTAGGATCTGTACGGCTTATTTCGCTTTTAGCTTAGCGTTCTTGCTATGGAGCCCTATTATAGGATTGTTGTATTCTTGCTTTTATGATTTCATCTTCAGATATTTGAGATTTGATAATAATTATAGACTAATAAATTTCTTTACATTTCAGATTCCTCGGAGACACACACCTAAGGATAGGCGTGCCCAAGCCGAGCACCTAGTAGCTCCGGCTCAGGGAACGATGAACACAACCGAGGTAGCCGCTATCGTTGGTCAGGCAGTAAATGCCGCGCTAGCGGTAGTACAACAGGCTCCACCCCAAGTTCAGGTAGTGGTTCCATTACCGGCACAACTTCCATCTGCATGGGAGCGAGTCAGAGATGCCTTTCAGAAGGCGCATCCGCCAGAGTTTACGGGTAGTTCAGATATCATTGTAAAAATCCAATGGAAGAAAGATATCCAGAGGCATCTGCACATGTATGAGTGCACGGACGTGCATAAACAGCTGTTGGCTTCCTTTAAGCTAGTGGGGCCACTTTTCATTGGTGGGAATCCACTACCACCTTGGAGGAGAGGGATACTATTACTATTCATCCATTTTGGGCGCGGTTTGATAGCAAATAGTTCCCATCCACCGTGCAGATTGAGATGAGGAGGAAGTTACTGAATCTGAAGCAGGAGGAGTATGAAGAGGAGTTCACAAGACTTCTCACTATAGTGCTAGATGAGGCACCCACTAAGGGAAAGAAGATTCTATTATTTGTGGACGGGTTGGCTTGGAGGATCCGTCATCACCTCATAGGCAACCTATCACTGAGTACCTACACGGACATACTCAATTCTGCTTTGTTACACTGCCAGGATCACCGCTTCCATCTGCAGGGAACCAAGCAAGCAGGAGAGTCTGGCCAGCAGGGCAGGACAGGAGGTAGTGGTGCTAGTGGAGCCCTGACATCTCAGGGGCAGACTCGTCAGCATGAACAGAGTTCCCATCAGGGGGACCCTGCCAAGCGATTTCGATTAGGTGATTCCAGTCAGGGATTTGGGCATTTAGGCAGGGTCGGCAGGGCCAACATCGTTAGCCGCAGGGTTAGCAGCAGGGCCAATAGCATTTTCAGCAAGGCCAGTAGGGCCAATGGCAGGGTGGTAACGACCAGCAGGGCCGTAATCAGCAGGGACATATGGGTGGAAATTTTAGGGGCCAATGCTTCGGGTGTGGTAAAAATGGCCACATGCGTCAAGATTGTCCAGAGGGTGATAGGGCCCCACAGCAGCAGGGTGCCCGTAATGAGACACATAAGCCACCTTTTCCATCCGCCCTCCCAGCACCAGCTCAGGTACGAGTCCTACGAGCCATTCCAGCCGCTCCAGTGCAGTAGTTACAGTACGGACGTGTCTATAATGTCCACCAGGCAGCAGCTCCAGAGGCGCCACCCACGATTAAGGGTATGTTTCCTATCCATGGTACTATGGGTCGGGTTTTATTTGATATTGGGGAGACACACTGTTTTATAGCTACCCATTTTGCGAAGGCCTTAGGGTTATTAGTCACAGCAGAGAGCACTGTAACGTGTGTAGACTCACCACTGGGAAATTGATCACTAATTTTCCTTATATGCCGGGGTGTGGGAGTAGAGATTGGTAGCTTGGTATTACCAATAGACATGTTAGTCTTAGATATGCATGAACACGACGTCATTATTGGTGTGGATTGGCTTGCAGCATAGAGAGCCATGATAGATTGTTTTGGTGGAAGTATTATCTTTGCCATTTTGGGGCAAGAGATGTTTGTAGTGACGATGCTTAGGCCAGAGGGAGGCTCGACCTCTCATTTGTATTACATAGGGGAGGATACCTCTAAAGAGGTCATGATTCCCTTGGATTCGATCCCGGTTGTTTGAGAGTATTCTGATGTATTTCAGGAGATACCAGGCCTACCCCCAGTCGAGTTATAGATTTTGTTAAATATTTATTACCGGATACTCAACCTATAGCACGCGCTCCATATCGTATGGCTTCGACGGAGATGCGAGAGTTACGAGATCAGATAGAGCAACTGTTAGGTCAGGGCTTCAATCGCAGGAGTACCTCACCTTGGGGCGCTCCAGTTTTATTTGTGAAAAAGAGAGATGGTTCACTGAGGCTATGTGTGGACTACCGGGAGCTGAACAAGGTCACGATACGAAACAAATATCCGTTGCCTCGAATCGATGATTTGTTCGACCAGCTGAGGGGAGCAACTTTCTTTTCAAAGATAGATCTGAGGTCAGGATACCATCAGCTACGTATTAGGGAGCAGGATGTTTCGAAGACTGCTTTCTTGACGAGATATGGATCCTATGAGTTCAGAGTAATGCCATTTGGACTCACAAATGCTCCAGCCGTATTCATCGACTTGATGAATCGAGTGTTCAGTTAGTTCTTGAATCAGTTTGTCATCGTCTTCATAGATGGCATCCTAATATATTCACACTCTGAGGAAGAGCATGTCGAGCACTTGAGGCAGGTTCTTCAGACTCTACGAGAGCATCAGTTGTATGTTAAGTACGATAAGTGCGGGTTCTGGTTACGGGAAGTGCAGCTCTTGGGGCATGTTGTTTCTGAACATGGGATAGCAGTTGACTCGAGTAAAGTGTTAGCGGTGAGGGAGTGGGGACAGCCCACATACGGAAGTACGTAGTTTCTTGGGATTAGCCGGATACTAAAGGAGATTCATTCGATGGTTCTCCAAAATAGCGTGTCCATTGACGAACCTAACTCGCAAGGGGGTATGATACATTTAGGAATATGCTTGTCAATTATCTTTCGATGAGCTGAAAGACAAGCTTACTTCAGCACCAGTCCTTGCTTTACCTAAGCCGGGCGTGGAGTATCTTGTTTACACTGACGCCTCTTTACAGGGACTTGGGGAAGTACTTCAGCAGGAGGAGAAGGCTATAGCTTTTGCCTCCCACAAGCTTAAGCCGCACAAGAAGAACTACCCCACACATGACCTAGAGTTAGAAACTGTCGTCTTTGCATTGAGGATATGGAGACACTACTTAAGCGGGGAGAAATTTCACTTGATCACTGACCAAAATTCACTGTACTACTTGTTCACTCAGCGAGAGTTGAATATGCATCAGCGTAGGTGGTTAGAGTTTGTGAAGGACTATCATTTCGACATACAGTACCATCCGAGGAAGGCCAACGTAGTTGCTGATGTGTTGAGCCGTAGACTCGTAGACAATATAGCGGACGTCTGGAAAGCAAAGTGGAACGAGTTGGGTCACCAGGACACAGTAGACCGTTCCTTCATATCTGTCATGACAGTGACACTCGAGATTGTTACGAGGGTAATACAGGCTCAGACAGCAGACCCATTTTGCCATCAGCAGATTGTACAACTTTTAGCTGAGGGTGCTAAGTCCTATTCTGTTAGTTTTGATGGAGGTTTGAGGTTTAATGGGAGATTGGTGGTTCTCGAAGGAGCAGACTTACGTCATGCAGTGATGACCCAATCTCACGGGTCCCGATTTGTGGTGCATCTTGGGGGGAGATAAGATGTACCAGGATATGAGGCGGCAATACTGGTGGAGTGGCATGAAAAGGAAATTGCTGAGTTCCTTTCCAAGTGTTCTACCTGCCAGGTGGTAAAGGTGGACCACCAAAAACCATCGGGGTTGCTTTAGCCATTGGAAATACCCACGTGGAAGTGGAAGAGTATTTCCATGGATTTTATTACTGGGTTGCCTACATCACAGCGGGGCCATGACTCCATTTGGGTGATTGTTGACCGTTTGACTAAGGTGGCTCATTTTCTACAAGTGCGGACAGATTATACCATGGGTCAGTATGCTCAGTTGTTCATTGCTGAGATTGTCAGATTACATGGGGTGCCCCTGAATATTGTGTCAGATAGAGACAAGATTTTTGTGTCGCATTTCTGGGAGAGCTTTCGGGAGGCCATGTGTATGGAGTTGAGGTTGAGTTGATCTTATCACCCACAGACAGATGTACAAATAGAGCATACTAATCTGATGTTGGAGGATATGCTACGCATGTGTGTCCTTGATTTTGGAGGAGGTTGGGAGCCACATCTGCCACTGGTAGAGTTCTCTTATAATAACTCTTATCAGTTCACGATTGGCATGGCTCCATTTGAGGCTTTGTATGGAAGGCTTTGTCGTTCCCCAACGTGTTGGCTAGAGGTGGGGGATAACAAGTTGATCGGACCAGAGGTGATTCGGGAAATCTCCGCTAGGATTGAGATTATCAGGAGTCGTATTCGGGTATCCCAGGAGAGGCAAAAAAGCTACGCCGATACAAAACGGTTTTTCCGAGAGTTTAATGTGGGGGACCAAGTATTACTACGTGTATCTCATATGAAAGGATTTATGAGATTCGTAAAGAAAGGGAAATTGGCCCCGAGGTACGTGGGACCATTTCACATTATCAAGAGGATTGGGCCGGTAGCATATAGATTGGGACTGCGAGAGCACTTACATCGCATTCATGATGTATTCCACATCTCATCGTTGAGACGATACCTTCGAGATGACATGGCCCATACCCATATCTTAATTGAGGAGATTGACTTTCAGTCCGACAGCTCTTACGAAGAGAGACCAGTGGCTATCCTAGACCATAGCAAAAAGAGATTGAGGTTAAAGGTAGTCCCACTTGTCCGGTTCCAGTGGGAGCATCATAATGAGGAGGAATCCACTTGGGAGCGTGAGGCGGACATGCGTGAGAAGTACCCAGAATTATTCTTATCAGGTACCCTTATTTTTTGAATTTTGGGATAAAATTTTGAAACAGGGGGGAAGTATGTAATACCCCGTATTTTTATAACTTTTAATTTTGGGGGATTTATTAAATTTAATTAGAGATATTAAATTAATATTAATCCGAAAAATCATTTAAATACTTACTAGCATGATGAGAGTTAGTAATTATTTTGTTATAAGTTACTTTATGGGTAAAGTAAGTGGTGTAATTATGACTAGTACAATTATCATGAGAATTTAATTTGATAATTTGGAAATTTATCGGGACGCACTTGTGTCATGTCGGGATTAAATTTTGACTATTAAAAGTAAATAAATTACAAGTCACCTGTATAGTCATTTTGAGTGCGTCAATGTGTCTGGAAGGGTCGAGATAGTCAAAATAATGTACCGGGGGTTTAGTTTGGGTCTCGGGGCATTTTAGGCCTAATTAACACCCCAGGAGGGCGTTTTGGACATTTTACATTTTTGGGCATGAAAACCCACGAAAATTCTAAGGGTATATCAATTGGCAAGAGTCATCTTCTAGGGTTAGAATCACCATAAACCAAAGACAGCTATAGGAGACGAAGAGGAGAGGCTTTCCAAGGAGTTCTAGGCCAAGAACTCAACCATTTGCACCGCCGTCGCCGCCAAACGGTAGATTGTGCAACGAGGATCACAACCACACCAATCTCTCCACAAATCTAAACCAAGAATTATCAGGCAAGTATCTATTTTTCTCTATTTCAGTTAATGCTCCAATAATATTATCCTAGGATTGATTAGGACTAGTTTTTGTGAAAGAAAAACCTATTTTGGAGATTTGAATTCACATGTTGTATGAGTAATATGTGTATTCTGGAAACCCAATTGATATGTAGAGATTGAACCACGACATTACAGTAAATAAAGAGTATGAAATCTGGTAAAAGAATGGGAAGAAACTAAACAAAAGAAATATTAGGGTTCTTGATGATTTTAAGGATTATGCCCTTTTAATTCGTTATTCATGATGAAAATCCGCATGCTTGACGTAGGAAATCACTTATCTGAGGTTATAATACTTGTAGTATAAATTATTGGGAGTTTGGAAATCAAATATATCGTTTTGGATGATTTTGGAAGAGGAAACCTGTAATTGGAAATTCTGCAGATTTTCCATACCTGATTGATCGATTGATTGACCCTAGAGCATCGATCAATCGAACACCTGCCATCGATCGATCCACCCTCTTGTATAACTCATATTCCCTTTTTAATTGTTCGTTCTAACTTAAATGATTAGACATTATTGTATATTAATGTGAGAACATTTTGGGACATAAAGAAGACCAGTAGGACTTTAGGAATATATGGACCCGTTAATATGAGACGACATTAACATTTCACGGGGAGGTGTTTTACATATAAGGGACAATGGGAATATGTGTTAAAGGGTGAGACTCGTAAGGAAGTTACATTGTAAAATAAATGAGTAACACTGAAATTACACTTGGAGAGATAGGAATACACGAGTGTTACGTAGTAAATTGGAATAATCCCACAAATAAGAATAAGAGACAAACCGTTATACCTGATAATCTAGTAATGAGTAATAAGAATAAATATCATAATTATGGGTCGTGAGAGTTTACCTAAATTTGATATGGGAATAGTGGTATACATATATGACTGTGTTTATGCATATACTATATAGGTGTAAAAATTATGCCCGCGCTACTTGCTATCCCGGAGGTTACCGCGTTGGGGAAGTCTTAACTCGTACCCTAGAACATAGAAATCCTTGGTACAGGATATCGGATCACTAGTCAGACGATCCTAAGAGACGTGAGGGTATGTTCTAACCTCTTAGTGACTTGGAACTATGCTTCGCCTCAATTTGTATGTGTTTTGTGTTAATACTATTCGAGAGTGATTCCGAACTTGTATTTCCCTTAGTACGAGTGATATGGGGATTGGATAGCAGAGTATGCCCACACCATAAATTTTATATGGGGTGCCGTTAGAATATATATATTATATGAATATTTTATATATATATTTTAACCTGGAATTTGGTAACTACCTACTGTGACTATGGTAAGTAAGAAATGAATAATTATTTCAACTTGGGAACAAGTATTTGAAAAGTATGATGCGTTACTGAGAAACCTTATAATTAAATGAGGCTTATGTGAGAACTTTACTGTTTAATAAAATTATCTTTCTTAACAATTGAAATTATCGGCATGAAATCTTATGAGTAACTTAAGATAAGATAAGTTAAACTGTTGGGAGTATTAGTGCGATAGGTGTGCATATTAGAAGAGAGGTGAGAATTTCTTAAGGGAGTGCCGCACTAATATGTTGGTTTCATTAGCCTATAAGCATTTTAAATACTTCCTAAACTAATTTTAAACTGTTTTACAATCGGGCTCTGACCCGTTTCCTATTTTTTGTTCTCTCTTGTATATATGTATATATTACAGGTGCCCACCCACAGGGGCGTCTTGCATAGGATCCTTTGGAAGGAACGCGCTGCAGCTTAGGTGGGAGTTGCAGGACTCTTGCTTAGACGACCTCATTATTGATTCCACTTCTAGCACTATTTTATCCAGTTGGGCTGGTGTCGCCCTTTTTCCATTATTCAGTTGTTTTATCAGAGATTGTGATTTGTTTATTTCCAGTATTTACACTTTGGGATTTATTACTGTCGGGATGTTTTCCTTTAAGTTTTAAAGTTGGAATTAATTAGTTGGAGGTTTAATTGTTTGGATTTTATGTTCCAGTATAGTTGTTGGGTGATTCCTAAACTATGAATTATTTAAAGTTTTAAATGTTGGTTTTTAAATAAAATTTGGAAATTTATGTCTAAAAATGGTTTTTACACTAGGCTTAATTATTTAGGGTATTTAATTGGAGAAGTTATGTTTGCGACAGTGATGCTAAGAATGAACCAACCGTTCACCTTGATTATAATTTAATAAAGGACTGATCACCCGATATTTAATTAGGCGGGGTGTCACACCTTTATGGGATGCCTTATGCTTTCATCACCGATCATGGTACACATTTTGATAACGATGGGCTTGAGGAATAGTGCCTCATGTCTGGAACTCAAAAGCTTCATTCAGCACCTGGACATCCACACTGTAATGGTCATATTAAAATTACTAACAAGACTATGCTTCATGGATTAAAGAAAGGGTTAGATGATTTTAAAGGCAATTGGATCAATGAATTGCATAGTGTACTTTGGGCTTATAGGTTCACGTCCAAGACAACAATATGGGAAACTCTATACGTTCTTTCTTTTGGCACTTAAGTAGTAGTACTAGCTGAAATAGATTTATCGACTCATAGAGTGATAAATTTTCATTCACTCAAAATTGATCTTATGAGGATAATAGATCTAGACATGGTTGAGGAAGTTGGAAAAGATGCTGCAATTCAGATGACTGCTTATCAACAAAGGAACATTAGGTTATATAATAAAAGGGTCAAGGTGACCAATTCAAACAGGGAGATCTGGCACTCAAGAAGGTAGTCTAGAAGAATAACAAGTTGGAGCCCCGTTGGCATGGCCCATACCGTATCTCGACAGTTAACCAACAAGGAACATATAGCCTGGAAACATTGGAAGGTTAGGGATTTAAGAATCCATGCAATGTAGATCATTTTTGAAAATATTATCAGTAATTTTGTTTTAATGTAATCTATTAATCAATTCAATAAAGTTGCAATTTCCTACTACCTATGCTTTCTTTTTATGTTTTTCAGAGTATGGTGCTACCCAAAGAAAACTTAATTAACTTTTAGTTCAAACATTTCCAACTTCAAAAAAGTTTAATTTCTAATTGTTCAAACTTATCCAACTACAAAAAATGTTTATTTTGAATTCTTTCTAACTTTTTCAGACTTCATAAAATTTATTCTTTTGACCTTCATGTATGATTTTGTCTTCGACAAATGAAGAACAAGGAGTCAGTAAAAATTCATGTATAACTCAAAGTCAAACAGAAGAAGTTATACCTACTAAGTTAAAAAAAGGAGTAATTATGCATTCCTAAAACACTTAGTATTCACTAATAACTAATGCAAAAAATTAGTCCAACATAACTATTTACTGTTTTATCTAAGTGCATTAGTCGAATCTAAGGCATTAAAAATTTATTCAACAATGAATCCAACATTCATCATTTATGCATGTTACTTAGATGGGAATTTGATTAAATAATCGTAAGACATGTTACCTAGTTGGCAAGTTGGTTAAAGCCAATCACAAGCTTGAATATATTCGTAAATAAATCACAAGTGCATTTATTGAAAAAAATCTATTTTATTACAAACACTTGGTGTTGCAATCGAAAACAAAAGGAAATGCAAAGCCTATACTACTAGAAAATTTCCTTCATCTTTACTCATCGCAATAGGAGGTTCATCAAGCATGCACGGTAGGGTGTGGATATAAAATCCTTTAGTATGGTACGTCTGGTGCTACTCAACCGATCTAGTAAATGTTGGGGGCGAACATACTCATTATCTCCTTCCAAGCCATAGTTCCTAATATACTTTCTGATTAAACTCTGAGGAAAGGCATCAGGAGGAATCCAGCTAACATCAATCTTGAAAGGAGGATCAGGATAATCAAACATTTTAGGATCATGCCAATACCACAATTCAGTATCCTTAAGAATCTTTAGCAGACAAAGCCAGTTCAACCAACCCCACTTATATCACTCATTCCTAGCCTGATCCATGTGTTTATCCAAGTAAGTCGAGGCCTCATCATACCCATCCATCCAAATAACCTTGGGCTACTTATAAAAGTAGAAAGTTAGTCGATGTACCCTGTATTTAAGTTTTGAATAGCCTTGTCCTTTTCCTAGAGTAGAACAGCATAGTCGGCCAAAGACTTTTTAGTTCTCTCTTTATCAATGGTTGGTCGAAAAATATATGGTTCTCCTAAAAGATTGGCCATTTTTATTTTTGTTTTTCCTCAAAGCCTCCAATTCTATTAATAACATGTCATTCTCCTTCTCCAAGAAATACACTCCTTTATCCAGCCCAATGTTGGTTGGTTTCATAAAACACTCCAGTTCTGTCCTTAAGGCATTATTTTCTTTCTCCAAAAGGGTAGCAACTGATCAGGCACTTTTAATATCTTGGTTCAACGACAATTCCTTCTTATTCAAAGAAGAAGTAATATATTGCATTTTCTTATCAAATCCCCAACCTTCACTCAAAGCCTTGTACTTGGCTTCATGGTAGGGGTGGAGTAGAACCATGGAGAGTTTATGGCCTTCCTATATTTATTCAATAATTTTATAATACCAAGTGTTAAGCATCATTGCTCTATATAGGAGGAAATGAAGGTGAATATATGAGTCTTTCACTTGGTCAGAGGCATCTGGGTCGACCAACCCTATCAGGTATTCTTTAGTCAGTGCAACATGGCCAGCCTGAAGAAGACTCCTGCATCGCCTAAGTAGGTCAGAATAAATATAAACCATCATCTTTTTCCTAGCATCAAACTAAAAATTTACATGTATAAGTCTATGGGGCCGACTAAGAAGAGCAAATGGTACAAATTGTAAGGAAACTGACAAGTAAGGAATCACTATCATAAGAAGATGGGACAAATATGGTAAAAATGTGTTATTTCATTAATAATTAAAAGGTTAGAAAGTTGGTTACATCACAAGATTAAAAAAAAAGAAGAAACAAAAAATACATAAGGGAAAAAATAAAGATAAACTGGCTAAAAGGACTTAACCTTATTCTTATCTTTCTCTTGGTCCCTGGTCTTGTCTTGATCAGAAGCAGAAAGGTCGTCATGGTATGTGGGTACCATGGAAGACTCCTCAAAAACCCTCATCATCATCATCATCGTTATCATCATCATCGTTATCATCATCATCATCATCATCACCATCATCATAATCATCATCATTATCAAAGTCTTCGTCCAGGTTAGGAGGAGTTCATGGGTCATGTCTCAGAAATAATTTAGAGCCTGCTTGAGTGCCGACCTCCTTCAAATCTTTTAACCAACCCTCTTTGAAGGAATTCTTTCCGGCATACTCTATTTGGATGGATGAAGTAGGAAAATATTTTTCCCATCCCTTTTTGGCATATTCTTCCTTGTCTTTTTAACCCTTAAACTTTAGAGCAGTATTATTATAGTCAACCATGTAGTCTTGTCTTCAATCGTCTTTGCCCTACAATGAACTTCAACCAGTTTCTTCATCACCTGTGCAACTGATCCATTGAAGTATTTCATTGATCCTCAGTTTCCATGGCCTTGTCCCATGCATATTAAATTTTTCTTACCAGGTTTGTCCTTCTCTCTCCAGAGCTTCCCCAAAGGCTTGTAAGGATTTATGCATTCCCTCAAAATTTTCCACCACAATAGTCGAGGTGAACCTTAGTTTGTCATCTTTCTGTAGCATTTGGTTCAAGTCTACCAAGAACTGAATGTAAATAAGTAAGATACATCATTTTATAAGAAAACCATTAAACATTTTTAAATATCAATAGAAATGTTATGAATTTACCAAGGCCAGAGTTGGGCCAACCTTCTCAATTAATCGTGTTTTGGTTATAAGGGTTGCAGCTGACCAATCTGTCAACAAAGTACTAGTCATTTATCAAATCCCTGACCAAACCAGGGTTGATTTCTACAAATACATCCTTAATTCTTCCATGCTCGGTAGAAAACTTCTTGGCCAGCTCAACAGATTTAGCCAATTGAGTAGATTTTTTGGCTGGTTCTTTGCGGCTGGGTAAACCTTTTTTCAATATCTTGTACCGAGATTATTCAATTCGAGCCTCCTCAGTGTTAAGAATTTTAGGTCTCTTCTCAATGGCCTGAGACCTCTTATCAGTATTAGTAGTTTTCTTGGCTGTAGGGAGAGGAGATTTGGTCAGCAAGTTGGGGATTTTTCTTTCCACGATCTTAGCTATTGGAAAAGTGGGGATGGTGGTGATATCAAGGGATTAAAAAGATAAGGATGTCCTCCTTGGAAAATCTCTACTCCACATGACTCTATAGCTGAAGAAGTGGATGCAGGTTCCTTGTTTAAATTGATCGGTGACTAAGGCAAGGCGAGTGCAGGTCGTGAAATAAAGGAAGTAATGGTACTCTTGTACTTCTACAATATAGAAGCTCCTCGAGGATGTTCTTCTCCTTCCTTTTAATTAATATCCAACAAGTATTTGAGGTCCTCAATGTCCACCTCACTTTTTTGGGGATACTTCTTTTTTCTTTCATCTACATCAACAATAGAACAAGATAGTTACTCGAAAAATATTTGAACAGATAATAAAAAACAAATTAAATAATAAAGTTATGACATATGCCCCACCCTTACTTGGGGAACCTATGACTAATTTATGTTACCCCCCAAGGAAGGGGGGCATATTTCCAATTTTTAACAACACCACTATAATCCTAGTTGTATTCATTGGAATTTGGCAGGTTTACCACTAAAGCCCAATTTTCATGCCTAGTCTTCAAATAATAGGTACTATTCCCAATGGATCCCTATTTGTAGTAAAACATCAACTCATGGATTTCAATATGGGTCCTATAAATTTCATTTAATCTTCTTACTCTATTAATAACCTTCCATGTTTTGGGGGCTATTCTTGCTGGAATGACATCGAAGTATTGACAAAATTGAAGAAAAGTAGGGTTTGATGAAAATTAATTCCACACTCTCCATTAAACAAAAGTGGGAATCCATTTACCTTAAGCTAAGGAATATACGTCAGTAGGGCCATGAACGATTTCTAAACCTACCCAATTTGGAATTTTTCTCCTTCCCCTAAATTCCTCTAGGGAACTATCGTCTATGATATACAGCATTAATGAAATATTGGGAAATTGGGGAAAATAAGGGAATGATAGGTTACAGAGATCGAAATGAAATAACAAAGAGTGAAAAATGATGATGTATATCAGGTAGTAAATAGCGGAGAAAGAAAGCATGAGAAAGAAGAGAAAATACATAGTGAAAAAGGTTTGGGGTAAGTATAATGAAGGGAAATTGCAATCCTTTTATAGGTTGTCTCAATAATAAGGACGAATTGATTAACTGCACGAACGTTTGAGATACCACTGTTTGCACACTTCTCAGTGTGCAAAAAGGACTAATTAACCCTTTCGCGAAAACGTTTGAATTATTTACAAAAATGGTATTAATAACAGTGCTAGGGAAAATTTTTACAAGATCGGGAGGTTGATTGCTGACCAACTCTCAGACATTATGCCGAGAATTTTTTTGAACCAATACTCCTTTCTTTCGACCAATCATCAACCATGGAGCGTTGGGGGATTTTGTTGTATATAAAAAAATACTCCCCTATGTGTACCTATGAAAAATCGACATTTGTTCTCCCACGTGGCCATTCAACTAGCTTGATTGGCATCAAAGACACCTAGTCAACTAGAAGGCCGACCCACTCCCATAATATGAACCACCAGGAATAGGAAAGGTTACTCGGTTGCAATAGTGACCAATGACGAATGTCAAGAGTATCATTTATTGTATAAATATGTAAATGACTGGAGATATAAAGGCATTCCATCTCTAGTGTTTTGGACCACTATAAATATTTAATCTCCCTTAGATCAAGGGGCTGATTCAATAATTCACAAAAACACCATACTGAGCTATTGTAACCACTAAAAATAATATCAACAGTGGACGTAGGCTTTTTAAAGCTGAACCCCTTTAAAAATCCTTGTTTCTTATGTTTTTTTATATTTATTTTGTTTATTTATCCATTATTATAAAATTATACCCATTCCATTTTTAGACATCAATAGATTGGAATGACAAATGCGAGAAAGATTTTTCTTGTCTTGAAGACGTACTTAAGATCTCCACCGCTTCTCTCCCGATCAGTGTTGGGAGAAAAATTGTATCTATACTTAGCTATTTTAGAGTCTTGTGTTAGATCATCTTTGATCCGACTAGAAGGAGGAGTTTAAAAACCGATATACTACACTAGCAAGTCATTCCTAGGAGTAGAGATCAGATATCCATGCTTATAGAATTTGGAACTAGCTCTTATTGAAGCATCTAAATGGATAACACCATACGATTGTGGTAAGAAATGATTTACCTCTATGACAAGGTCTACACAAATAAGAAAAGTCAGGCAGGTTGATGTCCTAGGAAATGGGTCTTAGAGAATATGATATTGTTTATGAGCCACTACAAGAAAAAAAACATTTCGCAACACAAAACTATGTCATGAAATGTATTAATTATGTCGCCAAAGACATTTTGCGACTGAAGACTGCCTGTCGCCCCCGTGTCGCGGTAGCCCCATTTGGAAATGTTTTCAGCGACATACATATCTATGTCGTGGAATGTATATACCAATCGCGACAGGATACATGTCGTGAAATGTATATATTTATTAAAATATATATTAATATTTATTTTTTATATTAAATAATACATTACCTTTCGTGACATAATAACATGCCGCGGAATGTCGTTCTTTACGCGACATGCCATACATTTCGCGGGATGTCGTTCTTTAGGCGACATGCCAGACATATCACATAATGTCATATTTTAGGTGACATACCTAGCATGTAGCGAAATGTCTCCTTTTATGCGATATCATAAACATGTCGCGAAATGTCATCTAGTTAGGCGCCAGTGTATGTCGCTAGATGTCATTTATAGTTCCACTAAAAGTCATTATTTAGAATGTGATTTGATTTTTAGCAACGGCCACGTTATGTTTCTAAAAGGGATTTTTTTCAATAAAAATTCAAAAAGAAGATTGCAAGATGCATATATATAAATTTTTGTCATGATACCATATTCTATTATACAATTCTTCGTTAAAAGATAATTCATTCCATTGAAATGAAAATGATTACAATAAATGTTCAAAACAACACCAACTACAAAAATAATACACATTTCGCGAGAAAATTTGAGTCATCCAATCAACTAGCCCCATGAAATGCATTATCAATCTATGACAAGAAACAAATAAACATGTGTTAACTATAATTGGATTACACAGTATGGAAAAAAAAATCTACTTTTGTCATAAGTGTGCCTCTTTTTGCTATTTTTTATAGTCGTTTTACATTTTCGCGCCTCAACGCTCAATTTTTAAACTCGGGTATGTTTGAATTGATCAATTTAGAATGCTTCATAATTTTAGAAAATTTCGACAGAGTTTCACTATTTTATTCACGAAATCCAACCTGCTTTAACATAAACAAAAGCCATAAATAAATAATCAACAAATCCCTTCCAACAATGGTCTTACTTTAGTTACACGCTCCACCCCCAGTTCTCAACATGTTTCCTAAACTTATGTTTAAGTTAATAAATTTAAAACACTCAATAATGTCAAAAAAAAATCGGCAGAGTTTTCTTTGTTTATTTAAGAAATCCAACTTGTTTAACATTTAAATAAACTCAACGACATCAACAAAAGCCATAAATAAATAATCAACAATTCCCTTCCAACGATTAAACATAAATAAGCTCATAAATAACTCAATCGATATAAAGGTTCACCCGTTGGAAGTTATTTTTTGTTTTCACCCATTAACTACATGTTTTAAGTCTAAGTCTAGATTTTTTCAAACTATCATCCAATTCTCAAATCGGGAGTCCCGTGACTACGCTGTAAATTCCTACGTGTTACAATGGTATCGTGTGAGGTGTTAGTCCCTCTTACGGGATCGTTTGGGCATTATTTTGGATTTTAACCCTCTAAAGTCATGTTTTAAGCCTAAGTCCAAATTTTGCAAATTATCCTCGTATTCTCAACCCGAGAGTATAGTGGATACGATGCAGGTTTTTACGTATTACGTTGGTCCCTTAGGAGGTGTCCTTGTCTCCTACGGGGCCGTTTAGGGGCTGTTTTGTTTTTTCACCCGTTAACGATATATTTTTAAGCCTATGTGTAGATTTTTGCACATTATTATCATATTCTCAAAACGAGAGTCTCGTGACAACGTGGTAAGTTCCTACGACTTACATTGGTCTCGTGTGAGCTGTTCATGCCTCTTAGGGGGTCATTTGGGCGTTGTTTTGGATTTTCACCCTCTAAAGTCATATTTTAATCCTGAGTCTAAATTTTAAAAATTATCCTCGGATTCTCAACCCGAGAGTCTAATGGCTATGAGGCAAGTTCCTACGTGTAACGTTTGTCCCGCGGGAGTAGTTTGTGCCTCTTATGGGGCCGTTTATGGGCAATTTTGGGTTTTCACGTACTAACGGCATATTTTTAAGCCTAAGTCAAGATTTTCACAAATTATCAACGTATTCTCAATGAGAGTCTCTTGACTACGTTGTAAGTTCCTACGTGTTACATTGGTCTCGTGTGAGCTGTTCGTGACTCTTATGGGGTCATTTGGTGGTTGTTTTAGATTTTCACCCACTAACGTCATGTTTTAGGCCTAAGTCTAAATTTTTATAATTATCCTCGTATTCTCAACCCGAGAGTCTAGTGGCTACGAGGCAAGTTCCTACATGTTACGTTGGTCCCGTGGGAGGTGTTCGTGACTCTTATAGAGACATTTAGTGGATTTTTTGGGTTTTTACCCGCTAATGACATATTTTTAAGCCTTACTCTAGATTTTTACAAATTATAGTCGTATTCTCAAAATGAGAGTCTCGTGACTACGCGATAAGTTCCAATGTGTTACATTGGTTTCGTGTGAGTTGTTCGTGCCTTTAACGGGGTCGTTTGGGCGTTGTTTTGGAGTTTCACCCTCTAAAGTCATGGTTTAAGCTTAAGTCTAATTTTTACAAATTATCCTCGTATTCTCAAACGAAAGTCCCCTGACTACGTGGTAAGTCCTTACGTGTTAAGTTTGTCTCGTGGGAGGTGTATGTGCCTCTTATGGGGAGTTTTAGGAGATGATTTGGGTTATCACTCGCTAACGGCATATTTTTTAGCCTAAGTCTTTTTTTTTTCAAATTATCGTCGTATTCTTAAAATGAGAGTTCGTGACTACGCGGTAAGTTCCTACGTGTTACACTAGTCTTGTGTGAGCTATTCGTGCCTCTTACAGGGTCATTTGGGCGTTGTTTTGGATTTTCACCCTCTAAAGTCATGTTTTAAGTCTAAGTCTAAATTTAGCAAATTATCCTCGTATTCTCAACCCTAGAGTCTAGTGGCCATGAGGTAAGTTCCAACATGTTACGTTGGTCCCGTGGGAGGTGTGAGTGCCTCTTACGGGTCTGTTTAGGGGAGGTTTTGGGTTTTCACCCGCTAACGGCATATTTTTAAGCCTAAGTCTAGATTTTTGGAAATTATTGTCATATTCTCAAAACGAAAGTCTCGTGACAACGTGGTAAGTTCCTACGTGCTACATAGGTCTCAGGTGAGGTGTTCGTGCATCTTACGGGGTCGTTTGGGCATTGTTTTGGATTTTCACCCTCTAAAGTCAAGTTTTAATCCGAAGTCTAAATTTTGTAAATTATCCTCGTATTCTCAACCCAAGAGTCTAGTGGATATGAGGCAAGTACCTACGTGTTACGTTGGTCCCGTGGGAGGTATTCGTGACTCTTATAGAGCCATTTAGGGGCTTTTCTCTTTTCACCCACTTACGACATATTTTTAAGCCTAAGTCTAGATTTTTACAAATTATCATCGTATTCTCAAAACGAGAGTCTCGTTACTACGTGGTAAGTTCCTATGTGTTACATTCATCTTGTGTGAGCTGTTCGTGCCTTTAACGGTCATTTCAGCGTTGTTTTGAAGTTTCACCCTCTAATGTCATGTTTTAAGATTAAGTCTAAATTTTATAAATTATCCTCGTATTCTTAATTAGGAAGTTTCATGACTACGAGGTATGTCCCTACGTGTTAAGTTTGACCCGTGGGAGGTGTTTGTGCGTCTTACGAGCTGTTTTGGGTTATCACCCGTTAACGGCATATTTTTAAGCGTATGTCTAGATTTTTGCAAATTATCGTCGTATTCTCAAAACGAGAGTCTCGTGACTATGCGGTAAGTTCCTACGTGTTACATTGGTCTTGTGTGATCTGTCCGTGCCTCTTACAGAGTCGTTTGGGTGTTGTTTTGGATTTTCATACTTTAAAGTCATGTTTTAAGCCTAAGTTTAAATTTATCAAATTATCCTCTTATTCTAAACCCGAGAGTCGATTGGCTACGAGGCAAGTTCCTACGTGTTACGTTGGTCCCGTAGGAGGTGTTCGTGCCTCTTACGGGTCCGTTTTTGGGCTATTTTTGGGTTTCACCCGTTAACGGCATATTTTTAAGCCTAAGTCTACATTTTTGCAAATTATCATTGTATTCTCAAAATGAGAGTCTCGTGACAATGTGATAAGTTCCTACGTGTTACATTAGTCTTGTGGGCGGTGTTCGTGCCTCTTACGGGGTCGTTTGGGCATTGTTTTTTATTTTCGCCCTCTAAAGTCCTGTTTTAAGCCTAAGTCTAAATTTTGTAAATTATCCTAGTATTCTTAACCCGACAGTCCAGTGGCTACAAGGTAAGTTTCAACATGTTATCTTGGTCCCGTGGGAGGTGTTCGTGCCTCTTACAGTGCCATTTTGGGGTTATTTTTTTTGTTCACCCGCTAACGACATATTTAAAGCCTAAGTCTTGATTTTTGCAAATTATCGTCGTATTCTCAAAACAAGAGTCTCGAGACAATGCGATAAGTTCCTACGTGTTACATTGTTCTCATGTGAGGTGTTCACGCATCTAACGGGGTCGCTTGGGCGTTGTTTTGGATTTTCACCCTCTAAAGTCAAGTTTTATGCCTAAGTCTAATTTTTGAAAATTATCCTTTTTTCTAAGCCCGAGAGTCTACTGGCTATGAGGCAAGTTCCTAAGTGTTACGTTGGTCCGGTGAGAGGTGTTCGTGCCTCTTACGGGGCCGTTTAGCGGCTGATTTGGGTTTTCACCCGCTAACCGTATAGTTTTAAGCCGACGTATAGTTCATTACAAATTATCATCCTTATCTCAAAACGAGAGTCTCGTGACTACACGGTAAGTTCCTACGAGTTGCACTGGTCTCGTGTTAGGTGTTTGTGCCTTATACGGGGTCGTTTCGACGTTGTTTTAGATTTTCACCCTCTAAAGTCATATTTTATGCCTAAGTCAAAAATTTTCAAATTATCCTCGTATTCTAACCGAAGAGTCCAGTGGCTACGAGGCAAGTTTCTACGTGTTACGTTTGTCTCATGCGAGCTGTTTGTGCCTTTTACGGGGCCATTTAGGGAATGCTTATGGTGTTCACCCGCTAACGACATATTTTTAATCCGAAGTCTAAATTTTTGCAAATTATGGTCGTATTCTTGAAATGAGAGTCTCGTGACTATGCTCTAATTTCCTACGTGTTACATTAGTCTCAGGTGATGTGTTCTTGCCTCTTACAGGGTCGTTTGGGAGTTCTTTTAGATTTTCACCTTCGAAAGTCATGTTTTAAACCAAAGATTAGATTGTTGTAAATTATCATCGTATTCTCAAACCCGATGTCCCGTGATAATGTGGTAAGTCCATACATTTTAGGTTTGTCCCGTGGGAGGTGTCTGCGCCTCTTACGGGGCCATTTAGGGGTGTTTTAGGTTTGATCTGCTAATAACATATTTTTAAGCTTGAGTCTAGATTTTTAAAAATTATCATCATATTCTCAAAACGAGAGTCTCGTGACAACGCGATAAGTTCCTACGTGGTACATTGGTCTCGTGTGAGCTAATCGTGCCTCTTTCGGTGTCGTTTGGGCGTTGTTTTGGATTTTCACCCCCCTAAAGTCATGTTTTAATCCTGAGTCTAAATTTTAAAAATTATCCTCGGATTCTCAACCCGAGGGTCTAGTGGCTACGAGGCAAGGTCCTACGTGTTACGTTGGACCCGTAGGAGTAGATTGTGCCTCTTACGGGGCCGTTTAGGGGCTATTTTGGGTTATCACCCGCTAACGGCATATTTTTAAGCCTAAGTCTAGATTTTTGCAAATTATCAACGTATTATCCAAACGAGAGTCTCGTGACTATGCGGTAAGTTCCTACCTGTTACATTGGTCTCGTGTGAGCTGTTCGTGCCTCTTACGGGGTGGTTTGGGAAATGTCTTGGATTTTCACCCACTGAAGTCATGTTGTAAGCCTAAGTCTAAAATTTGCAAATTATCCTCATATTCTCAACCCAAGAGTCTAGTGGCTACGAAGCAAGTTCCTACATGTTACGTTGGTCCTGTGGAAGGTGTTTGTGCCTCTTACAAGGCCGTGCAGTGAATTTTTTTGGTTTTCAGCCGCTAACGAGATTTTTGCAAATTATCATTATATTCTCTAAACGAGAGTCTCGTGACAACGCGGTAAGTTCCAACATCATACATTGGTCTCGTGTGAGCTATCCGCGCCTTTAACGGGGTCCTTTGGTAATTATTTTGGAGTTTCACCCTCTAAAGTCATGTTTTAAGCTTAACTCATAATTTTATAAATTATCCTCTTATTCTAAAACCGGATGTCTCGTAACTACGTGTTAAGTTTGTCCTGTGGGAGGTGAATGTGCCTCTTACGGAGCCGTTTAGGGTATGTTTTGGGTTATCACCCACTTACGTCACATTTTTAAGCCTAAGTCGAGATTTCTGCAAATTGTCGTCATATTCTCAAAATGAGAGTTTGGGACTACGCGATCAGTTCCTACGTGTTACATTAGTCTCGTGTGAGTTATCCGTGCCTCTTACGGGGTCGTTTGGGCGTTGTTTTGGATTTTCATCCACTAAATTCATGTTTTAAGCTGAAGTCTAATATTTGCAAATTATCCTCATATTCTCAACCCAAGAGTCTAGTGGTTACGAGGCAGGTTCCTACGTGTCATGTTGGTCTCGAGGGAGGTGTTCGTGCCTCTTACGGGGCCGTTCAGGGGATTTTTTTGGGTTTTCACCCACTAACGACATATTTTTAATCCTAAGTCTAGATTTTTACAAATTATCATCGTATTCTCAAAATGAGAGTCTCGTGACAACAGGGTAAGTTCCAACGTGTTATATTGGTCTCGTGTGAGCTTTTCGTGCCTTTAACGCGATCGTTTGGGCATTGTTTTGGAGTTTCACCGTCTAAAGTCATGTTCTAAGCTTAAGTCTTAATTTTACAAATTATCCTCATATTCTAAAACCGGAATTCTCGTGACTACATGGTAAGTCCCTACGTGTTAAGTTTATCCCGTGGGAGGTGAATGTGCCTCTTATAGGGCCGTTTAGGGGTGTTTTAGGTTTCACCCGCTAACGATATATTTTTAAGCTTGAGTATAAATTTTAAAAATTATCCTCAGATTCTCAACTCGATAGTCTAGTGGCTATGAGGCAAGTTGCTACGTGTTACATTGGTTTCATGGGAGTAGTTCATGCCTCTTACGGGGCCGTTTAGGAGCTGTTTTGAGTTTTCACCCGCTAACGACATATTTTAAAGCCTAAGTCTAGATTTTTGCAAATTATCATCGTATTCTCAAAACGAGATTCACGCGACAACGCGGTAAGTTCCTACGTGCTACATAGGTCTCGTGTGAGGTGTTCGTGTCTCTTACGGGGTCATTTGGGCATTGTTTTGGATCTTCACCCTCTAAAGTCATGTTTTAAGCCTAAGTCCAAATTTTGCAAATTATCCTCGTATTCTCAACCCGAGAGTCTAGTGGATACAAGGCAAGTTAATATGTGTTACGTTGGTCCCGTGGGAGGTGTTCATGCCTCTTATGGGGCCGTTTAGTGGCTTTTTCAATTTTCACCCACTAACGGTATATTTTTAAGCCTAAGTCTAGATTTTTGCAAATTATCATCGTATTCTCAAAATGAGAGTCTCGTGACTACGTGGTTAGTTCCTACGTGTTACATTGGTCTCGTGTGAGCTGTTCGTGCCTTTAACGGTTATTTGGGCATTGTTTTCAAGTTTCACCCTCTAAAGTCATCTATTAAGTTTAAATTTAAATTTTACAAATTGTCCTCGTATTCTTAAATTGGAAGTCCCATCACTACGAGGTAAGTCCCTACGTGTTAAGTTTGCCCTTCGGAGGTGTATGTGCAACTAGGGGCCGATTAATGGCTGTTTTGGGTTATTACCCGCTAACGGCATATTTTTAGGCATAAGTCTAGATTTTTGCAAATTATGCTCGTATTCTCAAAACGAGAGTCTCGTGACTATGCAATAAGTTCATAAATGCTACATTAGTCGCGTGTGAGCTATTCGTGCCTCTTACGGGGTCGTTTGGGCATTGTTTTGGATTTTCACCCTCTCGAGAGTCTAGTGGCCACGAGGTAAGTTCCTACGTGTTACGTTGGTCTCGTGGGAGGTGTTCGTGCCTCTTATGGGTCCATTTTGGGGTTATTTTGGGTTTTCACCCGCTAACGGCATATTTTTAAGTCCAAGTCTAGATTTTTTCTAATTATCATCAAATTCTCAAAATGAGAGTCTTGTGACAACGCGGTAAGCTCCTACGTGTTACATTGGTCTCGTGTGTGGTGTTCGTGCCTCTTACGTGGTCGTTTGGGCGTTGTTTTGGATTTTCACCCTCTAAAGTCATGTTTTAAGCCTAAGTTAAAAATTTGCAAATGATCCTGGTATTCTCACCCCTACAGTCCAGGGGCTACAAGGTAAGTTCCAACATGTTATGTTGGTCCTGTGGGAGGTGTTCTTGCCTCTTACGAATCCGTTTTGGGGTTCCACCCGCTAACAACATATTTTTAAGCCTAAGTCTCGAGTTTTGCAAATTATTGTCGTATTCTCAAAACAAGAGTCTCGTGACAACACGGTAAGTTCCTATGTGTTACAATGTTCGCGGGTGAGGTTTTGTTACATTCTTCTCTTGTGAAGTGTTCGTTACTATAACGGGATCGCGTGGGCGTTATCTTTTTATTTCACTCTCTAAAGTCATGTTTTAAGACTAATTCTAAATTTTGAAAATTATCCTAGTATTATCATCCCGAGAGTCTAGTGGCTTTGAGGCAAGTTCCTACATGTTACGTTGGTCCCGTGAGAGGTGTTCATCTCTCTTACGGGGCCATTTAGCCGCTATTTTGGGTTTTCACCTGCTAACGGCGTATTTTTAAGCCTACGTCTAGATCTTTGCGAATTATCTTCATATTCTCAAAATGAGAGTCTCGTGACTACACGGTAACTTCCTACGTGTTACATTGGTCTCGTGTGAGGTGTTCCTGCCTCTTACGGGGTCATTTCGACATTGTTTTGGATTTTCACCCTCTAAAGTCATGTTAAGTCTAAATTTTGCAAATTATCATCGTATTCTCAAACCGAAAGTCCCGTGACCATGTGGTAAGTCCCTACACGTTAAGTTTGTCCCGTGAAAGGTGTTCGTTCCTCTTATAGGGCCGTTTAGGGGCTTTTTTCTGTTTTAATAGGTAACGACATATTTTTAAGCCTAAGTCTAGATTTTTGCAAATTATCATCGTCTTCTCAAAAAGAGAGTGTCATGACTATGAGATAAGTTCCTACGTGTTACATTGGTCTCGTGTGAGTTGTTAGTGCCTCTTACGGGGTCGTTTGGGCATTGTTTTGAATTTTCACCCTCTAAAGTCATGTTTTATGCCTAAGTCTAAATTTTAAAAATTATCCTCGTATTCTCAACTCGAGAGACCAGTGGCTACAAGTCAAGTTTCTACGTGTTACGTTGGTCCCATATGAGCTGTTTGTGACTCTTACGGGGCCGTTTAGGGGCAACTTTAGGTTTTCACCTGGTAACGGCAAATTTTTAAGCCGAAGTCTAGTTTTTGTAAATTATGGTCTTATTCTTGAAATGAGAGTCTCCTACCTATGTTGTAATTTTTTACGTGTTACATTGGTCTCGTGTGATTTGTTCTTGCCTCTTACGGGGTCGTTTGGGCTTTGTTTTGGATTTTCACCATCGAAAGTCATGTTTTAAACCAAAGTTTAGATTTTTGGAAACTATCATAGTATTCTCAAACCAGAAGTCCCGTGACTACGTGGTAAGTACCTACGTGTTACGTTTATCCCGTGGGTGGTGTCCGTGCCTCTTACGGGGCCGTTTAGGGGTGTTTTAGGTTTCACCCTCTAACGAGATATTTTTAAGCTTGAGTCGAGATTTTTGCAAATTATCATCATATTCTCAAAATGAGAGTCTCGTGACAACGCGGTAAATTCCTACGTGTTATATTGCTCTCGTGTGAGCTATTCGTGCCTCTTACGGGGTCGTTTGGGCGTTGTTTTGGATTTTCACCCCCTAAAGTCATGTTTTAATCCTGAGTCTAAATTTTACAAATTATCCTCGGATTCTCAACCCAAGAGTCTAGTGGCTATGAGTCAAGTTCCTACGTGTTACGTTGGTCCCTTGGGAGTAGTTCGTGCCTCTTACGGGGCCGTTTAGGGGTTGTTTTGGGTTTTCACCCACTAACGGCATATTTTTACGCCTAACTCTAGATTTTTGCAAATTATCAACGTATTCTCAAAATGAGACTCTCGTGACTGCACGGTAAGTTCCTACGTGTTACATTGGTCTCGTGTCAGCTGTTCGTGCGTGTTATGGGGTCGTTTGGGTGTTGTTTTGGATTTTCACCCACTAAAGTCATGTTTTAAGCTTAAGTCTAAAATTTGCAAAATTATCCTCGTATTCTCAAACCAAGAGTTTATGGCTATGAGGTAAGTTCCTACGTGTTACGTTTTTCTCGTGGGAGGTGTTCGTGCCCCTTACGTGGTCGTTGAGGGGATTATTTGGATTTTCACCCACTAACGGCATATTTTTAATCCTAAGTCTAGATTTCTGTAAATTATCGTCGTATTCTTAAAATGAGAGTCTCGTGACTACGCGGTAAGTTCTAACGTGTTACATTGGTCTCGTGTGAGTTGTTGGTGCCTTTAACGGGGTCATTTTGTAGTTATTTTGGAGTTTCATCCTCTAAAGTCATATTTTAAGCTAAGTCTAAATTTTATAAATTATCCTTGTATTCTTAAAATGAAAGTCCCATGACTACGTGGTAAGTCCCTACGTGATAAGTTTTCCCCTTGGGAGGTGTATGTGCCTCTTATGGGGCCGTTTAGGGGCTGTTTTGGGTTATCACCCGCTAACAGCATATTTTTACGCCTAAGTCTAGATTTTTGCAACTTATCATTGTATTCTCAAAACGAGAGTTCTTGACTTAGGGGTAAGTTCCTACGTGTCACATTGGTCTCATGTGAGCTGTTAGTGCCTCTTACATGGTCGTTTGGGTGTTGTTTTGGATTTTCACCCTCTAAAGTCATGTTTTAAGCCTAAGTCTTAATTTTTAAAATTATCCTTGTATTCTCAACCGAGAGTCAAGTGGATACGAGGCAAGTTCCTACGTGTTACGTTGTTCCCATGGGAGGTGTTCGTGCCTCTTACGGGTCCGTTTAGGGGAGGTTTTGGGTTTTCATCCGCTAACGGGATATTTTTAAACCTACGTCTAGATCTTTGCAAATTATTGTGATATTCTTAAAACGTGAGTCTCGTGACTACACTGTAAGTGCCTATGTGTTACATCGGTCTCGTGTGAGGTACTCGTGCCTCTTACGGGGTCGTTTCGGTGTTGTTTTGGATTTTCACCCTATAAAGTCATGTTTGGTCTAAATTTTGGAAATTATCATCGTATTGTCAAACCGAAAATCCCGTGACTATGTGGTAAGTCCCTACATGTTATGTTTGTCTCGTGGGAGATGTTTGTGCCTCTTACGTGGCCGTTTAGGGTATGTTTTCGGTTTTCACCCGCGAACGACATATTTGTAAGCCTAAGTCAAGAGTTTTTCAAATTATCATCGTCTTCTCAAAACAAGAGTCTCGTGACTATGCGATAAGTTTATGAGTTACATTGGTCTTGTGTGAGTTGTCCGTGCCTCTTATGGAGTCGTTTGGGCATTGTTTTGGATTTTCACCCTCTAAAGTCATGTTTTATGCCTTAGTCTAAATTTTAAAAATTCTCCTCGTATTCTCAACTCGAGAGTCAAGTGGATACGAG
Source organism: Sambucus nigra (assembly GCA_949130495.1). Lineage (NCBI taxonomy): Eukaryota > Viridiplantae > Streptophyta > Magnoliopsida > Dipsacales > Adoxaceae > Sambucus > Sambucus nigra. The sequence goes on along the minus strand of OX422209.1, from coordinate 313,050,355 downwards.
GAAAGTTTCTACATGTTACGTTGGTCCCATGCGAGCTGTTTGTCGTTTAGGGACTGCTTTGGGTTTTCACCCACTAACGCCATATTTTTAAGCCGAAGTATTGATTTTTTGCAAATTATGGTCATATTCTTGAAATGAGAGTCTCGTGAATATGCTGTAATTTCCTACGTGTGACGTGCTTTTGCCACTTACGCGGTCGTTTGGACGTTGTTTTAGATTTTCACGGTCGATAGTCTTGTTTTAAACCAAAGTTTAGAATTTTGGAAATTATCATCATATTCTTAAATCGGAAGTCCCGTGACTTCGTGCTAAGTCCCTCTGTGTTACATTTGTCCCATGCGAGGTGTCCGTGCCTCTTACGGGGCCGTTTAGGGGTGTTTTAAGTTTCACCCACTAATGGCATATCTTTAAGCCTAGGTCCAGATTTTTGGAAATTATCGTCATATTCTCAAAATGATAGTCTCGTGACAACGTGATAAGTTTCTACGTGTTACATTTCGTTTGGGCATTGTTTTGGATTTTCACCCCCTAAAGTCACGTTTAAATCCTGAATCTAAATTTTACAAATTATCCTCGGATTGTCAACTCGAGAGTTTAGTGGCTAAGAGGCAAGTTCCTACGTGTTATGTTGGTCCCGTGGGAGTAGTTTGTGCCTCTTACGGGGCCGTTTAGGGGATGTTTTGGGTTTTCACCTGCTAACGATATATTTTTAATCCTAAGTCCAAATTTTTGCAAATTATCATCGTATGCTAAAAATGAGAGTCTCGTGACTATGCGGTAAGTTCCAATGTATGACATTGGTCTCGTGTGAGCTACTCGTGCCTTTAACGGGGTTGTTTGGGCGTTGTTTTGGAGTTTCACCCTCTAAAGTCAGGTTTTAAGCATAAGTCTTAATTTTACAAATTAACCTCGTATTCTAAAAATGAAATTCTCTTTACTATTTGGTAAGTCCCTACGTGTTAAGTTTGTCCCGTGGGAGGTTCATGTGCCTCTTACGTGGTCGTTTAGGGGCTATTTTCGACTTTCACCTGCTAACGACACATTTTTAAGCCTAAGTTTATATTTTTGCAAATTATCATTGTCTTCTCAAAATGAAAGTCTCGTTACTACGCGATAAGTTCCTACGTGTTACATTGGTCTCGTGTGAGTTGTTCGTGTCTCTTACGGGGTCGTTTGGGAATTATTTTGGATTTTCACCATTTAAAGTCATGTTTTAGGCCTAAGTCTAAAGTTTACAAATTATCCTCGTATTCTCCACCTGAGGGTCCAGTGTCTACGAGGCAAGTTTCTACGTCTTAGGTTGGTCTCGTGCGAGCTTTTTGTGCCTCTTACGGGTCTGTTTAGGGGATGCTTTGGGTTTTCACACGCTAACGCCATACTTTTAAGCCGAAGTCTAGATTTTTGCAAATTATGGTCATATTCTTGAAATGAGAGTCTCGTGACTATGCTCTAATTTCCTACGTGTTACATTAGTCTCGTGTGATGTGTTGTTGCCTCTTACAGGGTCGTTTGGGAGTTCTTTTGGATTTTCAGTTTCGAAAGTCATCTTTTAAGACAAAGTTTAGATTTTTAGAAATTATCATCGTATTCTCAAACCAAAAGTCTCGTGACAACATGGTAAGTCCTTACATGTTAGGTTTGTCCCATGGGAGGTGTCCGTGCCTCTTACGAGGCCATTTAGGGGTGTTTTAGGTTTCACCTGCTAACGGCATATTTTTAAGCCTGAGTCCAGATTTTTGGAAATTATCATCATATTCTCAAAATTAGAGTCTCGTGACAACACAGTAAGTTCCTACGTGTTATACTGGTCTCGTGTGAGTTGTTTGTGCCTCTTACGAGGTCGTTTGGTCCTTTTTTGGATTTTCATCCTGTAAAGTCATGTTTTAATACTGAGTGTAAAATTTTCAAATTATCCTCAGGTTCTTAAATCGAGAGTCTAGCATTTTTGAGGCAAGTTCCTACGTGTTACTTTAGTCCCATGGGAGTAGTTCGTGCCTCTTACGGGGCCGTTTAGAGGCTGTTTTGGTTTTTCACCTACTAATGACATATTTTTAATCCTAAATCTACATTTTTGCAAATTATCATCGTATTCTCAAAACGAGAGTTCTAACGTGTTACATTGGTCTCGTGTGAGCTGTTCGTGCCTTTAACAGGGTCGTTTTGGCATTGTTTTGGAGTTTCGCCCTCTAAAGTCATGTTTTAAGCTTATGTCTTAATTTTGCAAGTTATCCTCGTATTCTAAAATCAAAAGTCACATTACTCCGTTGTAAGTCCTTACGTGTTAAGTTTGTCCAGTGGGAGGCGCACGTGCCTCTTACAGGGCCTTTTAGGGGCTGTTTTGGGTTATCACCCGCTAACGGCACATTTTTTAGCCTAAGTCTAGATTTTTGCAAATTACCGTTGTATTCTCAAAATGAGAGTTTGTGAATACGCGACAAATTCCAATGTGTTACATTAGTCTCGTGTGAGCAGTTCGTGCCTCTTACGGGGACGTTTGGGCGTTGTTTTGGATTTTCACCCGCTAAAGTCATGTTTTAAGCGTAAGTCCAAATTTTGGAAATTATCTTCGTATTCACAGCCCGAGAGTCTAGTGGATACGAGGCAAGTTCCTACATGTTATGTTGTTCCCGTGGGGGGTGTTCGTGCCTCTTACGGGGCTGTTTAGGTGCTTTTTTGGTTTTCACCCGCTAACGGCATATTTTTAAGCCTAAGACTACATTTTTACAAATTATCATCGTATTCCCCAAATGAGAGTCTCGTGACTACGTGGTAAGTTTTTACGTGTTAGATTGGTCTCGTGTGAGTTGTTCGTGCCTTTAATGGGGTCATTTCGGCATTGTTTTGGAGTTTCACCCTCTAAAGTCATGTTTTAAGCTTTAGTCCAAATTTTACAAGTTATCCTCATATTCTCAAATTAGAAGTCCCATGACTACATGGTAAGTCCCTACGTGTGAAGTTTGTCCCGTGGGAGGTGCATGTGCCTCTTACGGGGCCATTTAGGGGCTGTGTTGGGTTATCACCCGCTAACGACATATTTTAAGCCTAAGTCTAGATTTTTGAAAATTATCATCGTATTCTCAAAGTGAGGGTTTGTGACTACGGGGTAAGTTTCTATGTGTTACATTGGTCTCATGTGAGTTGTTCATGCCTCTTATGGGGTCGTTTGGGCATTGTTTTGGATTTTCACCCTCTAAAGTCATGTTTTAAGCCTAAGCCTGGATTTTTCAAATTATCCTTGTATTGTCAACTCTAGAGTCTAGTGGATAATAGGTAAGTTCCTAAGTGTTACGTTTGTCCCATGGGAGGTGTTTGTGCCTCTTACGGACCCATTTAGGAATGGTTTTGTATTTTCACCCGCTAACGACATATTTTTAAGCCTACGTCTAGATCTTTGCAAATTATCATCATATTTTCAAAATGAGTGTCTAGTGACTACACGGTGTAAGGACTCAAATTTCCAATTGAGTCCTTTGTACTTTTGGCTCAATTCCGGACAAAAATGTTTGGGTCATAGGATAGAGTTAATTTATCATCCTTCAAGCCCTTGACGTGTTTTTTTGAAGACGTAGCGGCCAAGTGTATAAAGCTTCATTACATTATCGAGTTTGTTTGTGCCTCGTTTCTACGTCATCAACATGGTTCCATTGCTCCTAAGGTATGATTGCATTTTAATATATATATAGGACCTTGGAATATTTTTTACTGGGTGAACGTTTATTTAAAACTGTTATTTAATTTCAGAAAGATTTCATTTAAACTTTAAAATAAAGAATATAAAGTTTCTGGGAAAAAGTCAAAAATTTTCAAACCTTCTCGGAGTTCGTTCGAAGTGTCGTTCGAACGAGATTTTCGTTTGAACCATAAGTCGTTCGAACGAGTTTGCCAACAAGTTCCCCATAAGAGCACTGGAATGTCGTTCGAAGTGTCGTTCGAATGAACAGGATGTTCGAACGGGCTTCCAACGAGATTTCTAATGAGTTCACACTGGAACTTCGTTAGAAGTCTCGTTCGAGCGAGATTTCGTTCAAACGAAAATGTCGTTAGAACGAGATTTGGCGGGAACTGGTATTTTTCAGTTTTGAGTAGTTTTTCTCACTTTTTCCACTACTTTACCCCACTAACTTTTGACAGAATATCTAAGTGCAGGAACCAAAGTTTTTAACTTAACTTTTTCATATCCTACAGCCTCTTAGAGAGTATTTTTTGAGAGAGAAATCAAAAGAGAAAAAGTTCTTTGTTTAAGTGTTGTTTATTTTCAAGAGAAATGTTTTAAATACTTGTTTTACACCCATATTGTTTATCCAAGCTTCTATAGATATATTTTTTCTTTCTTGGAGTGTTGGCACTAGTTTTTCATCTCTACCGTTTGAAGAGATATGTTGGGTTTGCTTCTAAATCTCATAAAGAAGAAGAGGCTTCGTTGATTTACCCACTTGGAGAAAGGCTCCTAGTTTGGATGACGGTTACCATATAAAGTCAGATCGGTGGACATTACTTGTGCACATTATGGTCGAAAATATCATCTTAAGAAATATTGTTTTGATCTTAAAAGATTTTCTAAAAAATCCCAATGTAAGGCAACCAGGGTAGCCAAGATTCCTACACCCTGAGATAGTCACTCATCATTAGTTTGGGTTAGGAGATCCGGCTTGGTAGCTTTATAAGATAGGGTATTTGATTCTCATTTACTTTTACATGCTTCCTCCCTTGCAAAATCTAAAGGCTGAATATGTTAGTTTTATTTGCATACTTTAGCTTTTGTACTTCATGCTATATTTTCATGCTAAATGTATGCTTGTTTAGTCATTTTCTAGTCATTGATTTATTTCATATCATATACTAGAAATCATGACTTATTTTTCTTTTGTATTTTATTCTTTCATTTTAGTTTGCATTAAATGAAAAATACAAAAAGAATTTTGTTTATCATTTGGGTTTTTATTTTTCCTAATTTAAGCTTAATGAAAAATCCAAATGATTTTTGTTTGTCTTTTGAGTATATATTTTTATTTTTGGTTAAAAATTTCAAAAAAATCAAATAGATTTTTCTTTTGTGTGTATTTTAGTTTGACACACTTTATGTGGCATATAATTGTGTTAGAATCCCATCTTTTATGCTCTCATGAGGCTAGAACTTTTTTATTACATTATCAATCCTTATTATGTTCTTTACTAGGCTTACATTGAGTAGTTGGATTTTGTGTTGATATAATGGATTCTATTTTTATATGCCTCTATTCACGCATGCACGAGCTCATTTGAAATTTTAACTTTATATGTATATTTGAGATTGGTGAGGTGTTCTCCTACCAATCTTGTCATCTATATATTTATGACCTAGGAGGACTAGTGCATGTCAAAATTCCTTGCACGTGAAATTTGTGTGAAAAATAAAACATGATAAATATAAATGTGCACGAGAAAGGGCTCTGAAAGGATTTAGTTTCCTTTGCGAATAGTAAGCCACCGTATGTTTGGACCTAAAAGAAATACGTGGTCCAAGTCCTAAAAGAAAATATGGCATTCAAAGAAAAAATATGTGTCAAGGCCTTTGTTTGATTGATATATTCATTCAAAATTAATATAAATTCTTATTGAGGGTGATTGGATGGTATATCAATGGTTTCCACAACGTCCGTTTATCCTAGTTGCATTTTCAATGTCATGACTTTATTGATTTGTAGAATCATCAACATGCTAGGCTTGTTTGCATTGTGTATGTTTGTTCATTGAGTTCAATTTATATTGTCACTTGAGGTTATATTCAAATGTGATGAAGTTTTCATTCAATTGATAACTCCGTGAACATGTTTTAAGTGATTGGGTTTAAATTTATTCGTTACTGGTTCACACCCCAACACTTCCGTTTCCATATGACACATTTTTTCCATACGAGTGTGAAAGACTCCTATTATATTTTGTGTGTGTCATTTGTGTTTATATATATATATATATATATATGTGTGTGTGTGTGTGTGTGTGTGTGTGTATAAATGTGTGTGTGCTTCTGTGGTATATATAGTGTACGTATATATTTGATATTTTTGTTTGGTCTTTGCCTAGCTTTCTAGTCCATATACGTTTAAATTCATAATCGCTATCTATCTTGTTTCATTCTTTGTTGATATCACATGCTTAATACTTTGTGTATCTTATTGGTATCATTTTCTTGCATCCTATTTAGTATCCGTTATTAATTGTTGGAGTAGTTGTCCTTTTATTGCCCATATGCTTTAAAGTTCTCATCACTTTTGCACATTTTTTTTAGCTTGTTTTCCGATTTTATTTATCCCTTGTTTTGTTTAAGGGTAATATGCTTTAAATTTGGGGAGATAAGTTAACTTTTTATTCTTTAGCCTTTGTCTATTCCTGAACAAAAAGGGGGAGAATGATAGGGGGAGAAATGGTATCTAATCCTATTGTTTGTCATATCTTAGTTTGGGGGAGATTTATCTTAAAGGGACGTCTTTCTAAGTTGATCATTGTTGATAAAGGGAGATAATTAATTTAGGGGGAGTACTTACTTTAATTGTATTAAATATTTAGATATTCCCTATCTGTTTAATTTGTTTGCTTAAGTGTTCAGGAATTATATTCTAAGCGGAAACTTTCACCGGCAAAGATTTTTATCCTCGGGTTGTTTGAGTCAAGCATTGTATTTTTATTTTGGAAGGAACTTTTTATTAGTCTAGTAGAGCTTGATGGCCCTTTAGGATTTTCGTTTTGTTTTTGTCCAAGAATAGACAAAGGGGGAGATTTTTAAAGACTCAAATTTCATATTGTGTCCTTTGTAGTTTTGGCTCAATTCTGGACAAAAACGTTTGAGTCATAGGATAGAGTTAATTGATCATCCTTCAAGCCTATGACGTGTTTGTTTGAAGACGTAGCGACCAAGTGTGTAAAGCTTCATTACATTGCCGAGTTTTTTTGTGCCTCGTTTCTACGTCATCAACATGGTTCCATTGCTCCTAAGGTATGAATGCATTTTAATATATATATAGGAGATTGGAACATTTTATAATGGGTGAACGTTTATTTAAAACTGATCTTTAATTTCAGAAAGATTTCATTCAAACTTTAAAATAAAGAACATAAAGTTTCTGGGAAAAAATCAAAATTTTAAAACTTTCTGGGAGTTCGTTCGAAGTGTCGTTCGAACCATAAGTCGTTCGAACGAGTTTGCCAACAAGTTCCCCATATGGCCACTGCAATGTTGTTCGAAGTGTTGTTCGAACGAACATGATGTTCGAACGAGATTCCAATGAGATTTCTATCGAGTTCACACTGGAACTTCGTTAGAAGTCTTGTTCGAATGAGATTTCGTTCAAACGAAAATGTCGTTCGAACGAGATTTGGCGTGAACAGATATTTGTCAGTTTTATGTAGTTTTTCTCACCTTTTCCACTACTTTACCCCACTAACTTTTGACAGAATATCTAAGTGTGGGAACCAAAGTTTTAAACATAAAATTTTCATATCCTACCACCTCTTAGAGAGTGCTTTTTTGGAGAGAAATCAAAATAGAAAAAGTTATTTGTTTAAGTGTTGTCGATTTTCAGGAGAAATGTTTTAAACACTTGTTTTACAACCATATTGTTTATCCAACCTTCCATAGATATATATGTACTTTCTTGGAGTTTTGACACCGATTTTTCATCTCTACCGTTTGAAGAGACATTTTGGGTTTGCTTCTAAATCCCACAAAGATTTACCCACTTGGAGAAAGGCTTATAGTTTGAGTGACGATGACAATATAAAGTCAGATCGGTGGATTCCGAGTCCGCGGTGGAGCTCCGTGGTTATTCACTAAAAAGAGGTTGATACAAGAAGACGCGTCAAGGCTTGAGAGGGATCGAGTCGAGTGTTGTAACTCATCTTGCTTGTATTTGTAAATTCCGTACTTATTGGGTTTGAGGATAGGGTCGTCCAAGGTTTTTTCCCGTTGTAGGTTTTTCCTCGTACATCGCGGCGTAGTGATTTATTGTTGATTTTATCTTTCTATACTCACCTAGAATGCATGCTTAGGTAATTCAAGATAAAATTTGGTTTTAATCACTATATGTTTAATTTTGTGTGGAATTAAATATTGTGTAATATTTTTGTGTAATTAATTCAAGTCATTAATTTAATGTGTTAAAATTTGGTTTGGCCTAATTTGTTAAAATTGAGAAATATGGCTTAGGCAAATTTTCTAGGACTTGAGTTGATTAATTGTGTTTAAGTGAAATTAACATAAGCGTTTGTTTTATCTTATTTCACTTGGTTTAATTTTAGTTTGAAGTAAATTAAAATTTGGTGTTTTTGTGAACCATCATACACTTCGGCATCTTGAAAAGGAAATTATTTTTTTTTGTTTTAAGATTGGGGGCTTTCACACCGTATGTTCCTACGTGTTACATTGGTCTCGTGTGAGGTGTTCGTCCCTCTTACGGGGTCGTTTCGGCGTTGTTTTGGATTTTGACCCTCTAAAGTCATGTTATGTCTAAATTTTGTAAATTATGATCGTATTCTCAAACCGGAAGTCCCGTGACTACGTGGTAAGTCCCTACATGTTAAGTTTGTCCCATTGGAGGTGTTCATGCCTCTTATGTGGCCATTAAGGATCTGTTTTTGGTTTTCACCCCCTAACGGTATATTATTAAGCCTAAGTCTAGATTTTTGCAAATTATCACCGTCTTATCAAAATGAGAGTCTCGTGAATATGCGATAAGTTCCTACGTGTTACATTGGTCTTGTTTGAGTTGTCCATGCCTGTTGCGAGGTCATTTGAGCGTTGTTTTGGATTTTCACCCTCTAAAGTCATGTTTTATGCCTAAGTCTAAATTTTACAAATTATCCTCGTATTCTCAACCCAAGAGTCCAGTGGCAACGGGGCAAGTTTCTACGTGTTATGTTGGGCCCATGTGAGTTGTTTGTTCCTCTGACGGGGCCGTTTAGGGACTGCTTTGGGTTTTCACCCGCTAACGGCATATTTTTAAGTCGAAGTTTAGATTTTTGCAAATTATGGTCATATTCTTAAAATATGAGTCTCGTGACTATGCTGTAATTTTCTACGTGTTATATTCGTCTTGTGTGATGTGTTCTTGCCTCTTAAGGGGTCATTTGGGCGTTGTTTTGGATTTTCACCGTCGAAAGTCATGTTTCAGGACAAAGTTTAGATTTTTGGATATTATCATCATATTCTCAAACCGTAAGTCCCGTCACTACGTGGTAAGTCCCTACATGTTACGTTTGTCTCGTGGGAGGTGTCCGTGCCTCTTACGGGGTCGTTTAGGGGTGTTTTAGGTTTCAACCGCGAACGATATATTTTTAAGCATGAGTTCAGATTTATTGAAATTATCGTCATATTTTCAAAACGAGAGTCTCGTGACAACGCGGTAAGTTCCTATGTGTTATATTGGAATCATGTGAGTTGCTCGTGCCTCTTACAGGGTTGTTTGGGCGTTGTTTTGGATTTTTAGCCCCTAAAGTCATGTTTTAATCCTGAGTTTAAATTTTATAAATTATCCTCGAATTCTCAACTTGAGAGTCTAGTGGCTATGACGCAAGTTCCTACGTGTTACGTTGGTCCCGTGGGAGTAGTTCGTGCCTCTTATGGGGCCGCTTAGTGGCTGTTTTGGGTTTTCACCCCCTAACGGCATATTTTGAAGCCTAATTCAAGATTTTCTCAAATTATCAAGGTATTCTCAAAACGAGAGTCTCCTGACTACGCGATAAGTTCCTACGTGTTACATTGGTTTCGTGTTAGCTTTTCGTGCCTCTTATGGGGTCATTTGGGCCTTGTTTTGGATTTTCACCCACTAAAGTCATGTTTTAAGCCTATCCCTAAAATTTGCAAATTATCCTCGTATTCCCAAACCAAGAGTCTAGTGGCTACGAGGCAAGTTCCTACTTGGTAAGTTGGTCCCGTGGGAGGTGTTCGTGCCTCTTTAAGGGGCCGTTCAGGGAATTTTTTGGGTTTTCACCCGCTAACGACATATTTTTAATCCTAAGTCTATATTTGTGCAAAATTTCATCATATTCTCAAAACGAGAGTCTCGTGACTACGCGGTAAGCTCCAACGTGTTACATTGGTCTCGTGTCAGTTGTTCGTGCCCTTAACGGGGTCGTTTGGGCGTTGTTTTGGAGTTTCACCCTCTAAAGTCATGTTTTAAGCTTAAGTCTAAATTTTACAAATTATTCTCGTATTCTCAAACCGGAAGTCCCATGACTATGTGGTAAGTCCCTACGTGTGAAGATTGTCCCGTGGGAAGTGCATGTGCCTCTTACGGGGCCGTTTAGGGGTTGTATTGGGTTATCACCCGCTAACGGCATTTTTTTAAGCCTAAGTCTAGATTTTTACAAATTGTCATCGTATTCTCAAAACGAGAGTTCGTAACTATGGGGTAAGGTCTCATGTGAGTTGTTCGTGCCTCTTACGGGGTCGTTTGGGCATTATTTTGGATTTTCACACACTAAAGTCATGTTTTAAGACAAAGTCTTAATTTTGCAAATTATCCTCGCATTCTCAATACCAGAGTCTAGTGGATGCGAGGAAGGTTCCTACGTGTTACGTTGGTCCCGTGGGAGGTGTTCCTGCCTCTTACGGGTCCATTTAGGGTCGCTTTTGGGTTTTCACCCGCTAACGGCATATTTTTAATCCTACCTCTAGATCTTCGCAAATTATTGTCATATTAACAAAATGAGAGTCTTGTGGAAACACAGTAAGTTCCTACGTGTTATATTGGTCTTGTGTGAGCTATTCGTTCCTCTTACGGGGTCGTTTGGGCGTTGTTTTGGATTTTCGGCCTCTAAAGTCATGTTTTAATCTTGAGTCTTAATTTTACAAATTATCCTCAGATTCTCAACTCGAGAGTCTAGTGGATATGAGGCAAGTTCCTACGTGTTATGTTGGTCCCGTGGGAGTAGTTCGTGCCTCTTATGCGCCGTTTAAGGGCTTTTTTGGGTTTTCACCCGCTAACGGCATATTTTTAAGCCTAAGTCTAGTTTTTCTCAAATTATCAAGTATTCTCAAAATGGGAGTCTCGTGACTACGCAGTAAGTTCCTATGTGTTAGCTGTTTGTGCCTCTTACGTGGTCGTTTAGGCGTTGTTTTGGTTTTTCACCCACTAAAGTCATGTTTTATGGCTAAGTCTAAAATTTTCAAATTATCCTTGTATTATCAAACAAAGAGTCTGGTGGCCACGAGACAAGTTTTGACGTGGTACGTTGGTACCATGGGAGGTGTTCGTGCCTCTTACGGGGACGTTTTGCGGATTTTTTGGGTTTTCACCCGCTAACGGCATATTTTTAAGCCTAAGACTACATTTTTACAAATTATCATCATATTCCCAAAACGAGAGTCTCGTGACTACGTGGTAAGTTTTTACGTGTTACATTGGTCTCGTCTGAGTTGATCGTGCCTTTAACGGGGTCATTTGGGCGTTATTTTGGAGTTTCACCCTCTAAAGTCATGTTTTAAGCTTTAGTCCAAAATTTACAAGGTGTCCTCATATTCTCAAATCGGAAGTCCCATGACTACGTGGTAAGTCCCTACGTGTGAAGTTTGTCCCGTGGGAGGTGCATGTGCCTCTTACGGGGCCATATAGGGGTTGTGTTGGGTTATCACCCGCTAACGGCATATTTTTAAGCCTAAGTCTAGATTTTTGTAAATTATCGTCGTATTCTCAAAGGGAGGGTTTGTGAGTACAGGGTAAGTTCCTATGTGTTACATTGGTCTCATGTGAGTTGTTCGTGCCTTTTACGGGGTTGTTTGGGCATTGTTTTTTATTTTCACCCTCTAAAGTCATGTTTTAAGCCTAAGCCTGGATTTTTCAAATTATCCTCATATTGTCAACTCGAGAGTCTATTGGATATGAGGTAAGTTCCTACGTGTTACATTGGTCCAATGGGAGGTGTTTGTGCCTCTTACGGAGCCATTTAGAGGTGGTTTTGTGTTTTCACCCGCTAACGGCATATTTTTAAGCCTACGTCTAGATCTTTGCAAATTATCATCATATTTTGAAAACGAGAGTCTCGTGACTACACAGTGTAAGGACTCAAATTTCCAATTGAGTACTTTGTAGTTTTGGCTCAATTCCAGACAAAAATGTTTGAGTCATAGGACAGAGTTAATTTATCATCCTTCAAGCCCATGACGGTTTTTTTGAAGGCGTAGCGGCCAAGTGTATAAAGCTTCATTACATTTTCGAGTTTGTTTGTGCCTCGTTTCTACGTCATCAACATGGTTCCATTACTCCTAAGGTATGAATGCATTTTAATATATATATAGGACCTTGGAATATTTTATAATGGGTGAACGTTTATTTAAAACCGTTGTTTAATTTTAGAAAAATTTCATTTGAACTTAAAAATAAAGAATATAAAGTTTCTGGGAAAAACTCAAAAAATTTCAAACTTTCTTGGAGTTTGTTCGAAGTGTCGTTCGAACGAGATTTTCATTTGAACCATAAGTCGTTCGAACGTGTTTGCCAACGAGTTCCCCATAAGGCCACTGGAATGTCGTTCGAAGTGTCGTTCGAACGAACAGGATGTTCGAACGGGCTTCCAACGATATTTCTAATGAGTTCACACTGGAACTTCGTTAGAAGTCTCATTCGAACGAGATTTCATTCAAACGAAAATGTCGTTCGAACGAGATTTGGCGGGAACTGGTATTTGTCAGTTTTGAGTAGTTTTTCTCACTTTTTCCACTACTTTACCCCACTAACTTTTGACAGAATATCTAAGTGTGGGAACCAAAGTTTTTAACTTAACTTCTTCATATCCTACAACCTCTTAGAGAGTATTTTTTGAGAGAGAAATCAAAAGGGAAAAAGTTCTTTGTTTAAGTGTTGTTGATTTTGAAGAGAAATGTTTTAAATACTTGTTTTACACCTATATTGTTTATCCAAGCTTCCATAGATATATTTGTACTTTTTTGGAGTTTTGGAACCAGTTTTTCATCTCTACCGTTTAAAGAGATATTTTGGGTTTGCTTCTAAATCCCACAAAGAAGAAGAGGCTTCGTTGATTTACCCACTTGGAGAAAGGCTCCTAGTTTGGATGACGGTTACCATATAAAGTCAGATCGGTGGATTCCGAGACCGCGGTGGAGCTCGGTGCTTATTCGCTAAGAAGAGGTTGATACAAGAAGACACGTCAAGGCTTGAGAGGGATCGATTCGAGTGTTTTAAGTCATCTTGCTTGTATTAGTAAATTCCGTACTTAGTGGATTTGAGGCTAGTGTCGTATGAGGTTTTTTCCCGTTGTGGGTGTTTCCTCGTACATCGCGGCGTAGTGATTTATTGTTTATTTTATCTTGTTATACTCACCTTAAACGCATGCTTACGTAATTCAGGATAAAATTTGGTTTTAATCACTACATGTTTCATTTGGTGCGAAATTAAATATTAGGTAATGTTTATGTGTAATTAATTCAAGTCATTAATTTAATGTGTTAAAATTTGGTCTGGCCTAATTTGTTGAAATTGAGAAATATGACTTAGGCAAATTTTTTAGGACTTGGGTTGATTAATCGTGTTTAAGTAAAATTAACATAAGTGCGTGTTTTATCATATTTCACTTAGTTTAATTTTAATTTGAAGTAAATTAAAATTTGGTGTTTTTGTGAACCATCATACCCTTTCGCATCTCAAAAAGGAAATTATTAATTTTTGTTTTAAGATTGGGGGCTTTCAAATTGGTATTAGAGCCAAAGCGATAAATTATTTCGCTATGATCCTTTACCTGATTTTTGGCTAAAATGGAATTTTCCCCATTCTTAAAATTTCCTATTTTCTAAGGTTCTAACTACGCGTACTCGAAATCACGTTTGAAATTGGCACTAAAATCTATCGACGAGAGGGTTTGGTTATCTATAGTTAACGGGTTATCTCCACCAACTCATTTAGTAGATAATGAACGTGTTCCCGAACCGACCGATAGATGGAGTGAGAATGAGTTTAAACTTTAAATTTTAACTCCCGTGGTTTAAACGTCTTGTTTAGTGCTGTCACACCGGATGCATTCCGTCGCATTATGACGTGTGAGACTGCTAAAGAAGCTTGGGATATTTTAAAACTCACTCATGAAGGTACTAGTGTCGTTAAAGCTTTGAAACTCCAAAACCTCACCACTCAATTTGAAACCATCAAAATGAACGATAAAGAAACTTGTGATGAATTTTATGATAGACTTTCCGATATTGTTAATTCATCTTTTAATTTGGGAGAGAAAATACCCGACAACTGAGTTGTAATTTTTTTAAGGTTCCTACCCGATAGATTTATTCCAAAAGTGACCGTTTTAAATTATTTACCAACTTTAGCCTCTACGAAATTAGAAGAGCTCATAGGTGATTTACAAACCTATGAACTAGACATGATTCCCTCTAAAACTGAAAAAAAAATAGAAAAGGGCGTTGCTTTAAAAGCCCGAAAAGAGGAAAACCAAGTAGTAGAGAGCGAGAGTGATAGTGACTCGGAAGATATGGCCTTGTTTGCTAGGAAATTTAAAAAAACAATTAAATTTAACAAAGATAAATTTAAAAATGATTTTAAGAAATTTGAAACTTCTAAGCATGATAAAGTCGAAATGATCCCTAAAATTCCTAAAGAACCTTTAAATAGGGACGATTCAAATATGTGTTTTGGTTGTGAGGGTTATGGCCATAGGGCTTCTGAGTGCCCCACTAAACTAAGGAGAGAGGGTAAGCGACCCATTTCATATAATGCCACCCTTAGTGATAGTGATAAGGAAGAGGGACCCGATTCCCCCACTAAGCCAAACTTTGTGGCTTTCATGGCTTGTCATGTGAGTGATAGTGAGAACTCATCTATAGATGACAATTTATCACATGACACTTCCAAGGTTATAGTTTATGATTCCCTTGTTTTTTATGATAGTGAGAGTTAAGAAGAAAAAAAGAGTGAATATGAAGAAGAGGTTAACGTGAGTGAACTTCAAAATGCTTTTCAAGAATTATATAAAGAATCAATTAAATTAAAAAGAGCTAATTTGAAGTTAGAAGCTAGTTTAAAAGAGCGTGTTAAGGTCATTGATGATAGTATGTTGGTAGAAGACCTTAGGAAACGTGAGAGGAATCTTCGAGAGAAGCTTGAATATGTACAAGGCGAGAGAGATAGCCTTAGAGGTTTAATGGAATCCTTGAAAAAGGAGCTTCTCGAGTTCGAAGAGAGAAATGTTCTATTAGAGTCTAACATCCTAGAATTAGAAAATAAATAAAAAGATTCTAGTAATGTCAAATTTGATTTGGAGTGTCGTTCAAAAAAATTAGATAAAATATTAGGAACGGTCCAAATTAAAAATGACACTTGTGGTTTAGGCTTCGATACTTGTAATGAATCAACTCACAAAGCCAAAACCAACTTTTTAGGAGAATCGCCTAGGAAATCCTTTAGAGATCACTCCTTAGGTAAATCTTTTCGACATGTCTTTACCTGTGCATATTATGGTCGAAAATATCATCTTAAGAAATATTGTTTTGATCTTAAAAGATTTTCTAGAAAATCCCAATGTAAGGTAACCAAGGTAGCCAAGATTCCTACACCCCGAGATAGTCACTCATCATTAGTTTGGGTCAGGAGATCCGACTTGGTAGCTTTATAAGATAGGGTATTTGATTCTCATTTACTTTTACATGCTTCCTCCCTTGCAAAATCTAAAGGATGAATATGTTAGTTTTATTTGCATACTTTAGCTTTTGTACTTCATTCTATATTTTAATGCTAAATGTATGCTTGTTTAGTCATTTTCTAGTCATTGATTTATTTCATATCATATACTAGAAATCATGACTTATTTTTCTTTTGTATTTTATTCTTTCATTGTAGTTTGCATTAAATGAAAAATACAAAAAGATTTTTTTTATCATTTGGGTTTTTATTTCTTGCTAATTTAAGCTTAATGAAAAATTCAAACGATTTTTGTTTGTCTTTTGAGTATATATTTTTATTTTTTGGTTAAAAATTTCAAAAAACTCAAATAGATTTTTCTTTTGTGTGTATTTTAGTTTGACACACTTTATTTGGCATATAATTGTGTTAGAATCCCAACTTTTATGCTCTCACGTGGCTAGAACTTTTGGATTACATTGTCAATCCTTATTATGTTCTTTACCATGCTTACATGGAGTAGTTGGATTTTGTGTTGATATAATGAATTCTATTTTTATATGCCTCTATTCGCACATGCACAAGCTCATTTGAAATTTTAACATCATATGTATATTTGAGCTTTGTGAGGTGTTCTCCTACCAATCTTGTCATCTATATATTTATGACCTAGGAGGACTAGTGCATGTCAAAATTCCTTGCACATGAAATTTGTGTGAAAAATAAAACATGATAAATATAAATGTGCAAGGGGAAGGGCTCCGAAAGGATTTAGTTTCCTTTGCGAATAGTAAGCCACCGTATGTTTGAACCTAAAAGAAATACGTGGTCCAAGTCCTAAAAGAAAATATGGCATTCAACGAAAAAATATGTGTCAAGGACTTTGTTTGATTGATATATTCATTCAAAATTAATATAAATTCTTATTGAGGTTGATTGAATGGTATATCAATGGTTTCCACAACGTCCGTTTATCCTAGTTGCGTTTTCACTGTCATGGCTTTATTGATTTGTAGAATCATCAACATGCTAGGCTTGTTTGCATTGTGTATGTTTGTTCATTGAGTTCAATTTATATTGTCACTTGAGGTTATATTCAAATGTGATGAAGTTTTCAATCAATTGAGAACTCCGTGAACATGTTTTAAGTGATTGGGTTTTAATTTAATCGTTACTAGTTCACACCCCAACACTTACGTTTCCATATGACACATTTTTTCCATACGAGTGTGAAAGATCCTATTATATTTTGTGTGTGTCATTTGTGTTTATATATATATATATATATATATATATATGTGCATGTGCTTCTTTGGTATATATAGTGTACGTATATATTTGATATTTTTATTTGGTCTTTGCCTAGCTTTCTAGTCCATATACGTTTAAATTCATAATCGCTATCTATCTTGTTGCATTCTTTGTTGATATCACATGCTTAATACTTTGTGTATCTTATTGGTATCATTTTCTTGCATCCTTTTTAGTATCCGTTATTAATTGTTGGAGTAGTTGTCCTTTTATTGCCCATATTCTTTAAAGTTCTCATCACTTTTGCACTTTTGCACATTGTTGGAGTATCTTGTTTTCCAATTTTATTTATCCCTTGTTTTGTTTAAGGGTAATATGCTTTAAATTTGGGGAGATAAGTTAATTTTTTATTCTTTAGCCTTTGTCTATTCCTGAACAAAAAGGGGGAGAATGATAGGGGGAGAAATGGTATCTAATCCTATTGTTTGTCGTATCTTAGTTTGGGGGAGATTTATCTTAATAGGACGTCTTTCTAAGTTGATCATTGTTGATAAGGGGAGAGAAATAATTTTGGGGAAGTACTTACTTTAATTGCATTAAATATTTAGATATTCCCTATGTGTTTAATTTATTTGCTTAAGTGTGGAGGAATTATATTCTAAGCGGAAACTTTCACCGGCAAAGATTTTGATCCTTGGGTTGTTTGAGTCAAGCATTGTATTTTTATTTTGGAAGGAACTTTTTATTACTCTAGTAGAGCTTGACGGCCCTTTAGGATTTTTGTTTAGTTTTTGTCCCAGAATAGACAAAAGGGGAGATTTTTAAAGACTCAAATTTCCAATTGAGTCCTTTGTAGTTTTGGCTCAATTCCGGACAAAAACATTTGAGTCATAGGATAGAGTTAATTGAACATCCTTCAAGCCTATGACGTGTTTGTTTGAAGACGTAGCGGCCAAGTGTGTAATGCTTCATTACATTGCCGAGTTTGTTTATGCCTCGTTTCAACGTCATCAACATGGTTCCATTGCTCCTAAGGTATGAATGCATTTTAATATATATATAGGAGCTTGGAACATTTTATAATGGGTGAACGTTTATTTAAAACTGTTGTTTAATTTCAGAAAGATTTCATTCAAACTATAAAATAAAGAACATAAAGTTTATGGGCAAAAATCGAAATTTTCAAACTTTTTGGGAGTTCTTTCCAAGTGTCGTTCGAACGAGATTTTCGTTCGAACGAGTTTGCCAACAAGTTCCCCATAAGGCCACTACAATGTCTTCGAAGTGTCGTTCGAACGAACATGATGTTCGAACGAGATTCCAACGAGATTTCGAATGAGTTCACACTGGAACTTCATTATAAGTCTTATTTGAATGAGATTTTGTTCAAACGAAAATGTCGTTCGAACGAGATTTGGCGGGAACAGGTATTTGTCAGTTTTGAGTAGTTTTTCTCACTTTTTCCACTAATTTACCCCACCAACTTTTGACAGAATATCTAAGTGTGGGAACCAAAGTTTTAAACTTAAATTTTTCATACCCTACAACCTCTTAGATAGTGTTTTTTTTGGAGAGAAATCAAAATAGAAAAAGTTATTTGTTTAAGTGTTGTTTATTTTCAAGAGAAATGTTTTAAACACTTGTTTTACAGCCATATTGTTTATCCAAGCTTCCATAGATATATATGTACTTGCTTGGAGTTTTGGCATCGATTTTTCATCTCTACCGTTTGAAGAGACATTTTGGGTTTCCTTTTAAATCCCACAAAGATTTACCCACTTGGAGAAAGGCTCCTAATTTGGGTGACGATGACGATATAAATTCAGATCGGTGGATTCCGAGTCCGCGGTGGAGCTCCGTGGTTATTCGCTAAAAAGAGGTTGATACAAGAAGACGTGTCAAGGCTTGAGAGGGATCGAGTCGAATGTTGTAAGTCATCTTGCTTGTATTTGTAAATTTCGTACTTAGTGGATTTGAGGCTAGGGCCGTCCAAGGTTTTTTCCCGTTGTGGGTTTTTCCTCGTACATCGCGGCATAGTGATTTATTATTTATTTTATCTTGCTATACTCACCTAGAATGCATGTTTAGGTAATTCAAGATAAAATTTGGTTTTAATCACTATATGTTTAATTTTGTGCGAAATTAAATATTGGGTAATAGTTATGTGTAATTAATTCAAGTCATTAATTTAATGTGTTAAAATTTCGTTTGGCCTAATTTGTTAAAATTGAGAAATATGACTTAGGCAAATTTTCTAGGACTTGAGTTGATTAATTGTGTTTAAGTGATATTAAGATAAGTGTTTGTTTTATCTTATTTCACTTAGTTTAATTTTAGTTTGAAGTAAATTAAAATTTGGTGTTTTTGTGAACCATCATACACTTCTGCGTCTTAAAAAGGAAATTATTTATTTTTGTTTAAGATTGGAGGCTTTCACACCGTATGTTCCCCCGTGGTACATTGGTCTCGTGTGAGGTGTTTGTCCCTCTTACGGGGTCGTTTCGGCGTTGTTTTGGATTTTGACCCTCTAAAGGCATGTTATGTCTAAATTTTGTAAATTATGATCGTATTCTCAAACCGGAAGTCCCGTGACTACGTGGTAAGTCCCTACATGTTAAGTTTGTCCCATTGGAGGTGTTCGTGCCTCTTACGTGGCAGTTAAGGGGCTGTTTTTGGTTTTCACCCCCTAACGGCATATTATTAAGCCTAAGTCTAGTTTTTTTCAAATTATCACCGTCTTCTCAAAATGAGAGTCTCGTGAATATGCGATAAGTTCCTACGTGTTACATTGGTCTTGTGTGAGTTGTCCGTGCCTGTTACAGGGTCATTTGGTGGTTGTTTTGGATTTTCACCCTCTAAAGTCATGTTTTATGCCTAAGTCTAAATTTTACAAATTATCCTCGTATTCTCAACCCAAGAGTCCAGTGGCTACGAGGCAAGTTTTTACGTGTTATGTTGGTCCCATGTGAGTTGTTTGTGCCTCTGACGGGGCCGTTTAGGGACAGCTTTGGGTTTTCACCTGCTAAGGGCATATTTTTAAGCCAAAGTTTAGATTTTTGCAAATTATGGTCATATTCTTGAAATACGAGTCTCATGACTATGCTGTAATTTTCTACGTGTTATATTCGTCTTGTGTGATGTGTTCTTGCCTCTTACGGGGTCGTTTGGGCGTTGTTTTGGATTTTCACCATCGAAAGTCATGTTTCAAGTCAAAGTTTAGATTTTTGGAAATTATCATCGTATTCTCAAACCGGAAGTCCCGTCACTACGTGGTAAGTCCCTACATGTTATGTTTGTCCCGTACGAGGTGTCCGTGCCTCTTACGGGGCCGTTTAGGGGTGTTTTAAGTTTCACCCGCTAACGGCATATTTTTAAGCATGAGTTCAAATTTTTTGAAATTATCGTCATATTTTCAAAACGAGAGTCTCCTGACAACGCGGTAAGTTCCTACGTGTTATATTGATCTCATGTGAGCTGCTTGTGCCTCTTACGGGGTTGTTTGGGCGTTGTTTTGGATTTTTATCCCCTAAAGTCATGTTTTAATCCTGAGTCTAAATTTTACAAATTATCCTCGAATTCTCAACTTGAGAGTCTTGTGGCCATGAGGCAAGTTCCTACGTGTTACGTTGGTCCCGTGGGAGTAGTTCGTGCCTCTTATGGGGCCGTTTAGGGGTTGTTCTGGGTTTTCACCCGCTAACGGCATCTTTTGAAGCCTAAGTCTAGATTTTCTCAAATTATCAAGGTATTCTCAAAACGAGAGTCTCCTGACTACGCGGTAAGTTCCTACGTGTTATATTGGTCTCGTGTTAGCTTTTAGTGCCTCTTACGGGGTCATTTGGGCCTTGTTTTGGATTTTCACCCACTAAAGTCATGTTTTAAGCCTATCCCTAAAATTTGCAAATTATCCTCGTATTCTCAAACCAAGATTCTAGTGGCTACGAGGCAAGTTCCTACTTGGTAAGTTGGTCCCGTGGGAGGTGTTTGTACCTCTTAAGGGGACGTTCAAGGGATTTTTTGGGTTTTCACCAGCTAACGGCATATTTTTAATCCTAAGTCTAGATTTTTGCAAAATTTCATCGTATTCTCAAAACGAGAGTCTCGTGACTACACGGTAAGTTCCAACGTGTTACATTGATCTCGTGTCAGTTGTTCGTGCCTTTAAAGGGGTTGTTTGGGCGTTGTTTTGGAGTTTCACCCTCTAAAGTCATGTTTTAAGCTTAAGTCTAAATTTTACAAATTATCCTCATATTCTCAACCCGGAAGTCCCATGACTATGTGGTAAGTCCCTACGTGTGAAGATTGTCCCGTGGGAGGTGCATGTGCCTCTTACGAGGCCGTTTAGGGGTTGTATTGGGTTATCACCCGCTAACGACTTCTTTTTAAGCCTAAGTCTAGATTTTTGCAAATTGTCGTCGTATTCTCAAAACGAGAGTTCGTAACTACGGGGTAAGTTCCAATGTGTTACATTGGTCTCATATGAGTTTTTCGTGTCTCTTACGGGGTCGTTTGGGCATTATTTTGTATTTTCACCCCCTAAAGTCATGTTTTAATCCAAAGTCTTAATTTTGAAAATTATCCTCGTATTCTCAACCCCAGAGTCTAGTGGATACGAGGAATGTTCCTACGTGTTACGTTGGTCCCGTGGGAGGTGTTCCTGCCTCTTACGGGTCCATTTGGGGTTGATTTAGGGTTTTCACCTACTAATGGCATATTTTTAAGCCTACCTCTAGATCTCTGCAAATTATTGTCATATTCACAAAACGAGAGTCAAGTGGCAACACGGTAAGTTCCTACGTGTTATATTGGTCTTGGGTGAGCTGTTCGTGCCTCTTACGGGGTCATTTTGGATTTTCGGCCTCTAAAGGCATGTTTTAATCTTGAGTCTAAATTTTGCGAATTATCCTCATATTCTCAACTCGAGAGTCAAGTGGCTATGAGGAAAGTTCTTTCGTGTTATGTTGGTCCCGTGGGAGTAGTTCGTGCCTCTTGTGGGCCTTTTGAGGGCTGTTTTGGGTTTTTACCTACTAACGACATATTTTTAAGCCTAAGTCTTGTTTTTCTCAAATTATCAAGGTATTCTCAAAACGGGAGTCTCGTGACTACGCAGTAAGTTCCTACGTGTTATATTGGTCTTGCCTCTTACGTGGTCGTTTAGGCGTTGTTTTTATTTTTCACCGACTAAAGTCATGTTTTAAGCCTAAGTCTAAAATTTGCAAATTATCCTCGTATTCTCAAATAAAGAGTCTGGTGGCCACAAGGCAAGTTTCGACATGGTACGTTGGTCCCGTGGGAGATGTTCGTGCCTCTTATGGGGCCATTCAGGGGATTTTTTGGATTTTCACCCGCTAACGGCATTAAAATAAGTCTAGATTTTTGTAAAATTTCATCATATTCTCAAATCGACAGCCTCGTGACTACGCGATAAGTTCCAACGTGTTACATTGGTCTCGTGTGAGTTGTTTGTGCCTTTAACGAGGTCGTTTGGGAGTTGTTGTGGATTTTCAGCCACTAAAGTCATCTTTTAAGCGTAAGTCTAAAATTTGCAAATTATCCTTGTATTCTCAAACCAAGAGTTTAGTACGTACGAGGCAAGTTCCTATGTGTTACGTTGTTCCCGTGGGAGGTGTTCGTGCCTCTTTCGGGGTTGTTCAGGGGATTTTTGGGTTTTCACCCGCTAACGTACTATTTTTAATCCTAACTCTAGATTTTTGCAAATTATCATGATATTCTCAAAACGAGAGTCTCATGACTACGCGATAAGTTCCATCGTGTTACATTGGTCTCGTGTGAGTTGTTCGTGCCTTTAACAGGGTCGTTTGGGAATTGTTTTGGAGTTTCACCCTCTAAAGTCAGGTTTTAAACTTAAGTTAAAATTTTACAAATTATTCTGGTATTCTTAAACCGGAAGTCCCGTGGATACGAGGTAAGTCCCTACGTGTGAAGTTTGACCCGTGGGAGGTGTATGTGCATCTTACGGGGGCGCTTAGGGGCTGTTTGGGGGCTATTTTTAAGCGTAAGTCTATAATTTTTGCAAATTATCATCGTATTCTCAAAACGAGAGTCTCGTGACTATGCGATAATTTCCTCCGTGTTACAATGGTCTCGTGTGAGCTGTTCGTGCCTCTTATGGGGTCGTTTGGGCATTGTTTTGGATTTTCACCCTCTTAAGACATGTTTTAAGCCTAAGTCTAAATTTAGCAAATTATCCTTTGATTCTAAACCGGAAAGTCTAGTGTCTATGAGACAAGTTTCTACGTGTTACGTTGGTCCCGTGGGAGGTGTTCGTGCCTCCTACGAGTCCGTTTTGGGGCTATTTTGGGTTATCACCCGCTAACGGCTTATTTTTAAGCCTAAGTCTAGATTTTTGCAAATTATCATCATATTCTCAAAATAAGAGTTCGTGACTACGCGGTAAGTTCCTACATGTTACATTGGTCTCGTGTGAGCTGTTCGTGCCATTAACGAGGTTATTTGGGCATTATTTTGAAGTTTCACTCTCTAAAGTCATGTTTTAAGATTAAGTCTAAATTTTACAAATGATCCTCGTATTCCCAAACCAAAAGTCCGGTGACTATGAGGTAAGTACCTACGTGTTAAGTTTGTACCGTGGGACGTATATGTGCATCTTACGGGGCCGCATAGGGGATGTTTTGGGTTATCACCCGCTAACGGCATATTTTTAAACGTAAGTATAGATTTTTACAAATTATCATCGTATTCTCAAACCTAGAATCTCATGACTACGTGGTAAGTTCCTACGTGTTTCATTGGTCTCGTGTGAGCTATTCGTGCCTATTACGGGGTCATTTGGGCGTTGTTTTGGATTTTCACCCTCTAAAGTCATGTTTTAAGCCTAAGTCTAAATTTAGCAAATTATCCTCTTATTCTAAACTCGAGAGTCTAGTGGCTACGAGGTAACTTCCAACGTGTTACGTTGGTCCCATGGGAGGTGTTCATGCTTCTTACAGGTCTGTTTTGGGGCTATTTTGGGTTTTCACCCGCTAACGGCATATTTCTAAGTCTAAGTCTAGATTTTTTCGAATTATCATCGTATGATCAAAATGAGAGTCTCGTGACAATGCGGTAAGTTCCTACGTATTACATTGGTCTCGTGTGCGGTGTTCGTGCCTCTTAAGGGGTCATTAGGGCGTTGTTTTGGATTTTCACCCTCTAAAGTCATGTTTTAAGGCTAAGTCTAAATTTTGTAAATTATTCCACTATTCTCAACCCAAAAGTCCATTGGCTACAAGGTAAGTTCCGACATGTTACGTTGATCCCGTGGGAGGTGTTCGAGCCTTTTACGGGGCCATTTTGGTGCGGTTTTGGATTTTCACCCGCTAATGACATATTTTTAAGCCTAAGTCTAGATTTTTGCAAATTATGATCGTATTCTTAAAATGAGAGTCTCGTGATAACGCGGTAAGTTCCTACGTGTGACATTGTTCTCGTGTGAGGTGTTCGTGCCTCTACTGGGGTCGGTTGGGCATTATTTTGGGTTTTCACCGTTTAAAGTCATGTTTTAAGCCTAAGTCTAAGTTTTGAAAATTATCTGAGTCTAGTGGCTACGAGGCAAGTTCCTACGTGTTACGTTGGTCCTATGAGAGGTGTTCGTGCCCCTTACAGGGTCGTTTAGTGTTTTCACTCGCTAACCACATATTTTTAAGCCTAAGTCTAGATTTTTGCAAATTATCATCCTATTCTCAAAATGAGAGTCTCGTGACTACGCGGTAAGTTCCTACATGTTACATTGGTCTCGTGTGAGGTGCTCGTGCCTCTTACGGGGTCATTTTTGCGTTGTTTTGGATTTTCACCCTCTAAACTCATGTTTTATGCCTAAGTCTAAATTTTACTAATTATCCTCGTATTACCAACCCGAGAGTCCAGTGGCTACGGGGAAAGTTTCTACGTGTTACGTTGGTCCCATACGAGCTGTTTGTGCCTCTTACGGGTTCATTTAGGGATTTTTTTGGGATTTCACCCGCTAACGGCATATTTTTAAGCCGAAGTCTAGATTTTTGCAAATTATCTTCGTATTCTTGAAACGAGACTCGCGTGACTATGCTGTAATTTCCAATGTGTTACATTGGGCACATGTGATGTGTGCTTGCCTCTTACGGGGTCATTTGGGCGTGGTTTTCAAAAGTCATGTTTTAATCCAAAGATTAGATTTTTGGAAAGTATCATCATATTCTCAAACCGGAAGTCCCGTGACAATGTGGTAAGTCCCTACGTGTTAAGTTTATCCCATGGGAGGTGTAGGTTCCTCTTACGGGGTCGTTTAGGGGTTATTTTCGGTTATCAACCACTAACGGCATATTTTCAAGCCTAAGTCTAGATTTTTGCAAATTATCATCCTATTCTCAAAACGAGAGTTCGTGACTAAGCGGTAAGTTCCTACGTGTTACATTGGTCTCGTACGAGCTGTTCGTACCTTTAATGGGGTTGTTTGGGCGTTGTTTTGAAGTTTCACCCTCTAAAGTCATGTTTTAAGATTAAGTCCAAATTTTACAAACTATCCTCCTATTCTCAAACTGGAAGTCCCGTGACTATGAGGTAAGTCCCTAGATGTTATGTTTGTCCCGTGGTAGGTGTATGTGCATCTTATGGGGCCGCATAGGGGCTGTTTTGGGTTATCACCTCCTTACGACATATTTTTAAGCATAAGTCTAGATTTTTGCAAATTATCATCATATTCTCAAAACAAGAGTCTCGTGACTACGCGGTAAGTTCCTACGTGTTACATTGGTCTCGTGTGAGCTGTTTGTGCCTCTTACAAGGTCGTTTGGGCGTTGTTTTGGATTTTCACCCTCTAAAGTCGTGTTTTATGCAAAGGTCTAAATTTTGCCAATTATCCTAGTATTCTCAACCCGAGTGTCCAGTGGGTATAAGGTAAGTTCTGACATATTACATTGGGCCCGTGGGAGGTGTTCGTGCCTCTCACGAGGCTGTTTTTGCATTGTTTTGGGCTTTTACCCGCTAACGACGTATTTTTAAGCCTAAGTCTAGATTTTTGAAAATTATCGTCGTATTCTCAAAATGAGGGTCTCGTGTCTACGCGGTATGTTCCTACGTGTTACATTGGTCTCGTGTGAGGTGTTCGTGCCTCTTACGAGGTCATTTATGCGTTGTTTTGGATTTGCACCCTCTAAAGTCATGTTTTAAGATTAAGTCTAAATTTTACACATTATCCTCGTATTCTCAACCCAAGAGTCCAGTGGCTAAAAGGTAAGTTCCTATATGTCACATTGGTCCCGTGGGAGGTGTTCGTGCCTCTTACAGGGCCATTTAGGGTTTTCACTCACTGACGGTATATTTTTAAGCCTAAGTCTAGATTTTGGCAAATTATCATCATATTCTCAATATGTGACTCTCGTGGCTACGCGGTAAGTTCCTACATGTTACGTTGGTCTTGTGTGAGCTGTTCGTGCCTCTTATGGGTTTGTTTTGGCTTTGTTTTGGATTTTTGCCCTCTAAAGTCTTATTTTTTGCCTGAGTCTAAATTTTACAAATTATCCTCCTATTCTTAACCCGAGAGTCCAGTGGCTACGAGGCAAGTTTTTACATGTTACTTTGGTCCCATGTGGAGTGTCTGTGCCTCTTACGGAGCCGTTTAGGGACTGTTTTGGGTTTTCACCCGCTAACGGCATATTTTAAAGCCGATGTCTAGATTTTTGCAAATCAGCGTCGTATTATTGAAATGAGAGTCGCGTGACTATGCTATAATTTCATACGTGTTACATTTGTCTCGTGTGATGTGTTCTTGCCTCTTATGGGGTCGTTTGGGCGTTGTTTTTTATTTTCACCGTCGAAAGTCATGTTAAGTCAAACCGAAAGTCCTGTTACTACGTGGTAGGCCCCTGCGTGTTACGTTTGTCCCGTGGGAGGTGTTCGTACCTCTTACGGGGACATTTAGGGGTGTTTTTCATTTTCACCCACTAACGGCATAATTTTAAGCCCGAGACTAGATTTTTGCCAATTATCATCATATTATCAAAAAGAGAGTCTCG
The DNA here is from genome assembly GCA_949130495.1 of Sambucus nigra. Taxonomy (NCBI): domain Eukaryota; kingdom Viridiplantae; phylum Streptophyta; class Magnoliopsida; order Dipsacales; family Adoxaceae; genus Sambucus; species Sambucus nigra. The sequence goes on along the minus strand of OX422209.1, from coordinate 313,023,483 downwards.
TTACAATGAGGTAAGTTCCAATGTGTTACATTGGTCTCGTGTGAGCTGTTTGTTCCTCTTACGTGGTCGTTTGGGCATTGTTTTGGATTTTCACCCTCTAAAGTAATGTTTTAATCCTGAGTCTAAATTTTATAAATTATCCTCGAATTTTTGACCCGAGAGTCTAGTGGCTATGAGGCAAGTTCCTACATGTTACATTGGTCCCGTGGGAGTAGTTCGTGCCTCTTACAGGGCCATTCACGGGTTGTTTAGGGTTTTCACCCGCAAACGGAAAATTTTTAAGCCTAAGTCTAAATTGTTTCAAATTGTATTCTCAAAACGAGAGTCTCGTGACTATGCGGTATGTTCCTAAGTGTTACAATGCTCTCGTGTGAGCTGTTCGTTCCATTAACGGGGTCGTCTGTGCGTTGTTTTGGAGTTCACCCTCTAAAGTCACGTTTTAAGCTCAAGTCTAAATTTTACAAATTATCCTCATATTCTCAAAGAGAAAGTCCTGTGACATCGCGGTAAGTCCCTACGAGTTAAGTTTGTCCCGTGGGAGGTGTATGTGCCTCTTACGGGGCCATTTAGGGGTTATTTTGGGTTATCACCCGCTAACGGCATATTTTTAAGCCTAAGTCTAGATTTTTGCAAATTATCTTCGTATTCTTAAAATGAGAGTTTGTGGCTATGTGATAAGTTACTACGTGTTACATTGGTCACGTGTGAGCTGTTCATGCCTTTAACGTGGTCGTTTGGGCGTTGTTTTGAAGTTTCACCCTCTAAAGTCTTATTTTAAGCTTAAGTCTAAATTTTACAAATTATCCTCGTATTCTTAAACCGGAAGTCTCGTGACTACGAGGTAAGTCCCTACGTGTTAAGTTTGTCCCGTGGGAGGTGTATGTGCATCTTACGTGGTCGCTTAGGGGCTATTTTGAGTTATCACCCACTAACGGCATATTTTTAAGCGTAAGTCTAGAATTTTTCAAATTATAATCGTATTCTCAAAATAAGAGTCTCGTGACTACGCCGTAAGTTCCTATGCGTTACGTTGGTCTCATGTGAGCTATTCGTGCCTCTTACATGGTCGTTTGGGCATTGTTCTTGATTTTCACCCTCTAATGTCATGTTTTAAGCCAAAGTCTAAATTTAGGAAATTATCCTCTTTTTCTAAACTCGAGAGTTTAGTGGCTATGAGGCGAATTCCTACGTGTTACGTTGGTTCTGTGGGACGTGTTCGTGCCTCTTACGGGTCCGATTTTGGGGTTGTTTTGGGTTTTCACCAGCTAATGGAATATATTTAACCCTAAGTCTAGACTTTTGCAAATTATCATCGTTTTCTCAAAACGAGAGTCTCGTGACAATGCGGTAAGTTCCAACGTGTTACATTGTTCTCGTGTGAGGTGTTCATGCCTCTAACGGGGTCGCTTGGGTGCTGTTTTTGATTTTTGCCCTCTAAAGTCATGTTTTAAGCCTAAGTCTAAATTTTGAAAATTATCTAAGTCTAGTGGCTATAAAGCAAATTCCTACATGTTACATTGGTCCCGTGAGAGGTGTTCGTGCCTCTTACGAGGCCGTTTAGCGGATATTTTGGGTTTTCACCCGCTAACAGCATATTTTTAAGCCTACGCCTAGATTTTTCCAAATTATCGTCATATACTCAAAATGAGTGTCTTGTGACTACACGGTAAGTTCCTACATGTTAGATTGGTCTAGTGTGAGATATTCGTGCCTCTTACATGGGTTGTTTCGGCATTGTTTTGGATTTTCACCCTCTAAAGTCTTGTTAAATCTAAATTTTGCAAATTATCATCGTATTCTCAAATCGGAAGTCTTGTGACTACGTGGTAAGTCCCAACATGTTTTGTTTGTCCCGTCGGAAGTGTTCGTTCCTCTTAGGGGCCATTTAGGGCCTATTTTCGATTTTCACCTGCTAATGTCATATTTTTAAGGCTAATTGTAGATTTTTGCAAATTATCATCATCTTGTCAAAATGAGAGTCTCGTAACTACGCGGTAAGTTCCTACGTGTTACATTGGTCTCGTGTGAGGTGTTCGTACCTCTTACGGGTTCGTTTGGGAATTGTTTTTGATTTTCACCCTCTAAAACCATAATTTAATCTTAAGTCTAAATTTTACAAATTATCCTCGTATTCTCAACTCGAGAGTCCTGTGGCTACAAGGTAAGTTCCTACATGTTACATTGGTCCCGTGGGAGGTCTCCATGCCTCTTACATCTCCGTTTAGGTTTTTGACTCGCTAACGACATATTTTTAAGCCTAAGTCTAGAATTTTACAAATTCTCATCCTAATCTCAAAACGTGAGTATCGTGCCTACGCGGTAAGTTCCTACATGTTACATTGGTCTCGTGTGAGCTGTCTGTGCCTCTTACGGGGTCGTTTAGGGGTTGTTTTAGATTTTTACCTTCTAAAGTCATGTTTTATGCTTAAGTCTAAATTTTACAAATTATCCTCGTATTCTCAACTCGAGAGTCCAGTGGCTACGAGGCAAGTTTCTACTGGTTACGTTAGTTCTGAGAGAGTTGTTTGTGCCTCTTACGGGGCCGTTTAGGGAGTATTTCGGGTTTTGACCCACTAACGACATATTTTTAAGCCGAAGTCTTATTTTTGCAAATTATCATCATATTCTTGAAATGAGTGTCTTGTGACTATGCTTTAACTTTGTACGTGTTACATTGGTCTCGTGTGATGTGTTCTTGCCTCTTACGGGGTCGTTTGGGCATTGTCCTGCGGAAGGTGTATGTGCCTCTTACGGGGACGTTTAGGGGCTGTTTTGGGTTATCTCACACTAACAGCATATTTTTAAGCCTAAGTCTAGATTTTTGTAAATTATCATCATATTCTAACAATGAGAGTGTCGTGACAACGCGGTAGGAACCTGCATGTTACATTGGTCTCGTGTGAGCTGTTCGTGCCTCTTACGGGGTCGTTTGGGCGTTGTTTTGGAGTTTCACCCTCTAATGTCATGTTTTAAGCTTATGTCTAAATTTTTACAAATTATCCTCGTATTCTCAAATCAGAAGTTTCGTGACTACGTGGTAAGTCCCTATGTGTTAAGTTTGTCCCGTGGAAGGTGTATGTGCCTCTTATAGGACCGTTTAGGGACTATTTTGGGTTATGACCCGTTAACGGCATATATTTAGGCTTAAGTTTAGATTTTTACAAATTATCATCGTATTCTCAAAACGAGAGTCTCGTGACTACGTGATAAGTTCAACCGTATTAGATTGGTCTCGTGTGAACTATTCGTGCCGTTAACGGGGTCATTTGGGCGTTGTTTTGGAGTTTCAGCCTCTAAAGTCATGTTTTAAGCTTATGTCTAAATTTTACAAATTATCCTCGTATTCTAAAATCGGAAGTCCCGTGACTACGAGGTAAGTCCCTCCGTGTTAATTTTGTCCCGTGGGAGGTGTATGTGCCTCTTACAGGGCTGTTTAGGGGCTATTTTGGGTTATCACCCACTAAGGGCATATTTTTAAGCCTAAGTTTAAATTTTTGCAAATTATCGTAGAATTCTCAAAACGAGAGTCTCGTGACTATGCGGTAAGTTCCTACGTGTTAGATTGGACTCATGTGAGATGTTCGTGCCTCTTATGGGGTCGCCTGGGTGTTGTTTTTGATTTTCACCCTCTAAAGTCGTGTTTTAGGACTGAATCTAAATTTTACAAATTATCCTCATATTCTCAAACTGGGAGTCTCGTGGCTATGTGGTAAGTTCCTATGTGTTACGTTGATCCCGTGGGAGGTGTTCATGCCTCTTACGGAGCCGTTTAGGGGCTGTTTTGGGTTTTCAACCGCTAATAGTATATTTTTAAACCTAAGTCCAGAATTTTACAAATTATCGTCGTATTCTCAAAATGAGAGTCACGTGACTATGCAATAAGTTCCTACGTGTTACATTGGTCTTGTGTGAACTGTTCGTTCCTTTAACGGTGTCGTTTAGGTGTTGTTTTGGAGTTTCACCCTCTAATGTCATGTTTTAAGCTTATGTCTAAATTTTACAAATTATCCTCCTATTCTCAAACCAGAAGTTTGGTGACTACGTCGTAAGTCCCTATGTGTTAAGTTTGTCCCGTGGGAGGTGTATCTGCCTCTTACAGGGCCACTTAGGGGCTGTTTTTGGTTATCCCCCGTTAACGGTATATATTTATGCCGAAGTTTAAATTTTTGCAAATTATCATCGTATTCTCAAAACGAGAGTCTCGTGACTATGCGGTAAGTTCCTACATGTTACATTTTCTCATGTGAGTTGTTCGTGCCTCTTCTGTGGTCGCTTGGGCGTTGTTTTTTATTTTTAGCCTCTAAAGTCATGTTTTAGGCCTTAGTCCAAATTTTATAAATTATCCTCATATTCTCTAATCGATAGTCTAGTGGATACGTGTTACGTTTGTTCCGTGGGAGGTGTATGTGCCTCTTACAGGGCCGTTTAGGGGATGTTTTGGGTTATCGACCGTTAATGAAATATTTTTAAGCCTAAGTTTAAATTTTTATAAATTGTCATCGTATTCTCAAAACGCGAGTCTCGTGACTATGCGGTAAGTTCCTACGTTGTACATTTGTCTCGTGTGAGCTGTTTGTGCCTCTTATGGGGTCGCTTGGGTGTTGTTTTGGATTGTCACCCTCTAATGTCATGTTTTAGGCCTAAGTCTAAATTTTACAAATTATCCTCATATTCTAAAACCGAGAGTCTAGTGGATATATGATAAGTTCCTATGTGTAACGTTGGTCCCGTGGAAGGTGTTCGTGCCTCTTACGGGGCCGTTTAGGGGCTATTTTGAGTTTTCACCCACTAACAGCATCTTTTTAGACCTAAGTCCAAAATTTTGCAAACTATGGTCGTATTCTCGAAATGCGAGTCTAGTGACTATGTGGTAAGTTCCTACGTGTTACATTGGTCTCGTGTGATCTGTCCGTGCCTCTTACAAGGTCGTTTGGTCGTTATTTTGGATTTTCACCCTCTAAAGTCATGTTTTAAGCCTAAGTCTAAATTTTGCAAATTATCCAAGTATTCTCAAACCGAAAGTCCCGTGACTATGTGGCAATTCCCTACGTGTTAAGTTTGTCCCGTGGGAGGTGTACGTGCCTCATGGGGCCAATTAGGGACTATTTTGAGCTATCTCCCGCTAACGGCAAATTTTTAAGCCTAAGTCGATATTTTTGTAAATTATCGACATATCCTCAAAATGAGAGTCTCGTGACAACGCGGTAAGTTCCTACGAGGTCATTTGGGCATTGTTTTTTATTTTCACCCGCTAAAGTCATGTTTTAAGACTAAGTCTAAATTTTGCAAATTATCCTAGAATTCTCAACCCGAGAGTCTAGTGGCTAAGAGTCTAGTTCCTACGAGTTACGTTGGTCCCGTGGGAGGTGTTCGTGCCTCTTACAGGGTCGTTTAGGGGATGTTTTGGGTTTTCACCCACTAATGACATATTTTTAAGTTTAAGTCTGTAGTTTTACAAATGATCATTGTATTCTCAAAATGAGAGTCTTGTGACTTTGCGGTAAGTTCCTAATTGTTACATTATTCTCGTGTGAGGTGTTCGTGCCTGTTACGGGGTCATTTGGCCGTTGTTTTGGATTTTCACCCTCTAAAGTCACATTTTGAGCCTAAGTCTAAAATTTTCAAATTATCCTCGAATTCTCAGCCTGAGAGTCTAGTGGCTTCGAGACAAGTTCCTACTTGTTATGTCGGTCCCGTGGGAGGTGTTCGTGCCTCTTATGGAGCCGTTTAGGGACTGTTTTGTGTTTTCACCAACTAAAGGCATATTTTTAAGCCTACGTCTAGATTTTTGCAAATTATCAACGTATTCTCAAAACGTGAGTCTCGTGACTATATGGTACGTTCCTACAGGTTACATTGGTCTCGTGTGAGCTGTTCGTGCCTCTTACGGGATCGTTGGGCGCTGTTTTGCATTTTCACCCTCTAAAGTCATATTTTAAGACTAAGTCTAAATTTTGCATATTATCCCCGTATTATCATCTTGAGAGTATTGTGGCAATAAGGGAAGTTCCTACGTGGGAGGTGTTCGTGCCTCTTATGGGGCCGTTAGGGCCTTTTTTGGGTTTTCACCCACTAATGGCATATTTTTAAGCCAAAGTCTATATTTTTTCAAATTATCATCGTATTATTGAAACGAGACACTCATGACTATACTCTAAGTTCATACGTGTTACGTTGGTCTCGTGTGAGGTTACCGTGCCTCTTACAGGGATGTTTGGGCATTGTTTTAAATTTTCACCCTCGAACGTCATATTTTAAGCTAAAGATTAGATTTTCAAAAATTATCATCGTATTCTAAAACTGGAAGTCCCGTGACTACGTGGTAAGTCCCTACATGTTAGGTTTGTCCCATGGGATGTGTTCAGGGCTCTTACGGGGCCGTTTAGGGGCTATTTTCAATTTTCATCCCCTAACGACATATTTTTAAGCCTAAGTCTAGATTTTTTTAAATTATCATCGTCTTCCCAAAACGAGAGTCTTGTGACTACGCGGTAAGTTCCTACGTGTTACATTGGCCTTGTGTGAGGTGTTCGTGCCTCTTATGGGGTCGTTTGAGTGTTGTTTTGGATTTGCACCCTCTAAAGTCATGTTTTAAGCTTAAGTCTAAATTTTACAAATTATCCTCTTATTCTCGACTCGAGAGTCCAGTGGCTATGAGGCATGTTTCTACATGTTATGTTGGACCCATGTGAGATGTTCGTGCCTCTTACGGGGCCGTTTAGGAACTGTTTTGGGTTTTCACCCGCTAACGGTATTCTGAACCCTAGAGTCTAGTGGTAATGATGCATGTTCCTACGTGTTACATTGATCCCGCGGGAGGTGTTCGTACCGTTTACGAGGCCGTTTAGGGGCTATATTGGGTTTTCACCCACTAACGGTATATTTTTAAGACTAAATCCAGATTTTTGCAAATTATCATCATATTCTCCAAAATGAGAGTTTCGTGACTATGTGATAAGTTCCAACGTGTTACTTTGGTCTCGTGTGAGCCGTTCATGCCTTTAACGGGGTCGTTTGATCGTTGATTTGGATTTTCACCCTCTAAAGTCATGTTTTAAGCTTAAGTCTAAATTTAAGAAATTATCCTCGTATTCTTAAACCGGATGTCCCGTGAGGATGTGGTAAGTCCCTACGTGTTAAGTTTGTCCCGTGGGAGGTGTATGTACCACTAATCGGGCCGTTTAGGGATTTTTGGGGGTTATCACCCGCTAACAACATATTTTTAAGCCTAAGTTCAAATTTTTACAAATTATCATTGTATTCTCAAAATGAGAGTTTCTGACTACGCAGTAAGTTCCTACGTGTTACATTGGTCCCGTGTGAGGTGTGCGTGCCTCTTATGCAGTCGCTTGGGCGTTGTTTTGGGTTTCCACCCTCTAAAGTCATGTTTTAGGCCTAACTTTAAATTTTGCAAATTTTCCTCGTATCCTCGATCCGAGATTCTAGTTTCTACGTGTTACGTTGGTCGCGTGAGAGGTGTCCGTGCCTCCTACGTGCCCGTTTAGGGGTTGTTTTGGGTTTTCACCCGCCAACGACATATTTTTAAGCCTCAATCTAATTTTTGCAAATTATCATCGTATTCTCAAAATGAGAGTCTCGTGACTACGCGATAAGTTCCTAGGTGTTACATTGGTCTCGTGTGAGCTGTTCGTGCATCTTACGGGGTCGTTTGGGCATTGTTTTGGATTTTCACCCTCTAAAGTCATGTTTTAAGCCTAAGTCTAAATTTTGTAAATTATCCTTGTATTCCCAACCCGAGAGCTAGTGGCTACGAAGCAAGTTCCTACGTGTTACGTTGTTCCCGCGGGAGGTGTTCGTGCCTCTTACGGGTCCGTTTAGGGGTTGTTTTGGGTTTTCACCCAATAACGGCATATTTTTAAGGCAATTTAGATTTTTGCAAATTATAGTCATATTCTTCAAAATAAGAGTCTCGTGACTATGCGATAAGTTCTAACGTGTTACATTGGTCTCGTGTGAGTCGTTCGTGCCTTTAAAGGGATCATTTGGGTGTTGTTTTGGAGTTTCACCCTCTTAAGTCATGTTTTAAGCTTAAGTCTAAATTTTACAAATTATCCTCGTATTCTCAAACCGAAAGTCCCGTGATGACGTGGTAAGTCTCTACGTGTTAAGTGGTCCTGTGGGAGGTGTATGTGCCCCTAACGGGGTCGTTTAGGGGATATTTTCGGTTATCACCCGCTATCGTCATATTCTCAAAATGAGAGTTTGTGACTACGCGATAAGTTACTATGTGTTACATTGGTCTAGTGTGAGGTGTTCATGCCTCTTATGGGGTCGCTTGGGCATTGTTTTTTGTTTTTACCCTCTAAAGTCATGTTTTAGGCCTAAGTCTCAATTTTGCGAATTTTCCTCGTATTATCAAATCGAGAGTCTAGTTTTTACGTGGTAAGTTCCTACGTGTTATGTTGGTCCCGTGGGAGGTTTTCGTGCCTCTTACGGGGCCGTTTAGGGGTTGCTTTGGGTTATCTCTCTCTAACAGCATATTTTTAGCTTAAGTTTAAATTTTTCAAAATTATCATCGTATTCTCAAAATGAGAGTCTCGTGACTACGTGGTAAGTTCCTACCTGTTACATTGGTCTCAGGTTCGCAGTTTGTGCCTCTTACGAGGTCGTTTGGGCGTTATTTTGGATTTTCACCATCTAAAGTCATGTTTTAAGCCTAAATCTAAAAGGTTCAAATTATCCTCGTACTCTCAACCCGCGAGTCTAATCGGTACAGGGCAAGTTCGTACGTGTTACGTTGGTCCCGTTGGAGGTGTTCGTGCCTCTTATGGGGACGTTTAGGGGCTGTTTTCGGTTTTCACCCACTAACGACATATTTTTAAGCCTAAGTCAAGATTATATAAAATTATCATCGTATTATCAAAATTAGAGTCTCGTGACTACGCAATAAGTTCCATCGTGTTACATTGGTCTCTGTGAGCCGTTCGTGCCTTTAACGGGGTCATTTGGGCGTTCTTTTCGAGTTTCACCCTCTAAAGTCATGTTTTAAGCCTAAGTCTAAATTTTGCAAATTATCCTCGTATTCTCAACCTGAGAGTCTAGTGGCAGCGAGGCAAGTTCCTACGTATTACGTTGGTCCCGTGAGAGGTGTTCGCGCCTTTTACGGGGCCGTTTAGGTCCTGTTTCGGGTTTTCACCCACTAATGGCATATTTTTTGGACTAAATCTAGATTTTTTCAAATTATCGTCATATTCTCCAAAACGAGAGTTTCGTGACTACGCGGCAAGTTCCAACGTGTTATATTGGTCTCATGTGAGCCGTTCGTTCCTTTAAATGGGTCATTTGGGCGTTGATTTGGATTTTCACCCTCTAACGTCATGTTTTAAGCTTAAGTCTAAATTTTACAAATTATCCTCGTATTCTCAAACCGGATGTCCCATGATGATGTGGTAAGTCCCTACGTGTTAAGTTTGTCCCGTGGGTGGTCTATGGGCCTCTAATGGGGCTGTTTAGAATGTTTTTTGGGTTATCACCCGCTAACGACATATTTTTAAGCCTAAGTTCAAATTTTTGCAAATTGTTGTCGTATTCTCAAAATGAGAGTTTGTGACTACGCGGTAAGTTCCTACGTGTTACATTGGTCTCATCTGAGGTGTTCGTGCCTCTTATGCGATCGCTTAGCCGTTGTTTTGGATTTTCACCCTCTAAAGTCATGTTTTAGGCCTAAGTCTAAATTTTGCAAATTTTCTTCATATCCTCAAACCGAGAGAGTCTAGTGGATACGTGGTACATTCCTATGTATTACATTGTCCCATGGGAGGTGTCCGTGCATTTTACGGGGCCACTTAGGGGCTGTTTTGGGTTGTCAACCACTAACGGCATATTTTTAAACCTAAGTCCATATTTTTTCAAATTATCATCGTATTATCAAAATGACAGTCTCGTGACTACGCGGTAAGTTGCTACGTGTTACATTCGTCTCCTATGAGTCATTCATGCCTCTTACGGGGTCTTTTGGGTGTTGTTTTGGATTTTAACCCTCTAAAGTCATGTTTTAAGCTTAAGTCTAAATTTTATAAATTATCCTTGTATTCCCAAAAAGGAAGTCCCGTGATTACGATGTAAATCCTAGCGTGTGAAGTTTGTCCCGTAGGAGGTGTATGTGCCTCTTACGTGGTTGTTTTGGGTTATCACCCGCTAACAGCATAGTTTTAAGACTAAGTCTAGATTTTTGCAAATTATCCTTGTATTCTCAAAACGAGAGTCTCGTGACTACACGGTACGTTCCAACATTTTATATTGGTCTCATGTGGGCTGTTTGTGCCTCATACGGGGTCGCTTGGGCGTTGTTTTGGATTTTTACCCCCTAAAGTCAAGTTTTAGGCCTAAGTCTAAATTTCACAAATTATTCTCATATTCTCAAATCTATAGTCTAGTGGCTATATGGGAAGTCCCTACGTGTTACGTTGGTCCCGTGGGAGGTGTTCGTGCCTCTTACGGGATTGTTTTGGGGATGTTTTTGGTTTTCACCCGCTAACGGCATATTTTTAACCCTAAGTCTAGATTTTGGCAAATTATCATTGTATTCTCAAAACTAGAGTCTCGCGACTACACGGTAAGTTCCTACATGTTACATTGGTCTTGTGTGAGTTGTTCATTCCTTCTACGGGGTCGTTCGGGAGTTATTTTTATTTTTCACCCTCTAAAGTCTTATTTTAAGCCTAAGTCTAAATTTTGCAAATTATCCTCATATTCTCAACCCTATAGTCTAGTGGCTATGAGGTAAGTTCCTAAGTGTTACGTTGGACCCGTGGGAGGTGTTCGTGCCCCTTACGGGTCCATTTAGGCGCCGTTTTGGGTTTTCACCCACTAACCGCATAATTTTAAGCCTAAGTCTAGATTTTTGCAAAAGATCGTGGTATTCTCAAAACGAGAGTCTCGTGACAACGCGGTAAGTTCCTACATGTTACATTGGTCTTGTTTGAGCTGTTCGTTCCTCTTACGGGGTCATTTGGGTGATGTTTTGGATTTTCACCCTCTAAAACCATGTTTTACGCTTAGGTCTAAATTTTACAAATCATGCTCATATTCTCAAACTAGAAGTCCCTTGACTAAGTTGTAAGTCCCAACATGTGAAGTTTGTCCTGCGGGAGGTGTATGTGCCTCTTACGGGGCTATTTTGGGTTATCACCCGCTAATAGCATATTTTAAAGCCTATGTCTAGATTTTTGAAAATTATCATCGTATTCTCAAAACTAGAGTGTCGTGACTATGCGGTAAGTTCCTATGTGTTACATTGGTCTCGTGTGAGCTGTTTGTGCCTCTTTCGGGGTCATTTGGGAGTTGTTTTGGATTTTCATCCTCAAAAGTCATGTTTTAAGCCTAAGTCTTAATTTTGCAAAGTATCATCGTATTCTCAACCCAAAAATCCCGTGACTATGTGGTAAGTCCCTACGTGTTAAGTTTGTCCCGTGGGAGGTGTATGTGCCTCTTATGGGGCCGTTTTGGGGCTGTTTTGGGTTATCTCCCGCTAACAACTTATTTTTTAACCTAAGTCTAGATTTTTGTAAATTATCATCGTATTCTTGAAACAAGAGTCTCGTGACTATGCTGTAAGTTCATACGTGTTACATTTTTCTCATGTGAGGTGTTCGTGCCTCTTACGTGGTAGTTTGGGTGTTGTTTTCGATTTTCACCCTCGAAAGTCATGTTTTAAGGCAAAGTTTAGATTTTTTGAAATTATCATCGTATTCTCAAATCGAAAGTCCCATGACTACGTGGTAAGTCCCTACGTGTTATGTTTGTCCCGTGGGAGGTGTCGTGCCTCTTACGGGGCTGTTTATGGGTGTTTGGGGTTTTTAACCACTAACGGCATATTTTTATGCCTGAGTCTAGATTTTTTCAAATTATGGTCGTATTCTTAAATTTGGTACCCCGTGACCACGCGAAAAGTTCATACATGTTACATTGGTCTCGTGTGTGGTGTTCGTGCCTCTTACGAGGTTGCTTGGGCATTGTTTTGGGTTCTCACCCGCTAACGAATTTTTTTTAACTCTAAGTCTAGATTTTTATAAATTATCGTCGTATTCTCAAAAATAGAGTCTCGTGACTACGCGATAAGTTCCTACGTGATACATTCTTCTCGTGCGAGCTGTTCGTGCCTCTTACGGGGTCGCTTGGGAATTATTTTGGACTTTCACCCTCTAAAGTCAAATTTTAGGCCTGAGTCTAAATTTTGCAAATTATCCTCATATTCTCAAACCTAGAGTCTAGTGGCTACGTGGGAAGTCCCTACAAGTTACGTTTGTCCCGTGGGAGGTGTTTGTGCCTCTTACGGGCCCGTTTAGGGGTTGTTTTGGGTTTTCACCCGCTAATGGCATATTTTAAATCCTAAGTCTAGATTTTTGCAAATTATCATCCTTTTCTCAAAATGAGAGTCTCATGACAACGCGATAAGTTCCTACATGTTACATTGGACTCGTGTGAGCTATTCGTGCCTCTTAAGGGGTTGTTTGGGCGTTGTTTTGGATTTTCAACGTCTAAAGTCATGTTTTAATATTAAGTATAAATTTTACAAATAATCCTTGTATTCACAAACTGGAAGTCCCGTGGCTACGTTGTATGTCCCAACGTGTGAAGTTTTTCCCATTGGAGGTGTATGTGCCTCTTACGGGGCAGTTTTGGGTTATCACCCGCAAACAACATATTTTTAAGCCCAAGTCTAGATTTTTGCAAATTTTCATCGTATTCTCCAAACGAGAGTCTCGTGACTACCCGTTAAGTTCCTACGTGTTACATTGGTCTCGTGTGAGTTGTCTGTCCCTCTTATGGGGTCTCTTGGGCGTTGTTTTGGATTTTCACCCTCTAAAGTCATGTTTTAGGCCTAAATCTTAAATTTTCAAATTATCCTCGTATTCTCAAACCTAAAGTATAGCGGCTACGTGGGAAGTCCCTATGTGTTACGTTGGCCCCGTGGGAGGTGTTTGTGCCTCTTACGGGTCTGTTTAAGGGATGTTTTGGGTTTTCACCCGCTAACGACATATTTTTAATTCTATGTCTAGATTTTTGAAAATTATCGTCGTTTTCTCAAAACTAAAGTCTCGTGACTACGCGGTAAGTTTCTATGTGTTATATTAGTCTCGGGTGATCTTTTTGGATTTTCACCCTCTAAAGTCATGTTATAAGCCTAAGTCTAAATTTTGGAAATTATCCTTGTATTCTCAGCATGAGAGTGTAGTGGCTACGAGGCAAGTTCATATGTGTTATGTTGGTCCCGTGGGAGGTGTTTGTGCCTCGCACGGGGCCATTTAGGGGCTGTTTTGGGTTTCACCCGCTAACGCCATATTTTTAATCCCAAGTCTTGATTTTTGCAAATTATCGTAGTATTCTCAAAACGAGAGTCTGGTGAAAACACGTTAAGTTCCTACATTTTACATTGGTCTCGTGTGAGCTGTTCGCGCCTTTTACGGGGTCATTTGGGCGTTGTTTTGGACTTTCACCCTCTGAAGTCATGTTTAAATATTAAGTCTAAAGTTTACAAATCATCCTCGTAGTCTCAAATCTAAAGTCCCATGACTATGTTGTAAGTCCTAACGTTTGAAGTTTGTCCCGTGGGAGGTGTATGTGCCTCTTACGGGGTTATTTTGGGTTACCACCCGCTAACAACATATTTTTAAGACTATGTATAGATTTTTGCAAATTATCATCATATTCTCAAAATGAGAGTCTCTTGACTACGCGGTAAGTTCCAATGTGTTACATTGGTCTCGTGTGAACTGTTCGTGCCTCTTACGAGGTCGCTTGGGCATTGTTTTGGATTTTCACCCTACAAAGTCATGTTTTAAGACTAACTCTAAATTTTGCAAATTATCCTCATATTCTCAAACCTAGAGTCTAGTGGCTATGTGGGAAGTCCTTGCATGTTACATTGGTCCCGTGGGAGGTGTTCGTCCCTCTTACGGGGCCATTTAAAGGCTGTTTTGGGTTTTCACCCGCGAACGGCATATTTTTAATCCTAAGTCTTTATTTTTGCAAATAATCATCATATTCTCAAAAGTAGAGTCTCGTGACTACTGGATAAGTTCCTACGTGTTACATTGGGCTCGTGAAAGCTAATCGTGCCTCTTACGGGGTAATTTGGGCGTTATTTTGGATTTTCACCCACTAAAGTCATTTTTTAAGCCTAAGTGTAAATTTTCCAAATTATCCTCGTATTCTCAAATCGGAAGTCCCATGACTACGTGGTAAGTTCCTACGTGTTATGTTTATCCCGTGGGTGGTGTATGTGCGTCTTACGGGGCCGTTTAGGGGCTCTTTTGGGTTATCTCCCGCTAACGACATATTTTTAACCCTAAGTCTAGATTTTTGAAAATTATCATCGTATTCTCAAAACAAGAGTCTCTGGACTACACGTTAAGTTCCTACATGTTACATTGTTTTCGTGTGAGGTGTTCACGCCTCTTACAGGGTCGCTTGGGCGTTGTTTTGGAATTTTACACTCTAACGTCATGTCATAAACCTAAGTCTAAATTTTGGAAATTATCCTCGTATTCTCAGCATAAGAGTCTAGAGGCAACGAGGCAAGCTCATATGTGTTACGTCGGTCCCGTGGAAGGTGTTCGTGCCTCTTATCCGGCCATTTAGGGGTTATTTTAGGTTTTCACCTGATAACGGCATATTTTTAATTCCAAATCTTGATTTTTTCAAATTATCATCGTATTCTCAAAACGAGAGACTCGTGAGAACGTGGTAAGTTCCTACGTGTTACATTGGTCTCAGTGAGTTGTTCATGCCTCTTACGGGTTAGTTTGGGCGTTGTTTTGGAATTTCACCCTCTAAAGTCATGTTTTAAGTTGAAGTACAAATTTTACAAATCATCCTTGTAGTCTCAAATCCGAAGTCCCGTGAATACGTTATAGGTCCGAATGTGTGAAGTTTGTCCCGTGGGAGGAGTATGTGCTTTTTATGGAGTTGTTTTGGGTTATCACCCACTAACGGCATATTTTTAAGACTCTGTCTATAATTTTGCAAATTATCATCGTATTATCAAAACGAGAGTCTCGTGACTATGCGGTAACCTCCTACGTGTTACATTGGTCTCGTGTAAGTTGTTCGTGCCTCTTACAGGGTGGTTTGGGCGTTGTTTTGGATTTTCACCCTCTAAAGTCACGTTAAGTCCAAAATTTTCAAATTATCTTCATATTCTCAAATCGGAAGTCTCGTGACTACGTGGTAAGTCCCGACGTGTTAAGTTTGTCCTATGGGAGGTGTTCGTGCCTCTTATGGGGACGTTTAGGGGCTGTTTTGGGTGTTCACATGCTTACGGCATATTTTTAACCCTAAGTCTAGATTTTTGCACATTATCGTCGTATTCTCAAAATGAGAGTCTCGTGACTAAGCAATAAGTTCCTACTTGTTGCATTGGTCTCGTGTGAGGTGTTTGTGCCCCTTACGGGGTCGTTTGGGTATTGTTTTGGAATTTCACCCTCCAAAGTCATGTTTTAAGCCTAATTCTAAATTTTGTAAATTATCCTCGTATTCTCAACCCGAGAGTCTAGTGGCTACGAGGCAAGTTCCAACATGTTAGGTTGGTCCCGTGGGAGGTGTTTGTGACTCTTACGGGGCCATTTCGGGGTTATCTTGGATTTTCACCCGCTAATGCCATATTTTTAAGCCTAAGTCTAGCTTTATATAAATTATCATCGTAATCTCAAAACGAGAGTCTCGTGACTACGCGGTAAGTTCCTTCGTGTTACATTTGTCTCGTGTGAGGTGTTCATTATGCTTACGGGGTCGTTTGGGCGTTGTTTTGGATTTTCACCCTCTAAACTCATGTTTTAAACTTAAGTCTAAATTTTATAAATTATCCTCGTATTTTCCAGTGGGTACGAGGTAAGTTCCTATATGTTACTTTGGTCCCGTGGGAGGTGTTCGTGCCTCTTACGGAGCCATTTAGGGGCTGTTTTGGGTTTTCACCCGCTAACGGCAGATTTTTAAGCCCAAGTCTACATTTTTGCAAATTATCGTCCTATTCTCAAAATGAGAGTCTCCTGACTACGTGGTAAGTTCCTACATCTTACATTGGTCTCATGTGAGTTGTTCGTGCCTCTTACAGGATTGTTTGGGCGTTGTTTTGGATTTTCACCCTCTAAAGTCTTATTTTAAGCCTAAGTCTAAATTTTACAAATTATCCTCTTATTCTCAACTTGAGAGTCCAGTCGCTACGTGATAATTTCCTACGTGTTACGTTGGTCCCATACGAGGTGTTTGTGCCTCTTTCGGGGCCGTTTAGGGGTTGTTTTCGGTTTTCACCCGCTAACGGCATATTTTTAAGCCAAGATCTATATTTTTGCAAATTACCGTCGTATTCTTGAAACGAGAGTCTCGTGACTATGTTGTAAGTTTCTACATGTTACATTGGTCTCGTGTGAGGTGTCCGTGCCTCTTACGGGGTCGTTTGGGAGTTGTTTTGGATTTTCACCCTCAAAAGTCGTGTTTTAAGCCAAAGTTTATATTTTTAGAAATAATCATCATATTCTCAAGGAAACAGTCCCACGACTATGTGTTAAGTCCCTAAGTGTTACGTTTGTCATTTGGGAGGTGTTTGTACCTCTTATGGGGCAGTTTAGGGGTGTTTTGGGGTTTCACCTACTAACGGCATATTTTTAAGCCTAAGTCTAAATTTTTGCAAATTATCATCGTATTCTAAAATTGGGACCCCGTGACTACGCGGTAAGTTCCCTTTATTTACATTGCTCTCATGTGAGGTGTTCGTACCTCTTACGGGGTCACTTGGGCATTGTTTTGGGTTGTCATCCGCTAACAGCATATTTTTAAGCCTAAGTCAAGATTTTTACAAATTATTGTCATATTCTCCAAACGAAAGTCTCGTGACTACACGGTAAGTTACTACGCTTTACATTGGTCTCGTGGGAGGTGCTTATGTCTCTTACAGAGTCGTTTGGGCAATGTTTTGGATTTTCACCCTCTAAAGTCATGTTTTGAGAGTAAGTCTAAATTTTGCAAAATATCCTCGTATTCTCAACCCGAGAATCTAGTGGCTTCGTGGAAAGTTCCTACATGTTACGTTGGTCTCGTGGGAGGTGTTCGCACCTTTTATGTGGCCCTTTAGGGTCTTTTTTGGGTTTTCATCTTCTAGAGGCATATTTTGAAGCCTAAGTCCAGATTTTTGTAAATTGTCATCGTATTCTAAAAATGAGAGTCTCGTGAAAACACGATAAGTTCCAACATGTTACATTGGTCTCGTGTGACCTGTTCGTGCCTCTTACGGGGTAGTTTGGGCGTTGTTTGGGATTTTCACCCTCTAAAGTCATATTTTAAGCTTAAGTCTAAATTTTACAAATTATCCTCGGATTCTTAAACCAAAAGTCCTGTGACTACATGGTAAGTCCCTACGTGTTAAGCTTGTCCCGTGGGAGGTGTATGTGCCTCTAACGGGGCTGTTTTCGGTTATCACCCACTAATTGTATATTTTTAAGCCTATGTCTAGATTTTTACAAGTTATCATCGTATTCTCAAAACCAGAGTCTCGTGAATACGCGGTAAGTTCCTACGTGTTACATTCATCTCGTGTGAGCTGTTCATGCCTGTTATAGGGTCGTTTGGGCGTTCTTTTGGATTTTCACCCTATAAACTCATGTTTTAGGTCTAAATCTAAATTTTCAAATTATTCTTGTATTCTCAACCCAAGAGTCTAGTGGATACGAGGCAAGTTACTTCGTCTTACTTTGGTCCCGTTGGAGGTGTTGGTGCCTCTTACGGGGCCTTTTAGGGGCTGTTTTCGGTTTTCACCCACTAACGGGATATTTTTAAGCCTAAGTCTAGATTTTTGCCAAGTATCCTCGTATTCTCAAAATGAAAGTCTCGTGCAACGCGGTAAGTTCCTACGTGTTACACCCTCTAATGACATATATTTAATAAATTTCAAATGTTAAGTAAATTTGGAAAATTTTGGCATAGTTTCCTTTATTTATTCATTAAATCCACCGTGTTTTAACATTTAAAATAAACTCAATAACAACAGT
The DNA here is from genome assembly GCA_949130495.1 of Sambucus nigra. Lineage (NCBI taxonomy): Eukaryota > Viridiplantae > Streptophyta > Magnoliopsida > Dipsacales > Adoxaceae > Sambucus > Sambucus nigra. The sequence goes on along the minus strand of OX422209.1, from coordinate 313,005,478 downwards.
AAATTCCAAAACCAAACCACCAACAAATCCGTTCCACCGATTTAACTAACTAAGCTCATAAAAGCCATTTTGCATTTGGATACTTTTTGCCGCTATTCCAGGCCATTTTTCTATAAAATACTAGAATTTTTAAAGAGAGTTTGAGACTTTGAGACTAACCAGATTACATTTCCATTTTGATAGCCACCCGATGAACTCTCTGCGCATTGACTTCTCGAAAGTGTCTCGGCTTTGTCCAACAATGTCTGCAAATCCTCAAATATTTTATTCTGAGCGGCGTTTTGTTCTTCATGAGCGATATCTTATATTTCAAGTTTCTCAGCTATTCAATTTGAGACTGGGATTGTTCAATGACTAATGAGGTGTCAGAGTGATTTGGTCCGCCATCGAGTCCTCTAAAATATCATGACTTCTTCCTAAGCACCTCAATTGTTATCTCCTCCCATGCAATTGAACTGCATCGGGATCCTTCGATCTCACATCAAGCTTTAGAAATTCGTCCAACCATTTTTTTTTTAAAAGTAAAAAATATATATGAGGGAAAATATTTTTTTTCATTAAACTAATGTTAGGTAAGCAAACAATATGAAGAAAAGACGACTTATGTTAGAGGCTTTGTTTTATAAAATACCAAAAAGGATAAAAGGGGGAAAGAACTGGAATATACATGTGTATCCTTGCACTTATCATTCATCCAATCATCCTTTCTCTTACTCCAATGAGATGTGTTGAAGAATTTCACGATGCGAGGTTTCACGTCGATTTCATGCTCCTAAATTCAAAATCAATACATGTCAGAATATACCCATACAATTTAGAAATTAATAAATGCAACACCTGGATTGGCATCGCGTCTACAAATGATCATGATCCGCATGCATGATTCAAAGGCAAATATGCCACGAACTTTACATAATTTTTCATCTTGATCACTAAACTTTTTTTTTGGCGTTTATAACACTATACTTTCATTTTATTGTAATCATGTAGGATAAAACTTAAAAAATAATTAATTTGTTCTCATTTTCCATCCATGTAAGCTAACACATTAAAAATAAAAATTAAAAGGGGATCTTCCTATAAATTCCTATTTACATGGGATTTTTGCTAATAGGTCCTATCACAATATGTTTTCCTTAATAGGTCCTATTTGTACATATAGTGAATATTCACTGTATGTTTACAAATAGGACCTAATGGAACAAATATCTGTTTTCATGGGAACTGATGGAGCAAACAAGATCTTAGGACATATTGAACTACATATTTAGTAAATAGGACTAATTAGTTAAAACCCCAAATAAAAACCATATACCAAAACCTATTACACCAACACATACCAACCACCACCGTAACAAAACAACCCAAAACCCTAAATCGATTTTAAAAACTCATTTTAACAAATTCCTAAATCCAAGTGAAAACCTATTTCATTAAATCCCGTAACATTGAATCGATTTTCAAACCCATTTCAAAATTGATTCAAATCCCACATGAGTAAATCGATTTTGAAACCCATTTACAAAGAGAAACTGACACAGCCATCTACAAAGACAAACTGACACAGCCATCTACAAAAAATAGTTTAAATTTTACGGTGGGTTTTGTAGATGGTTCGATTTTTATGGTGGGCATGTAAATGATGATGGTGGTAGATTCGCAGGTGGTTTGCAGATATTACTAACGATTCCAGAACTAAAAATTGTAGATATTTCTAACAATTCGCGGGGTAAATGAGGATGGTGTTGGGTTTGCCGATATTTCTAATAATTCCAGAACTAAAAACGAATTGAAAAGAAAAAAGGAAAAAAACTTCCACTTTTCAATCTATAGCCTAAAACTCCCAGCCAAAGAGGGGGCCGGAATAAAATACCTTTATTCTGGAGTTTGTGCTAATTTTGTTTGTCCATGTTTCATTTGTGCCTATTTCGTTTCTGTCAAAAGAGGGGTCCAAAGATGATGAATACTAGATAAGAGAGAGAGGTTCGATGCTGGAGTAGAGAGAGAGGGTCGATGCCGGAGCAGAGAGGGGTTGGAGACGGGTGAGTCGGGTGGATACGGATTAGCGACAGTGATCGAGTAAGGGGAAAGAGAGGAGAGAAGAGATTTGGGGAGAGGAGAGATAAGAGTTTTTTTGGGTTTTTTTTCTTATTGGGAGATTTAGGAGGTTTTTGTGGGGGGATATTATTTTAGCTGAAAAAAAGGAGGGAGATAAATTTTGAGTTTGTTTTTTTAAAATTAAATTAACATACATGTCGCGACATGCATATCATGAAGTTGAAAGTGTATAGCATTTCACGACACGCACTCATGTCGCTAAATGTGAGTGAAATTTGCGCGACATACGACACATGTCGCCGAAAATAGGAGACTAAATTTACGACATCATTCGGATGTCGCTGAATGGAAATGGAATTTGGGGGGAAATGTTAGTAGGGAGCCCACCAAAATAAAAAAAATTCGCGACACATAATCTATATATGTCACCAAAAATACACCTTTTGGCAACACGAAAACACTGATGTCGCTAAAATATGTCGCCAATTATGTTTTTTCTTGTAGTGAGCCAAGGACTGCATTAAAACGTCAAGCAAGGGCCGACTACATTGTATAGTTCACGTATGGAGAAGCACCAAACAATTCAATTTTGCCTATTGAGAAAACCTCTTCGGAAGATAACTTAGCTCAAAATCAAACATAGATTATCGTTGACCAGCCAGAATCATCAGTTTCTCAATAAAGATCTGGGGGAATGGCTCAGCAAAGTAAGAAGGTATTCAACTATGGACTGCTATCAGAAGATAACTCAAATAATGACATCCCAATCTGGAAACTGTTCATAGACGGGTCTTTATGAACCAGTAGCAATGGAGATAGACTTATTATCAACACTCCAGACGATTTACATCTGGAATATTCATTCAGATTTCAATTTCAATCCTCTAATAATGAAGTCAATTACAAAGAATTAATTATAGTCTTGGAACTAGCCTCATCACTAGGTGACGAGAAGGTGATAGTGCATAGTGATTTCTATCTTATTGTTCACCAAATGCTTCAGATATATGGAGTTAAACGAGAAATAATGGTAAGATACCTAAATAAGGATATGGAGGATATCTTTTATTTTAATGTAGTCAAGGCAGTTCGGATACCAAGGGTGGATAATGTCCTAGCAGATGCCCTTGATTGGATAGCTTCAATAACTTCAATGGAGCTCAGACTAACAATTCGAATGGAAATTCTCACCAATAGGAGTATTGATGTGGAAGTTGTTAGTATAATATCTATAGAATTGGGTCCCTCTTAAATGGATCGGATCAAATATTACATTAAGAATGTCTTGTTACCATCCAACTAGAATGAAGCTAAGAAGATGAAATATAATACAGGCAACCATGTTTTAGAGAAGGGCGTCTTATTTAGACAGGGATACACTGTCTCTTTGCTTTGTTGTGTCCATCCAACCCATGTGAATGATTTGATCAAATAAGTATGTGAAATATCATGTGAATATCATTCAAGTGGCTGATCATTGGTGCAAAGAATGGCCATAGAGGGTTACTACTAGTCAACCATGAATGCAGAATTTATTTCCTTGGCCAAAAGGTGTAAAAAATTCAAAAAGTTTTCTACTCTACATATAATACCTAGGTCTACCCAAACTACCATCACTTCTCCTTGTCCATTTGATAGTTGGGGGATTGACCTTGTCGGACCGCTGCCGACCACCAGAGGAAGGTTCAAGTATTTGGTTGTAACAGTAGATTACTTCACTAAGTGAGTGGAAGCTGAACCTTTAGTAGATGTGCCTTATCAAATTGTTTTTTTAGTTTATATGGAATAAGATCATATGCCATTATGGTATGCCTTATGCTTTCATCACCGATCAAGGTACACAATTTGATAATGATGAGTTTGAGGAATACTTCCTCAGGTCTGAAACTCAAAATCTTCTTTTAGCACCTGAACATCCACAGTGTAATGGTCAAACCAAAATTACTAACAAGACTCTACTTGATGGCTTGAAGAAAATATTGGATGATGCTAAAGGAAATTGGATCAAGGAATTCCATAGTGTCCTTTAGTCTTTTAAGATCACGCCCATTAAGTAACTGGGGTAACTCCATACATGCTTGATTTTGGCACTGAAGTAAGAGTGCTATCTGAAATAGGTTTGCTGACTCACAAGGTGTTGAATTTTGATTCTACGAAAAGTGATCTCATGAAGAGACTAGATCTAGACATGGTTGAGAAAATTTGAGAATATGTTGATTATCAATAAAGGACTACAAGGTTTTATAACAAGAGGGTCAAGACGACTAACTTCAAATCAAGAGATCTGGTACTCAAGCAAGTAATCGAGAAAAGAAACAAGTTGGAACCCAATTGGCATGGCCTATACCGTATCTCAGCAGTTATCCGACCAAGATCATATCACTTAGAAACATTGGAAGGTAAATAATATAGGAATCCCTGGAATGAAGATCACCATCATAAATATTTTAAGTAATTTTGTTTTAACATAAGCGATTAATTATTTCATTGAAGTTGCAATTTCTTACTACATATTCTTCCTTTTTTGAAGTATTATGCTACACGAAAGAAAAACTTGATTAACTTTTAGTTCAAACTTTTTCAACTTCAAAAAAATTTCAAGTTATTAAGACTTTTCCAACTATAATTTTTTTTTATTGGGAATTCTTTCTTACTTTCCAACTTCAGAAAAAGTTATTATTTCGAACTTCATGTATGATTTCGTCTTCGACAAATGAAGAACAAGGAGTTAGTAAAACTTTATATATGACTCAAAGTCAAACACAAGAAGTTTTACCAGACTAAGTTAAACACATGAGTAATTATATATTCGTAAAATACTTGGTCGCACTGATAACTAATGCAAAAACATAGTCCAACATGACTACTTACGATTTTATCTAAGAGCATTAGTCGAATCTAAGTCATTAAAAATATATTCCAACATGAATCCAACATTTTTCATTTAATCAAGTTACTTAGTGGACAAGTTGATTAATTAATCATAAGACACGTTACCTAGTCGGTAAGTTGATTAAAACCAATCATAAGCTTGAGTAAAGATATAAATACATCACAAGCATGTTTATCAAAAAATAAGTCTATTTTATTCAAAAAACTTAGTGTTATAATAAAAAAACAAATTAAATACAAAGCCTATCCTATTGGGACTTTTCCTTCGGTGCTCGGTAGGGTGGTGGATCTAAAATCACCTAGTCTGGTACGTTTGAAGCTGCTCGGTCGATCTAGTTAATGTTGGGGGAGAACATACTCATACTTTCCTTTCAGGAAATAGTTCCCAATATACTTTCTAATTAAACTCTGAGTCATGGCATTAGGAGGAATCCAAATAACATCAATCTTAAAAGGAGCATCAGGGTAATCCAACATTTTAGGATCATGCCAATACTAGAGTTTAGTACCCTTAGGAATCTTCAGCAAAGCAAGCAAGTTCAACCAACCCCACTTATATCCCCCATACCTAGCTTGATCCATGTGTTTATCCAAGTAAGTCAAGGCCTCATCATACCTATCCACCCAAACAGCCTTAGGCTAGTTGTGGAAGTAAATACTTTGTCGATCAACCTTGTCTTTGAGTTTTGTAATTGCCTTGCCTTTTTCTTGGAGTATAACAACCTAGTCAACCAAAGACTTTTTGGTTCTCTCTTCATCTACGATTGGCCGAACAACTATGGTTTTCCTAGAAGATTGGCCAAGTTTATTTTTATTTTTCTTTAAATCCTCCAATTCTTCCAACATCTTGGCATTCTCCTTCTCCTAGAAAGACACTCCTTCATCTGACCCAATATTATTTGATTTCTTCTAACTCTCCTATTAACCCTTAAGGCATTATTTTCTTTCTCCAAAAGGGCTGCAATTGATCGGGCACTTTAAATTTCTTTGTTAAATGCAAGTTTATTTTTATCAAAGCAGAAATAATATCTTCCATTTTCTTATCTATGCCCCAACCTTCACTCAAGGCCTTGTACTTAGCCTCATAGTTGGAGTGAAGCAGCTCCATGGAGAGTTTGTGGTCTTCTTGCATTTGTTCAATCATTTCATAATACCCACCATTGTTCACCAACACTATATCTAGAAGGAAATAATGGCGAAGATAAGTATCTACTAGCATATTCTATTTGGATAGATGTTGTAGCAAAATATTTTTCCCATCCCCTATTGGAAGCTCATTTTGTGTCTTTCTTGCCCTTGGCCTTCAGAGTAGTTTTACCAACAGTCAGACTAGTAGTCTTGTCTTCAGCCATCTTTGCCTTGTGCTCTACTTCAGTTAATTTTGCCTTGGTCTGGGTCAACTAATCAAGGGTAGTCTTTCATTTATCCTTGACAACATTGGCCTTGTCCTCTACAACCTTATTTTGTCCTTCTAGAATTTCTTTCTCTTTCTAGAGCTTCTCTAGAGGTTTGCAAGGATTTCTACAAACCCTCAAAATCTTCCACGACATTAACTAAGGAGGAATTTAGCTAGTCATCTTTATCCAACATTTGGTTGAAGTGTTACCAAGAACTACAAGTAAATGAGTGTGTTACATCAATATAGAAGAGAAACACTTAGTAAACATCAACATAAGGGTTATGAATTTACCAAGTATAGAGTTTGGGCAACCTTCTCAATTAATTGGTCTCTAGTCATAGGGGTTGTAGCCAAACTATCTACTGGCAAAGTACCAACCTTTATCAAATTCATGGCCAACCCAAGTGTTGACGCAAAAAATTGGACCGAATCCCATTTTTATGATCACAGATAAATAGATGAAAGCAATCCAATCAAGCACATGAGAGACAAATATTTTTAAAGTGGTTCGGCTATGAATAAAGCCTACGTTCACTGTTATTTTATTCCCAGGGGTTTACAATAGCACCATAGGGTGTAGAGAGAGCAAGGATGTGTATCTTGTGTATGGTGTCTCTCGATTCTCTCGGATCTCCTCCGAATCTCCCTCCTTTTGGCTAAGGGGATACATGTATTTATAGTGATGGGAGATAAATAGATTCATTGTATGTAGACATTTATGTCTACATTCAACGAATCTAATTGTTGAATTGCTTGGTATGCTATGTGTTGTCATCTATTAATACAGTATAAATTTACATTAAGTCTCATTAAATATGTAGTTATCCTTTGATCTTCCTAGTTGGCATGCCGACCAACTCTCCTAGGGTGCCGACTAATACTCCTCGGGTGCCGACCAACTCTCCTCGGATGCCGACCAACTCTCCTCGGGTGTCGAATATTTCCACGTAGGATGACATGTGTCCTTTTCGGATTGGTCCTCGTAAATGGAGAATTTTTGAGTTAACACCAAGGTTTATCATCACAAAGGCATCCTCAATTATGCCATGATCAGTAGTAAACTTTTCGTGGCCATCTCAGCAGATTTAGCCAACTTAGTAGATTTTTTGGTTCTCTCTTGGCGGCTTGGTAAACATTTTTTCAACCGTTTGTAAAAAGGTTTTTAAATTCGAGGCTCCTCACTGGCCTAAGACCTCTTGTCAGTAGTGGTGGTTTTCTTGGCAGCAAAGGGAGGATATTTGGTCAACATGATGGGGATTTCTCTTTTCACCCTTTTAGCTATAAGAAAAGTGGGGATGTTGGTGATATCAAGGGATTGAAAAGGCGATGGAGTTCCTCCTTAGGAAATCCCTGCTCTACGTGGCTTAGTAAAGGAAGAAGTGGATGCAGGTTCCTCGTCCATATTGATGGGAGACTGAGGCAAGACTAGTACAGGTCGAGCATCAAAGGAAGTAATGGTACTCTTGTACTCCAACAAGATAAAAGATGCTCGAGGATGTTCTTCTCCTACCTTTTGATTAATGCCTCACATGTACTTAAGGTCATCAATGTTCACCTCACCTTCCTTGGGACATTTCCTTTTCCTTTCCTCCTTATCAGCAATAGAACAAGACAATTAGTCGTCAAATATTTGAACTATAGTAAACAAAAGAAATTTAAGAATAAAGTTATGACCTATGCCACGTCCTTTCTGGGGGAACCTGGTATAATTGTATGTTACCCACTTTGAAAGGGGGCATATTTCCAATTTTTTATGACACCTCCATAAGCCCAATAGTCTTTATTGAAATTTGGCGGTTTGAACACTAAAGCCCTATTGGCTTTTTTAGTCTTAAAATAATAGGTATTATCCCCAATGGTTCCCCATTTGTAAAAAAAATCAACTTAGGGATCCCATTATGGGTCCCATAAATTTCATTCAACCTACTCACTCCATTCACAACACTCCATGTGTTGAGGGCTATTCTTACTGGAACAACATCAACGTATGACATAATTGAAGAAAAATCCATTTTGGAGGAAACATAATGCCACATTCTGTCCAGTCAACATCATGTAAGGAATATACATCAGTAGGGCCATGAACGATTTCTAAACCTACAAGTTAGGAATTTTTCTCTTATCTGTAAATTCCTCTAAGGAGCTATCCTCAACGATATAAACAAAGACTAAAATATAGGATAATCATACAAAAGAAGGGAAAAATAGATTGCAGAGATTGAAATGAAATAGAATAGAGCCAAAAATGACGGTGGAGAGCAAGCACCAAATATTTAGAAAGAAATCTTGAAAAAGAAGTGCAAAAGGTCTGAGGCAAGTGAAATGGAAGGGAATTTCCATCCTTTTATAGGTTGCTTTGATAAAAGGGACGAAATGATTAACTTCATGAATGTTTGAGATACCATCAACTGTACGCTTCCCATCATTTTATAAGTTTGAATTATTTAAAATAAAGAAATTATCAATAGTGGTAGTGAAAAAATTTACAAGTCTGGGATGTGTGCTGCTGGCCAACTCTCATACATTACGCCGATAAATATTTTGACAAATACTCCTTACTTTCCACCAATCATCAAACAGGGAGAGTTGGGGTCTTTTATTGTATGTAAAAAGTATTATCCTATGTGGAACAATGGAAAATAGAAAAATGTTCTCCTATGTTGCCATTTGGATATATTGATCGGCATTCGAAACTCCTAGTAAGTTGGGAGGCAAACTGACTCCTAGAATATGAACCATCAAGAATAACAAAGGTTACTTGAATGAAATTATGACTAACACAGAATGTCAAGAGTCTTATTTATTGTATATATATGTAAATTCCTAGATATATAAAGGCATTCCATAACGAGGGTTCCAGACCACTATAAACATAAAATATTCCTTATCTCAAGGGGAAGATTCAATCAATCACAAAAAGATCATATTGAGCTATTGTAACCACAAAAACTAATACCAACAGTAGAAGTAGGCTTTTTACAACTGAATCATTTTAAAAATATTTTCTTTTGCATGTTTGTTTAGATTGATTTTGTTTATTTATCTGTGATTAAAAAAATGGACCCATTCCATTTTTTGACATCAACATTAGCCAAGGAAATAAAACCATTTCCATAGACAGGGGTTCTTGGGTGCTTATAGGCTATCCCGAATGGAATTTTTCATAAACATGGGTTTGAGAGTTGTCCAAATTCAAATGGGGCTCAGAAGCACCGATGGTCTCAAAACGAGGAGTTCTCAGAGTAAAAAGACAAGTACGCATGAACTGTGAGGTTGATTTACCCATGGTATGAACTGTTGTAAAAATGGATTTAGAGACCTATAAGATTTCTTCTATCTTCACCTGGTTTGGATATTTTATCGAGGTCTAACGGGGCTCAAAATCACTGGTGTCATTCTAGAGTCAAAAGGTACGTTCATGTGAATCATGAGGCCGATTTTCACATAGCATGGATCGTTAGCATGGATCATTACAAAAGGTATTTAGAGCCCTACAAGATTTCATTAATATTAGTTCAGTGTGGAATGTTGATCGAGGTTAAACAGGGCCTGGGAAACCCAATGGCCTCTATACTAGATCTCTAAGTCAAAAGCCACGTTCGTGGGAACCAAAAGGTTTATTCATGGACGATATGGACTGTTAGAAAATGTATTAATAAAGTTAAGAGATTTTATTAAGATTCACTCAGGTTGGAGAGTTGATTGGTGTTAATCAGGGCTTGAGAGCACCCATTATCATATGTATTACATATCAAAGTAAAAAGGCACGTTCATGAAATTCATTAGGTCGATTCGTTCATGATATGGACCTTTGGAATTAGAATTCATGGCCCTATGAGATTTTATTGATCTTCGCTCAGGTTGGATACTTGACCATGAATAAACAGGACTCATAAGCACCCGGTAGCCTCTAGATCAAATCTCAGAGTAAGAAGTAGGGTCTTATTGTGGAGGAAAAATGTTAAAGACCTAAGGATGTACTTATGGGGTATTAGAATGCGGTTTCTATAGATCCCATCAATGGGAAATCTTGGAAGAAATGGAGGTCATCAAAATATATAAACCTCATAGATGTTTAAGGATTTGGAGACCTACTGAAATTTAGAAGATGGTTAGTTAAAGGGTTAAGGTCGATCATATGGATCGAAGGGGGCGAAGATGACTGATTAAGGGGGTCGAAGTTGATTCTGCTGACCTAAAGAGTTCAGGCAACCTATTCATGAGGCCGAGGTTAATTCATTGAGCTTAAAAATTAAAACGAATGGTTCAAAGGGTCGAGGTCTATTATGTGATCCTATGAAGTTATGATGACCTAATAAAATGGTCGAGGTTGATTCTGCAAACCTCGATCAATTTTTTGGACCTAAAGAGTTGAGATGACCAATTCACAGGGTCGAGGTCAATTTTGTGAACCTGGAAAGTTAACACAACTGATTTAGAAAGTCGAGGTCGACTATGTGAACCTAATTCAATTTTGTAAACCGAAAGAGGTGAGATTATAAATTCATAGGGTCGAGGTCGATTATGTGTACCTATAAAGTTGGGACAGCCAATTCAAAAGGTCGAGCTTGATTCTGAAGGCTAAGGTTAATTCTACTGACATAAGGAGTTGAGACGATAAATTTAGAGGGATGAGTTCCATTACGCGAACCTAAAAAGTTGAGATGATCGATTTAAAGGGTTGAGGTCGATTCTATGGACTTAGGTCAAATATACAGACCTAAGGAGTTGTAATGAGTGATTTTGAGGGATGGGGTCAGTTTTGAAGATTTAGAAAGTTTAGACGATCGATTCTGGGTATCGAGATTGATTCTATGAACCTAGGTCAATTTTACGAACCTAAAGAGTTAGGATGACCAATTCAGAGGGACGGGGTCAATTCTGTGCACTAGAAAGTTAAGACGATTGATTTAGAGGGTCAAGGTCTATTATATGAATCTAGTTCAATTTTATGAACCTAAAGAGTTGTCTACGAGGAGAATTTTCTAATTATGTCTCCACTAGGGAGTTGTGAATTATGTATGAAGTTTTTGGATTTTCTTGCAATTTTTCAACAAAGTTTTGAGGAGTTTCTGATAGGCATGGCTTTAGAGGTTCCTATCAACATAGGGCTGGAACTCTTATGCTTCTTGGGGGTAGCAGAAAATGCACTGCCAATTTCCATCTTTTTGTGGTTTTAATACTTCTCTTTGAACTTTGATAGACTACTAACTCTTTTTAGGGAATCAGGTGACATTAGACACTTGGCACTTGTCTTTGAGGGCCATGGGAGTTACACGAATGCACGCCAGATGAGAAGGTTGCTGGCACATGAGTTTGGGTACGTCTGGTAACTGGGATAGAGGGTTATGAGGCAGGTGATGGAGAGTGAGGTGACATCCATTTGTGGTTGTTTCCTTTCGGGATTTTCTCTTAGATTCATCATTATGACTTGACAAGCTTGGCATCGACAGTGTTTTATGCTTGATTTAGTGGCTTCTATTTGTAACTAAAAAGATACTCAAAAAGGCAAGAGATATGCATATTTTGTTTGATTATCTTGATTTAGTGTCTTACTCTACATGTACATTAATTTTCTTATGAGGTTATATTTTAAGAAAAAGTATTAAAAATCCTTTTTTGTGCAATTTTTTATTATGTTTTTGGCATTTGAACTGAGAAATGCCTTGGTGGATTATTTTGAAATGAAAACGGTTTAGGGAGAGAAAAATAAGGGTTTCCAAAAATAAGGTGTGAGTGACATATCCCTAACCTACTTATCGGCTTGTGCTATATATTATTGTGGCGTAATCGCTCCATAGACTGGAATATGTTGGTAGTGATGGTAGAGTTTTGGTACCCTGAAGACCATGTATTTTGATTTTTCCTGGATGAGTTATGTCCCACCTACGAAAAGTACTTTATAATGTTAGGTATCAGCCCTTGTGTGGCGATAGCTATTCCGAATTTATCTTATTCCCCTCAAGTGTCATTAGTAGAGTCACTCCATGTCTCCCCTTTAACTTCTTGATCATTGGTGCATAGAGGGAACATCATCCTCCCAAAGGTCATGAATTTTACATACTGGAGGGATTTTCCTGACAGCGTCTTCGCTGATATTATAGCCCTGAGCTTGACTGTCGGGATTTTATTGAGGATAGTTGATCTGATGTCTGACCCTCAAGTAGCCACAACAGCGTTGTGGATGTCTTACCATGGTAGCCCATTTGCGGTGATATTGGCAGAGACTGTGAATAGTCTGGTTTCCTGGAAGGAGGGTCAAGCTGACTTCTTACGAGGGATCCTTATCATGAGGTTTATATGGTTATTCGAGATATTATACCTGATGGTCCTTCCCAAGTAACCTTTGTCGGGTGTTCCCAACTTTGTTTTTAGATATTTCTTCAACTTCATCCCAATGTCAAAGAACTTGGTAAACTAGTTTGTAGAGATTGGGTCCCAATGTATTTGATGGTCTGTAGGTGAGATAACTTGTAGCCTGTTTTATAAAATAGGGGATTATCAGAACGTGCGATTGTTGGGTCTTCACCATACCTCTTTTTACATTCTATAGAGGCTTCTGCACTAAGTAATATGGGACAAAATTATTCGTCTATGAACAATAAATTTCTTTCTTATGGAGGACTTATCTGAGTATTTAAGGATGGCATTGGACCTTTATGGCAATGCCATCGACTATCTGTCCGTCTGTCACGATCTATTAGGAATGTTGGGTTCATATTGAGGGACTACCTAAAATGGTTATAGAAGCAAGTAGTTGAGAATATTATAGCTGAGGGGATTGGTTAGAGATGGATCGTAATGTTCTACACCATGGAAGAGGGTGTTGTGGGTTCATCCAAGATTATTAAGGCCTATCGTTTCATGGAGCACATTCGAAGCCACAACGAGGAGTGAGATTATCGAGGGCATGTAGGGGAAAGCAGTGATGATGAAGGAAGTCCATCATGTAGTTGAAGTCAAGGTCTTTTAGGGTAAGATAAATGTATATATATTCCTAGAAGTTTATGGGAAAATTGTGTTCTGTTTAGGTAGGTGTTCGGATGTTTTAGCAAAGTTGTTGATAGTGTGGGTTTTTATGGTATACGGGGGTTCATAAGGGAATATGATGTTTAACTACCATCATTGATATGTCATGTAATAGTTGCAATCCTGATTTTTAAAAAAAGAACTATTATTTTGACATATTTTTCTTATGTATTTGATGTATTTTGTATTTTAACTGTCTATACCAATTGCTAAGATACAAATAATACTATTGTTCATTTAAAATGATGAAGGAGGCCATCATTCTAGAAGGAAGAAAATAATATCATTTTTTGAAAGAGAACGAATTAGTCCCATATAATTCTTATGGGATACCTATGTACCTTTGTGGGTTTGAAAATTTGTGAGTTTTTCTAAAAGGGGAATTTTTTTTAGAGGATCAAGTCCTATGTAGTTATGAGTTAAGGAGGACGGAAGATTTTTCTTAAGAATAGAAGGGGGTGGATAAGAGTTGTAGAGCAATAAGAGGTTAGACTACGGGTAAAATGTTTTAACACGGTCCAAGTTGACTACACGTGCCATTTCGTATCCATAGAGTTTTCTGAGCATAGTGACGTCACCAAATAGTATTTTCATCACAACGTAGGGGCCACTCCAATTAGGTTTGAATTTTGCTCTCAGGTCCCAGATGGGGTCTACAACTTCCTTTGGGGTAAGATCTCCTTCTTGGACATTACGACCCTTAATCTTTTTATTGAGTGATTGTGGAATTCGATGATGATACCCTTGCATGTAGTATATAGCTTTCAATCTCTTTGAGTCTAGTAGAGAAAGTTCATCCTATCGACTTTGATACCTATATTCTTCACTAAATTTACCTTCAAGAATAACCTGTAGATAAGGTACTTCCAGTTTGATAGGGAGAATCCCTTCCATATCATATACTGAACAAAATGTAGCATCCCTACTGGGTGTCCTAATAGAGGTACGGTATACCCAGAGGGAATATGGGATCTAGTAGGCCCAGTCACTGTAGCTTTCAGACATCTTGCTAATGTTGGTTATGATGTTTTGTCGCAGATGATGTACTAGTAAGCCAACTTGCAAAAAGTCACACGATCTTTCTTATCTGCATTTTTATTATGTACTAGTCACACGAGGAGGTGTCAAATGTAATAATACAATAATCCTTCCATTTTTAATGGAATCTAAGTTTGCTAGTGCATAGGCCAGGCTATTCCTTAAGCGAGGAAGGTGAAATATTTAAATTGTGAGTTGAGCTATTCTAGGTGAGCAAGAAAGCTTAGGCGATACTCATTTTTTTACTTTCCATTTTTCAAGGATGTGCCCGATAATGAGGGTTGAGTCTCCATAGACGTTAATGTGTTTGATTATTTTTTTTAGAGCGATCTTAATCCCTACAATCCATGCCTCATATTCTTTCATGTTGTTAGTGCAAGAGAAATCCATCTTAATGGCAATGGGGTGTGAGAATCTTCAGATACGATCAGGAGTATCCAAATACCATACCCTTTCTTGTTGGAAGCTCTGTCTAAGAACAACTACCACCTGAGGTCATGGTGAGAGGTGCAAAGGATGTTTTCATAAAGGAATTTAGAGATCCAAAGTTCAGTTCCCTACATGGAATTTTTGGCAAGAAAATTAGAGATATCTCTCTCTTTTATGACTTTCTGTGTAACGGAAATGTTTTCAAAATCGGCTACTAACATCATCCAGCGGGACATGCAGTTTGGCATAGCAAGCTTCTCCAGAAGGTATTTCATGGGATGAATTCGGGACTGTAGTTTGATGTGTAATGCAACCATATATTTCCCGAGCTTCTGTGTGACCCAGACTAAGGTGACATAAACCTTCTCCAATACAGTGTGTTTCAGCTTATATCAGGATAGCTTTTGACGAGCGTAGTAGATTGCTCTCATTTTATATGATTTTTAAATGTATTAGGCCAGCATTGCTCTTGATTCAGTGTCAGCGACAGTCAAGTATAGGAGGAGGGGAATACCTGCTTGCGGATCTATGAGTATCGAAGGTCGGGTGAGATATCGTTTGATCTAATCAAAGGATTTTTGGCATGCCTCATTCCAAATTTTGGTTAAATCCTTTCAAATATGTTTGAAAATGGGCTCACCGATAAAGTCCAGTTGGCTAATGAATCGACTGATTTATTGTAGTTTACATAGGAATCGATGAAATTTTTTCTCCATCGGGGGCGATGGTATCTCGAGTATGGATTTTAGTTTAGCAGGGCGGGACTGAACCCCTTTTTCACTAACCAATGAACCTGATGAGTTTCCATTTGGTAAAGATAAAGACACATATCTGTGGGTTGAGTCGCATTTGGTACTCTCGCAGTCGCTAAAAGAATTTCCTCGAGGAAGGAATGTGATCGTCTCTAGTTTTGTACTTGATTATCATGTCATCAACATAGTCTTTGACTTCTTTGTAGATAAGGTTATGCAGGATGGTTATATGCTCCCTCTTGTATGTAGACTCCATATTCTTGAGACCGAATGGCATGATTGTGTAATAGAAGGTTCCCCTTGGGTTAATGAAGTTAACCATATCCTGATGGCCAAAATGCATCTTAATCTGATTGTACTCGATAAAACCGTTGACAAATGACTTGGGGGAATGATTTGAAGTGTTGTATATGATCATGTCGATATTAAGCAGAGGGTATTCATCCTTCAGAGATGCCTTGTTCAGATCTCGATAGTCGATGCACATGCAAACTTTCCTTTCCAATTTCAGTAGGAGGGGGATGTTTGCAAGCCACATATGGTATTCGACCATGCGAATGACGCCTATGTTTAACTGTTTTACCACTTCTTCTTTAACTTAGAGGGACTATTTTATTTGGAGCTTCGTTAATTTTTGCTTGACATGATTTTTTTCTAAGAAGGTATGGATCTCATGCTGAGCTATCTCTAGGTAAATACAGGGCATGCCATCGTATACCACGCAAAGACGTCTACGCACTCTTTCAAAATCTCTTTGAAATTTGACCGCTCATGCTCATCAAGGGTGTACCCTATCCTCATCTCGCGTAGATGGATACTAGAATCGTGATTAATAGAAATAGTCTCATCATCATTAATTTGAACACGATTATGTGGTTAATTTTTTTCCTTATTGAGATCAATTAAGAATTGTTCATTTACAAAGTCATTTTCATCAAAAGTTCTACTAAAATCAACAAAATTAATGTAAGGCACAATAAGATACTCAAGATCCTTGTTTATTTCATCGAAATATTTTGTAGGACATACATTAGTGGGGACCTAATCAAAAGAGACCTTGTTTACAATTCTATCAAAATAGGAAAAAGACAGTGGGCTAGAGCGTCTCTTGGGGAGAATGGATGGTAGGGTCTTGATTAACTTGGGTGGGTTGAATCGGAGTGGCATGCCAATTGAGGAGGGGTTCTTCAGTAGAGATGATCTTCTCAGATGCATCAGACTGTGCGGATTCCTGGAAGATCATGCACAAGTCTAACCTTAGTGTGTAAGGGTCAAACGACTTATCTGTATCATTATCCCTAGAACTTTTGGTTCTTTCCATGGATTTGTCTACCGGAGTCTCCAGCCCATGTTTTTCCCTTCATCCCAGGCAATATCGTCCTTGAAGAAGAGTCCTAGCCCCAATTTCATCTTTTTGTCACCATAGTCATACCACAGTTCAAGGAATTCATATAAGGGAAAATATTCACCCTTCGATTTATAGTTTAAGACTTAAAAATAATCACCATAACCAGTGGTAATGATATCATCCTTCCAACAGTATTGAACACACTCAATAACTTCCACGACTTCATCATGTAAATCTTATCATTCCGCATGGAAGTGGTGGAATGAAGGGACCATATGCCCTTAGATCTTAATGATCATAAGTAACTCGAAGATGCTGTGTATCTCTCATTTTTTAAATAATACATGTGACATCACCTCCACGATGTCATTAAGGTTGAGTTATCCACGGGCACAGCCATTCATCTGACTCTTAGGCCCACCTTCAAGATTCCATGAAAAAATCATTGAGCTTCTCGTAGTTAATAGTCATTTGAAGGGAGATATCAAAGTCGATCGAAGCAATAGAGGAAGTAATGGAGCTTCAGGGTGGTTTGATAGAAGATCGGACCAATAGGGAGCCACGCCAAAAATAAGGGTACGCAATCATACCTAAGAGGAAAAATGATTTTGGTTCATTTTAAAGGAAAGAGGAATATTTTTGGTATTTTTTTGAAAGTAGGGAGAAAGGAAAAATCCTTAACATGGTTATTATTATTAGGTCCCATTTGTATTTTTTTTCCTAGGATGCAAGAAGAATGCCGGACATGACCAAAGTCTGGGGAAAAGATAGGGTACATAATGTAGGACATGATTTGACTTGTTTCTAGACTCACATAGATTTTAAAAATGGCAAAATAGAGTATGAATTTGGGTGGTATGGCGACCCAAAAGTTTGGCAAGTTTTGCATTATAATCGGCAAACAAGGTATAAGTCTCCTAGGGTAGACGCGTATATGAGGTTGATGCATTTAGTGGGTTAGGTTAAGCATTCCTCCTTTGGCGTGACTTACGTGATATACCTCTTTACTATAAGGACAATCATTCATCAGTACACGTGGATAATCCATTTGATATACTTGAGAGTACTTTAATTTCCTTACGAGCTACCTTATGAAGATGGTATGTAAAAGAGCGAGTTCAATATTCTTGATGTACATGAACAAGTTCCCTGCTATGTACCTCCCATCGTGAGTTAGGTCAAGCGGTACAATTCGGGGGAACCATTATATATGCATCGATGGTATAAGGACAATAGAGGATAGGAATAATATTTCTTAGGATAATCGCGCCCCGCAGGACTAGCCCCATCATAAAAAGACCTCATAATACGGGATAAACATTTGGTCAAAATTGTTATGCTTAGGTGATGTAGTGTGCAAGAATGCATGAGTATTAATTAGTATCTTATAGAGATTTTTATTTATGCTATGTAAGGAAAATACTACCATTACGAGGGAGAGTATAAAATATACAAGTAACATGGGAGAAAGGGGATAATCATGGCAAAAAAAACTAGAAAGTATATATAAGAAGCATGGATACTATACAAGGCAAGTGATAGATGCAAAGTGTGAAACATATGAATATAAAAGTGAGTGAAAAATATGTCTAATATTAGAGAGGGACATTTGAATAGTGTAAGTGAATAAAGCATGTGAATATATATACAAGTGAGAGAAATATCGAAGTGTCTGCTAGAGAGACTAACCATGGATAATCAATAAGTGTTTGTGATATGTGTATTAGTGTGCATGAAGATATATGCAAGTAAGAATATTGTGAGATTGTGTGCCAGTGATGCTTAACCATGGATCTTTATAAGTGATGTGTGAAACATCTGAGTCAGAGTGGGACTATATACGAGTGTGATTGTGTGAAGTGAATATGGTGAATATATACAACTATGAAAAGGGTGAAGTATGTGATAAAAAGGTAGGAGAGAAGAAGTATAAGAGTAAAGAGAAAATACAAGTGGAGGCACATGTACACATGTATAAAAGTAGGAGAGAAGAAGAAACATCACCCATGTGAAAATAGAGTTGTCCTCTTAAAAATTCCCTAATGGAGTCACCACTGTGTCCATCATGGTCGGATTCCTTCGGTAAGGGTTGACCCCGAAATTGGGATAGAAGGGAAAATTGAATAAATCCCTCTCTCCCATGTGTGCGGGGAGTCATCTTTCTGACACTCATGTTGAATATTTGTGGGCTACCTCAGATACAAATCGGTCATCATGAAAAGGGGATAAAAACAAAGAAATAAATTCGCCGTCATATTTTACTCAAAACAAGCAAAAGAAATGTAGCCTTCCAACTAGAACGATATCACAGACATTTTAATGCATACTTAACCAAATGAACCAAGGGTATGAGGCTTATGTTATGGATTTTGAAGGTGTTAGGAACCCATCTAAACCTTTTGGTTTCTCATGGGCTCTGATAATATTCTCCTTTCTCAAAAGTGCGATGCGTGTGTACATGTGTGCGGTGTGCGGTGTGAATAATAAAAGAAAGAAATCACCCAACCCACGTCATGGAATGATGGGGAGGAATCATTCTAAGGAGTGTGTAAAAGACATAACATAAAAATAAATATAATGTGAGTGTCCGTCGAATCATAAGTTACCATGAAGAAGTGAATGTGTATGCCGGGCGGAACACCAATATGCAGGAGTTTGTGGAGTCAAAAATACTAATAAATACAAGAAACCATACAATGAGAAAATAGGACTCAAATCCTAGTATTGGACTGTGATGCTTACCTATCCCAAAGGACATCAAAGTCCACGGAGTTTGATAACACACAAGGGTGGGGTTTAACCCATAAATCTTAAGTTAGGAATCCCTTTAATTTTCTTTTTTAGAAATTATGCATAAGTGTGAAAGTGTGAAAATTGAGGAAATCCTAATTTAGGGTTTATAAGAAAACTGTCCTTTTGACTTTTTTATATCTTATAAAAATAAGATTTATGTGTACTAAATTATAGAAAGATGATTATTTTTTATGTGAGAGAATGAAATAAAGATATATGTAAAGTGGAAATAAAAGTAATCAACTAGTACTAATTAGGTGATTTGTAAATAGATAAGGGTACACATTTTAATTCTGATTTTGTGATGGTAGGAGGCTGATTTTAGAATTATTGGATGGTTGTGATGTAAGGATGGAAAGTAGGGTGGAGATTGAAGGAGGGTGATATATGGTAATGGAGAGAATGTATCAACAAATAGAATTTCGGCGCACTAATTTTGAGGGGAATGTTTTGATTTCAGAAAGGGACCCTTTAAGAATGAGGTCAGAGTCTCCTTAAATAGAAAAAAATTAAGGTTTCAGGTGGTGTCAATTGGCATGGACCCTAGCCTGCCTATCGACGTATCTCATTCCTTGTTAGCGATGGAAAGTAAATCCTCTCGATAGGCAGTCCGGAATGATTTTTTTAGAAAAATGGGGAAAAAAGACAAATCCTAAGTCCGAATCGCACACGATCAGGACCGTTGGATAATGTATTCCAACCCTTAGAAGAATCCATTAAACCATTCATGGGTTCAATATTTTACCAAAGTCGAAAGGGTCTCAAAAATACCCAATGGTCCCCGAATAAGGGGTTCCCGGAGTAAAAAAGAATGTACGCTCGAACTGTGAGGCTAATTCATAAACGGTATGGACCATTGGAAAGGGGATTCCAAGCCTCATGAGATTTAATTGAGATTCACTAAGTTTGGAGAGTTAAATGAGTTCAAATGGGACCTGAAAGCACTCGATATCCTTTTCGAGTAAAAAGGTAAGGTCATGCGAACCATGAGGCCAATTTTCACACGGTATGGACCGTTAGAAAGGTGATTCAGATCCCTACGTGATTTAACTGTGCTTTGATCAATTTAGATAGTTGACCTAGATTAAAACGGGGCATGTAAGATCCTAGTGGCATCTAGATCAGATATCAGAGTAAAAGGCACATTTGTGCGAACTGTGAGGTAGATTCGTGCACATTATGGACCGTTGGAAAGGGTATTCAAGGCCATACTATATTTTATTGACCTTAACTAAAGTTCGAGGGTTCACCAAGGTTAAACGGGGCCTAAGAATTCTCAATGGCCTTTAGATCAGATCTCAAAGTAAAAAGGCATGTTCATGCAAACCGTAAGTCCGATTTGTGCACGGTATGGACCATTAGAAAGGGGAATCAAGGCCCTAAGATATTTCATGAGCTTAGCTTCGGTTGGGAAATAAACTAATGTCAAATAGGTCTTCAGAGAACTTCATGGTGTCTAGATCAGATCTTAGAGTACGAATTAGGGTATTATTGTGGAGGAGAAATTTAAGGGACCTAAGGAGGTGCTTAGGGGGTAATAGGATGGGGAGTCTTTAGATTCGTCTTTAAGATAATAATAGGTACTCACCTTTCTTCAAAAGTTTTGCATAATGCCTTTGAATGGACTCTAGAGGTTAAGGAATATTTTTAGAACATAAAGAGTTATCCAGGCTAATCACCTTTTCTCTCCCGAGTAATTATATACATGTATTCATATCTTAATCCCTCACCCTCTTCCATAAACTCTTCTCTCATAAGGGAAGAATTTGGGGAGCAATACCCTATGTACTATGACAGACGAGCCCTTAAGTGGGATGAGAAAAAATATCCAAGGATGGAAAAGTTGGATTTCATCCTTGTCATCTCAATAAAATGATTGAAGCCCTACTTCTAATCCCATTATACGGTGGTTATGACCGATCAACCTTTCTGCTAGGTCCACCACAAGACTAACATCTCAAGAAGGCTTGTCAAGTGGGGTGTATATCTATATGAGTTTAACATAAGGTATCAATCTAGGAGTGCTATTTTAGGTACCTGACTTCATTGCAGAGTTCAATAACCTGGAGGAAGTAGAAGAAGAACTCGCGAGTTTTAGGGCCAAGGTTATAAATGTCCCAAGAGCATAGGAGCATGTTCTACTAACTAGGCCTCATCTCTCCTACCTGGGTATTATGCGTGGATGTCTCATTAAATAACACTCGAAATGGGGGAGAACTCCACATAGCAAAACCAGGAGGAGGTACTATCTCTCTCTCACTTCACTTTAAGTTCAAAGATTCTAATAATGAATCAAAGTATTATGATTTGGTGATAGTCTTGGTCATTGTCAATCAATTAAAAGATTAATAGGTGGAAGCCATCAGATACTATCAATTAAAGGTTAATTAGGTTGTTGAGGTTTACTAGAACAATAGTCACATAATGGTAGGGTACCAAGTAATTTCATAACATCTCATCAAGAGACGAACAAACTTTTTCATCACAAGGTTACCCCAAGTGAGAACTCTGAGGCAGACCACCTATCCCATGTAGAATTATTAGATGAAATAGACCCATAGGTCATAGTTATCACTCTAGATCAACCAATTATGACACATGTACAAATCAACACTACGTGAATGGATCAAAGCTATTATTGGAAGACTCCTCTCAAAGATTACATAAAAAATATTGACCTTCCCAAAGATAAGATCTAGACCATCAGGGTGAGGTGCACAACATCCAGGTAATACTTCAAAAATGGGGTGTTGTACAAAAAAAATACTACTCGACACCTCGGAGGTTCTTGAGGCCATCAGAAGCTAATTACACCCTTAGAGACCTCCATGACGATGTATGTGGTTACCACATATGACTAAAGATCTTAGCTTACAAGGTCTTGAGATTGGGTTACTTCTAGAAAATATTAGGAAAGAAAGCCAAGAACCTAGTGCAACGCTGTGACAAGTGCCAGAGACTTTCTTATATTACAAAATAGATTGATTTGGAAGGACCCCTAGCCGTAGCAAAGATCAAAATATGTTTTTATAGCGTTGATTAATTAGACCGCCAAATGGGATAAGTCTGAAACCTTAAGAACCATACATGAGAAGAAAATAACTAACTTCATCTAAAAGATCATCATTTTCATGTTTGGTCTGCCTAAGGCCATCATCTGAGTCAATGGTAAGTAGTTCAACAATCTAGCATTTAGGGAGTTCTTTTAGACTATGTAGTTGGCAACCGATATTATTTTCAAGACCAACCTCTTGACATAGACCAAGTTAAATAAATCTTCCACAATTTGAAGAAACGACTAGAGAAATCCAAGGGGTTGTGGACCAGAGAATTACCAAGCATCCTTTTGGACTATAATACTACAGCGAGAGGATTAATGGGGTAAACTCCATTCTCTTTGAACTTTGGCATTGCTAAAGTAATACCAACTAAGGTTGAAATACCCATGCAAAGGGTATCTCAATTTGAGCCAGTGGATAAGGAAGAAAGCCTAAAGTTGTCCATTGATGAATTAGATGATGAGAAGAGAAAAGCTATGCTAGTCAACATGACAGCCTACAAGTAGAAAAAAATCCTCGTACTTCAATAGAAAAGTCTTCCATAGGGAATTTAAGGTGGAAGATCTAGTCCTTAGGGAGGTCACTTTCGCACCAAAAAACCCCAGTTAAGGGAAGATATGAGCTAAGTGGGAGATCTAGTTCTGAGGGGAGGTCACTCTGACACCACAAATTTCAATACATGGTTGCTATTACCTCAAGAACATGAAAGGATAAGAACTACCTTATCCATGGAATATAGAGGACCTCAAAATGCATTACCAATTTTGTGTTCAATAGTCAAGTAAAATGAAATGAAGTTTTTTTTTACCCACGATGTGTTCCGCATGCATGTCCTTTACAAGATACAAAGACCTCAATTGTGACTCAAAACTTAATGTAAGACTTAAGGGATCAAAAAGAGTTGCAAGGATTCAACCTCGGCTCTAGGTCTAAGTTAAGGTCTTAGGACCCACCATTCCTGTGGTAATGATTTAAGCATAGGCTGAAGACTAATAGTCCAAGGTCTTAGGACATAAAAAAGTTTACAATCCTCAAGTTAAAATACCAAAAAATCATAATTAAAATGTCTTTGAACCCATAAAAGTCTAAAAGAATTATTGAGATTTTTATCCAGAATTCCAGAAGGATAAGGTCTAAGGACACATGAACAACCCATTTCCTAATAACAAAACCTTTCCTGATGTATGAACCTAAAAATAATTTAGTCCGAAGGTCTCACAATCTTACAAGGACTTCAATAGTTCAAATGTTTCCCTAGTTCGTAGGTCCCAAACCCATAAAAAGACTCCATATTACATTTTTGTTTAGTCTGGAGGTCTCAAAACCTTACAATAACTTCAAAATTTTAAAATTTCAAAATGTTTGCATGTTCAGAGGTCCCAGCCCCTCATAAGTACTTCAGATTACAGACTTTTTCAATCTGGAAGTCTCAAACCCTTACAAAGACTTCAAAACTTCAATTTTTCCATGTTTAGAGGACCTAAGGCCTTATAAGGTTTTGTAGATTACAAAAAAGTCAGTCCAGAGGTCTCAGACCCTTTAAAGTACTTCAGATTACAAAACATTTTTGCCTGGAGATCTCAGACCCTTATAAGGACTTCAAAATTTCAAAATCTCTCTAAATCAGGAGGACTTAAAACCCTTATAAGGACTTTAAAATTAAAATTCTCCAAAATTCATGTCTTATGTCCCATTATGGAACTTGAGGTGGCACTCTTTCTAAATCTGGAGGTTTTAGAACCCTTATAAGGATTTCAAATTTCAAACTCTCTTAATATGAAAGGTCTTATGATGCTTTGTAGAACATGAGGTGGTGCTCTTTCTAAGTACAGAGGCCCCAGACCCTTATAAGGACTTCATATTGGAAAAAAATTATAGTTGTGAAGGTTTTACGACCCTTATTAGGACTTCTCAAAATGTCTAAGATCATGTTTTAAAACCCAAGGCCTTGGGACCCATTAAACGTTTGAGTTCTCCACATTTCCTCCCAAAACTTTTAGGGGGTGTTTGTGCAAATATTATGGGATTCCAATCTCACAACAAAATGTGAATCAAAAGTGATAAGGCTCCAAGGATCAATGCCCCACTACAGAACCATAGTCTTAACTTTGGCAAACTATGCAAGCATAAAAAAGAGGTCTTAGGGACCTCAGATCAACTTTAAAAAACTTGTTCCTCGAATAATCTTGCTTTACCAAGTAATCTTTTTTTTTTTTTTTGGGAGGGGGGGGGGGGGGTCAAGTGTAAACTGCAAACAGATCATACTTCATATATGTCAAGCAGTGCATAGCGTTCCATAACAAAGAAAAAAAGTAAAGAAATAATGAAATAAAAGACTAAAGAGCAAAAAATTCCGATTCAAAAGCTACTTTCAATGAAAAATGAAGATTATGGAATTAAATCTAGAAACCCACGACCAATCAATGGTTCAAACTAAACTAACAAAATAACTAATCAAGGCTTAGGACTTTGGTATCTATACATGTTTCACTTTGTAGAAGAAGAAGAAGAGTGGATTTCATTAGGTTTCCTAAGGTTGACTTAATCATTTGATATCTCCCCACCCGGTCCAAAGGGCTAAGCGAATATACCAGAACCATCCGCCTCAGGGAATAACCTCAGAATCTTAATCTTACGAACATCAAATCTAGGGCTCTAATTTTATATGAGGTAATTCTAAGAGGGATAAAACCTAATATAGACATCCACATTCTTCTTATAGTATAATGTATTGAATCCTGATAGAGTAATAAAGAAAGGAAACTTTAACATGTTCTTTCTAATGATCCTCGACCTAAGATGTCATCTCCTCCTTCACGGTTGTGAGCTCTCGAACTATCCATTTCAAAAGTTCCATTTTATTGTACTATAAATATTGTATTATCCTTAAACTAATCAGGAGAATAGACCTAAACTCATTATTAACCAAAATGAGGTCAGATAAAATAAACAGTGAATGTGAAATTATATGTCCACTACCAATGAATCGGGTTGTGGGATGACGTCATTAATTCGCTCTCGCGCTAGAAACAAACAAGCATTCGTTCGTCCATGTTTGCCCATGTAACTTTACAATTATTATCCCATTGTCTTGTAAAGTGGGTACTTGTTTATTCTATAAAAATAAGACCCATAGCATATTCTAGGGGATCATCTTTAATAGTCTATAAAAAAAATACTTCAATACCCAAAAAGGACAATGTGAGTGAGACTTCATATTCTCAATTTATAGATACTACGTATTCTTGCACGTGTGGATGTAGGAACCACCTTCGGCCAAACCACATAAATCCGTTTTCATCTCTTTTTCATTCATCTCACTCCATAATGAGTCCTAGACAAATGCTTCATTAATTTTCATCTCGTCATCTATTATCATTTTAGCTTGTATTCTTTAGATAAGATAAAATCAGTATACTAATTTTAGGCGATAACAGATTGGTGTATTTTGTTCGAATGCAAAGAGCCTGTCATTGTTTCTACTACCATTTTTATCTTAAACTCGAGGAAGCACGCTTTCCAACAAAGCAGATTTCAATTCATCTGGGTTTTGATGGGTTAGATTTATTTTCAATCGACTATCGAGTTATTTTAATCCATAAACTCACCATCAAATTTTCCCCTTTCCATCCTTGAAAACCTTCTTTTTAATAAATATTTACTAAAGCAATTGTTCTACTTTGTTTTTTAGTATTGCGATACTCTGTTCTCTTGGAAATACTTGGAACATGGTTGAAAACCTAAAAAAAAGTCAAATTGATGAAGGAATTACCTCAACGCCTGTGGGTATGGGTAACCTATAAGGAATTTTGATGAGCCTGGCAAGGTCTTAGGAGCTAATGTAGGAAATCGTGAGGAAACTAGCAGAGAGTTTTTTAAATTGGAAAAATAAGCCTCAATAAAACCCAGTTATCCCAATAGGGGGTAGAAACCCTGATGGGAGACGAGATATGCCAACCCGATATCCCTATAAGGATAGGAGGTGGGCTCATCACTACCGAGTAGTCAAAAATCGTAGATGATTGGATTAGGACTAAAGATGCAAAGGTAGCAAATTCAGACACTCTAAATCAAGCCGAGATGATATATCGCATCGTATAGGTGTAACCTCCACCCTCATATTAAAAGGATATGATTAAAAGCAATCAAATTCCTTAGAACGACCAAGTATTATTGTAAGACTATTTAAAAAAACTGGAGTTGATCAGTTGGTCTCAATAGAAGCTAGGTCACATCAATATAAAGAAGACAAGGAGGAGCCAAGAAGGCCGAAGATGAGAAGGGTAGAACGCTTAGCCAGATCACGACCTAGTGTGCAAGGGTCAGCAAAGGCCGAGCAGACATCCCAGGAAGAGAGATAAGACAAAAGACGAGGCCAATCCATTAAGACCGTCATAGAAAATACCAATAATGAAGAATAACCCTGTAAAGTTTCCATTAAATTCTGAGAAGCCAGATAGGATAAATCATTGAAACTAAGAACCATTTGTAGAGGGTTTTTATCCAAGGATCTCCATTCACATCTACAGTAGTGGGTTAGACAACCTTTGTCAGATTCGAACAACCGCTTATCACCCAGTATGATGGGAAATCTGATATAATGCTTCATGAGGAGCGATACCAAGATTCTTGAGATATCTATTTTGTATCTAATGAATCGCACTGCACAACCTTCTCTATAACTATCACTAGGTCAGCTAAGGTATGGTATAACGACATGCCAAGAGGGAAGATGTTGAGTTTAGAGCAGTTGGCCGACATTTTGAAAAAAAAAAATTAGGTATGAAGTCGTGGAATATAATGCCCCACCTGATAAACGTAAACAAAAGGGACAACAAAATAATAACAAAATTCGTCATGCAATTCAACATCAAGAATTTTAAGGTAATTGATTATGATTAGAAAATTGCCATTCCCACTGTCATGAACGACCTGTTGCTTGGAAATATATATTAGACATTAGTTAAAGAATCGTCGATCAAGATGGATGAGATCCTTTCCAAGGCAGGCAAAATTATGAATGATCATAAGGCAATGATAATAAATTAATGTAGTCATGGTAGACTTGAGGTTGGAAAGAACTCTACAAAGAAAGATAATCCTCTGGAAAAGAAAGTTAAGAATCTAAGGAGATTCAACAATTACATCAATCTTACTATATAGGTCTACCATATCCTCGACACGATCTGGGGAATTAACTAACTTAAATAACATGGAAAATTGAATGTCACACCTAATATAAGGGATAAGGATAAGTACTACGAGTTCCATAAGGATCACGTACACAACACTGACAATTGATTTCTCTGAAGAATGAGATTGAAAATCTCATTAGATGGGGAAAACTAACGAATTTTATTGAATAAGGTGGACGATCCGATAATCAAAAACCCAGACATCGAGCAAAGTCCCCTTGGAAAAAGGTGGACAAGAAGAAAAATAATAAGGAAAGAAATTTGGAGGATGATACATTTCTTCCTAAGAAGCCCAAAGAGAATGTGCATTAAGTAAATATTATTTCCTTTAGGTGTAACCTCATAGTAGGAACTGACACAGGAGGTATAGATGAATTGTCATAATGGAAAGCCTACATCAATTAGTCATAGGATTATGCTCATGTTAGAAATAATCAACTTAGTTGATGCTGTAGAAACTCCCCATAGAATGGTAAACAAAGATCGTCTTATCAGTCTCTTCTCTAAAGATGATGTGTCAGGTATTCTTTACCCACACATCAACCCTCTAGTCATCATGATGATGGTATATGAGAGACGAGTAGAAACAATACTGGTTGGCAATTATAGTTCAGTGGATGTTCTGTTTTACAGTTGCTTTATGAATTTGAGCTTTTGAGAAAGAAAATTAAAGGCATATCAGATGCCGCTTCTCAGTTTTTCGGGGGAGAAGGTTTTCCCCTTAGGATTATTTGTGCCTAACATTGTGGTCATCGTAAGGCCAACATACCGAACATGGATGATATCTTTCTTCATCCAATATAGCAACGTCCACTCGACATACAATATCATTTTTGGTAGGGATGGATTAAAAAAGATTATTTTTTTTATAGGATGGATTAAAAAAGATTAAAGTTTTTCCATCTACCATTTACTAGTGTTTTAAGCTACCTACAGGGTGTGGGGATGGCATTGAGAAAGGAATCAACTAAAGTCTCACGAGTGTTACTACACGTTGGTAGAATATGAGGAACAAAAGAAATTAATCAACACTAATCATATTAATATAGATCCGAGAGGTGAAGATAAGCTGGTTACATGAGAAGTTATTAATCAAATCAATCCAGTGATTCTAGATGACAAATTCCCTAAAAAGACAACACAAATTTGTTTGTCACTACACCCAACCCATTAAAAATAAAAGACGAAATTTTTTAGATTAAGAAAGATTGTAGTCGCTTGGAGTTAGGAGTACATTCCGGGAATAGATCCAACATTCCTTTTCCATGAGTTAAGTATCATAAAGGACATAAAACACATCAAGCATCAACGACGATTGTTTAGCTCAGAGAATAACTTAGCCACCCAGGAGTACGCTAATAAATGCATAAAGGAATAATGAATTGAGGATGTTAGATGCCCAAAGTGGATCTCAAACATTCTCATAGTAAGGAACGACGACAAGTGGACCATATGTCCCAACTTTACCAACCTTAATAAATCTTATTCCAGTGATGATTATCCACTACCCAGTATTCGATGCTACTGATGGATGTGAGTTGATCAGTTTAATAAATGTTTATTTAGTGTATAATTAAATCAAGATCAATCAAGAAGGTATGGAGAAAACTTCATTCCTCACTAGTTAGGGAACATACTAATACAATGTAATGTTGTTCGGACTAAAAAATGTAGGAGCAGCCTACTAGAGGCTGGTGAAGAAAGTCTTTGAGGAACATATTGACAAAACTATGGAGGTATACGAAGACAACATGTTGACAAAGAGGCAAATTGCAACCTATCACATTTGTAACGTCAGTAGGAGATTAGATAAACTAGAGTAGTAACAAATGAATCTAAACTTGTCCAAATGCATCTTCAGAGTAAGGGAAGCTAAGTTCCTCAGCTTCCTAATCAATCAGAGGGGAATTAAGGCCAACCCGAATAATATCCAAGCATTGATAAACATGCAATCGCCTATAAGAAAAAAATACATACAAAGATTAACAAGAAGATTAGCCGCACTAAATCGATGAGTATCAAAAGCTACTGACAAATGTCTCCAATCCCGCAAAATACTTAGAAACAAAAATAAGTGGAGTTAGAAATGAGATAAAGACTTTATTGAGTTAAAAAGTACCTAGAGTCAATGCCTCTACTATCGAAGCTAATCCTAGGTGAAAAACTTTATTTATACTTACAGTTATTAGAATCTGTAGTCAGCTTGGCTTTGGTCCGATAAGATGAATGAGTACAAAAACCCGTATATTATACTAGAAAGGCATACCGAGGAGTCAAAATTCAGCATCTTAAGCTATAGAAGTTGGATTTGTTCTTAATAGAAGCCTCTTGAAGAATGAAACTTTACATTCATGCTTATGCAATCGTGGTACGCATAGATCTTCCTTCTCTTCAAGCCATTGATAAATATACGTGATGTAATAATCTCTAAGTTCTTAATAGAAGCCTCTTGAAGAATGAAACTTTACATTCATGCTTATGCAATCGTGGTACGCATAGATCTTCCTTCTCTTCAAGCCATTGATAAACAGAAGAAATCATGCATATTAATGCTTAGGTTGTAGAACTTAGAGATTATTACATCACGTATAAGCCATAAACAACAATCAAAGGTCAGGTTATAGTAGATTTTATAGCAAAAATTATGTAAAAAGAGAAATGGTCACTACACCAAAACATGAAAATTGTAACGGATTTTTTCCCCTCTTTGTAACGAATTTAGTCAATTACAAATTTGTAACGACCAAATTCCGTTACAAATAGAAAAAAACCTTTGCAATATATTAGTACATTTGTAAAAGTCATTAAAGAAAGAAAAAAAAGGAAAAAAAAAGATAAGGCAAGATCGGGAGGGATTATTTCCCTCCCTTCCTTGAAACCTGACCCAATTCCCTCACAACCTAACCCACTGCCTCTCTACCTCCCATATCGACACGCTCTGTGTCCTTCTCTATCGGTGGACTATCTAAGTCTCCCTCAGTGACCGTGCACATCGTTTGAGATAAGGTGAATATTTTTTTACAGTTCCTTGATTCTTACATGATATCTCATAAATGGTTGGAAATTAACATGATGAATATTAATACGGCGACCTCACAACCTAACCCATCTCTGATGTAGTGTTATTTCCAAATTTTGAGCTTACAATAATGCATCTTTTATTTCATTTTGATACGGAGTTCTTAATCAATGTTGTTCTTCTATGGGAACTATAGGTAGAATTAATTTGAGTATGACTTTATGTTTCAATTATTTGATTGAAGAGATAGATTGTGTTTAAAATGGAGATTGAGAGAATTGGATGGTTTGCATTTGGGGTTTTCAGGGGACATGACTATGTTTTCTAAAATATGAGTTTGCTTGCATGTCCCATTTGTACTCCCCCCTTATTTTCTATTGTGCCAAAGTCAGGTGTGCCTATCGGCTACCTATATGTTCTTATTCATTCTTTTTTTTAAAAAGCTTTTGTTATTTAGTGTATAAATAATACAAGTACTTAAAAAACTATTTTCGAGTTTGATCACGTAATTCTTTGTTTGTTTTATGACCCATAACTTATTATTATAACAAAGGGTAGTTGTAGATAGTTTCTTCAGATCATGTAGTTTTTGGAATATGACTGGAGTTTTTGTTGGTCCGTTTGTGTAATTACTTGAATTTTGTATATGATTATTGGTATTCGTCCCATCAAGGTAAGCAAGTGACTTAAGTACGGTAGTTTTTTATCTATTTATTTTGGGTCATGACTAGATATAGGGGCAGTTGTTTGCTTAGTGATTAGTAACTAGAATTACTGAAAAGGACGAAATGAATGTACCCGTATTCAAACAAAAAAACTCTACTTTGTTTTCATTGCTTCTTCGATGCTACTCTTTATGACAATTTGTAGTTTTCAAAAAGAGATATTGTTAAGTGAATTTTAGAAATAGAATAGTTCCTATAATGTTTCTCATTCTTAATACCTTTGTTTTTATTTGTTTGTTACATCTTCTCGGTCATAAGTAAATAGGTTTTAAAAAGTATTGCTCTCCCAGTTAATATTTATAACCCTTATTTTCCCTCATCCATTTTAAACATATCATAACATCATGTCTCTTATATACGTTACTTCATTTATATGTTTCCTTCTACAATTTTTATATTTGTTTTGTTAAGCTCATGGAAAGAATTGAGATGTTGTTGAAAAGGAAAAAATGTTGTGAAACTAGGGCATTAATTGTTGTACAAATGCCACACTTTTACGCTTGATACCAAATAAAATTTTAACTTTGAAATTTAAAGATTTTACACCCTTTAGTTTGGTATATAGTATGTACAAATTGTTAGCATAAGCTCTTCTTTAAGACTAATAGTGTCAAAATTGCTTCTTCACATGATGGTGAAAGTACTTGCTTCAAGGTTTAGACAAGTTCTTACGCGATAATTAGGCAGTTGCCCTATGGAGTATTTGTGTGTTATGCTCAGGTATTGTAACTTAAATTATTCTTTCTCAAACCTATTATTTTATTTCTAATAATGTGTATTTGTGTGTTATGCACAGGTACAAGAAAACTGAGTCTCACCGGTACTTGCGGGGGTTGTGGAGCTAAGGTGCCAACCGATAAATAACTTCTATTAAATTGATTTTTAAAAATTTAGTGTTTATTGTTTAGTGTTGTATTAAAATCAGGAACCATATTATTAATTGACCTAAGGTACACACTGCGCTAGATGAAATAGTTCAATATCAAGAGCATAATTAAACCCGTCCATCTACATTTTTTTCGATTTCTTTTGTTCTTTCTATCTACCTTTTGTTTATTTTTTTTAACTTGGGGGTTCAAACTACCAATCTGAACCATAATATTAAGAACATTATCTTTTGGACATTTTCTTATATTTTATTTATTTGTTGAACTTCTCTTCATTTGTGTCAAATTGGTTTAGTAGTCTTAGATATAAAAAAGAGTTTAACGCTCACTATTACTTTGTGGAGGCTCTTTGTTTGTTTTTAAGGTTAATATTTGGTGTGGTGGATTGTAGAATCGCTATATTGGTGTGAATTTTAGTTTGGTATACTGATTCTCAGATTTTTGACATTTTGAGGGGGGGAAATTCCTTTTCCTACAATTAACATCACATAGCGACTCTTAACTAGTCGTAAATAAAATTACATGAATTTATGAGATCAAAGGAAAATCAATTGTGAAATAATTGGCCAAGGTAAATACATTCCTCTCAAGCTTCTAATCTATACAAATAATTAAAATACAAAGGGATAAAAATTCCCCAACAGATGCACTCGTCGTCTAGCATCAATAACAATACCTGAACTAAGGAAAAAAGTCCTAGTATAAGTTTTATCACCATAAAGAAGGAACATGGAATGAATCCTTGTCCTAGAATTAAATGTTATACCATCATGGATGGATCCCAAGAATACATACTTGGAGATCAAAATAATCGCAGTAGATCCAAAGGAATCAAGTAGGCTACATTACAAAATAGTGAGGTATGTGCTTTAAGGAGGAATCCTTTTTAGGAGAGGATTCATCGTATCACTTCTCATATCCATATGCATTCATCCCATTGCGATTAGTGAACTAATAAAAGAAATACATTAAGAATGTGCATTCCATTCAGCAGGTGAATAGTTAGTGAAACGAGTTGCCACACAAGAATATTACTGGCCCATTTTGAAAGAATACTACACAAGCTATGCTAGGATGTGTGACAGATGACAGAAGTATGAAGTAATTCCCAAACATACAGGATCCTAATTAATACCCCGCACGTCCCATTATGCATTCACCATACGGGTGATTGATCTGGTCGATCCTATATTTAAGACAAGGGGTAGATTCAAATATCTGATGGTAGTAATGGATTACTTCCTTAATTTGGTGGAGGCGGAGCCCCTAATCGAGAGGTCCTATGAAAAAGTCTTTAAGTTTATATGGAAGACATTATTTGCCAATATAAAATGAGATATGACTTCATTACGGATCACGGTACTCCATTTGACAATAAAGAATTTGAATATTATTGTATACATTCAAAGATATAGAAACTGCACTCAGCACCTAGTCACCCATAGTGCAACCGACATACAGAGGTGATGAATAGAACTCTGCTAGGTGGAATGAAGAAAATGCAAGATGATGCTAAGGAAAACACTATTAACGAGCTACATGGCGTACTGTGGGCGTATAGGACAATGCCAAAAAATGGCAAAGAGTGAGACTCCATTCATGTTGGAGTTTTGAACTAAAGTGGTGTTTCCCACTCAGATCGTTTTACCCAGCTATCGGATACTCAACTTTGATTCACTAAGGATCAATAAGATGAGAAAACTCGAGATAGATCTTATAAAATAAGTCAGTGAGAGAGATGCACTACTAGTGGTAGCCTACCAACTAAGGGCTGCCCGATTTTACAATAAAAGGGTAAAATCAAGCACTTTAAAGTAAGGAGACTATGTGTTCAATAAGGTTATCCAAAAAGGGAACAAGTTAGAACAAAATTGACATGGCCCATAAAAAGTGTCTGCTATTGTACATGGCCCATCAAAACTTTGGAAGGAGAGGAGTTTAAGAACCCATGGAATGTCGATCTCCTAAGGAAGTATTAGCAGTGACGAAGCATATTATAGATCGGATGACCAAAACACTAGATAAATAAATTTTATCTCCTAGTAATAATTCTTCAAGTCTAAATGAGAACCATAATTTCATCCTTAATATATGTTGTAACTTAAAACTTTTCATTATTATTCAATTAGTTTTCATCAGAATGAGAGATGTGCAATAAGCCTAGGCTGAGGATATCTCAGAACTAAGGATGCATGATCAAAAACCATACTTCATGTATGACCTCATACATAAGACTAGAATTATATTTGTTCCACTATGATAAACGATTCTGACACATGGTCAAGGTTGCAAGATCCATTCATACGACCTGAAAGTTGGCATAAGAATTGGCAAATAGAAAGTCAAGATAACACATGTTCATTCAAAAAATTGGTAGCTAGTAAAGTAGACCAAGTTAGCAAGATCCGGCCACAAATTCATCACCATCTTTCTTTTTTTCCTGAACATTAGAATCAACCTTCTCTTTTACTAGGGTATCAATCTTTTTCTTCTAAAGAAGATCAATGGTGGCCCTATTAATAATTTTGGGAGCCCTACTACATGACTACTCTACTTAAAAAATTGATAAGGAAGGGGTAGACAGTACATGAAGACATGAAAGTTAGTAACCGATTTAACAAATAACTGAAGATGAGCTAGTAACATAGTTTACCTTATTCAACCTCCCACTTCGTACCGTCCTTCCCACCAACTATCTCTTTCATCAATTAAACACCTCCCGGTGGAGTACAACACCTGTGTCTGATGAATTTTCCCAATGATAAGAGACTTTCTAACTCAACAGGGTTGTGAGTACACTTATTTAACACCAACTGCATAAAAAAGAGGCAAATTGGGATCTTTCTGCTCTACAAAAGCTTGGACAAGAGACGTAGTATTAGGAAGGGATAAAAGATAAAAGAAAACCATAAAGTAATGGGAAGGTAAAGTACCAATATGATCCGACATATACCAATCACGATGAACGCTATGAAACCTCTTCTTCTCGGCAGCACTAAACTCCTAATCACTAAATATGTACACAAACAAGTTTTCCAATGATGGTTGTGTGTCTGGAAGACTTGTACCATAATTAGGACAGATATCCGGGGAGAAGTAATAGTATCCATTGTCCTTGAAATTATATTTTATGCCACAAATAGATATAAAAATATCCCTAGTAAAGTCAAACCAAGAGTGGGTCTACCTAAAGACCATGGACCCTAAAATAGACTAGTAAGCATTCAGAGGTAGTTATATTAGAGTTAACCCATAACTAATTAGGATAGACCTAATAATAAGATGTAGGGTTAGATGAACTCTAGTATAGAGGGACCAAACTGGAAATCATATCTCGTCAGCATTAAGATGATCATAAACTCACTAATCATAGTCAGACAATCTCTGAGAAATACTAATAAGGATGTCATATAAATCCCTCTACTTCTCCAACTCATCTTTAGTTATATCACAACCATGATTCGTAGCGTCAGTGACAGTAACTTCCCAAGATTTAACAATACTTTAATTTATCTTTGTAGGGAAGGCATGACGATTGGGGATGTGAAAACCCTAGGCCTCTCTGGCATCCCCTTCTCGAGAAAGGAATCCAGATCAATAATGGACATATCTAACACCGTGTTTATTAAATTCTCACAACCTAATGGTTGATTCATAAAAATAACATCCAAAAGGTCTACTGGCTTAGAATAAACACGATACACGACTGCAGGTTGTGGAGAAGAACCAATAGAGGAAGAAACCTTAGGAGTGTACCCTTAATCGCTAGGTTTGTCCTTAGGAAAAATGAGTTGGAATAGATTGAGGAGCCTTCTAGAGATAATACAAGTACAAGACTATTTCAATTTCATCAATTTCTCTAACTTACACTAGCCCAAGTTTCTTATCTCATTAAAGAGTAAACGATTAGATTTGGAAAATAATTCGTCGGAAGTAATAGTGGATTGAGGAAAAAATACTCAAAAAATCCTAAAATAAAAATCCCTAGTATAACAATCTCAATGCCCACCTAAGACGTTTAGAACTCTAATCAATGTTCAAATAAACTAACAAACAATAAAAATAATAATGAATCATAACCCCAAAGCGAAGAAATTTAAAAACAAAACTCAAAACGAAACCCCAAGAAGATACAAAGGTGAAAATGCTTACCTCAAACTCTCAAAAGATATGAGAATGGAGGGAAGTCGAAGAAACTCATTGAAAAATAACTTATAGGAAAGGATCCAGTCAGCAATGACAGGGAAACACGAAGTTTTCATTGGAGAAGAAAGGGTTTAGGAAATAATGGTTTTTTCTCTCTCTAAGGAAATGACTTGAAGGAAAGGCAGTTGGAAAGTTAGAAAATAATTTGAAATATGAGATTTCTACATGTTAATCATTACCCCTATTCAAAATTTAAAATATTCCAAAATATGTACTGTACTATTATGATTGGGTTCTGCGGGCTTTTAATATATAACAGGACCCATACAAGGGTATGAGGGTCATTTTACCCTTAGGGTTAAGTCGAAATATGAGATTAGGGTAATTAAAGGAGTATTTAAGAGGTTGGGTAGGTGGATGGAAACCCAATTTTAAAATTCTTCACAAGGGAGATTGTGAGAGAGTTTGAGAGAAAAGAAAAAGGCTTGAAGAAGAGGAATATAAACTAATTTCGGATTTAACCCATCATCAAACATGTAAAGAACTTCAAATTTAATACAAAAGGGAAGTATTTACTTAGTTTAAGTTCAAATTATGCGTAGTTATTTACTTTCACTATTAGAGTTAGAAATATGAGATTTAAATTATTGAAGAATGAAGCTTTGGTTGATTGATTTAGAGATTTGAATGACGAAGGACTACTAATTTTAAATTGATTATTAATTTGGATTAATCACATTAGAAATTTGAAATTTATTTATGAAATTTAAATGATGACAATGTGGAACTTTGTTTAAAGGGTTGAATTTTTGAAAATAATATTGGGGAAAATTCCCAATTGAATTAATTTGATGCTTGATTTGTAATCCGAGGTGTTGGATATAGGATTTGTGGTTATTTAGGCATTGTATATGTGAGGTCGATTTCATGTGTTTGGGAGGCTTCAAACCTACATTGGAATCTATTGGAGGAGAAATCTCATTTAAGAATATGATAGGAAACCCAACAAACTCAACCGATTCACTAGTGGAAGGAAACCAGTTCAGTTAACCAAACTTGTATGGTCTAATAGTGAATCGATTCAGTTTGGTAGCCTGCCCAACTTTTGTTCATTTGTTGTTTTGACCCGTTACAGCTTACGAAATGATCATATGGGCTTTCAAGGTACCGTGGGTTTACTAGGGTAGGCGTTTTAGGGTTTGGTACGTTTGATAGGCAAACTATAGATGGGTTCGGGTAAGGATAACCGAAAATTCAATGAGTAACTGTTTAACTAATTAATCGGGAAGTTGGTTAGAACTTCGAGATTAGGAGAACCGTATGATATGGGATATGCATATGAGTTTGTTACTTTATATATATATATATATATATATATATATATATCATAGTGACGTGTACATATATGTATGTGTGTATGCTACTTGTTTTTATTATACATACCTACTCGGTAGTGCTATCATAGGAGATTGCGCACATTGGGTAATCCACTGTGGCATTGACCAACAGGTGTCGAATTGATTCTCCGGGTCATAGGACTATTGTATGGCCACTATCCATGTGTGAGGATAAATATTTGATTGAAAACCCATTATGTACGATGTGGTATGGTTGTAACCCCCGGACATATGTATATGATCACCTCCAATGAATTTGTTTTCTTTTAGGATCGATGGTGAGATTCCGACCCGATGACGCAGTGTGATGCATGATGCCTAGAGTTAGATACCACACGTGGGATGTATTTGCGAGTTCCATGCACTAGGAATGCGGTTATATGTATATAGTGAGTGATATATATGTATGCTTTTATGATAATGCATACATTTATTTATAGCATGAGCTTAGCTATGTTATCTTTATTACGTGAATATTGATTTATAAAAAAATGTGACACTACAATATTATTTATGAACATACGCCTAATGAGGTTAATTATACTTACCTAATAGAGAGTATTAATGATATTGGGCTTGGATGGTACTTACGTGTCCTAGTTATACGGAGTAGTTTAACTTAGCTAATAAAATGAATGTGCTATGTATGTAGTATATATGATAGGTGAGGTATTGTCTCATGTGAGTACGGCCGGTTAATTATGAATATAATAAAATACAGTAATAATTGATTTAAAACAATTATCTACTTGAAAAATATTTTCTTCTTTTTCGGGCTTTTACCCACGGGAATTGTTTTTTCCTCATTTTTTCTTTTTAAATCCCTAGGTGTGTAGCAACAGTAGCCAGGACCGCAAGGATAGATCTACTATTTTCATTGCACTAGAGGTGGATGCTGTAGGACTTGATTAGACACCTCAACTCATTCTATTGAGATATGATCATTTCATCTCGGTTTTCATCTTGGGCGTATTACTCGCAGATGGATAGGCTTTTATATTACTATCAAAGATTTTATTTCAGTACTATGTTATTATTCAATTTATTTCTTATGGATGATACACTTTGGTGACCAATGATTAATTAGGTTCACTATTATTATTTATTTATGCATGGTGACTTATTCATTCCTCCATTTTGGTTGCATTATTTTATTCATATTATATTAGTTTGTTGTTGCGACAGTGATGCTGAGAATGAAACCATACTCAGAATCCTATTTTATTTTAGTAGAGGATTGGCCACCTGGTATTAGAATAGGTGTGTTGTAAAAACCCCCAATAATTAGGCCAATGTAATGTCACATTGATCCTCTCTAGCTTACTTATAGTCCAGGATAGTGGCCATCAGGGATCTCTAAGAATTAGACACCAGTTGAGATGAATCAATTCTAATAGCTCTCAAGATCCTTAGCCTGGAAGGGTTATGGAAAATCAATCCCCATATTGCATTAACTATTCATTAAGGCACACATACCCATGGATCAAGGAGAATGGCATTTAGACCTTAAAGTGATGGAGTCAAGTCTTTGGTAAATCCTTTTTATATTCACCAACTCCTCATCAGTAATTCGGGAGATGAAAAAGGCCCCACCACTGAAGTTTGTATCACTTAACCTAACATAGTCCTATTCAAAAGTTCTAGCACTCTTATTTTTAGGAAAGGAAATAAAAATATAGGGGCCCACGATAGAAAAGGGAATTGTGTCAAATATTTCTGCAGTGGAAATAGACATCTTCGGTAAAGGGGAAAGTAAGGGAAATAACTTTTGGTTCAAATAGTCTAAAGAAAAAGGTATGTTCTATAATTTCTTGAGAGACTCATTTATATCCTCCAAAGGGTGGCACTTTAATCTCTTTAGTCCCATAAATGCTCATAATTGCTTAAATGTTCCTTCTCGATGCTACAACGAATAGTTTAATGGGAAAGTACAACCTTACCCCCACCATAACTAAGAGTCTAAGTGTTTACCTTTCTATTGTTTGCAAAAAATAAGGTGCTAATTATCATACCCTCTCAAACTTTGGTCTTCCAAAGGTTCAAACCACCATGGGAAAGGAAAGAGACTCCTCGTGTGACTTTGGATGTTTGGGAAAATGATATTTGCACCAGAGATATCAGTTGCTCCCAAGGGAAGGCCCCGTCACTATGGTGTACCTAAGGAGGGCTCTCTTCATCCTAATAACAACCAGTCTTTCCTACATACCTCATCCTGGAAGTCGAGGGACCATAGAACCAAGTATTCATAAAGACTAACGACTGTAACGGACCTCAATATGGACAATAATGGACTACCGAAGTTGTTTAGCCTTTACAAACGAGGTATATTACCACAAAAAGGCCTAAGGGTAATCCAAGACCAACTTATGGCGGATCCTAATCTCAACAGAGCTTCCACAACCAGTCTAGCGTGGAAAGTAGAAAGTATAAGACTGTTGCAATTAGTTTTCCCATCAACATTTAATGCAGTAAAAACCCTCTTATACCATTTACAAATACTTTTCCTAGCACTCCATCTTCTGACTAATATTAGCAGACCTCAGACCTCCCAAAGACATGTTGTGATAGATCAATCATTCTCTATTCAAGAGTAATCCTATAAGTATAAGTATTTTAAAAGGTGGCACGGGATCTATATATAATATCCACATAGGTTATAACATTCAAACCATTAGACTCATAAGATTCCTAGAATTCCGCAAGTGTCCCAACCTTGTTGTATACTCTAACCCACTGTTGCGTCATATATATTTACATTTGGACCAATTGAATTATACATACACTTTTTATGTCTTGTGATATCCCTAAAATAATACCTATGAACCTTTAGAGAAGTCATTCAGTTACTTCCTAAGATCCTATGTACCATTAACAAAGGATGCAAGACCTCAAGGTCCCTTGACCAAAGCTCAAGGTTTCTTTTAAACTACAATACTCAACATCATTCTAATAAACTCGCATAATACCTTTGTATAATGGATGTTGGGCAATCTCCTAAGGTCCAAACCACTTTAAACCTTTGTCTCTCACTTTGACACTTCTTTTCGTTTACCCATCTGAGGTATCAAGGGGAGAATGTGTGGGTCTAAAGTTATTTAGAATTATAATACTGATCAAGGCATGTCCCAAAGACTACTATCCTTTACCTCGTATTGACAGATTATTATTCTTTAGAGTAGGTCATGATGTCCTCTCCTATATGGAAGCCTAATTTCGGTGCAACCAGATCAGAATGGTCGTGTCGATAAGGAAAATACCTCATTCATTACAGAAAAAGGTACATATTGATACAAAGTTATGCCTTTAGGATTAAAAATGAAGGTGCCACCTACCATATCGTGCTGAACTCTATATTCAATTACTTCAATGGTAAGACCATGGTCGTCTATGTTGATGACATGTTAATCAAAATCTCACAGGTTTGGAACCCTGTGCAAGACCTCAGAGTGACATTTATTATCCTCAAAAGGAACCAAATGATCCTTAACCTAAATAAATATGATTTTGGGGTAGATAAAGGCAAGTTACTTGGGTTTATGGTCACCACATGAGGAAATAAGGAAAATCAAGAGATAATACAGGATCTATTGGAAATAAAGTCCCCCAGAAAAGTGAAGGAGGTCCAAACCTATCCGAGAGAGTTGGTTCCCTTAATCGGATTGTCTCAAAGGCCAAAGACAAGTGCTTGTCATTTTTCAAAGTGCTGAGAAATCCTATAAATGGACTTTAGAGACTAATGAAGCCTTACAAAACATCCCTTATATTATTCAAGACTATCGCAAGGGAAGACCTCTATTTGTTCCTACTATCTCACTAACCAGTGTTAGCTTAGCCCTGATTCATGAGGAGATTAGGGTTCAATATCTCATCTAGAACATCTATCGAGCTCTCGAATGGGCCAAAAGCATGTATCCAAGAATAGAGAAGATAAAATTATATCTCATTACCTCATCCAAGTGTTCGAGACCTTACTGCTAATCCCATACCATCGTGTTTATAATCGATCAACCCCTCTTACAGGTCCTCCACAAGATTAATACTATAGGGAGACTCATCTAGTTGTATATAAAAGTGGGTGAATTAGATATCTAGTATCAACCAGAAAATTCCATGAAGTGTCAGAATCAACATGACTTCATTACTGAGTTTAAGAACGTGGAAGATGTAGAAGAAGAGACCAGGGGATATGAGGCAGAGTTCACAATATAAACTAAATGGCCCAAGAAAAATCTATTTTAGGAACTAGACCTCAGTTCTCCGACATGGGTCCTATAGGTTGATGACTCTTCAAATAACTTAGGCAGTGAGGTAAAATTTTATCTATCTATCCTCGATGGAGTATATATCTCTCTTGATTTTAATTTTAAATTCAAAGCCTATAATAATGCAACAGAGTATGAAGCCTTGGTTGAAATATTAGGCATGGTTGTCCACTTAAAAGCATTACAGGTAGAAGACATTAGCGACTCTGAGCTATTGGTCAACTATGTCACTGAGGTCTATGAGGCTAAGGGTGATAAGATAGTAGGGTACTTAGTGATTGTAAAATTCCTCATCAAGAGGATCCTCGAATTTTAAATCAGAAGGGTCCTTCAAGCATAAAATTCATAAGCTAACCTTCTTACATGAGTAAATTCATCACATGCTGTATATTAAGGGGTCCTAATTGTCACCTTGAACCAAAAAATCATTACTCAGCTCTAGATTAACACTGAAGAGATCGATAGGAGCCCAGACTGGACCTTCTTCATAAAGGCTTATCTCATAGATAGGATCATGCCAAAAGGAAAGATTCCGGCCAAGCGAATATAATTCACAACTCTTTGATACTACATAGGAAATGGAGTATTCTTAAAAAATTGTTACTACTTAGCACCTCAATGATTCCTTATCTTATCACAAGTTAGTTATATCCCCAAAGACCTCCACAAAGGTGTTTTTGTTTCCCATACATGCATAAAGACCTTAGCATAAAAGGTGTTAATACAAGGGTATTTTAGGCCTACATTAGGGAAGGAAGCAAAAGATATATTCCAATTTGTGACAAGTACCATAGGTTCCAATTTGTCCTAAAAAAATAGGTGAGAAAATTCCCTTGATGCTAAGTCCATAGCCCTTCCCTCAATGGGGTGTGGGTTTGGTAGGATATAATCCCCTCAATAAGAAAAAAATAAGTTCTACATTATGTCCATTGACTACATCACCGAATGGGCTGAGGTTATGCCCTTAACCATAACTACATAGAATAAGATTACCGAATTCATTTGTAAGAACATCATATTCTAGTTTGTTTGTCCAAAGATATCATCTTAAATAACAACAAATAATTTGACAACCCATTATTCAAGGAGTTATTCTCATATTATGGAATAAACGGCAACTAATCTTTTCCAGGACATACTTAGGCCAACCGTCAAGTTGAAGTAACAAATATAACCAATTTCCTCAGTTGTAATTATCGATTAAAAAGTCCGATGGGATATGGGATAAGAAGTTGCTGAGCATTTTGTGGGATCACAGGACCTCAGTTAGAGGTCCAATAGGGGAACTCCATTTTCTTTGACCTTTAGCACATAATATGTGATCCCAACAAATGTGGATGTAACCACATAAAGAGTAGGTCATTTTGAGCCAGATGCTAATGATGAAGCCTACAGAGGTCTCTGGAAGAGTTAGAAGAAAATATGGAAGCGTCACTGATATGAATGGTTGCGTATAAGTAGAAGACAACCATATATTTCAACAATATAAGGTTGGTCATAGAAAGTGCAAGATAGGGGACTTTGTTTTAAGATAAATTACGCTGGAAACAAGAAATCTCAATAAAGGAAGTTAGGTTCTAAATGGTAAGGCCCATATATGGAAATCAAAATTACGAGACATGGTTGTTATAGTCTTAATGACATAGATGGATATGAACTTCCTCACCCCTGGAATGTCGAGCACCTCAGGAAGTACTATTAATGATATATTTGATAAGTATTAT
Source organism: Sambucus nigra (assembly GCA_949130495.1). Lineage (NCBI taxonomy): Eukaryota > Viridiplantae > Streptophyta > Magnoliopsida > Dipsacales > Adoxaceae > Sambucus > Sambucus nigra. The sequence continues at coordinate 312,961,326 of OX422209.1, read as the reverse complement.
ATATGGAGTTGCAAGGAGTTAAACCTTGGCCCTAAAATGTAAGCAATAAGAACCCTCCAATGGAGTGGTAAGGGATTATGCCATGGCTCAAAACTTAAATCAACGTATAAAGTTATAAAATAAAGAGTTGCAAGAACTCCGACCTTGGATCTAGGATTAATCTATGGTCTCAAGACCTAAACATCAAGTTGGCAGGGTTTCATACATGTCTTAAGACTAACGGTCACAGGAATACAGTTCACATGACCCAAAAAAAAGAATACAGTTCACATGTTTAAAAAACCAAAAATAATAGTCAATGGTTCAAGGACCCAAAAAATACTAAAGGAATCACCAAGGTTTTCACCTTTGATCCTAATCAAACTAACTAACGTCCAACGATCGATAAAAGTTAACCTAAAGGCTTTTTATGCACTTTCAAACATATGTTTTCGAAAAGGATAAATCTAAAAAAAAAGTAGAGATCTCAGTGAAGCATTCATTTGATCTATTCCTTAAAAAATATAAGTCTCAAGCACTAAATTATATTATTAATATGATACTTGAGTAAAACTTTGATTTTTACCAAAATGTTTTGGGATCCAAACGTAAAAAACTCTGGTGCTATGACCTAAAGTGCAAATACCTAAGGTCTAGAGGCTCTTCAGCCCTTACGGTCCTAAAAAACAAAAAGACACCTAAATTCAAGGGTCGTATGATTCTTTGCTGGACTTCAGGCTTCAAATTTCCTAAGTTTAAAGGACTTATGACCCATTATGGGACTTAAAATTAAAATAAATCCCATTTCAGTGGTCTTCAGACGCTTTATGGAATTTTAGACTTTAAAATTCTAAATCTAGAGGTCTTATGACCCTTTGTGGGATATCATATTTCAAAAGAACCTAAGTTTAGAGGTGCTATGACCCTTTGTGGGACTCTATGTTTCAAATCTGCTAATTCTAGCGGTTATATGACCAAGTATTATCCAAAAATGGTATATAAATTTGATTTTAGCAGGTATACACCGATTATGAATAAATAAAAGATGAATAAATATAACCAAAAAAATACTAATCTAGAACAAAACATTATAGAGAGGTGATAGAAAGCGAATGAAATGAGATTTACATGGCCTGGCCTAAAGAGGTGACTATGTCCATAGGCGTTAAGGTTGTTAGTATAGATTTAATTGGAAAACATTGTTGATGAGGACTGAATACAAGATCTTAAGTTCACTTTAGAATTGGATAACATCATGTTATGGAAAATATCTAGATCCCCTTGAAGTGAGGGTGCATTTGCTACTTGTAGGATGCTAGAGGCGAGAGAATAACGAGTGACAAATTTCTTGCCATTATAGGTTAGGAAGATACACACTTTACATGTAAGTGGGGGAATAATTATGAGTTTCTTAGGCAATCATACTAGAGACTATTTTCATACCTCCCACATGTGTGCTTGATGTAACTTTTGCTGACGTCATTCTATCACATGGAACATTCTTGGGCAAATGGTGTTAACCAAAGTCATTAGCTAATGATGAGATGAAAATATTAAGACAAATCGTTGATAATGTGTGTCCAACCTCGTAAATATGTCCGACCAAATTCATGGATGAGAGGATATCCTCATTGTTGAGTATGAGGCCACGTGTTATTTTCAGAACGGCCCACGAGGTGTTCCATATTTATGGTATAAAAAATCCCCTAAGAATTTACTCACCATTAGAAATAGTAGAAGATTTTATAAACTATTGGATCTTATGAGAACTTTTTAGGGGAATTGATTGACTGAATTGTAAACTAAAGAATGTTATTGGCTTCTTAAATCCTGGTCATTTTTGGAACTTCTTACTGTAGATCGAGTAGAATAACTTGAGGTTTTCTTCTTAAAATGTTAAACATGACACATGTTTTGAGAAGGGGAGTGTGTCAGGTGTGATTATGATAATCTTTCCTGGAGAAGCATGTGAAGTCTGCAAAGCACCAGTTCTTTTTTATTAGCATAATGTTATGTGCTACATTTACGAGGTTAAAGATTACTGCCTTAAAAATCCAATTTCAAATCATTTCCAACTTTCTAAACTCATTTCTTTTTATGATTACTTTAGAGAGTGAAGCCTTTTCTTTTAAACACTTCCCTCTCTATCCAAATATTCTTATTTTATGCGTTGTCCGATTGGATTTTCATTTAAAAACTCTTTTTTGGCTAGTCTTTCTATATTCCTTTCGTTTATTGATACAACTTAAGCATTGTATTAATCATATTAAACATCTCAGGGTATTAGGTACACCGTTTGTCTCTCTTTCTTCTTCTTACGATTTTCTTCTAGGTTTTTCGACCTACTTTCATGTAATTCCATCTTGTTTTACACGTCTTTTGTCGGATTAGCAAGTTGTTGGTGTTTAAACGAAGAATCATGCATCTTTAGGTTACCATTGAGTTGGTTGGTCTAGGATTTCCCATTTTTATGTATTTTTAGGCTTTTTCATCAGAATTCCATTCCTTAATGAGTTATGAAACTTATGATTAGAGGTAGTTACAATATTTGAACGAATTAGAGAAATATCATCGTGGTATCGTTGTTAGAAGGTCTCTTAACCCTCTTTGGGTTGTTCGACTTGAGGACGAGCCTCATCACCCTAGGTACACTCCCATAGTCACCTATTCTATTGGTTCTGAACCACAACTCCCAGCCGTGGAGCATATTTCCCTTGAATTATAAAATACTATAGGCATTTCTAAAGTGAAGAACCCTATGGGTGGTGAAAAACATGCAAATATGGTGTCCGATGTATCAATAGTTCACTTAGATGCCTCAACGAAAAGAGATACACCTGAAAGGTCTAGGGATTCTACATCTCATGTGGTTGTACCCCACTCGAAGAAGGGTAACTCAGGAAGCTACGATTTCAAGGGTCTATCCAGTATTGATGGTTGAAATCATGCCAATGACATCATTGAGGATGTATTAGAAAATTTGAGGGATAAATATGATATTCGTGTTGTATATTGAGAATGTGTAGGGTTATATGGATTCACTGCTATCTTAGGTCACACAAACACAAAGATCCAAATTTTAACCAAATTTTATACATTTTAGAATTAGGTGTGCATACCAGATATATTCAAAAAAAAGATAAAAAAAATAAAACCAATCAGAACAAAAGAAAAATGTTTGAGGAAAAATCCCTTTCGGGAAAAGACTTATAATTCAACACTTTTAAGAATTTGATAGACTCGGATCAAATTAAAAACTACTTAGAGATCCACTAAGTATAATGTAGTGTAGGTATTCAAATCTTTAATATAAAGTGACGCGATCTAGGACCACCTACTGGAAGTAGCCCTTCCCTCGGTATCCACCGATCAGCCTCAGGATACGAAATCCTTTCTTCTTCAACAGTATAGTCGTGACGCCATAAATGTTTATCATTAAAAAATCTCTACAAAGGTTTGATGTAGTATAGGAACTCGTGTTTGACAAACTCAACAAATCATTCTATGGATGTATGCTTTGTAACACAAAAAGTTGTTTCAAGGAAACAAAAAAAATAGAATAGTTTTACAGTAGGTATGGGAATTTTCTTTCGCCAAAAGTCTATGAAAACAATCCAAAAATGTCCTATTTATAAAAAACTTCTTTTTTAAGGCAGCAGATTTCATTCTAATTAAATTGGCACACCGTTCGAATTAAAACCATCATTTTGTTCCAACAAGTTCTACTCTTATTCGAATGAACTATAAAAATCGTTCAGACGAGATAACCTGCCTCGTTCTAACGACGTGGGATTTTTGTTCTAACGAACTCAGCAAAATAAATTATTTTGAAAATCCTTTTAAAAATTCCTTGAGTAAAAAATTCACATCCCAAAATATATTTGAATACGTTAAAATCAAAAATCGAAATGACATATACCTCCATATTGTGTCGTGACCGTTTCTATGGCATGAACTTCAAAACATTGCTCAGTTAATAATATGTCTTCAAAGATTGTTGAAGCATGTGTGGATGTAGCATTGGATTTGTAATTGGATACATCAAAATATCTAAACTATGAGCAATTAACATATATTTCTCTTATAAATCTCCCCGTTTGACTATATTGGTACGAAGCAGAATACTGAATAAAATTAAAACTATAAGCCGATGTACCACTAATGCCCTGCCAAAACCAAAATAGAGTGACATTCGAGACTTCGTCTTCAACTAAAATTATTGATCTTACATGGTCTATGAGATCATCACCAAAGAGAAATAGGCCTACACACATGAAACAAAAGAACATCGTGATGCATTCGAGTGTTTAAAGAAAATAAAAACTCCCCCTCAATTTGCTCTTCCCCTTTTTGTCCGTAATAAATAAAGTTTATGAAACAAATAATGAATCATTATCATCACCCAAATCCATATGAAATAATATTACAACGATTAACAATAAAGCACATCCAATGAATTTCCAAAAGCCAACTTTTCAAAAGAAAGAAACTCGATGTTGGTAGCCTCTTAAAATTTCTAATTTTTGAAATATTTTTGAAGTTTAAAAAGTATAAGTCTAAAGGTACGTATAGGTACATATACATCATACCATGGAATATCCCTAAAATATCTAAATCACGATAATGGAATGTAGCTGTGTGAACATTAGCTATAAGAAAATAACCATAGGAATTCATAACATAGGTGCACGAAGTCGATGAGATACTTCTAAAGAAAAAACTCAATTAAACCTTAGGTGTATGAATCTTGAACGAAATGAAGTTCACTTGACTTATTGATGACACAAGAAATGGTATCATCAAATCAATGTAAATATGCAACCTCAATCCAGTTTATTAATGGAGTGTACACAAATGTCTAATATAGAAGGAGGTGAGGTAAAGAGGGAGATAACACAGAATACAAGTGGTTCAACCTATCTAGGACTACTCCACTGTGTGAGAGTGTGTGAAATCCACAAAAACGGCTCTAATGCCCTTGGGATAAATAACACTCAAGCTTTATCTCTCTATGTAGTGAATTTAACAGAGTTTCAGTAGAGTGGTGAATTAGAGATCCTTCTAAAGGTAGAATAAGGTACATTGTCTCCTTCCCTATGTCTGTCGGTTGGGCGAACTAAAGGATATCTACTATTCATTCTCTGTTAGTTGTTAATATCGCATCCTTCCTTATCTCAACATCCTGGAGTCCTACGTTCGCCACATCTATCATTTCTCCTAGATCCTTCAATGCTTCGAGATCCAAAGAGATGATTCCTTCAATCCACTACTGGGCTAAGCCTATCAAAGGCTGACTCTCTGCTTAGCCTGTCTAAAGCTGATGCCTATGGCCTAAAGCCTGCGCTCGACCTACCACTATGTCCTTTGTTGGGTTGAATTGGATGCAAAGTGTTTCCATAGATTTGGTAAGGCTCCGAATATTCTCTATCATCTTCATCATCACATTAATCATCCTTATCATCATGTAATTCTTGATTTTGCCTCCCCGGGCATAAATGCCTACAGTCGGTCACGTCTATACACCTTTGCTGAGGAGGGAAATATTTGTGCAGGGCCTAGAGTGGTCCCGTAGCCACTGGATCTGGGATGCCTTCCCTGGCGACTGAAGTTATCTACTCCTCTTTGGTGACGGCATGTATAGTCAAAATATTCTTACTGAATACAACAAGTTACACAGAGATCTTTTATTGGATAACCGCCAATGAGCATAGTGTCACCGCCACCTTAGCCATTTCTAACTGGGGTGGGCCTTGGCTAGAGCTTGGTCCAACGCCCAGAGGCAACTTGGAGGTCATATCTCCAGCTAACTAGAAGAGCTGAAAAATTGAAAAAATTATTGGGAGGATTAACTGGAGCTCTTTTAATGGTGATACAAGCCCACCTGAGTGGAGTTAGATCACCACCAGAGAATTCTATGAGTACAAGCCAAATAAGGAGGATGAAGAAGTTTTCACTTCATTCCCATTGACGGTGCCAGATTGATTATACTAGAAATGGTATCACCAAATCAATGTAAATATACAAACTCAATCCAGCATATTAATGGAGTGTAAAAAAATATGTAATATAGAAGGAGGTGAGGCAAAGAAGGAGACAACATAGAATATATAAGTGATTCAACCTATCTAGGCTTACTCCACTTTGTGAGTGTTTGTGAAATCCACTAAGAAAGGGTTATAATTTTTGTCTCTCTCTATATAGTGAATTTAACAGAATTTCGGTAGGGTTTTGAATTATAGATCCTTCTAAAGGTAGAAAAAGGTAGGTATTTATTTGGCTGGGGTGGTGGCATGAACACCCCAGACATACATGAGGCACGCATTATATGAAGTGGCCAATTCTATGTTGCCACCTATCATTTGTGAATTTAAATCATAATTGAGAAATTTTCTTCGCATGTGAGGTAGATGTTGTTGTAACATTTTTTCCCACATGAGGTTTGCAGCCCACGCGCACTTTCCAATTCGTGATCCATTCCATGCACCCTATTAGATGTCAAATGTCTCCTACTAAGATGAGGTGTCAGCCTGGCCAAGTAAGAGACCACCGAGGTGTTGTTGGATCACATGTTGGTAACTGCAAAGTAGAGTCTCGGCTTACTTGCATTAGGCCGAGACAAGAATATAACCAGTCTGATGAGGTCTCATCTTTCCCATGGGTAGACGAGATAAGAAAGTTGTCCCACTATGATGGTATGTGGTCTCATCCGGGTGGAAGGAAAAGATCGAGACCGTTTTTATAATATTCTTTATGAGAGTGTCTTTCACACGGTCGGCTTGAGCCGAGACAGGCCTGAGTGTAGATGAGGTCATACTTGGCCATATAACTTATGAAGAATCCCATGAATTTAAATGCTTTTCAAAACATTAATTCCAAACTATTTATTATGTTTCAAGAGAGTCCGTTGTGCAAACCCATTGATCCTGTACTCTATAACTCCCTCAAAATCTCACATATTTAAGAATTAACTCTCAAATTTTTAAAGATATCATACTGCTCATGTAGGGAGAACCATCAATGAAAAACAATGGCATTGGCACTTCTATTTTTGTGTGTCATTAATATTTTAGGATCTTTTGAAAGTGATAGCTTTTAACACGAAGATAATTTTTCTCTTTAGTAGTACCTTTCCATTGCTTAACATAAAATAATTTTTTCGCGAAAAAAAATCCAGGAAATGGTTCTTACAAGAATAACTTATATCTAGTACATTTGGTTTCTTATCAAACACTATTTAGATGAGAATATTGTATTCAACATATAAAAAGAAAGTACAGTGTTCAAAAAGTTTTTGCAAGTATGAAATAAAGGTGATACAAAGACTTGCATGAAGAAAGTGATCTTAAATGAACATCGAAATTCTAACCACGCAATATTACGAACACTAAAAATCAAAGTCATGTATAAAAACATCATGAAAAAATCACATGAACGGATGGAATGTAAGGGTGATTCGAATATATTAAATGAACGTCCATATACGATGAAAAACAAACTTTTTTTTTCAGAACTATTCTAAAAAATAAAATATTTTTGTAATTTTGTATACCCTTTTCTTAAATACGAAAATCTTTTGGGGTCTTCTAGATTTTTGAAATAAATGTGTAAAAAAATATTAAAATACAATCTAACATTAAGGACAAATGACATGAACATGAAAAATGCCCTATACTAGATGCAAGTCTTGACCTCAATCATTATTCCAAGAGGAGTTCTTAAAAAGAGTCGACGTCCTTTAAAATTCGTCGATCAAACTTTGAGAAGACTTGACTAAAAACTCTACTTCCTTTCGAAAACTAAAAAATCTATATGATAATGTGTGGGAGCATGTGGATTCTCATGTGTGGGGCCTCGTGCAGGAACATGTGTGTGTGAATTAACATGTCTGACAATTAGCGCCTCTAAAACCGATTTCCTAACCCAACTAGATGAGTACTTAACATGTCGGATTTCGAGAACCAAAGGGACACTAGAATTCAACTTCCTAAGATCATAGAAAAAATTCCTAAGGTGACCTTTCCTATCGGAGTTTGTGCATGTGTAGACGTGATGAGAAATGGACTTGTGGGTTAACCTTTTTAACACCTTGGGTTGTAGTTTACCCTTTAAAACAAACAATGGCCTTAGCTTTAGCAACAAGAGCATTAGAATTATGGAAGTTAGTACCATCACAACCAATACTACTTCAGTCTCCCAAATCATCTTTTAACTTCAAAATGATAAACTGAAGCAAGGAATTAGAGTCTACAAGCGTTAGGAACTCCTTTAAATTTTCAATCATACGTTGAAGGTTATCTTACTCCCCATCAATGCATGCAAAATTATACCTAAGAGTCTTATCACGTGCCCTCAAATCATTAATCAATTTATAATTATCCTTAATGGCATGAAAATTAACCCTAGAAATTTTGGAGTCTTTAAATTATTTTTCTACAAACTAGACTCTATCATCATTATCTTTCTTGGACACTTGTAAATTCTTAAAATCATGAATCATATCAATAAGCTTCTCACATAGGATATCTATTTGAGTCTAAATTTTATTTTAAAAAACCAGGTTGAAATTTAAAATAAGAATTTTATTTTTCAAGAATTTAATTCTCTTTTAAAACATCAAATTCAGAATACCTATTGCTTCAGCACGATTATGAATCTTATTATACTCATATTAAGTATTAAACTCATCGTCATTGAGAAACGCATAAAAACTTATCATAATAATGATTCATTAAGAAAAAAACAAACAAACAAAGACGAGATAGAGAGAGTAAGACCACCCTAACCAACACAAAAAATATGGATCTACGGGATAACTTAGTGTTTTTGCTCTAATACTAATTTGAGACTACTTAGAGATCCACAAAGTACAACATAGTGTAGGTATTGAAATCTTCAACCGAAAGTGATCAAATCCAGCACCGCCCACAGGAATCATCCCTTCCCTCGGTATCCATTAATCAACCTAAGGATACAAAATAATTTCTTCTTTAGTAGTAGATTCATAACTCCACAAATTTCAGCCATAGAGAAACCTCTTCAAGGGTTTGATGTTGTATATGAACTAGGGCTTAATGAATGCAACAAATTATTCTTTGGATGTATGATTTGGAATGCAAAAAGTTATTCAAAGAATCCAAAAAGAATAACATTTGGAGTAGGTATGGGAATTTGTTTTGCACAAATTCATAGGAAACATTGTCCAAAAGGGTCCAATTTATAGAAAACACGTTTTTTGAGGCAATGGAGTTCGTTCAAACTAAATTAGCACTTCGTTAAAATCAAAACCATAGTTTCATTGTAATGTGTTCCACTCTCATTATAATGAACTATAGAAGTAATTCTAACGAGATAATCATCCTTGTTCTAATGAGGTGGGATTTCTGTTCTAACGAACTCCGAAAAATAAAAACAATTATTTTTTAAAATCCTTTTATAAAATGCCTCGTGCAAAAAATTCACATCCTAGAATAAATTTGAAAAAGTTAAATTCAAAAACCTAAATGTCATATACCTCCATATTGCGTCGTGATTCTTTCAACGTCTTAAACATCGAATCGTTGCTCGATCATTAACATGTCTTCAAAGATCGTGGAAGCATATGTAGATGTATTGTTCAGTTTGTAATAGGATATGCTAAAATATCAAAACTCGGAGCAACTGAAATATCTTACTCTTACATATTTTATTGAGACTGGTAGATTGCAATGAGAGTCTATGGTCAACCCAATGCCATTGAGATATGTATTCTAGTTTGGGCCTTGTAAGTAGGTGTTTGATTTCTCCTCGATTTGATCATAAGGTCTATCTTAATTAGATAGGGAGTGACTTTGACGTATGTTCCACAAAATGCTAATTGGTTCGTTTTAGGGTCCATGGTTTATTATCAAGCCCATACCGATTTTGACCGTACTCGTGATATATTTAGATTTGTGTGTGACAAAAAAGAAAATTCCATGGCCAACGGGTAATACTATTTTGCTCCTTGAAAGTTTAACCTGAAATTATGCAATTTTTTGACATGAGAAACCTTAACATGCATAATCAATTTTTATACCTAAAGGGTGATTGGGAGTTTCATTCCACTAAAAAGAAATGACTTTATAGTGTCCTTCAAGACTAGTGTTGCCAATTTGCATACCTAAAGGGTTATTGGTAGTTTTGTTCCACTAAAAAGAATGAACTTATAGTGTCCCTCACGACTAGTGTGGTCCATGTCGTGTTGATATACATCTTTCTATTACACTTCATAATTTCCTTCTAACTTATTATTTTCTAATACTTTTCTTTTTCTTCTCCATTCTATAGAGAAGAGATCTCCCAAATTGTTGTCCTCTCTAAAATGGTTGGTTATGAACACTTGTGTGTTAAATCCTTTTGAATTTGAGAAGATTTTCTCCATGAGAAAGTTTATAAAACTTGGGTATTACACCCCTCCTGAAATTGATCCCCATCCATATGACCAGGTAGCCTTGGAGGTTTAAGGTAACATTTTTACTGACTACGAAGGATGATTTGAGTAAGAGGTATAAGAAAGTAGATGACTTTTAACCTTTAATATCCCATATTTGGATGGCCATTTTAACTGTTCTAGATGATGTGCTTTCGTGAAGCTTCCACTCTGATCTCTCAGAAGAGGAAATTGAATGATGAATATAAAAAGAAGAGGATCTATACTGATGCTAGGGAAAAAAATAAAGTTGATGCCGATAAGAGGAACAATGTCGAGGCATGGAAGAATGCTGAGTATGTTGGCAGACGATAAGTAGAAGTTGATGCTGCTGCCATTGTGTAAACCAAAGGCAAGGGGAAGGTTGTTGCCTCAGCTGATGTGCCCCCAACATGAAATAAGAGGCTTATAGATGGTGCCACGTCTCCACCTAGTCCCAAACACTAAAGAACCAACATCCTAGGTAAATGGTTTAGATCCGTTGACATTTATCTTTGAGTTTCTTCTGATTTGGTGATTATTCTCCACTTGTGGTGTAGTGGAACTGGGTTTTTTTTACCCTGAGCATACGAACACACTAAAGAAGTTAGAGAACAATTAAAATTCCAGTTTTTGCCAAACAAAGAATGCTTCTAATGTGGGATTATCATGGGTATGCACCTGATTTTCAATTCCTCAAGGGTTTTCATATTGAAGACCTATGGAATATGGTACAACATTGAATGTTAGTGTTAATTTCTCACCCAACTTGTATTTACTTAATTTTTCTAAAATATTTTTCACCGTACCGATCTCTTAGCCTTTCTTTCAATGTGTGACATTTTCCACGGTCTGAAGGGAGTAAGTAGTGTCATACCAGACTTCTTATATTGATGAGAGAGAGAGAGAGAGAGAGAGAGGATAATGCTGAGATCCTTACACACCATAAGACCATGTAGGAGGTACTGAAGACTGTGGAAGAATTTTTTAAAAGTCCTACATTTGAGCTTAAGGAGAAGGATGATCATCTTGTAGCATACATTAAAGCCTTAAGATGATTTGAGGCAGAGAATAAAAAGATGAAGGAAAAGATTGACACTAATGCTGTGAAGCATTGGAGTTTGGATAAAACACTCAAAAAGGGGTTAGAGGATCTTGTTTAGACTAAAGATTCTCTTTACAAATCCATTGAGGCCCTTTCCCACACTGAGGAAGAGGGTATTAGGATGTATAAAACCTCTATAGAACAAAAAAATAAATTGGTGACCATCTTCCCAAAGTGTTATAATTAGCTAAAGAAGAGTGTCATCGAGCATTATGCTAACATTGTCGAGTTCGATCAAATATAAGGAGGGGATGATGATGAATCCAAGTCCATGTCCACTGAGTTGGAGGCGATGGATGTAAATGACTTATAAAATGATGATGCTGAAAACTAATATGATCTTGAGGTCGAATAGAATATTGCAACAAATGTTCCCCATATCACTCTCGAGGATACTCATGTGGCTAAAGATGATAATGTCCATGTTCATGAGGCTTGAAATCTCTGCTGTTAATATTTTTGTTCTTTTTGTTGAACTTTGTTTCGAAACACATCAAACAATTATCTATGATCAATTTTCAAGTATCCCTATTTACTTATTGATGAGAAAAACAAAAGAATAAGAGCAGAGAACTCAAGCCTCGGGATCATGGGCAAATCATCTTTAGACACATGAGTATCCTTCGGAGTGATATGGGGAACATCATTAGAAATATTATGCTCAGTATTAATGAGAATGTAAGTTTGTTCAATATATTTTCTTGTGCATGTCTTTATGTTTTGACTTTTTGTCAATTATTATGCACGACTAAGTTTTTATCCTCCACTTGTAGTTAAATGTTTTTATAAAAATATATTTGATAAGTATATGTGGTATGATCTCAATGACCTCCTAATTAGTTATAGTCTTATGGACTTATGGTGGGATCTTATCCACCTGACATGTCAACTTACTAGATGCATGCTGTTGAGATAGACCTGCCGGTAGTTTAGTCTTATGATAATATGTTTAGATATTTCGGAACTGATCTGTATTACTAACTACTAGTTTTGGACAAACATGTGTTATCTCGACTGCGAATATACCAATACTTATGCTAGCTTAATATTCGTATGGATGGATATTGTTATCCTGATACCGTGTCAGCATTGGTTACTATAGTCGACCAAATGTACTAGGATATATCCTTACATTGTCAAATCTTTTCATCCATATGAGTGCAATGGATTTACCAAATTTGTCGAAACTTCTTGATTATGACCTTTCCTAGGATAGGACCATTCATGAAGTTTAATTTTGATCGTTAATTATGATATGCAAGGTTCAGATATTTCTTCAATTTGGATTTCTTGCACATTTCTCACATTGACAAAATAAATATTGAACAATACAAAAAATCTTGAAATGACAACATATGTGGAAGAGGAAATTCTTGTTCTCATTCATATTTGAACACTAATTACAGAGAAATAAAAACTTTTTACATGGATCTAAGTCTTCAAAACTACATTCTACTCTTAATATCATTCTTGAACTATGGTGTCGATCCGATAAGTTTCAGGTGGCATGAAAGTAAAAATTATATATGGGCCATGTCACATTGTGTCCATCTTGCTTATTGATCAGTTTTAACACATAGTCCATTCCTTTAAGGTGCATGATTTTACCCACTTTTTATAAAACTAATTAGTCCACTCCATTGTTTTACGCTGTTACCCAAAGTGTTGCATGATCCCTGACTTCTTTTACTAATTAAACATCTAGTCTTCTCATAAAGTCATTCTTTGGCGATTGAAATTTAAGTTCTCGATGAATGTATAATTCGATGGCCATTGCTATCTTGAACAAAGTCTCGTCCATCGTTGTTATTGGAGTGGTTCGATAAGACAAAAGTGCACTCTAAAGATAATTGATCCAATTACCTTTGGTATCATCAAGTCTTTTCTTCATTCATTCCAAAATGTTTTTGTTCGTGCGCTCTATTTGCCCGTTTCACTATAGGCGACTAGGTGTTTAGTACAATTTCTAGATTTTTTTAACGTATATAATAATCCTCAAACTCACTGTTATCAAACTACATACCCTAGTCTATGATGAAGGAGTATTTTATCCCATATAAAAACATTATATTCTTCCATGTAAACTAGAACACCTTTTCGTAAGTCATCTCAATCAATGGCTTTACTTCAACACACTTAGTGAAATAATCCATCGCAATAACCAGAATCCTAAATCAGCACCTTATCTTCATTAATGGGATGACCAAATCATTTCCCCACATGGAAATAGGCCAATGGGATATGATTGGCATTAATACATCCCTGGGTGTCTTATGGATCATGACATCTCTGGTACTTATCACAATTAATTGCATAGTTGGAACAATCTTCTTTTATTATTGTCTAATAGTATCCTTGCATGGTGTCTCATTTCATAAACAACCTACCTATCGAGTGGGCTCCACATGAGACTTTGTTAACTTTTTGGACCACATCTGAGTTGTGACATTATAAATCATATCCTAAACATTTTCCCCCTTTAAGAATGCATCTTTCTTCTTTATAGCAGAGTCTCCTTTCCTCCTTTGTATATTCGATATTTTGCTAGTTTCCATGTAAGCACAAATGGGATCAATCCAAGATGGCCCCAAATCTAACTCTATTATCATCGCAAATTCTTATCCCATGTCGCATTGTAGAAAGATAAAAAATGGTATTGTTCTTCGATGCTCAGTTCGAGTAGTTGACTCTAGATGAGAAATTGAACGTGCACGAGCGTTCTCGACTCTTGGGATTTTGACCATCTTTGGGGCCAAGAATATTATCATCGCTATTTTCACCTTCACCAGATACTTCATCATACACTCCTCTCTTTCTTCATAAGTTCCTAAGACTTGGTTCACTACCAATTGAGAGTCACTGTGTGGGGAAACTTGTCTACCCCAGTGATAACGTTAGACCTAAACCTCCGACCAGGGCTTTATACTCGACCTCATTGTTGGAGGGATCAAACGTGAACCTAAGGGAACACTCAACGTTTTCCTTGTCAAGTATATTGATGATTAGTCATGCTTTACTGTTGTTAGTACATGATGACCTATCTATAAACAATTGTCATACGAGAGGTTCTTCTTTAAATTTTCTTTTAACTAAACATCCATCTCTGAACAACTTTTTCATCTTCTACAAATCATGAGTCCTTTCTTTTTATCAAGCCGATGACTCTAGTGTGTTACGTATATGCTCGACTGTCTTTGTTACTGAGATCTCTTTTATAGAATATTCTCTATTGATGAACTACTGAGCTCTATTCCATAGAAGTCTAATCAATTGGCTTTATTTATAAGTTCTCTTCCGTATAAATGTGTTATATTAGCTTTTCTACTGGGCTCTCTTTCGCAGAAGTTTTATCAAAAATCTTTCCTTCATAGGTAAAATTTTATATAAATTCATCCCTTACCTAGCCTTTTATTACCATTCTGGGTTCTAATAATATGTCATTATCTCCTAGACTTAGGGACCAAGCCATCAGTCTTTGTAATTGCTTAGGTGTATGAGTAGCTTATCTTAGAGGAAGGTTTGTACAGACGAGAATTATATGTGCTTGAAAAGATGACTTCATTTTGCAGGACACTTCAATCAAAGATAATTCCAAATTCTCTATCCTATGGTACTTGATTTTATATCCATGCTAGGCCTTGATAGTATAGTAAACGGGCTTCTTCACTCCATTTTATTATTAAACTAGTGCCGAATCGACCACTGACTCTCATACAACCATGTTTAAATAAAGATTTTCACCAAGGACTGGCCATAATAACTAATTGTAAGTGCTTCATCAATTCTAGGAAGGTTTCTTAACACTTATCATTCCACTCAAAGGTCTTTAAGATCACCTTAAATAATGGAAGACATCTATCAGTGGCTTATGAAACAAAATGGTTTAGCGCTATTACTCATCCTATCAACCTTTGAATCTCCTTCTTTCTCTTATGAGGCTTCATATTAATAAATTCTCGAATATTGTCGACATTAGTATCTATTCCCTTATGGTTGACTATAAAGTCCAAGAACTTACCTTTATTTATGCTGAAATGCATTTCACCAGGTTCAGACTCATTTGGTACTTTTCCAGTTCCTCAAAAGTTTGCCCAAGGTCACATATGTGATTGTAAGATATGGGTTCTTAAAATACAATTAGTATTTTAACTTGGCGTAACCCCTTATAATAATGATAAGTAAACCAAAACCAAAAGTCTGTATTTAATGAAGTTCTTATGACATAAATGCTCTTTGACCATAATAAATGGAAGGAGACCCCACAACAAACTTGATTAGAGGGAGAAAGCACTTTATCACAATCAAGGCATGGTAGAAAACTAGGGGCACTTTAAATGCAAGTGTTGGAAAATAATGTAGTCATGGGAGTAATCAATAAATGATGAACAAACGCTTATGTTTGGAGAGAACTGGGCATTAACTCTTGGAATACTAAGTTTCATCCAGGATCCTTTTAAAGAAGATAAATGGGAGTATTTGTATGAGTCAAGGTCAATCAATCGACCTTCTCTGCATTAAATTTTCTGACCTCTTTTAATGTGGAGAGTAATTTGTAATTAATGCTAAAGATATTGCATTAAATGCATAAGATATTATATTTTGGTGAAAAAACTGTTTGTGTTATCAAGAGTTCATTTACTTTGATTGAGATGTGACAAGTTAGCACAAAGGTATAATTTATGATGGCTGATAGGAGATTCCCTTTAACTCGGTTAGTGGTTCAAGATAGATTCTCACTCGAGTGATAATTTTCTTCAGTTCCTAAAATATTAGGAACACGAAATCATAAAAGGTGAAATTAGTAACCTATATGGTGACCTGTCTAATTAGGCAAATGCGGTCTTTTTGACGATGGTTGTTAGAGAACCTAGAACTATCTATAAGAGGCCAAAGGAACAACTTTGGACAAATGTTGGAAATAAGGTTTCACGAGAGAGGTCCCTTAGCAGATGGTATCTCGAGCGGTCATTTATTATCCTCATTAAACAGAGGTTTTGACCAAATATTCTAAAGTGGATGGTGTTTTTTTTACCTAACATTACCTTTTTCCTAATCCTCCAAGACAAATCCCTATAATGTTCCCAAAATGAGGTTGTTCGATAGGGCATGTAAACTCTCCCATGTCCTGCCAAACAACATCTTTTGATCTTACCGATCAACCTCAGAATAATTACAAAACACATTTAAGTACTTCAACGCAAGGATATAATACAAGTACGTCATAATTCCTATTACTAAATGTTCTTTCCATATCTTCCGATCGAGTTTGATCTTTATCAGTGGTTGCTCGAGGACATCAGTCTTTATGAGTGACTTGCTTCCGAATGACCTTCTTGTTTTATTAATTATCCTTTGGTCTGTAAAATATTAGTCTACCAATTAAACTTGATCTTAGACCACCCCCTATAAAATCCCCTGAACTTCCATTCCTTTACTCTGAAAAAGAATTTCACTGGATTCAGCCTCATTATGTACTTCTCCAGTTGGTTGAACTTTTGCCTAAGTTCATGGATGTGATTGGAAACTTTCTTTATCTTAGTTAGTATACCATTACTATATACTTCCATCATTTTATCGATCAATCCTTTACAATTTTTTTTACTAGCTTTTGATACATTGATTTGGCATTTTTAGCCCAAAAGACACAACATTTTAGCACAAATGCCTCGGCTAGTGACAAATAAGGTTTCTCCTTATCTAAGAGTTTCATCTTTATCTAGTTTTAACCTAAGTAAGCATCAATGAAACTAATTAGCTCATGCCCAGTAGTTTCATCAACCAACTGATCAATCTTAGGCAGAGGATAATGGTCCTTAGGAGAGGCTTTGTTAATATATTCGAAGTAGATGCACATATGTCAGTTGCTATTCTTCTTCATGACCATAACCACATTTGAAATCCCCTCTGGATACTGAACGTATTAATAAAATTTTCATTTTGTAACTTGTCAACTTTCTTCTAGAAGGCCATATTCTTCTCCTAGGCGAACACTCTTTGTTTCTATTTTACATGTTTCACATCCTTCACTATGTTGAGCTTTTTGCAAAGGAATTATGGATATATCTTATGCATATCTTCATGGCTTCATGAAAACACGCTCTTCCAGTGCCTCGAAGAATCAACATCCTCTTTATTCAAAGAAAGATCTAGTGATGAGTGAATCTGAGCCATTCTTTTCGGGTGCTCGTCATCTAGAATCACGTTTTTTACTTGCTCTATAACTTCGCCTGTAAATAGCTTATCTTCATCTCAAGGATCTAAAGTATATATCTGATAAGTAGTGGTCAACTTTTGCTGCTCTTCCTTCTATGCTGATGTATAGTATAATTGTTGCGCTTCTACTTGATAACCCTTGACAACACCAACCCCATAATGTGTGATGGAATTTTAAGCACTGATGGACAGTAAAATGCCCAACTTTAAATTTCTTCAGATCGACCCTGATAAAGATTAAGTGAAGATTCTCATCCATGATGAAAAACGTATTATCTATGTTTTGATAGCTTGGCCATGTGCTGACCATAACCTCAAGCTCAATTATTCTTAAGGGTAACATATTTTCCCTTAAAAATTGATAAAAGGCCTATAATATGCCTCCCCCTTTCTATTCTTAATCTCAAATTCTTAAAAAAACTTTAGAGCATAACATCAAATGAACTTCAATTACCGACCCTAATCCTTGTTACGTGGCTTTCATGCCCCTTCATTGTGATGAGTAAAGGCCCGTCGTGTGGATAAAGTACACCTGAAAAGTCATCTTTAGAAAATATAATAATGAGATGGTCTTTGTTTACCTTCATTGGCTAAGTATCAAGAGTTGCAACTAGATTAATCTACATAACATAAGAACAAGAATTCACCTCGTTGAGTTAGGCTTTACTCTATGTTGGTTAATCTCTGCCACTAGGATCACATCCTACAATGAAGTGCCACCCAAAATAAATCATGGTTGTTTCATGCACATGCTCCTTGGGTAGATCTGGATCATCTTCCTAATCATCACCTCATCCCCTTTTCTTTTCGTCCACCTTATTGCAAGGGGACTTTGATCGTTATCTAGGGTTTTACTCATCATGCCCATCTAATTGGACACTTTTTTCAACATACTTCGTTAGCTTGCAACTTCTAATGATATTTTCAATATCCTTCTTTAGGGCTAGGATACCATTAGTATTGTGCCTGTGATCCTTATGGAATTAATAGTACTTACTCTTGTCCCTCCGATTTTATAGATCTTTTAATTTCCCCTACCTTTTCAGGGTGTTTCTTCCTCGAATCTCAATAATGACGTGGTGAACAAAAATGGTAAGTGGAGTATACTTATCATACTTCTTCAACTAGTCATCCTTCTTGTTGTCCTAAATCTCTTTATTCTTCTCCGAGCTCTTTCTAGTGTCAGCCTTAGCGTAGCTCAATACTTTGATACCATCACCTCTTCAGCATTCATAATGTTTCCAACCTTGGCCAAAATCTCTAACATTGTGCTTGGCGGCTCCTTGGTCGACACCCAATTTAACTCTCCCGATAATATACCGCTCATGATCGTAGTCATTATTACCATCTCAGCATATACGATTACCTCTGGATTCTCGCTATTAAAGCGTGTGGTAAACAACCTAGTCATATAACTCGCATTCTAACGGATGGTTAATAGGTGAGACACCTACTCCTTGTTATTATTGATAAAGCCACGTGTTGTCTTCTAAATGTACCACGAGGTGTGATTAGGCACATATTCTTCACATTTATCCCCTTAATTTCGATATTTTTATAATCCCGTGCAGTGTAAATAACTTATATTTGTCTCAAATTTATGCTACTAACCTCTTTTGGCAATTATTTCGTATTTTGTGTATTTCTCATGTGCTTTATAGGTATTTTATGCAAGTTAGTGCAAAGGAGAACTCAAAACAGTGAAAGAAACCAAGAAATGGAGAGTTGAGGGGTATTTTCGTAATTTTTCAGCCTTAGTCCAGAGTGGGGCCAACTAGAAAGTTGAAGGGATCTAAATTACAAGAACATTGGAAAAAACGACACCCCAATCAGAGCTACGATGAATAAGTTATACCCATTTAAAGTTGGAGACGAAAAGTCAAAAGTTGAAATTAATTCTGAAAGTTGAAGAGTCAAAACTCTTGAAATTTCTTGTTTAATTCGTTTTTATTAGTTGAAAAATGTGGAGATTTATGGGAAAAGTCAATTTTGAGGTGTATAAAAGGCCAAGCCGTACATCCTTCCAAGGGAGTCGAATTCTAGGTAGAGAGTCAAATTTTAGGGAGTTGTTTTTATCAAGTTGTAGGAGGCTAGTAGTTAATTTTTAAAGGATTCTTGTAACCAAGAACCTTAGTTTTGAGGTTTGGCTGCTATTCAAGATTTAAAGATCTATTCAAGATTCATCATTTGCAAGTAATTTAAATTTATTGTCATTACTGCTTTCCTAGTTAGTTTAATTAATTATTGCTCTCTAAGTTTCTAATCCCAATTCAAGTCATGTTCTCGATTTTCTAGATTTAGTTATGAATTCCTGCACTTTCACTTTTAAGTTTTCTTTCATTGTAATCATGTTAAGCTAGAGTTTTAAGGGTGGGGATGCATGAATCCAACCTGATGTGGTATGCATAGATATAAAATTCGTCCTCTAAATTAAATAAGTGATTAGACCGTGTTGTATAGGTTCACAACCATTGTAGACCTTTTGACCTCGTTTGCCCTAGGTAACCGGGGTGCTTAAGGATGCAACACGCATGAACTATTTCAACACTGCTTTACTCATTCTTTGATTATGTATGATGCGGGCTTGAACCTCATATATGTAATGCTTTGGAGTACTAAAGACTGGGTCTGATCAATTATCTAATTTATGACTAATTTTGTACTGGCATAAACACTAGGGTTTGGGGGAGTGTATTCTTAACCCATTTCTTCATCCATATTAATTCCTTCTTAGTTAGTTAATTTCGCATGCATAGGTTAATTTAATTGAATCTAGTTAATTCATAGATAAAATCCATAAAAATCAATCATCTTTTTCTTTTCTTTTATTTTAACATCAACTTTAGGATTAAACTACCTTACCTTTGTCGTCACGTTCACACGTCCTAATTCCCTGTGGATTCGATACCCAGACTCGCCACTATACTCCATAAGAAGTGTAGTTACAAGTTTAGGTTATTTTTTTGTATTGAGGTTGGAAGACGATAACAACGACTAGCGTATTACATGGACGCTCGATTTTTTCACTTGATCAAAATGGCGCCGTTGCCGGGGAATTAGGTAGACTTTAGGTTAGGTTGGTTAATCCCGAATTTGACCTTAAAAAAAAGATTCATAAAAAAATAGAAAAATATGTGTCACGTTTTTTAATTGCCCACTTTGAAATGTATTATTTTAACTCTTTTGGTGGCTTTAATTGTTATGCTAATAGTGAGGAGGAGAATGAACTCACAATTTATGAACATTGGATCAATATCACTAAAGACGAGTCTCATAAATACGAGCCCAATACTAAGGCCATCCAAATTTATGAAAATGAAAGGCTTGAAGAAGAAAGGCATGAAAAAGAATATAGGGAAAAAAATCGTTTTTGGGAGCAAGAGTTGGATGCATTATTCCAATCCAATGACGATTTTTCTTCCGATATTTTTGAGACTACAGAATTTTTTCAACCAAATGAGGAATCCAATGAAGAATCACTTGATCTTTAATTTAAGTCCTCGCCATTCTCATTCACTGTTATCGAACCATTAAATCCATCACAAGAACTGGATGAACATCTTGAGGATGTTGATCCGATTCTTGTATGGGAATGTTTTTTTGAGATGCTTCATCTTACGGGCCATACACTTAAAACGTGTCACTCCACTAGACCCAGTTGAAAATTTTGGGGGAGAAGATTTTGAGGAAAAGGACTTTATAATTGAATTGTTTTCTAAGATCGACTCTTTCTGTTTGTGTGATCTGCTTCCCATAGTACTTGAAAAATCTTTGGAACGTGATTCTATTTTTCTTGGATCCCAATGGAACTTGTCCTCCTATGCACCCAAATCCTTCATTATCCCCCTAAATTTTTTAATAGGTGATGGTTCATTTCTTTCGCTTTGCACATGCCTTCCATTATTCAAACGGAATTCTTATTTTCTGGACGGCATGCTTTCTAGTGGGGGCAAACCATTAATCCCTCAAAGTCATATTGTGTTTTGGGTGGACCCTCAAATTTTTCGACTTCTAGTGTATGATTTATTAGCCGTTCAAATTTTAGGTTGTAAATAATTAGTTTTTTTATTATTACTTTTTCTTTTTTATTATAGTCTAGTTTCGAATTTCGAGTTTTTGTTATTCTTTTTGCTATGCCTGGTTCTAACATGTTTTGTAGATTCAATGGACTCGCACTCATCGGGGATCGATTCATTTGGGTAATATCTTTATTTTCCTCTCTTTATGTTTGTTCTTGATTCGCATTGAGAACAATGCAACATTTAAGTTAGGGGGTGTGGGATATTCTTTCCGTTTATTGTTTAGATTCATTGATTGGATCACATGTTCTTTCCAAGTGTATTTTTTTTTTGAAAATTTCACAAATTTCAAAAAAAGTTGAAAAAAGACAAAAATATTTTTCTTCAAAATAAATAAAAATTGGAATTTAAATTTTTCAAAAATATCACCTTTATTCTATTTAAAGTCTCAAATTGTTAACAATCAATTGCACTAAGCCGAAAATTGACCGAAGATGGAAATTGAAAGAAAATTGACGACTTTACGAATAAGTGTGGAGATTAATAAAACCCGGTGAGATTTCGAGCTTTTCAAATTTTTATGAATTTTTAAATCAATCCGAGTTTATGATTAACTCAAAGTTCTTTTTAGCATTTTAATAAGTTGTTGATGATCTCAATCCTTTGTTTTGATCGGTTATAGGAAATGTGTGAAATGTTGTCTCGAAATTCATGCTAAATATATCTCTAAACTTAATTAATCTCGAAATGCGTATGGTAATGTGATTAGCAATTTGGACAATGAAGTAGGCCCTCGTTTGTTTAACCCAAAAATATTAGGCATAAAAAAAAGTTGTGAAAAAATATCCCTTTGTAACCCAATTTGAGCCTAATAAAATATTTCCCTTTCGTTTGATAACCCGAAAAATCCAAATAGCCCGAAATTGTGAAAAATTGGAAATTCATCAAGTAAGTCCAAAATGTATAAAAAAAAGGGCAAGAAAAAAAAATAGCAAGAAAAAAGAAGAAGAAAAAAATGAAGATAGAAAAAGAAAGAGAAAAATGAGCAACTGCCCGAAAAAGCACAAATGGACGTCATCAGGACATTTTCCAATTCTGAACAATCCGCCTATTCCCAATTTTACCCTTTACACTTTTTAACCCAAAAAGTCCTAACCGAGTCCGAATGGCGAAATTAATTACTACTTGGAGAGATAAGATATGAAAAGATAGTAAAAGAGATTAAAATGGTGTGATTAAGAGATGATGTTTCCCGTTTCCTAATAACTGTACACCGATGATGAGATCTTTTCACCATATATTTCTTTCTTTTCGATTTTGTATGCATGAATTTGTGTCAATTATATTTACTCTTTATATCATGCATACCGAGAGAAAACAACCACAATCCGAGTGATTCGTTTGTGAGTGCATTCGTAAGAATTTGAATGAAAACAAATTTTTGGAAAGTAACGTAATGCTCAATCGGTGGAAATTTGAGGTTTAATTTATGGCTTTGCACACACACACTCTATGGTTTGAGACATTTGAACATGAATTTATGGTGATAATTTTTTGAAAAGTTTAAATTGTACAATTTTTAAGTATTTTGATATTTATTTGAGTCAATAAAGAATTTTGTGGGTATATTCACTGCAAACCCTCACGAGACAAAACTCGTCCTACTAGGGTAACCTAGGGGTTTAAAGACTTATTGCATATGATCAATGCAATCGCTCGCCTGTGAAAGTGGAATTTTAATTTAATAAAGGAATTTTCAAGAGTCGAATTTTGTTTAGATTCATTTACATCGCTCGGGACGTGCAAAGTTCTAAGTTAGGGGGTGTGATTATACACATATTCTTCACATTTATCCCCTTAATTTCGGTATTTTTATGATCCCGTGCTGTGTAAATAGCTTAGATTTGTCTCAAATTTATGCTACTAACCTCTTTGGGCAAGTATTTCGTGTTTTGTGTATTTCACATGTGCTTTATAGATATTTCATGCAAGTTAGTGCGAAGGAGAACTCAAAACAGTGAAAGAAATCAAGAAATGGAGAGTTGAAGGGCATTTTCATAATTTTTCAGCATTATTCCGGAGTGGGGCCAACTAGAAAGTTAAATATATCTAAATTACAAGAACATTGGAAAAAATGGCACCCCAATCCGAGCTACGATGAAGAAGTTATGACCATTTAAAGTTGGAAACGGAAAGTCAAAAGTTGAAATTAATTCTGAAAGCCGAAGAGTCAAAACTCTTGAAATTTCTTGTTTAATTCATTTTTATTAGTTGTAAAACGTGGAGAGGCATGGGAAAAGTCATTTTTTAGGTGTATAAAAAGCCAAGTCGTACATCCTTCCGAGGGAGTCAAATTCTAGAGAGAGAGTGAGGTTTTAGGGAGTTGTTTTTATCAAGTTGTAGGAGGCTAGTAGTAAATTTTTAAAGGATTCTTGTAACCAAGAACCCTAGTTTTGAAGTTTGACTACTATTCAAGATTTAAATATCTATTCAAGATTCATCATTTGCAAGTAATTTTAATTTATTGTCATTACTGCTTTCCTAGTTAGTTTAATTAATTGTTGCTCTCTAAGTTTCTAATCCCAATTCAAGTCATGTTCTTAATTTTCTAGATTCAGTTATGAATTCTTGCACTTTCACTTTTAAGTTTTCTTTTATTTTAATCATGTTAAGCTAGATTTTTAAGGGTGGGGATGAATGAACCCAACCTGATGTGGTATGGATAGATATAAAATTTTTCCTCTAAATTAAATAAGTGATTAGATCGTGTTGTATAGGTTCACGACCATTATAGACCTTTTGACCTCGTTTGCCCTAGGTAACCGGGGTGCTTAAGGATGCAACGCACGTGAACTATTGCAACACTTATTTACTCACTCTTTGATTATGTATGATACGGGCTTGAACCTCATATATTTAATGATTTGGAGTACTAAAGACTGGGTCTGATTAATTATCTAATTTATGACTAATTTTGTACTGGCATACACACTAGGGTTTGGGGGAGTGTATTCTTAACCCATTTCTTCAGTCATATTAATTCCTTCTTAGTTAGTTAATTTCGCATGCATAGGTTAATTTAATTTAATCTAGTTAATTCATAGATAAAATCCATAAAAATCAATCATCTTTTTCTTTTCTTTTATTTTAACATCAACTTTAGGATTAAACTACCTTACATTTGTCATCACGTTCACACGTCCTAATTCCCTGTGGATTGGATACCCAGACTCACCAGTATACTCCTTAAGAAGTGTAGTTACAAGTTTAGGTTATTTTTTTGTATTGAGGTTGGAAGCCGATAACAACGACTAGCGTATTACACGGACGCTCGGTTTTTCCACTCGATCAAGGTGTTCCAAATTTATGGTATAACATGACCCATCGTGGGACTTCAGATTCTAAATTTTTAAAGTCCATATGTCTTAGGACCCTTTGTGTAACTTTAGAATTTAAAATTTTCAAATCCATATGTATTATTAACCTTCCTCGAAGTTTATATTTTAGAAATACCTAAGCACAAAGGTCTCAGGATCCATTGGGGGGATTGAGGGCAAATAAATGTCTAAGTTCTAAGGTTTCATAACCCTCAGTAGAGGTCTAAATTTTCCACTAAGGTTTTCATCATTAGTATAAAATTTTTTAGAGGTCTTATGACACTTAGCATGTTTACTTTTGGACCTTTAGTCACAAAACAATTTGGGGGATAAGTGTCAATATAAAAAAATTGGGTCTCAGTTCTAAACAATACAACTATCAGGTATTCTATGATTCTATTGTCTAAACCCCATTACAGAACCTCATTATTAACCCCAAAAACATTACAAATGATTGGCATAGGTTTTAGGACCCTCAATATGCATCCAAAAATTTGCAACCCAAGTTATCTCACTATACTATGGAATATCGGGGGGGGGGGGGGGGGGGTGATAATATAGTACTACATACTAGAAGACCTTAGACAAAATAATGTTATGAGTCAAAATTCTTATCAAAATAAAAAAGTAAAACAAGTATGACATAAAAAAACTGAAGAAAAGTAGAACAAAAAACAAAGTCTCGTAGTTCCAAAACTATCCTTCAATTAAATATGGGAGGTCGTGGTTAAAAAGAATGGACTATGGCCGCAAGAAGTTCACAATTATTTTTACATAAACTCCTTTCAAGGCTTGTACTTTTTTGTATTTGAAGGAGCTTCTATTTTTTAAGTAAGAGAGGGGAAGGCTTCTTTCTTATTTTCATATCTTTAGTCCTTAGGTGTAAAGGCTAAAACAGTTTCATCATGAGGGGGGTTTTCTCCATTTGAACCTTTAATCACATCTTGTGGAGATTCAAGAAATATGCGAGACATGTCCACCTCGAGAAAGAGCTTTTGGACCTTTTCCTTCCAAGTGTAAGATCCGAAACTATACTTCAGAATGAGATACTTCTTATATGGCTCAGACTTAGGAAACTTCCATGTTATTATTGAAGGTGGAGTTTGTCTTTCCCCCAAAAGAGAATAAAGCCCATACACTTTATCAGACTTTTTCTACAGATTTTGACCTTTGGAGATCATCTACTCCCTCACAACATTGTGTTCCTTAACTAGTAGCTTTAGTAGCACCACTTTACCATAAACAAGAAGAATATTGTCCTGGAGGCCCATAATTCTATCTTTTAGAATTAAATAGCCTCTATCATCATTCTAACCTAAATTTTACAAAGGCTATGAAGTTCCTCCACATGTCCAGAGAGTCACATGCAGTATAAAACATGGAGGCAATGTCCCTCAAAGGTTTTCCCTCTAGAATCTTTTCCTACTCCAAAGAGGTGAGTTGAGCCTTCAAAGCATACCTCTCCTTCACGAGGGAATCTCCCTCCACCCCTAGGTCATTGATCATTCTGTCTAAGTGTATTCGAGTGAGGGTATAGATCTCTTCCATCGTAATGACTTTGCTTTTCCCTCTACGACTGTTGAGCTCATTATCCAGAAGATCCTTTGTTAGATGTTAAGTATATAAAAAGATAATGAAAAATGATAACATAATGTAGAGAATAAAAATGCAGATGAAACAATCAAAAGAGGTATGAGGACACGTTGCCCATCAAGGGGATCAGTTCCTCAACATTGATAGAGGTAATCCCCTTAGCCCTTGGAGTAGCTACCATTTCAATATAGTTTATCTTGGCCATAAAGTGGAGGTAATCCAACATAGAAGCATATGACTGTATCTCCCCATCCAATATAGGTATGGAATACTCTCGAGCTCATTAGTAGAAGCTAACCCTTCCATTTGGCTAGGCTCCTCCACAATTCTCTTTAAATATAACTCCTCTTGACGGGGAAGCAACTTATTATTTCCTTTACTGGTTAAAACTAGGGGCTGGAAGGCCCCTAGAATAAAAGGATAACCCTGGGTTGCCCCAAAGGTTCCACTTTCCCCCGATGATGCTTATACTAAGGTCATTATTTTGGCCTTGTGGTCCATCACTAAGCCTTCGGCAGGTCTAGAACTAAGGCCTGTCTCTTCCACCATCTTCACTTCAGGTGGTTCAAAGTCGAATAGTACATTTAATGTCAATCTTTTGGGGGTTTTGGACCTCTTTTTCTTGTTAATAATGATCTTAGCAATGGTTTCATTAGCAATTCACCTCGCCATCCTCCTTTTTTCCTGTTCATCTACTGGATGAACAATAATAAAAAGGTCAACTACTAAAAGAGGAAATGTAAATGAGGAAAGTAAAGAGATAAGAATAGTTTCTCACTAGGAGAGTAGTCAGAGTCCTCTAAATTAACCTCTTTGACCCGAGGTGAGGAAGAAACCATTTCATCCTCTATAGGGAGCTCGGTCTTGGCATGGGATTATCTTCCTCTACATAAGAATGCTCAAGAACCTCATATAAGACTGAAATAAAAGTTTTCTCTTTTGGGACACCACATCAAAGAGATAAAATCTCAATGTTTCTCCGATCACAATTTTATGTGCTGGAGGAGTGGCCATAGAAGTAAAATGTTTAAGCTTAAGCACTAACCCCCTTTCGAAGAGGTGCTTAACTATGATGAATACCATAAAAGGATAAAGTCGTCTTTAAAAAATTCTCTATTTTATCATTCTCATGCTCAGAGGGCTCAATAATTGCTACAAATGGATGAAGAGGGTTAGTAGTGATCAAATAATGGTTAACTCCCCATTATCATATCAAAAGCACAAACATAGAATAAATCTTACTTAAAGGTGGAAAAATACACTAAAAGGCAGGGAAGCCTAGGGCTCAAAAGGGTCAGGAGGCACCATTCATGAAGAAGAACCTTTCCTACCAGGTCTCAGGGGAATTATCCTTATTTTTGGCAAAGACCACCACAACCTTTGGGAGAAAAGATTTTAACCCATTGTCCTTTGGATTGGTCTTCTCTGAAACCTGATAAATCTTGAAGAATTAGGTCAACATCACATATTTATTTTCCCCAATACCCTCCAAAGAAACCAAGACTGTACCCATCATAAGCATCCAAGAGTTAACTTTAGGAAGGAGAAATCCCAATGGCCTATAAAATTATTGCCACTAATAGAGTTAAGGGGAAATTATCCCATATTACAAAAACACACTCGTTGGCACGTTGAGAAACCAAGGAGCAAGCATTTTTTTTTTGTATTAATATCCCTTAAAGTAATAGAGTCATGGATTTGATTGGTCTTCCTAATGTCCACTAGGTCATGATCTGTTATTTAAGAGGCAAAATGGGCCCCATCGGTGAAATTTGGGTCACTCATCCTAAAATGAGTGACCTAAAAGGACCCCAAATGAATAAAATAGGTAGGGAGGAAATCATAAATCTTAGAGTGGAAATATGGATGATTAAAACTGGCCTAATTTTCATTAAGATTCAGTAAGATTCTTTAATTGCTTTAATTTTTGTCTTCTTTTTTCCTCATTTTCTCTGCTAAGGCGACCTTGGTAGGGCTTTTCTACCAATTTTTCTAATAAATCTTGTGTTTCTTCAAATAAAAATTAAAAAAACTGTCCCAATTGGATCTTTTTATAGCCATAAAACTTGATGCTTCGATTCTTTTACCCCAAAACTTGACCCTTCGAGTCCTCATTTCCAATGAAATCTAATCATGATAGGAATCTCATGGGTTGGTTATAACCTTACCCCTACTTGTACAATATTTTTTTTTTCCTCACAATGACAAAAATTCATTACAGTCATAAAACATCTAAAAACATTGTACTACATCATTTAGTGCATTTCTTGTTGCAAAGCAATCAAAATCCATAGAAGACTAAAAAAGATTTGAGAAACCTTAAAATTCGTTAATGAATATAATAAACACGATGACTGATTACTCACTAGGCCAAACTAGCTCCTCAATCATCGTCAGCGAAGAGAATCCGAAGCTAGAGAAGGTTAACTGAGCTCATGAGTCATCGTTGCAGAACAAAATTCGAAGCCTGGAAGCGAAAACGCCGGTAGAATCGAGATCGGCTTCGGCTAAGAGGTTTTGTTTGATTGGCTGATTCGATCAGTGAGAGATTGGTGTTCTTGTTGGAGATGGTAGGTGTCTTCGCGAAGATTGTGAATGCGATATTTTTGACCGACGGATTTCATGCTGAGGAGTAAGATTCCGGTCATGGCGAAGAATTGGATGAAGCCGTCTTTTCTCTTCATTGCGTTGGCCATGAAACTTAAGGATTTTTTAGGGTTTTCCACGCCGGACCTTGACGCCATGGCTCAGGAGAGGTTTTGGGTGACCAGCGTTTTCTTCATTTTCGGAGACTTGGGGGTTATATAATTAACACGTTGAAGATGAAAGTTAAAACACTAATGATCCCCTACTTGTACAATAAGATGGGTGTCCCCTTAAAAACTCTGTAAGAATCGATAAGATGATATTGATTATACCCTATTTTACAATTGATATTTAAAAGACCCTACGACCCCTCGACTAAACTCACGTAAGAGGAGAGGTCCCATAGTTTGTATTTGACTTCAGACAGATCGCTATTTGGTTCCCAAGACCTATGATGCTCTCAATAATAAGCCACAATGATATAACAGGCCTCAACCCCTCCTTATCCTTATGAATATGGGTAGTCGTTCAAACATTCCCTCAACCAAGCTTAGAGACCACATGACTAAAGTTTTTTTGTATTTAATGCTCAAAGAAAACCTCAAAGTAAAGAGAAATTATCTCCCACAGTAACTTAGCCATCGTCAGCAAGGTAAGAAATCGTTTGGTATATCAAGAGAAACTTATGCCAACACCATGACAGTTCAAGACCCCTTAGACCTCCAGAATAGCTTCGATAACTAGTAAGGTTGGTAGGTAAAAATCGTAACACTATTTCACTTACCACCACGTGTGAAACCCATTTTTATGGAAAACACCCATCCATATTAAATGCACTTAGCTACTATCTTACACCACCTATAAATCCTTTTCTAACATTCCACCACCTCACTGACACTATTAGACATACGAGGTGCACTAATTATATTGTGATAACCAGGTCATTCTCTCTCCTAGAATTTTAATATAATTAGGGCAGATAATCAAGAAGTTTTATCATTTACAAGTGTTTTTTCTAATTCCATACTATAACTCACTTTTGTGATCTTATATAGGTAACTTGGCTCACTCCCAGTTATTTGATACTTTATATATCTTGTTGAGACCTAAATCAATACTTAGAAACCCTTTGAGAAGTACATAAGTTACTTCCTAAGGTCCTCTAGATTATTGACAAAGGCTTCAAGACCTCAAACTCTCTTTAACAAATCTCAAGAGGTCTACTAGACAATAATAGTCATTTTATAATGTAATAAACAAGTATAACACCTTTGACAATGGAAGTAGGATCCTTATTTTAGGTCCGAACGACTTGAAATCATTATCTCACACATTAAACTTGGTATCATCTTACCTCTATGAGGCCTAAAAGGGATCACCTGTGGGTCTAAGGTCACTTAAGATTTCAACACCCATCATAAAGATAATGGACCATGACATCATAATCCAAACCAATCACGTTGAAGTGGATCTTAGTGAAGACGACTTTGTTTTTTTAGAAATGGATGAGATATTCTTTATGGGAGGATCACAGCCAACCTCAATAATAACTTCTCTTATCGAATCCTCCTCATCAATTCATATGGTTATTAATGCTTCAGCAAACTCACCCCTTTGCTATTTCCCTTCATCTTGTGGATCTAAGGTATCCACATTCAATAAATTTATGCCTAAGATTTTTAGGAGGTGATATTGGTACCGAGTTTCCATTTGTATGGAAGAGTGAGACAAAACTTCATTCGTTGTCATCTTGAAGAGACCAAAATGGATATTTGAAAGAAATGGACTTTGTCATTCCCATAGACGATGCCAAACTATTGGGTGTTGAAACCATACATGACTTCAGACCCACATATGCTCCCCTCTGAACCTTAGATAGAATAGAGGTGTGTTAATATATCAGATAATTATTTAGAGTGATTTGGACCTCAGCTCAAGATCCTAGTCCATTACCAAAGGTGTTACATTGTTTATTATATCATGGAAGAGTTATTACAATATAGACGACCTATTGATCTTTGGTCAAGAGTGTCTGAGGTCTTTTGGCCATTATCAACAATCTAAATAACCATAGGAAATAACTAATCGACTTATCTAAGGGTTATCGAGTATTGATTTAGGTCTCAACAAGAAATAAAAAGTGTCAGATAACTGGAAATGATAGAGTTATGAATATAAGTTAACAACAGTGGGTTGTGAGTATAGAACAAGGAGTAAAAACTTATGAATATTAAAACTCCTAATTCACTATAAATATGATTTCTTGAACTCATGTTTAACTTTTCTTCTACCTTATATGTATATTAAAACTCTAGCAGAGAGAATAAGTGGACTATCACATCATGGTTATCATGGTTATGAGGTCTGACAGCATCGATAAAAGAGTGGTGTCTTGGAAAAAGGATTTACATATGGTGTAAGTGAGTTGATGAGTGCATTAAACACAGATGGGATCCTTAAATGTACATGGGTTTAACTAGTGGGAGTAGGTGAAACAATGTTGTGCTCTTTACCTACATACCAGACTGGTTGCAGATTCTTTGCCAGAGCTCTAGGCGGTTAAAACTGTCGTGGTGTCTTTATAAGTTGTTCTTGAGATTTCATATAATGATTTACCTCCATGATGAGGTTTAACTGACATTGGGCTATCAATTATCTTCAGTATGAGGTCGGCTTTGAGCATCAGACAATGTAGAACTCTAGTCCTCTTGTCTTTGATCCTGATTAAGGGATAATAATGTAATAACTTTCTTTATTAGGAAGGATGAAAAGCAAATCAGGTTTTATACACTATTATGGCTTATACTTGTGAGTATTGGAGGTCTTGGGGACCAAATAATGATCTAACTGAGACTAAAGGGGTCTAAGGATCCTTTGGAAGACCAAAGTACAAATAAGGTATCATCACCTATTATTACAAATTTATGCCTTACAGACTAGAAAATGCAGGTGTACCCTATGAGAGGGTGGTAAACTCCATTTTTGAAGACCTCGTGATCGAGGTGAATTTAGGTTTAGAGACTAATTTGGCACATTTTTCAAGGCAATATTGCACACATTTTTCAAAACCAATCAAAATGAAAGGATTGAGATCCTTGACAACTTATTAAGCGCTAAAAAGAACTTTGAGTTAACAATTAACTCGGATTGATTTAAAAACTCGCAAAACGTGATAGGCTCGAATCTCACCGGGTTTGTTAATCTCCACATTTATTCGTTAAGTCGTCAATTTTCGCTCAATTTCCATCTTTGGTCAATTTCGGCTTTGTGTATGTTGGATGTTTACAATTTGACTTTTAATGATATTTTTGAAAATTTTGAATTCCAATTTTTATTTATTTCGAACAAAAAATATTTTTGGATTTTTCAAAATTTTATGATTTTTTTGGAAATTTTGGGCATTTTGAAGATTTGTGAAGTTTTAGAAATACGCACTTGTGACCCCCCCTAACTTAGACTTTTGCGTTGTCCTCAAGCAAAAAGGACGAAAATCTAACTCAAAGCGAATAATAAGTGCGGAAAAATAAAACAAACAAATATGAAAAAATGCAAGCTTGTATAATAACAATGAGAAGCCTGTGTTACATAAGAAATGGGAGAGCAACTGTGAGCAATGTGAAATTCCTACAATAACTGACATCCACACCAAAATATAAAAACAATCATAGGTCATGGTGGAGGTGGGTGGGAGGTGCCGGGTGCATTTGGATTATACGGGTCATAAAAAAAAGGGGGGTGGAGGACCGCCGAAGTTGAGTTGGTGAAGGTGGACTTGGAGTTGGTACATCAACCGGGTGTCCCTTCGGTAAGCCGCTTGATCTTGATTGTATTGGTTGATGAACCCGTCGATACGAGATTCAACCGCCGAAAGGCGACTCTCGAAGTTTGCCCCCGGGGGATCGAAATCGGAACCCTCCTCATCATCATCAAACTCGTCCTCGTCGACGTCCATCATCGGGGCATCATGAGCTTCCTCGTCCACATCCTCATCGAGAATGGTATGGTCGGGGTGAGCTACGCGCATTTGGCATTCGGTTCGAGTGGTAGACGTGCCGCCAATGGGGCGAGGAAGTCGAATTTGTTGCCCAGGGTCATCCACTCCAGCTTCCATCAATAGCTCCGTGATGAAACGGGCGTAAGGTAGGGCAGTTTTGCCCCATTCGTCGTAGGCGGCATTGAGGATATCCGCGTAGAAGAGCTGGACAAGGTTGATGGTGCTCTCGGGGTCTAAAAAGTAATAGAGGAAATTAGCGTGACGTAACCTGACCACCGAGTCATTAGTGGTTTGGTGGATGGCCCCACAAGAAATGAGGTGCGTGAAGTGCACCGTAGCGGCCAAACCACCAATAGGAAAGGATTCGCGCACCCATTCCACCCCGGGTGCCATGCGTGCAATGCATTCTTCTTTGGTGTGGGGGGTACCATTGTTGGGGTATTGTAAGGGCACGGGGAGGATCACCCCTTTTGCACGCATTTTGCGTGCGATGATGGCCGCCGAGAAGGGAATAGTGATACCGTCAAGGTATGCCTCGTGAAGCGTGGAGGATTTGCGAACCAATGTCGCATAAAACTGGCGAATGGCGGCGTCAAACACGTTAGTTCTCGTTGGGGCGAGGAAAGAGCACCACCCACGGCGGTCGAATAGGGCGCTGACATCGCCCGGAAGTTGGCCCCAATCAATGAAGCGTTCGATGTGAATGGGGTGCGTAGCCGAGAAGTATTTCTCGGCCCAATGATGGTCTTGGACGCTTCAAAACACCCCCTTACCCGCTTCATCATGGATGGTGTTATCATCATATTTCTTGGGGCGGAGATTGGTGCGGCGAGGACGCGGCATTTTGAAGGAAAGAGAGAGGGAGAGGGAAAAGGATATGGGAGAGAAGAGAGTGAGGTATATTGTTTTGGTGTGAGAAATGGAGGAGGGGTGGGGGGTATTTATAGGTGTGAAGGGGTGAGGTTTTGGAGGGAAATGGGAATGGATGAGAAGGAGAGGAGGGAGGGAGTGAATTGGGATGAATTTGGGAAGGAGGGAAGTATTTGGAGGGAGGAAAAACGAAGGGGGAAGAAGGGGATGAATTTGGAATTAAGGGGGGAAGAACCTTCCAAGTACCCCGAACCGGTTCGAGGTGTAACGCGAACCGGTTCACCCCCTGAACTGGTTCTGGATGGGGTTCGGGGTGACATGCTGGTCCGAACGCTAGAATTCACTCTTTTCTCCGCTTCAAGGTGCTCTCTCATCCTCTAACTTGTGCATAAGGCCCCTAAAAACTTTCTAGGACCTCGGGCTCCCTAAAACTTCCTCGAATTCAACCTCGTATTGCGTACTATCTACCTCAAAGTGCGTGCTAACCGATCTCTTTTGTAACTCAGGATCCTGACCCCCAACTAACCTATTCACACACGACTACTATACACACAAACTCACCCCATACGCGTCGGGGGTGCGACGACCTTACGTTCTCAGCTCAATTGACCCTGTAAATGGGGTCCGACAACCCAATAGTGTCGACCTCATACTCACACGCCTCTAGATATGGCTTTAGGCGTTGTCCATTTACTATGAACGTGTTTTCCCCTTTTAAATCGTCAAGTTCAACAGCTCCATGGGGAAAAACGTTCTTCACGACGAACGGGCCAGACCATCGTGACCGCAACTTGCCCAGAAAGAGATAAAGCCGAGAGTTGTAGAGAAGAACTTTTTGCCCGGGATGAAACTCTTTTCATCGAATGATGCTATCATGAGTGAGTTTAATCCTTTCTTTTGAAATTTTGGCATTCTCATACGCATCATTGCGTAGTTCTTCTAGCTCATTCAATTGAAGCTTACGGGCTTCACCGGCTTTGTCCAAGGCATAGTTCAATTGCTTAATTGCCCAATACGCTTTGTGCTCGAGCTCAACAGGAAGATGGCAAGGTTTGCCATACACAAAACGAAAAGGAGACATGCCAAGTTGATTCTTAAATGCGGTACGATAGGCCCATAGTGCATCGGTCAATCTAAGGGACCAATCTTTCCGGGTAGGATTGACGGTCTTTTCAAGAATGTTCTTGATCTCCCGATTCGCTAGATCGGCCTCCCATTCGTTTGCGGGTGATATGTCATCCCAACCTTGTGGACGACACCATACTTTTTCATGAGCTTCTCGAACGGCCTAT
Source organism: Sambucus nigra (assembly GCA_949130495.1). Classification (NCBI taxonomy): domain Eukaryota; kingdom Viridiplantae; phylum Streptophyta; class Magnoliopsida; order Dipsacales; family Adoxaceae; genus Sambucus; species Sambucus nigra. The sequence goes on along the minus strand of OX422209.1, from coordinate 312,925,872 downwards.
TGCAAAAGTGCGTGCCATTATCGCTAATTATCGCTTTCGGTGCACCGAAGCGAGAAAGTATGTGTTCCTGTAGGAACTTTATCACCATTTTGTTGTCATTAGTCTTAGTAGATATAGCTTCCACCCATTTAGAAACGTAATCTACCGCGACTAGGATGTATAGGAAACCAAAGGACGGGGGGAAGGGACCCATGAAGTCAATACCCCAACAATCGAATATTTCAATGATGAGTATGGGGGTAATGGGCATCATGTCTCGTCGAGAAATGGCTCCCATTCGTTGGCACCTGTTGCATGACTTGCAAGCGTCATTCGCATCTAGAAAGATTGTGGGCCAATAGAGGCCGCATTGCAGGATTTTAGTGGCCGTATTTTTCATCGAGAAATGGCCTCCACACGCTTCCGAATGACAAAATTGGATGACTTTCGGGATCTAGTCATCCGGTACACATCGTCGTATGATTTGATCGGCGCAATATTTAAAGAGGAAAGGATCGTCGTAAAAGAACATGCGTGACCAATTAAGAAACCTCTTCTTATCTTGCGATGTCCAATCGGAAGGGATGGCTCCCGTGACAAGATAGTTCACTATGTCCGCAAACCAAGGATATGAAGAAGTAGCAAATAGTTGCTCATCCGGAAAGTGCTCGTCTATGGGTATGGGATCACTAGGTAAGTCGGACGAAAGCCGAGATAAATGGTCGGCAACGACGTTTTCTACTCCTTTCTTATCTTTGATGAAGAGATTGAACTCTTGTAGGAGTAGGATCCACCTTATGAGGCGCGGCTTGGCGTCTTTCTTCGCAAGTAGATATTTCAAAGCCGCGTGGTCGGTGAAGACAGTAATAGGAGAACCAATGAGATACGCCCTGAATTTATCAAGGGCAAAGACTACCATTACAAACTCTTTCTACGTGGTAGAGTAGTTGAGTTGAGGTCCGGTAAGGGTCCGGCTAGCGTAAAAGATGACATGAGCTTGCTTATCTTTACGTTGGCCCAAAACGGCCCCAATTGCGTAATCGTTTGCGTCACACATAAGTTCGAATGGTAAGGACCAATCCAGAACTTGCATGATGGGAGCAGACACAAGCATGTTCTTTAATTTGTCATAGGAGCTTTGGCATGCCTCTGTCCACTCAAATGGGTTGTCCTTCATGAGCAGGTTGCTTAAGGGTCTAGCGATGGCGCTAAAGTCCTTAATGAACCTTCGATAAAACCCGACGTGGCCCAAGAATGAGTGCACGTCCTTAAGCCATCTCGGTGGAGGAAGATCAGCTATGACATCTATTTTAGCCCTATCAACCTCTATGACTTTGGATGATACAATGTGGCCAAGAACTATTCCCTCGGTGACCATAAAATGGAACTTCTCCCAATTCAGCACTAAGTTTTTGTCCACACATCAGGTAAGTACTTTTTCCAACTTGTCCAAACAATGATCGAAAGAGGTGCCAAAAATGCTAAAATCGTCCATGAACACTTCGAGTCCTCTCTCGACCATGTCGCTAATTAAGCTCAACATGCACCTTTGAAAAGTCGCGGGTGCATTACACAAGCCAAATGGCATACGTTTGTAGGCAAACGTACCAAAAGGGCAAGTGAAGGTCGTCTTCTCTTGGTCAAGTACATCCACCTCAATTTGGTTATATCCGAAATAACCATCAAGGAAGTAATAATAAGGGTGGCCCGCAACTCTCTCAAGCATTTGATCAATGAATGGCAAGGGGAAATGGTCTTTCCTAGTTCCCGCATTGAGTTTCTGGTAGTCAATGCAAACGCGCTAACCGGTGGTGGTGCATTGGGGAATAAGCTCTCCCTTAGCATTCTCAATCACAGTCATACCAGACTTCTTCGGGACGACTTGAATAGGGCTCACCCATTTGCTCTCCGAGATTGGGTAGATAATCCCGGCATCCAATAATTTGATGATCTCGGTTCTCACAACTTCTTTCATGTTGGGGTTCAGTCTTCTTTGCATTTCTCTAGAGGGCTTGACATCCTCTTTGAGATGAATCTTGTGAGTGCAAATTAAAGGACGTGTCCCCTTCAAATCAGCGATGCACTAACCAAAAGCACTTTGGTGCTTCCTCAGAATTCTCAAAAATTTACCCTCATGCCTTTCATCCAGGCTAGAGGAGATAACAACAGGAAATGTCTCATCCTCTCCTACGTATGCATATTTAATATGGCAGGGGAGTTTCTTTAATTCAAGGGTTGGAAATTTTTCACTGGAGGGAGCCATGTGTGTATCCCTCGGAGGTAATTCCTCGAATCTAGAAACCCAATTAACCTCTCTCACGTCCTCGTCCGACGTACTCTCATCGAGTAATTCTCTCAACTTTCCAACCTCCCTCTCGAATTGGGTATACGTCCCCTCACACTCATAGCTCGTCACTAAACAGGACTCTAAAGCGTCGCCACAGAAATTTTCCTCAAAGTACTCTTCTACTACCTCGTCTATGAGGATCACCGCATGAAGATCATCTTCCTCTCCTGCATTTTGGGCTATGTGGAAGATGTTAGTTTCCAAGGTCATGTTCCCAAAGGTGAGTTGCATTCGCCCATTCCTTGTGTTGATGATTGCATTAGTTGTAGCTAAGAAAGGGCGCCCAAGGATGATGGGAACATGATTGCTCGAGTTGAAAGAGGGCTTCGTGTCCCAAATGACAAAATCTACTGGAAAGTAGAAAGTGTCAACTTGGACGATCACGTCCTCGACTATGCCTCGTGGGATCTTCACTGATCGATCCGCTAATTGGAGAGTGACCTTTGTGGGCTTGAGGTCGCCCAAATCAAGTTGCCTATAGATGGAGTAAGGGAGTATGTTTACACTTGCTCCCAAGTCAAGTAAGGCTTTCTCAATTTTATTATCTCCAATGATTCAGGATGTAGTGGGTGCACCGGGATCTTTGAATTTAGGCGGGAGATCATTTAGTAGAATGGAGCTCACATTCTGGGCTAGAAAGACATTCTTTTTTACCTTCATTTTCCTTTTTACCGTCAACAAATCTTTGATAACTTTGCCATAAGCTGGAATTTGCTTGATGGCATCAAGGAAGGGTAAATTCAGCTTTACTTGCTTAAGTACTTCTAGCACCTCATCACGTGGATTCCCTTTTTGAGCGGGAATCAACCTTCGAGGAAATGGTGATGCAGAGGGTGGTTTCACTACCACCTCAGGCTCACTAGTGTCTTCCTTGTCACTCTCGTTCAAGGGGACATCTTCGGCCTCTTTCGTGCCGGGCGAAATCTCCTTGTCTTTTGTTGTGTCGTGTGGAGGAGGTGATAAATCAACGACTCTTCCACTATGAAGAGTGGTCACTGCTTGACATTCCTCCTGATGTTCAGTGGATGTGGAGCTAACACTAGTTTGACCTTGGGGAGGTCGTTGGCCTTGGGTAGGGAACTTGCCCTTCTCTTGAACACTCAACGAGGATTGTATCTTTGACAGATTTGCATTTGTGTCGCCGATCAGATGATCATATTTGGCATTGGTTGCAGTCTGGCTTGCAATGAATTGATTCATTGTATCCTCGAGAGTTCTCCGCTGTGGCGGGATATAATTTCCGTGAGGTGGTGGTGCTTGCACATGTCCTTGCATGTGTGGAGCTTGTTGAAATTGTTGTGGTGGAGGGGGGGCAACATGCGAAGGAGGGTTCATTGCGTCATGTTGTTGCCCGTAGCTAAAATCGGGATGATTTTTCCACGAAGGATTGTATGAATTCCCGTGCGGGGCACCGAAATTACCCTTAAAGCCTCCTATACCACTAACTTGCTCCTGCAACATTACCTTGTAGGCGGGTATCGTCGGGCATTCCTCAGTTGAATGTCCCGCCTCACAAATCTCACACACCTTCACGACAGGGTTCGAAATGGGTCCAGTTGGTCTCTTTCCATATATCTCGCATAGGTCTCGAAATCCTATCTCAAGAGTCTCCAATCGGCTATCCGTCATAGAATTCTTATCTACATGGAATAGACCGGATGCTGATGGAGTAGTGGTCGCTTGTCGATTTCTATTTTGAGCGTTCGGATCGGAGGTATCCCAGGATTGGGTAGTCTCGGCGACATACCTCATGTGAAGATCAGCATCGTGGGCATCTAAATCGACAAACGGACCACTTCCCATAGTTTCAATAAGTTGTTTAGAGTTAAGATTCAACCCATTATAGATAAAAGAGATGATTTGCGATGGATCAAATCCATGATGAGGGCATGAGGCAACTAACTCGTTGAAACGTTCATAACATCGATGGAATGGCTCATTTTCATGTTGCCTAAACGCTTGAATTTTAGCCTTGATAGAGATTGTTCGATGCGGTGGGAAGAATTTCTTGAGAAATTTTGACTGGAGCTCATTCCAGGATGGAATCGAGCTCGGAGGTAAAGACCATAGCCAGGCTTTAGCTTTATCTTTTAGCGAGAAGGGGAAGAGTTTGAGGCGGATTACCTCTTGTGTGCAGGTTTGATCGTTGAGAGTATCACACACGTCCTCAAATTCCCTTATATGGAGGTATGGCTTTTCAGAATCCATACCGTGGTAACGTGGTAGCATCTAGATCATTCCATTTTTGAAACGGAACTGCCCGTCATTATACGGGAGTATAATGCATCCCGGAGTGACAGTGTGATCGGGATATAAGAATTCTCTCAACGGGCGGTATGGAGGCTCTTCCTCACCGGTAGGTGCATTACTATGTTGCGACATCTCTCTCTCACTTGACGACTCGGCGCTCTCACTAGGTGTGCTCGAAGTGTGTCCTACGAAGGAGAAGGGAGTGTTACGGTGTTATACTCCACTATGGGGGATCCAGAACTGTGGGGCGTTTGGAGTGTGGGGACTGTCTGGGTTATACTCCACTATAGGATTTTCGTGAATATTGGTTGGAGTATTATGAGGTGTGGAAGGAGTTTCAGAATTTTGCATTAAGCTAAGGAGAGAGGATGATTGTGAATCTTTTTGTGCTTTTTTTTTTATTTTTTTTGAATTTTTGAATTTTTGAATTTTTGGTCAAAGCTTTGGATTGGCTCGATCTAATCCTAAGTCTACCTAGTTCCCCGGCAACGGCGCCAATAATTTAATCGTGTGGAAATCGAGCGTTCGTGTAAATACGCTAATCGTTGTTATCGGCTTCCAACCACAATACAAAAACCTAAACTTTAACTACACTCTTGTGAAGTATAGTGGCGAGTTTGGGTATCGAATCCACAGGGAATGTTTGATAGATTTTAATTGATTTATTACTTCAAAAAATAAAGTGTAAAAGATGATGATTGAGTGAGAAAGGAAAATGGGAAAAATAAAGAAGTTAACTAAAACTAATTGGAAAAATTAAGGTAGAGACACAATCCCCCAACCCTAGTGTATTGATGGTATAAAACTAATCGTAAATTTAACTGATTAATTTGACCCGGAATTTAGTACTCCTAAGCATTACATATACGAGGTTCAAGCCCGCGTCATACTTAATCTAAGGATGAGTAAATCAGTATCGCGATAGTACCACTCGAATTGCATTCTAAATCATCACGCGTACCGAGAGGCAAACGAGATATAAAGATCTACAATTGTTGTGTAACTACGCAATACGATCATAATCAATCATTAAATTCAGAGGACTAATATTATACACATGCAATTAACACATCAGGTTAGGTTCATGTATCCCAACCTGTAAAAACCTAGACTAACATGGTAAATAATAATAAAAGTGATGGAAATAGAAATTACCACGACTGAAGAACACGAACATGCAAGAAGAAATCAAAGATTGAAGAAAAACCGAAAAAGCTCTTAAATTAATGGTGCAAAGTATGTAAATTCCTCTCCTAGATGTTCCTATTTGTTATGGATCTTTTACATAAATGAAATCTTCATAAAAAGAGTCCTAATGACTAAATATATAGGGTAGAGGTCGTTTAGAAGAGTCCCCAAAACATAAAACTCTTTTGGCTAAAAGATAAGCACGTATCTGCCAATTTGTCACACTTAGAAAGCGTGACTAATTTTGTAACGGTTCTGGAGCGTGACAAATGGGCGACCCGGATCGGGTTCTGGGTGTACCGGTTCGGGTGAATTGGCTGGTTTCTGGGCCTCTTTCAACACTTAGAATATTTTCCAACTTTCTTCTTTTCTTCCTTGGATTTTTTTCTCAACTTCAAATGATCATAACTCCTTCACCGTAGCTCGGATTTGGGTGCTGTTTTTTCCAGTATTCTCATTGTTACAAGATCTTCAACTTTTCAGAAGGCCCCACCTCCGGAATCGGGCTGAGGAATTACAAAAATGCCCTTGAACTTGCCTTCCTAGCCTTTCTTTTATGATTTTTCTGCAACTTCAAGGGATCATAACTCTTTCACCGTAGCTCGTATTGAGGTGCCGTTTTTTCTAGTGTTCTTGTAATTGAAAGCTATTCAACTTTCCCGTTGGTCCCACTTCCGGACTAAGGCTAAAAAATTATGAAAATGCCCTTCAACTCCCCGATTCTTGGTTTCTTTCACTATTTTGAGTTCTCTTTTCCATCTTTCTTGCATGAAACAACTGTAAAACACATAAGAGATACAAAAATACGAAATACTTACCAAAAAGGGTTAGTAGCATAGATATGAGATAAATCCAAACTATTTACGCCGCACGGGATCGTAAAAATACCGAAATTAAGGGGATAAATGTGAAGAATTTATGCCTAATCACCTCGTTAGAAAGACCATGGAGGTATATGTTGACGACATGTTAGTTAAAATATTGGAAGCTCAAAACCATGTACAAAACCTAAGGGAGACCGTTCGCATCTTGAGAACGAACTAAATGAGCCACAACCCAAAGATGTGTGCTTTTGGGGTTATTAAAGACAAGTTCCTTTGGTTCATGATCGCTAGAAAAGTCATAGAGACCAATCCTAAGAATATGCATAATCTAGTAGACATGATGCCTCCAAGAACAGTCAATAAGGTCCAGAGCCAAGCCAAGAGAGTTACTTCCCTTAATTGTTTATCTCAGGAGCTATCGACAAGTGCTTGAATTTCTTTAAAACCTTGAAGAAGTATTTCGAGTGTACTCATGGGGCTGAAAAGAGCTTCCAAAACTTCATGAAATACTTGGGATCCCCACATCTGCTATCTAGGACCATCAGTATGGAAGATTTAATCATGTATTACTTATTCACCAACCACCATTAGCTCAGCTCTGATTTAAGATGAATTTGGATTCTAGTACCCGATTTACTAGGTCATCGGAACCCTAGAAGGGGCTGAAAGAAAGTACTCAAGGATAGAAAAATATTCTTCTTCGGCATCACCTCAACTAAGCATCTAACACCTTACTTTAACTCCCATACCATTATAGTCATAACTAACCAACCCCTCTGACATATCCTCCATAATCCTGATACTTCATGAAGGCTTCATTAAAGTGGTTTGTGGAGTTGGGAAAGTTTGATGTGAAGTATTACCGTCAAATTTTCATTAAAGTTGAGGAATCAACTGACTTTATTGTGAATTTTATTAACCATAAAGAGGTGGAGGAAGAAGACAAGATATATAATGCAAAAGAGGCCAAGGAAAAGAATCAAATAAATTTGTGTTCCAATCCAAAGACCCCATCTCTCCAACATGGGTCTTACACGTGGATGGATCATGTAACATCTAAGGAATTAGAGTTTTCCTTAACCTAGTAACCCCAGTCAGAGGTACTATTTCTCTTGCTCTCCGTTTCCAATTCAAATCCTCTAACAATATAACAGAGTATTGTGACACCCCTCCTAATTAAATACCGGGCGATCACTCATTTATTAAATTAAATCAAGGAAAACAGTTGGTTCATTCTCAGCATCACTGTCGATAAAAATATTTTTTTTAATTTCACACCCTAGATAATTAAGCTAAGTGTCAAAACCATTTTCATACATATATTCCAAATTTTATTTAAAGAAAATCATTTATTTTATTAACAACATTCAATAAGTAGGAGTCACACCACATTAAATATCTGCAACATAGTCCAAATAATTTAAAACATTCATCAATCGAATGTCAACATGAGAAATATAAAGTAACACAATCGAACTGAATAAAACCCATAGTGACAATACTAGAAATAACTGGAAATACAAATGTCCCAATAACAATGAAATAATAGGAAGGGCGACATATGCCCAATAAATGAGAATGCTAAAAGTGGAGTCAATAAAGGAAGTCGTCTACGCAAGTGACCTGCAACTCCCACCTAAGCTGCAGCACGTTCCTTTCAAGGGATCCTAAGCAAGACGCCCCTGTGGCTGGGCACCTGAAATACATACATATATATAAACGAGAGAGAGAGAGAGAGAGAGAGAGAGAGAGAGAGAGAGAGAGAGAGAGAGAGAGAGAGAGAGAGAGAAACGGGTCAGAGCCCGAAAGTGTGTTTGATTTAAAATACGTTTAGCAAGTATTTAAATTGATACAGGCCAATGCAACAACATATTAGAGTGACACTCTCTTGAGAAATTCTCACCTCTCTTCTAATGTGCACGCCTATCGTACTAACCTTCCCAACGGGTTATCTTATCATTTTATCATACTAACCTTCCCAATAATTTAGCTTATCTTAACTGACTCATAAGATTTCAAAACCGAACAATATCAGTGTTTAAAAAGATACTTCCAATTAGCAACACAACTCTCGTTTTAGCTTTATTAATTTAAAAGGTTTCCCAGTGTCATATTATACTCTCACAAAACAAGTATTTACTATTTGAGTCATCAACCATGTCCTACTTATCAAATCACAGTAGGCAGCTTCAAGTTTCCAAATCTCATATACATATATTATCTACGCGTATAATATATATATAATAACAACACCCCAAATAAAACTATGGTGCGTGCATACTTCCACTATCGAAACCCCATACCACTCATATCAAGGGGAATACAAGTTCGGAATCACTCTCGAACTGTATTAACACATACACAAACCATATCGAGGCGAAGCATAGATTCCAAGTCTCTAATAGGATGGAACATACGCGCGTCTCTTAGGACCGTCTGAACTATCGATTCGATAGCCTGTACCAAGGATATATATCTTCTAGGGTACAAGTCAATATCCCCCATAAAGGTCCCATCGAGATAAGACTGTCCCAGCGCGGTAACCTCAAGGATAGCAAGTAGCGCGGTATGTTTTTCACATGTATATAATATATGTACACACAATCATATAAATATATCACTTTCATCATATTAATATAGGTTCCTCTCGTCACCCATAATTACAGCATTTATTCTTAATTTCACATTATTAGTATTACGTATAAGGTTTCATCTCTAACCTTAACTCGAAGGGTTTTCTCACTTATTTCGTGACACTCGTGGACTTTAGTCTTCCAAGTAAAAAATTCAGTAGGTGTCGTTATTACGTTTCATCGTAACTCTCTTACGCGCCTCACCCTTTAATATATCAATTTACTAACCCTAAAGTAAATATCCCGAAAATACCATTCTCGTCGAATATTAATAATCCCAACATTTATTTATACGCCCTACTGGTCCTCTATGTCTCCCAAATCATTATACTAAGAATGCCCAATAATTATATCACGACAATTCAATTTTTAAATCATTTACAAGGGAAATGGGAGTCTTCCAGGAGGGGTCAGTCGATCGATCGAGGTTTGGGGCTCGATCGATCGAAGCTCTAGGCTCGATCGATCGATCAAGCAGGTCTGCGAAAATCTGCAGAATTGCAGTTACGGGTTTCTACCAATTTTCTTCATCCAAAACCATGTTTTTCCATTCTAAACGTCCCAAAAATCCTACTACTAACATTATATCAATACACCAGATGTTTACAACGTAAATCATGTGTATATCTAACATTAACCATGGATAATTATCCCAAAATCTCATCTAATCACCAAGAACGCTAGAGTTTTTCTTAATCATGGTTCTAATATGTTTTTACCAGAATTTCCTTCTAATTTATCATCAAAATTTCATGGGTTATATTCCTCTACATGGCAAGGATTCCAAAATTTTCATATAAATCAATACTACATGCATTTTCCTAACACAAATTGGGTTTTCTTCTACATAATTCACCCCTAATCATTCTTAAACTAATATGGAGATTGCACCAACGAAAATAGCAAGTTAACCACTTTCCTGGGATTTTCAGAAGTCTGGATTGCGGCTAATTTTAGTGTGGTTGCGTTCCCCTTCTCGCGATCTACGCGTTGGTGGTGGCGGCGGTGCAAACCGGTGACTTTTTGGCCTTGAATTGCCTTGAGAGCTTTTCCTCTCTTCTCCAATGGCCGTACTAGGGTTTTCTGAATATTCTAACCCTAAATAACTAACCTATATGGCTGATATAGGTTGCTAAAATTCGTGGGTTTAATTACCCAAGAATGCAAAATGACTAAAATGCCCTCCCGGGGTACCAATTAGGCCTAAAAACGCCCCGAGACCCAAACTACACCCCCGGGTACACTTTTCTGACTATCTCGACCCTTACGGACGCGTTGGCGCACTCAAAATGACCATACGAACAACTTATAAAATATTCACTTTTTATTTAACAAAATTAGTCCCGACGTGACACGGGCACGTCCCGACTTAAATTTCCGAAATTATCATTTAATTCACTCATGACATTTAATATAACCAATATAATATATTACTTTGCTCATTAGTAATATTCAACAAATTTCCTATAATTACTAACTCTCGTCACGTTAATAATTATAACATAATTAATTTCCGGATTTTTGTTAAATTATTCACACACATTAAATTTAATAAATCCCCAAATTAATATAGCACAAAAATACGGGGTATTACATACTTCCCCCCTAATAATGGAATTTCGTCCTGAAATTCGGAAAATAAGGCATACCTGATAAAAATAACTCTGGATATCTCTCGCGTATATCTGCCTCGCGCTCCCAAGTGGATTCCTCCACACTATGATGCTCCAACTGGACCCGCACAAGTGGAACTATCTTCGACCTCAATCTCCTCTCACTATAGTCTAGGATAGCCATCGGTCTCTCCTCGTAAGAGCTATCAGGTTGTAAGTCGATCTCATCTCTCGCAATGTGAGTATGGGCCATATCATCCCGAAGATATCGTCTCAACGACAAGATGTGGAATACATCGTGAATGCGATGTAAATGTTCTGGCAGTCCCAACCTGTATGCAACCGGCCCAATCCTCTCGATGATGGGAAATGGTCCCACATACCTCGGAGTCGACTTCCCCTTCTTCCCGAACCTCATCACTCCCTTCATAGGAGATACACGCAATAACACTTGGTCCCCCACACTAAACTCCCGGAAGAACCGTTTCGCATCGGCGTAGCTCTTTTGCCTATCCTGGGCTACCCGAATGCAACTCCTGATCATCTCAATCCTCGTGAAGGTCTCCTGAATCACCTCTGGTGGTAGCAACTTGTTATCCCCCACTTCGAGCCAACAAGCTGGGGAACGATAAGGCCTGCCGTACAAAGCCTCAAATGGAGCCATACCAATCGTAAACTGATAAGAGTTATTATAAGTAAACTCTACCAGTGGAAGATGTGGCTCCCAACCTCCTCCAAAATCGAGCACACACATGTGTAGCATATCCTCTAACGTCTGATTAGTACGCTTTGTCTGTCAATCTGTCTGTGGGTGGTAAGCTGAACTCAGCCTCAACTCAGTACCCATAGCCTCCTGAAAGCTTTCCCAAAAACGTGACACGAAAATCTTGTCTCTATCTGACACAATATACAGGGGCACCCCGTGTAATCTGATAATCTCAGCGATGAACAACTGAGCATACTGACCCGTGGTGTAATATGTCCGCACCGGCAGAAAATGAGCCACCTTGGTCAAACGGTCTATAATCACCCAGATAGAATTGTGGCCCCGCTGTGATGTAGGCAATCCTGTAATAAAATCCATGGAAATACTCTCCCACTACCACGCGGGTACTTCCAATGGATGAAGCAATCTTGACGGTTTCTGATGGTCCACCTTCGCCAGCTAGCAGGTAGAACACTTGGACACGAACTTAGCAATGTCCTTCTTCATCCCACTCCACCGGTATTATTGCCTCATATCCTGGTAGATCTTATCGCCTCCCGGATGTACTGCAAATCGGGACCCATGAGAATGAGTCATCACTGCATGACGAAATTCTGCTCCTTCTGGGACCACCTATCTCCCATTAAACCGCAAACCTCCATCAGAACTAACAGAATAGGACTCAGCACCCTCGGCTAGAAGTCGCACAATCTGCTCCTGGCAAAACGGGTCTGTGGTCTGTGCCTGTATCACCCTTGTAACAATCTCGGGTGTGACTGACATCACGGATATGAAAGAACGTGCTACTGCATCCTGGTGAACCAACTCCTTCCACTTAGCTTTCCAGACATCCGCTACCTCGTCTACCAGTCTATGACTCAACGCATCAGCAACTACGTTGGCCTTTCCCGGATGATACTATATATCGAACTGGTAGTCCTTCACAAACTCTAGCCATCTGCGTTGATGCATAGTCAGCTCTCGCTGAGTGAACAGGTACTACAATGACTTGTGGTCTGTGAACAAACATAATGAGTGAATTAAATGACAATTTCGGAAATTTAAGTCGGGACGTGCCCGTATCACGTCGGGACTAATTTTGTTAAATAAAAAGTGAATATTTTATAATTTGTTCGTATGGTCGTTTTGAGTGCGCTAATGCATCCGGAAGGGTCGAGATAGTCAGAAAAGTGTACCCGGGGGTGTAGTTTGGGTCTCGGGGCGTTTTTAGGCTTAATTCGTACCCCAGGAGGGCATTTTAGTCATTTTGCATTCTTGGGTAATTAAACCCACGAATTTTAGCAACCAATATCATCCATCAAGGTTAGTCATTTAGGGTTAGAATATTCAGAAAACCCTAGTACGGCCATTGGAGACGAGAGGGAACGCTCTCAAGGCAATTCAAGGCCAAAAAGTCACCGGTTTGCACCGCCGCCACCACCAACGCGTAGATCGCGAGAAGGGGAACGCAACCACACCAAAATCAGCCGCAATCCAGACTTCTGAAAATCCCAAGCAACTGTTTAACTTGCTATTTTCGTTGGTGCAATATCCATATTAGTTTAGGAATGATTAGGGATGAATTATGTAGAAGAAAACCCAATTTGTGTTAGGAAAATGCATGTAGTATTGATTTATATGAAAATTCTGGAATCCTTGCCATGTAGAGGAATATTACCCATAAAATTTTGATGATATATTAGAAGGAAATTCTGGTAAAAATAGATTAGAACCATGATTAAGAAAAACTCTAGGGTTCTTGATGATTAGATGAGATTTTGGGTTAATTATCCATGTTTAATGTTAGATATACACATGCTTTACGTTGTAAACATCTGGTATATTGATATAATGCTTTACGTTGAAAATTGGAAGTTCAAAATTTAAGAGGTAATATTTCTGCATCCTGTCAGGTATGGAAGAGAATGCAAAATAATTGGGAGGATTTTTTTGAAAATTTTGAAATAAATTCAGGAAAATGGCTCTTGTCAAAAGAAGGGGAATTTTCAATTAAATCAGCTTGGCACTTGGTGAGAGATAAGGGTTGTATTCAAAGATCCTTTTCTCTAATTTGGGATAAAAGGATTTCCCAAAAAATTTCAGTCTTCATGTGGCGGTTACTTCACAAAGGGATTGCAATTGATGAGAACATTAAAAGAATTCATATTCCTCTTGCCTCGAAATGCAGGTGCTGTATAAAGTCTTGTGAAGAAGACAAAGACCATCTTTTTTGGGGGAGTCCTATCGCTCAAAATATTTGGCGTCGGTTCTACAATATTATTGGCCTAAAGTTTAGCTCTTCAACCTTTAGTGGTAATCTAATGTATTGGTGGATTAATTCTAAAGGTGACAAGGTTAGAGGAATTCTTTGTCGGACTATACCAGCCTACATTTGTTGGCATTTATGGTGCGCAAGAAATAAAAGCATGTATGAGGGTGTCCCAATGAAAGAGTCTTCTATACTTATTCTGATTTGTGGGGAGATTAAGATGGCGTTTAGGAATTTTCCTATTCTTGGCATAAAATCTAGATATTGTATGGGTATTATAGAGGCTTTGTCGCTAATAGGAGCTCACATTGATCCATTTTTGATGTAAGCCACTGGTGGGGGGCTTTTCCCTACCCTTATCTCTAATAAATCAATTATATTTTCCCAAAAAAAAAAAAAAAAAAAAAAAAAAGGATATAATGTTAGTAGTAGGATTTTTGGGACGTTTAGAATCGAAAAACATGGTTTTGGATGAAGAAAATTGGTAGAAACCCGTAACTGCAATTCTGCAGATTTTCGCAGACCTGCTTGATCGATCGATCGAGCCTAGAGCTTCGATCGATCGAAGGTTCGATCGATCGAGCCCCAAACCTCGATCGATCGATCGACCCCTCCTGGCAGACTCCTATTTCCCTTGTAAATGATTTAAAAATTGAGTTTTTGTGATATAATTCTTGGGCATTCTTAGTATAATGATTTGGGAGACATAGAGGACCAGTAGGGCGTATAAATAAATGTTGGGATCATTAATATTCGATGAGAATGGTATTTTCGGGATATTTACTTTAGGGTTAGTAAATTGATATATTAAAGGGTGAGGCGCGTAAGAGAGTTACGATGAAACGTAATAACGACACCTACTGAATTTTTTACTTGGAAGAATAAAGTCCACGAGTGTCACGAAATAAGTGAGAAAACCCTTCGAGTTAAGGTTAGAGATGAAACCTTATACGTAATACTAATAATGTGAAATTAATAATAAATGCTATAATTATGGGTGACGAGAGGAACCTATATTAATATTATGAAAGTGGTGTATTTATATGATTGTGTGTACATATATTATATACATGTGAAAAACATACCACGCTATTTGCTATCCTTGAGGTTACCACGCTGGGACAGTCTTATCTCGATGGGACCTTTATGGGGGATATTGACTTGTACCCTAGAAGATAGATATCATTGGTACAGGCTATCGAATTGATAGTTCAAACGGTCCTAAGAGACGCGAGTATGTGCCATCCTCTTAGAGACTTGGAATCTATGCTTCGCCTCGATATGGTTTGTGTATGTGTTAATACAGTTCGAAAGTGATTCCGAACTTGTATGCCCCTTGATATGAGTGGTATGGGGTTTGGATAGTGGAAGTATGCACGCACCATAGTTTTATTTGGGGTGCTGTTATTAAATATATATTATACGAGTAGATAATATATATATATATATATATGAGATTTGGAAACTTGAAGCTGCCTACTATGATTTGATAAGTAGGACATGGTTGATGACTCAAATATTAAATACTTGTTTTGTGAGCGTATAATATGACACTGGGAAACCTTTTAAATTAATAAAGCTAAAACGAGAGTTGTGTTGCTAATTGGAAGTATCTTTTTAAACACTGATATTGTTCGATTTTGAAATCTTATGAGTAAGTTAAGATAAGCTAAATTATTGGGAAGGTTATTATGATAAAATGATAAGATAACCCGTTGGGAAGGTTAGTACGATAGGTGTACACATTAGAAGAGAGGTGAGAATTTCTCAAGAGAGTGTCACTCTAATATGTTGTTGCATTGGCCTGTATCAATTTAAATACTTGCTGAACGTATTTTAAATCAAACACACTTTCGGGCTCTGACCCGTTTTTCTCTCTCTCTCTCTCTCTTGTATATATATGTATGTATTTCAAGTGCCCAGCCACAGGGGCGTCTTGCTTAGGATCCCTTGAAAGGAACGTGCTGCAGCTTAGGTGGGAGTTGCAGGTCACTTGCGTAGACGGCTTCCTTTATTGACTCCACTTTTAGCATTCTCATTTATTGGGCATGTGTCGCCCTTCCTATTATTTCATTGTTATTGGGACATTTGTATTTCCAGTTATTTCTAGTATTGTCACTATGGGTTTTATTCAGTTCGATTGTGTTACTTTATATTTCACATGTTGACATTCGATTGACGAATGTTTTAAATTATTTGGACTATGTTGCAGATATTTAATGTGGTGTGACTCCTACTTATTGAATGTTGCTAATAAAATAAATGATTTTCTTTAAATAAAATTTGGAATATATGTATGAAAATGGTTTTGACACTTAGCTTAATTATCTAGGGTGTTAAATTAAAAAAATTATTTTTATCGACAGTGATGCTGAGAATGAACCAACTGTTTACCTTGATTTAATTTAATAAAGGAGTGATCGCCCGGTATTTAATTAGGCGGGGTGCACAAGTATGAGGACCTAGTAGCAAGCTTAGGATTAACCATACACTTGAAAGAAGAATAGGTTAATACCATCGGTAGCTCTCTTATAGTGGTTAACCAAGTCACCAGGCTTTTTAAAACAAAACGTGATAAAATAAAAGGATAGATAGCTATCACGAAGCACCTCATCTAGAGAATTCCCAAATTTTGCATCATTAGGGTCCCTTAAGCAGATAATTCAGAGGTTGACAACCTTGAATGAGAGGCCTCATGAGATGATGTAGATCCATATGATATAATTATCACCTTGAAAGAACAAAGCATCACTCAATTACAGATTAATGTTGCAGAGTTTGAATAGATCTCAAACTGGATCACTTCCATTAAAGATTTCCTCAAAGATTGAGTCTTGCCCAAAGACAAGCATTAGGTTATACGTATGACATATGTATCATATAAATACTATATGAAAAATTGGGCATTATTCAAGAACGGATACTTCTCATCTCCTCATAAATATCTTAGCCCATCATAAGCCAGTTATGTCCTCAAAGACCACCACAAAGGTGTATGCGGTGCTAATACATCCCATAAGACCTTAGTTTATATGTTCTTAAGGTAGGAGTTCTTTTATCCAATATTAGAGAAGTAATCCAATGATCTAGTCCATTACTGTGACAAGTGTTATAGGTTAGTTTTTCAATGGAGAGAGATGAGAATATGTCTCTAATGCTATGTCCATGGCCCATTGCTCAATGGGGATGGATTTGGCAGGACCTCATCCCCTAAGCAAAGCTTAAAACAAGTATTAGTTCACCAAGTGGGTAGAGGCTGAGCCCTTAGCTACCATCATAATGAAGAAGGCTACCAGCTTCATTTAGAAAAAACATCATTCTAAGATTTGGCTTACCTCGAGCCATAATCTCTTATAATGTTAAATAGTGTGATAACCCAACATTCATGGAGTTGTTCTCAGATTATGGCATAAGAAACCATTACTCATATTCAGGCAACTTTTTATACAATGACCAAGTTGAAGTAACCAACCATCTTCCACATCTCGAACAAGTTGTTAGAAAAGGCCATGGGGATATTGGATGAGGAGTTATCGAGCATATTTTTGTCCTACAAAACCACATTCCAATGTCCAACAGGAGAACCTACATTCCCCTTAACCCTTGACCCTTGAACCTAATGAAATTGTCCCAAGAGATGTCGAGGTTCGTACACACATGGTATATATGTTCGAATAAGGGAATAATGACGAAAGCCTTGAGATGTGTCTTAACAAATTTAGGGAAACGAGAGAAGTTGAATTGGTCCAAATGCCTGCATACAAGCAGTGGGCGACCTCCATCTTTAACAAAAACATCTACAACAGACAATTTAAGCTGGGGACCTTAGTCTTAAGTGAGGTCAACCCTATAGCTGGAAGTCCGAATGAAGATCCTCTATAGAGAATTCAAGGTGGGAAAGTCCCTATGTATTGGCACGAATAGCAAGGACGGGGTGTAATTATCTCAAAGACACAGAGTCATTCTAACTTCCTCGCCCATGGAACGTAGGGCACCATAAAAAATACTATAAATTATTTATTCTACTACATGAATGGAATTAAGAGAAATAATTTTTTCTACCTCTGATGTCTTCATAAAATACCCATATATAAGTTATAAGGACTGATCCCTTAGCTATAAACACATGGTAAAAGTCCATGACACCTCAGGATAAAGACTAATGAAGTTACAAGGCTCTAATCCTTGACTCCAAAAGTCCCCAAGATCTTTAAAGACTCACCAAGAGTAACAAGGCTTCAATCCTTGGCTCCAAACAAAAGGCTGAGGTCTATGATACCTCAAGATAAAACTCGTGGAATTTTAAGGCCTTAATCCTTGGCAATAAAAGTTCCCAAGGTGTTAAAAGACCCATCAAGTGTTGCAAGGAATTAATCTTTGGCACAAGCTAATAATTAAAGGTCTAAGTATCCAAAAAAGACTAAAGTATTCTATAAGGCATTAATCCTTAATTTCATTAAAATTGACTATGGTCTGAGGACACATAATAGTTAACCTAAAAGGACCTTAATCGCACTAATAAAAATCCCCAAAAGCAAAAAATAATGCAAGAAGGTAAAAATATTAGCAAATTGTTATTATTATACCCTATTTTTTGAAATAACCGGATGAAAAATGCCAAAAGACTCCTTTAAAAACCCACGATTAAAAATCTGAGGCTTGGAGAAAAACTTCTAGTTTCAAAAATTTAGGGGGGGATAAGTGTTTACATGCAATAATTAGTTCAAAATTTCAAATTTTATAAACAAAAGTGCAGGGTCTGAACATTTTACATTAAGGTTAAGAGGTCTTCAGACCTCTTGTGGTGCCTCAGACTTGTGCCACAAGGATTTTGTCCAAGAGGCTAAAGTCTAGAAGTCACATAACCAATTGAGGGGCTTCAGATTTCAAAATTATTTAACCTCAAATGCCTTAGAACCAATTGGAGGGCCTAAGGTTGTAAAATATTTCCATGTTCAAGGGTCTTATGACCCATTGTGGGACTTTAGATTTCAAAATTTCCATTTTTAGAGGTCTTATGACCCATTAGGGGAATTCAGATTTCAACATTTTCATGTTCACATATCTTATGATCCATTGTGGGACTTTAGATTTAAATCTCTTCAAGTTCAGAGGTCTTATGACCCATTATGTGACTTTTAATTTCAAAATTTCAATGTTTAGATGTCTTATGACCCATTATGGGACTTTGGATTTCAAAATTTCTGAATTTCAAAGGTTGTATGACCCATTGTGAGGCTTTGGATTTCCAAATTTCAAAAGTTCAGAGGTCTTCTGACCCATTGTGGGACTTAGGATTTCAAAAACCCCTAAATTCCAAAAGTTTTAGGACCCTTTGGGGGGCTTAAGGTTATGAAAATCCCTATGTACTAAGGCGCTTGACCCCTAAGCAGAACTATCATATATATCCTAAGTGCTTCATCCTTAGTTTAAGCATGTTTTTATAGGCCCTTGGACCTTTTATGGAAAAAAAATTGAGTTTAATTTTCAGATATCAGGTATTAGGACCCTTATCAAATTTATCTTTTATCCATTATACCAAAACTTATTGTGATATAAGTGTTTGTACATGAAGTTTTGGCCTTCAATGCTAAAAAAGTACAAGTGTGAGGGATTCTTTGGTTTAAAGGTCTTATAATGCATTTCTTAACTTTAGTCTTGATTTTATAAGATGCATAAGAATATGGTAGAGGTGTTAGGACCCTCAGATCAACTTAAACAAATTTTTTACTCAAGCTATTTTTTTACTAAGAAATCTTCAAGGATAAACCTACTACAAACCTTGGACAGATGAAGGCTATGCGAAAATTCTGTAGCAAAGAAAAAGAAAGAAATAAAGTGTGAAGCAAAGAAAATCAATACATTAGTTGAAATTTTAAGAACCAAGTTATTGTAATTAAGTGATAAAGAGCAGAGTTTTACATCGAGAGGCCCATGGATAGTTTCGAAGAAAAATAAAAAAATACATAAAAGTATTCTCAAGGTTTTAGATTAATGGGGTTAACAATAGTTTCACATTTATGAGGTCTTGAATGGGGCGGAGATGTGGGGGATTTTTTCTGCGCTTATTTTTCTTGGGTAAGGGGGTTAGAAGCTTGAGAAGAATTATAATCACTACTTCTCTCATTATCTGAGCTCTCATCACCAGAGTGGGGGCTTTAGTGAAGAGCCCAGAGAAGTCCACATCAAGTAAGATCAACATCCTTGTTCAGGAGATCCATGTCTTTTTCATCCTGAAATATTTTTTCCCAAGAAATTTAAAGCTCAAGGGTCTGATACAGATTGGACTCCATCGCCACTTTATACTCTAAATGAGTCAAATAATGGGTCTCCTCAACCTTAGAGAAGGATTCCCAAGAAGTTTTGAAGATAGAAGAACTTTTGTAGGGGATCTTATCATCAAGAAGCTTGTTCGATTACAATGAAATAATTTTGGGCCCTAAGCCTACCCTCCCTTTGTGTCTGGAAGCCGACTCCACTCGTTGATTGTTAATGATATTCTTTAATGCCACTTAGATAAGGTCCCATTTATCCACCATCTCCATAACCTTATTCAATCTTATACTTCCATCAATGGCATCTTCCAAAATAGCCTTCATCAGCTTCTTCGTGTATAAAAATTAGCAAAAGTATGAGGAGAAAAAAGGCATTAAGGAAAAATAAAAAACTACCTTGTTGAGGAGCTGGATAGTTTGTTGTCCATTGACAGAAGTCCCATTCCCCTATTCTTATCCACCATATCAAAACAATGTCTTTTTTATAACTAATGAATGGCATCTATGGATAAGAAGTAAGAGTTAATCTCCTTAGTTGAAATAGCCCTTGAATGTAACTCTAATCTTGAGGTGAGGAAATCTTCTCTCACCATAGTTGTTAGCCCCTTCATATTGCTTAATGATTCAATTTCACCCTTGAGCCTCTCTCCTTATTGGGTTACATAACCATATATTTCCCTTGGTAAATGGTACCATGTAACGCTTTTGAAATTTTTCCTACCAAGGGAAGTAAGTCCCTTAAAATAGAAGGACCACCATGGGTTTCCCCCAGATGTTCCACCTGCCCTGAGTATGTTTGCAATAAGGGAAGGGTTTTGATTATAGAATGTAGAAATAAACATTCACCATAGTTGGAGGCCAATACCAACCCCTCCACCATCATGATACCAAGGATTTAAATCCCCAAAGATGTGTTGAACCTTAAATGCTTATTGCAATTTCACCTCTTCTTACGGATGCCTACATCCTGAGCAGAGGCTTTCTCGTTGAACGTCCTGGACATTTTTTCTCCTCATGTACTTCTATAAGATCGATAATAAGATAAAAATTAATTATTCAAGAACCAATGATGAGGACAATAGCAGAAAAAAAGATAAAATCAGTTATTCCCTAGGAGAACAATAAATTCTAGAATGATTGCTCCTTAATTGTGGGAGGGCCTCTTCAATTCTTCGAGGGAGCTTATACTTACACCTAGGCTTGTATTCCTCACTATTATTTGCCTCATAAACTTCAACGAATACATCGATAATGACTTTTCTTATTATAGGAATTAAAACAAAGGTCTTAGTACCAAGTGATTCCCCAACAACTATCTTGTGGGCTTCAAAAGAAATCCTGGATCCCAGGGCCTTGGGATCAGGCCCTAGACCCCACTTGAAGAGGAACATAGCTATAGGTAAGATCTCAAAAGGTAAGAAAGCCAAACTCTTAGCCTTAACAATCCTAGCGTCCTCATCCATGGAAGGTTCAACAATAACTGTAAAAGAATAAGTATCATTAAAACCAAACTCACAGGGCAATAACCAAACTCACAGGGCAATAACTAAACTCAATCACCCAAAAAAAATCTTTCCTTCTAATTTTTAGGAGGATTATGATAATCCTTGTCTAAGACCAACTTACCCACATTCAGTGGAGGATACAATAGGGTATGATAACCAATGGGCTCAATAGGGTCTAGAGTGGCCTAAGATCCTCCAATAAAGAAGAATCTTTCCTTCCACTTTTTAGGAATATTATGCTTATCCTTTGCAAAGACCACTATTTCCTTATGGTAAAATAATTTCATCCCATGGTCCTTGGGCTTTCTCTGCTTTTAGACTCTGTACAACTTGAAAAAATGGGTCGCGATAACTTCGTGATTTCCTTCGCTTGATTACCTAAAAGCGAATACTAAAAATATAATTTTTTATTTAGTTTAAAGTTGGCTATATTCCCATGACAAAATTTTTGAGTCGTTGACTCCATTATATCAAATGGACTTGATTAGTTATTAGTGAGGTGTTATTGTTTTCACAGCTTGCCCAGGATTCCCACACTGGAGAAAATTGTGCATACATTTAAGTTGAAATATACCCTGATTTTGAACCTCTCTAGTAAATAGAACAATTTCCTACAATTTGAAAATATCTGGAAAACCTAATAACTGAAAGAGAACTCTCAGACAATTTTCATTGTTGGAAGAATTTTGTCTTGATTATATTTCTGAATTCACTTGTTCCCTCCATATTTGTAAAAACTTATATTTATACTTGATCTAATTTATTTTAGAGAGAAATGAGAGTGCTTCGGTTTAGACATTACACTATCATTGTCAAATAATTATTTCTAAAGAATTGATATGATCTAACGCTCCACTATATTATATTATAGGCATATATTTCTATCGCGAATATTCAGGTGTGATGGAACTAAAAGGAAGACGGGTGTTCTTCATTCATTCTATGGATCTTAGAATGGATTTTCATTTTCTTTAGGGTAGAGTTTAAAGGTTCATAAGGGACTACGCAGTAGTGTTTGCCTGAGAGTTACCTTATTGCATTTTATAAAATTGATTTTCAATTTGAAATGGAAATTGTGAGTGGGTGGAGATTTTTTACCCCTACCTAAGGGTTTTTGCTCTTAAAATTTGTCTCATACTAATTTGTGTTTGTTTGTTAGTAATTAACTTCACACACCATATGTAGATTTATGTTGATCTTGTGATTTTCTTTAAATTTTGTTAATTGTCGTTGAACTAGGTGCTCTTATATAGATTGAATTAAATTTAACATGTTTGTATATGTGATTAAAATTAATTTGAGATGTTTTTTTAATCAAGTGTTAAGGATTTGAATTTGATAAAAAAAAAATTAATTGCAAAAAATTGACCAAGTGTGGTTTCAAACCTATTCTCCCCCACCCCGGGGTTAGTTCATGGTTAATTAAGTTACTTGCACATCATCTTCCGCCAATTGGTACCAGAACATGCTTATCACTTTGTTAACATTAACATGCTAGATCAGATCTAAATGTGTGTTCTATTTGATTCTTGGACATATATTTTATTCTTTTCTGAATTGTTCTAATTTTTTCTTATGGATAAATTCAAACATTTGAGTTCTACAAATTTCCCTCCTTAATTGGATGAATCTAACTATCAGTATTGGATGTTTAATATTTTTGCTCATCATAGATCTAAACAACAGTGAATATGGATGAGTGTTCAATAAGGTTGAATGCTTTATTTGCTTTTGTTAGAATGCAAGACTAAAATTGCATTTTGAATTGCGATCAGGCAAAAGAAGTGTGGGTTAAATTAAGAGTCACTAATGAGGGGACACATAATGTGATGAGAGAGAAGTTTCAAAGCATCGCAACTAAATTTGAAACCATGTGGATGGGTGAGAGTGAATAATTCAATGTCTATTCACACAAGGTTAATAGAGGTAGTGAATGCATTGTTCAACTTAGGAGAGAAGATTCCGGAAGATAAAGTTGTGAAAAAACGTCCTTAGAACCTCTACATTTGGGTTTGCTACTAGGTTTCCATATTTAATTAAATCAAGAACACTGACACGTGTAGTCTTGAAAATTTGGATGGTTGACTTAAAATATGTTATCAAGAAGATAATTTTGTTTCTCCAAAACTGAAAAAGGACATAGCTTTTATTGTTGAGTCTAGTGAGAAGAATTTGGTGAAAGATGGTGAGTAAACAAAAGAGAATGTGAAATTACAAATGGATTTACTTGTCAATGTGTTTAATAAATTTTACAAAAGAAACATAATGTTTTTCATGAAATAGAAACTTTGAAGGTAAACCTTACAATTCTATTAAACACGTCTCAATTTATGAAAAAGGAGATTTCAAGAAGGGAAAGTCCAAGGATGATGACAAATGTTTTGGTTATGGTGTCATAGGTCATCATATGAATGTGTGTCCCATTCATTTGAAAAATCTTGTATTGAACAAGAGAAGAGGGAAGAAGAAGAAGAAAGCATATAAGGGGACTCTTAATGATTAAGAGAGTGATAGTGAGGATAGTTATTATAGTGATGAGAGCGAGAGATAGCATTCATGGAGAGATTTTAAGGAAAAATTGAAGGGATCGATGACCATATGTCTTTGAATAGTATGTTGAAGAAGAATCAAGAGAGAACTACTAACGATAGGTATTTAAGCAATTCATCGTCTCGTAGTAGTAAGAATTCACACACTTTGCCTCTGGAAATACATAGAAAGAGTGGTTTTAAAGGAAATGATGTTTACGAGGCCTTTGACGAACTCCATCAAGAGTCTCTCAAACTTAAAAAGTCAAAATCAAACTTTTTTCAAAACTAAAGGTTTTTCAAAATGAATTTCCCGAAAAAGAAGAGAACTTTAAAAATGTTTAATCGAAATATCTTAATTTTAAAAAGACAATCGATGTTTTGAACAAACAAAGTGAAACCTTGAAGACAAAAAATGCAATCATTTTGAAAGAAAAAGAAGATATTGGAGTTTAAAATTAGAATTTGAAATTTAAAATTTGACTTTGAGAAATTGACTTCAAGAAATTGAAAATTGAGCTTGAACATGCAAAGGATCTGAAAATTGAAGTCTATGATATAGCGAAAGTTATTGATTGTATTTTGCAAAACAATTATCAATTGAATCCCAACAACCATGGAATATGTTTAAATGACCCAGATATGAGAAGAAGATTGTAAAGGGAAAAGTGAATTTTCAAAGTTCAAATTCCTCTGAACAAAGGATAAGGTCAAAACTTCTAAGAAGAAAAAGAAGAAGGATGAACCTAAATTTGGGATTGAAAAAAAAAATTGGTTGTAGTTTATGTGAGAAATCAAATCATATTTTGCATTTTTTAAAAAAGAAATGTCTTGAAAGATTAAGTCAAAGGGCAGAATTTTTTAGAGAATAAATTTTAGAAGGTATGAATGAATGTTTGAAAGAAAGAATGTTAATTTTTGTAGTTTTTTCAAATACATTGTCATTCTAATTAAGCATGTTGGTGTTTGAAAAAAATGAATAAAAATTTTGTTTGATATAGGAGAAACACATTTAATAGGTATCATACTGATGAAGTTAAAGGTAAATTGGGTGCTTTGATCTGAATCATAACTTTTCGTGCACAAGGTAACGGTGAGGCTGGAGGGAACATTCCTAGCCCTAGACACCAAACTCAATTTCCAAGGACTAGGCATAAGAAACCTATGAGGGACGAAAAATGGATTCCTAGGTACACTAAAGGTATGCCTAGGAAGTCACTAAAAATCACCGAGAAGAAAATCAAAGAAGGTTGAATTAGAAAAAGTTAAGTTGGCTTGCTCTGTTGACCCGAAGGATGAACATGATCTTGTAGGTTTCCCATTAATATTTCATTCCTGATTTTTTTGGGAACAAGTCAATGTGGGTGAGAGATTTCATTTTATCTCATTTGGTATCATTTTTCATAGGTTAGTAAGATTTTTCATGCATATGTGCATTTTTCATACATTTTCTTTATATGGATTGCTTTCTTATCTAAACATGATTTTTTTACATATATATTCATGCACCATTCTTTATAAAAAAAATATTTTACGTTTATTCTTTTTGTTATATATATGGTTAAGTCGTTGGCTCATTATGATTTGATTTTAGATTTAACTTGAATGGTGATTGAAAGGTGAAATAATTTGATATATATATATATATATATATATATATATATATATATATATATATTTTGACTGGTTCAATTGTTGATTGAAATTCATTTGATAAATCATGTTTGCTAACTTATTGAGATATACGACATTAATATAACTCTACTTAACCACATGTTTGTCACTTACTACCTATGATATTTATCATGCTAATATTGCTTTTGGTTGTTAATTTAATCTTGACCAAATCCCTAAATCATAATGGTCTTAAAAATCTTTGTCTATCCATGTGTTAGATTTTGTGTGATTCTTTCTTTAAAGGATTTATACAAGGGTTGTTTTCAAAAGCATTGATAAGGGCTACCACCGGGAGTGATTAGACCCATTATGGAAATTTAATTTTTTTTAGGTAGGTGTCATCTAGAAGTGTGGAAATCCAATCAATAGAAATAGCCAAGATATGTTAAAAGAGAACCACAATCCAAGTGCTTGAACGAACTGCAAAAACGAGATATGGATTAGCATTTGAAAATGAAATTTTCTATCGTAGTTGGCATTCAAAAGTTTTTAACAAGGTATGCTTCAAGGTGTTTAGTTGCTTGAAACTACCATTTTTTATCAAATGGATATTGATCTAATGATTGTCTTTTAAGCATCATTTATAATATTTTTACATCAAATGATTACATGTATTCAGTTTGATTATGTAGTTTTAATTGTCACATGAATCATGCCTTGAAGTACAATACAAAGTTGCAAAATGTTTTTTTGATAAGAATTTTATGCCATTGATATTAAATTGATTGAAACTAATTTGAATGTGTTTTCAATTCATTTTTAATCAAGATTTAAATGAAATCTTAAAGTTAAATCATTTGATCATGTGTTGCCTAATCAGTATCACACTTTCCACATTTAGGCTTTGCATGTGAAAATATATGTGTGTGTGTGTGTGTGTGTGTTGTTGTTGTTGATTTTTGTTATTTTTGTGCATTTTTATCTCAAATTGGTGGTATTAAAGTCAAATTGAATATTTTTTTTATTGATTCATACTTATGTGATTTTATAAGATTGGAATTCAAGTTCTTATTGGGGTTTAACTCGAATTTTTTTGGAAGGTTAGCATGTCCAGTCTTTATATTGTGCTCACTGATGCATTTTAAGGGCATGCTCATGGCAATCATACACATAACTAAGTTTAGGCGTGCAAATGGGTTTGAAAGATTAAATAGGATGAAAACCATTCATTTTCTCATTTAGATCCAAATAAATTTGAGAGATCTAAGGCCTAAGATATTTTCCTCCTAAAACCATTTTTTTCCTTGCATGCGAGTTTATCAAGTTTTAAAGGTTCAATTCATCTAAAGTTAGTGTTCAGCCCTAGATTTTTCAAATTTGGCTTTTATCCGAATACAATTCGTTAAGTCATCCATTCTTTCTTTCTTTTTTTCCTTTGATTTTCATTTCACCTAGTGTTATTAGGTTGATTCCATTATATTTGAGGTTGTTTATGCATTTTATTTGAGGTTGTCATTATTTCAAGTTTCTTTATTAAGGTGTCTAGTGTATTTCTCACATTCATGTCCTACTTTCATAGTTATTTATATCCTATAGTTTTTCATCATGCTTGGAGATAAGAGACAAGCAGGAAGAATACCCAAATCCCTCGAGTGGCCCCAATGAGAGTTTAAGATCCTGAAACTCTTCTTCAACTCCTAGATCGACTAGGAGATTTTGTGGAGCCCCAGGTGCCTTCCAGTTCCTGATGCACATTCAGATGCCTCTAGGATTATGTTTACTATAGATGGTTTGGCATTTTCCTCGACATTTATGTCTCGTCAGAGACCTCTATTTTATTCATTTGGTGTGGAGTGACGACGACTAATACATTTTGTCTTTAGTATATGCTATTCAAGATTCTTCATTAGTTCGACCCCACGATTCAGTCACTTCTACTTTGGTTCGCGAGTCCCATGCAGACATGGTGAGAAAGCGTGAGGGTGTGATACCAATTTGGGAATGTGAAATTTTTTAACGGAATTGCACTTATTTATTTAGCATCAATTTTAAGGCCAACTTTAATTAAACGCTAAACATTCATATAAGTTCTTGAAAGCATCAAACAAATAATTTCAAGAAAAATCAAATTCATAAAAAATTTAGTCAGGGAAAAACCTTTATTTCACTAATATTTACAAATCTCAACTTATAACGCAATTAGAGAAATCTACAATGAACTTCCTCAATAATCCATAAAAACTGTAGCCTTGAACCGACAATGGCTTCCCTAGAGAACCCATAATGACCATAGTCACTAACAATGACTCCCTCGAGAATCAGAAGAACTACAGTTCCTCCCTCAGCAGTTAATACCCTCGAGTATCCCCAATGTCAGTAGTAGAGATAGCACTCCATAAGAAAAAACTTCAACAAAGAAGTGTTTGAGTTCCAAGGAAGATTCAAAAAGGTAATTGGGATGAATTTGTGTGAATCAAAAAGGTTTTTATCCATAAAAGATGAAGACTTAATTGTAATTGTTCGAAAATTTGAGTAAGGGAAAAGCCTTAATTGAAAAGCTTCACGAAATAGGTATTTATAGGCTAACAAAAAATATTAAGGAAACGCATGTCGTTAGAATGACTTTAGCGTGTCGTTTGAACGACATTAAGAAATGGCCTAAAATAGTATGCCATCGTTTGATGCAAAGAAAAAAGGACCATCGCACGACCTATCTAACGACATTTGATGTCGTTCGATCATGCAGTTAGAACAAAAACTCTATTTCATTTTAACCACTTGAGAGAAAAAAATAATTTTGTAAATTTTGCGTACAGGTCTTTCAGAGAAAAAATAAGTGCGAAAAATGCCTCATTTTGATAAAAACTATTTTTAAAAAAAATCGCAATACTTAGTAAAAATATATAAGTAACTCAAAACGAATCCATATAAAAATGAAACCTCATGTTGTGCATATGTTGAAGATGCTTGATATTCAGATCCGTCTTCTTGAATATGTGGATGTGAATTCCTTTGACGATTGAAATGGGATACGACATACAAAATGTAAACTAGCGAATATGGAAAATATGTCCCTATAAATCTCCCATATGTCTATGACGGTATAACATAAAAATATCGGAATTATCAATAAACATCCTATACAAATCAAAGACTGGGGTCAATTCTGACCCAACTCAGGTGACGATCCAAGACTGGGGTCAATTCTGACCCAAGAGTGCTGACGACCGAGGATCGAGGTCAATTATGACCTAACTCAGGTGATGATCCAAGACTAGGGCCAATTCTAACCCAAGAGTGGTGAAGAGCGAGGACCGAGGTCAATTCTGACCTAACTCAGGTGATGATCCAAGATCGGGGCCAATTATTACCCAAAAGTGGTGACGACCGAGGACCAAGGTCAATTCTGACCTAACTCAGGTGATGATCCGAGACAGGGGCCAATTCGGACCCAAGAATGGTGACGACTGAGGATTGAGGTCAATTCTGACCTAACTCAGGTGACGATCCAAGACCGGGGCCAATTCTGACCCAAGAGTGATGACGATCGAGGACCGAGGTCAATTCTGACCTAACTCAGGTGACGATTCGATATCGAGGCCAATTTTGACCCAAAAGTTATGACGACTGAGGACCGAGGTCAATTCTAACCTAACGCAGGAAACGATCCACGACCGGAGCCAATTCTTACCTAAGAGTGATGACGATCGAGGACCGAGGTCAATTTTAACCCAAGAGTGGTGACGACCGAGGACCGAGGTCAATTCCGACCTAACTCAGGTGATGATCCAAGATCGGGGCCAATTCTAACCCAAGAGTTGTGACGACCGAGGACCGAGGTCAATTCTGACCTAACTCGAGTGACGATCTAAGATCTGGGCCAATTCTGACCCAAGAGTGGTGACGACCGAGGACTGAGGTCAATTCTGACCTAACTCAGGTGACGATCCGAGATCGGGGCCAATTCTGACCCAAGAGTGGTGACGACCGAGGACCGAGGTCAATTCTAACCTAACGCAAGTGACGATCCAAGATCGGGGCTAATTCTAACCCAAGAGTGGTGATGACCGAGGATCGAGGTCAATTCTGACCTAACTCAGGTGACGATCCAATTCTGATCCAAGAGTGGTGACGACCGAGGACCGAGGTCAATTCTGACCTAACTCAGGTGACGATCCAGGATCGGGGCCAATTCTGACCCAAG
Source organism: Sambucus nigra (assembly GCA_949130495.1). Taxonomy (NCBI): domain Eukaryota; kingdom Viridiplantae; phylum Streptophyta; class Magnoliopsida; order Dipsacales; family Adoxaceae; genus Sambucus; species Sambucus nigra. The sequence continues at coordinate 312,895,934 of OX422209.1, read as the reverse complement.
TGTGGTGACCATCGAGGACCAAGGTCAATTCTGACCTAAGTCAGGTGACGATCCAAGACCGGGGCCAATTCTGACCCAAGAGTGGTGACGACCAAGGACTAAGGTTAATTTTAACCTAACTAAGGTGACGATCCAAGACCGGGGCCAATTCTGACCCAAGAGTGGATGAAGATCGGATTTTGATTCTGCTAGAGAGCGAGCTTTGTGATTTTGATCTGAGCTGGGGAGCTGATAGCTGGGGAAGCTTTTAGGAGGCCTCGCAAGGGGGAATAACCTATTTTGGTTCTGTAAGAGAATTCCGTTGGGGAAGTGATCAGGCGATCCTTAGAGATCCTTCCCAGCTTTATCGGGAGGAGTTTCACTTGGTTTTTTAGGATTACGCTGGGTAAATAAGGGGTTTCGCTCGAGGGAACGCGATGTTTTCTTGGTGAAAATGTTCAAAATCCATCCTAGGATTTTCAGGAATTTTTTGTGGATTTTTTAGGCCTTTCTGGTATTTTTTGGGAATTTCTGTACGAAATTTAAGGTGGGTTACCGGTCGACATGGTATGAGGGGTGCTATTCGACAGTGGCACGGACTTTTGGGCTGCCTCGGGAAGGGGAGGAGTCAGTGCCAATCGGTATGGTAGGGGTAGGTGCCGATTGGCATGGCGCTTGGCATCATATAAAAAGGGGGCGAATCAATTCATTTTTTCATACCTTTTTTTGCTCTCTCTACGATTCTTCTGTAAATCATTCTAGCGTTCCGATCTTCAAGAAATGGACGCCTATTTTAGCACTGCAGTCCACCGAGAGTGGTTGACCGTTGATGACTGTGAAAATGTGGATTGGAGGGACAAGGTGACCCTTGCTTTGGGGAGTGAGAACTCGTTTGATGCATTTGAGCCTATTGTGGATGAGCGGACTTTGTTGCGGGAGCCATCGCATCATCTCTCTTCGAGAGTGATCCCCGACGGTTATGTAAGTAACCCGACCTTTGGCATTCTTCTCTTTTTGGTGATTTTTCTTTCTTGACTTTTGATGAGACTTTTCTTTTTTCCAGTCTGATATTTATTTGAACAATATGCATGCCCATGGTACAACGGGGCTCAAAGATGTCTGGGAGCATCTCCCACATGTGGTCCACTGGGTGGTCTCATTAGCGGGTTTTGGGAGGTTGGCATCGGAGCTGGATGAGGCGCCTCGTTCGAGGGCGGTCTTGTGCGCTCTGGGAGAGAGGTGGTGGGACACTACCCACACCTTTTATTTTGGCTTCGGGGAGATGACTGTGAGTCCCATAGACGTGCAACAGCTGCTGGGGCTGGATTTTTATGAAGAGTAGATAGAGGTGGATTGCTCTTTATGGGTGAGACCGAAGGTAGTGCATGAGGAACTTGGTGATGTAAGGTGGATAGTTTCTGGAGATTCTATCCGGCTATCCCTACTGAAGGGCGTTCTGTTGGGTAGGGAGATTGATGTGGAGGATGGGTTGTAAGTGAGGCAAATGGCCCGGTTATTCATTCTGCTGGTGTTGGGAGGTTTCATGGTGGTGTCGAGCCGCGACGTCGTCCATTTACAATTTTTGCCGTACCTGAGGATGTTTTTGAACATCCCCTTCTATGATTGGGGGAGTCTAACCTTAGTGACCCTTTACTTTTCTCTAGATGAATTCATCCGGTTGATGGCGTTGTCTAACTATATGGATTTTGTGATGAGCTGGTTGATGGTGACCAGTATTATGATTCATTGCCCTTCTTTCCTGCGCGTTCGAGTCAGGCGGTGGGTTCTTCCCACAACGGCAGTGGTCCGTCGGCATCTACGGTAGCGGCGACCTCGGAGGTCCCTTTTGTGCAGCTGCATACCACTTCATACAACATCCGGTGGGCTGATGGAGGGATGGTTCCTATGTAGCACCGTCCTCATGCGATGGATCTAGAGGAGTTGGGTTTGACAGAGGAGGTCCTCCGACCTGCAGTATACGTTTCTATTCTTTTCTCTCTTTCTTTTCTATTTTGGTCATCCTTGCTTTGATACTGATTTTTCCTTTTCTTGCAGAAAGTCCGGGTGTCGACCACTTGGCTAAGGGATATTAGGGACTGGATATCTTCGGTGACTTCCCACATTCGGGATGCAGTTCATGTTCCTTTTTTCTTGGTGTCGTCTGCCTCGTCTGGAGAGAACTCTAGCTCAGGTAGTGGTGGTGCGTCATCTCGCCGTAGAGGTAAGAGAGCAAATCGCGGGGGTGAAAGCTCTTAGTGTGTGTGTGTGTGTGTGTGTGTGTGAGAGAGAGAGATAGAGAGAGAGAGGATGTGGGTTCGACTTGAGTCCCATTGTTTTTGCTTTTTCTTTTTATTTCCTACAAAGTTGATGTAAGACAGAACACAAATAGATACAATGCAATGGAGTTTTTTTATTATTTTTTATTTATGATGAATGAATGCATGCATATGCGCTTTTTACTTTACTGCTGAGATCGTAAAAAGGAATATTTTTGGAATTTTTTAAAGTAAAGATTTTAATCAAAAAGGAAATTATATAAGGAGAAAAGGGGATTCTTGAAATTCTATTGAGAATATCAATTTATTTTCATGGAGTTTTCTGATTTGACAAAATAGGAAAAAGGGAAATTTCCAAAAATGGGGGGTTGCCGATCGGCAAGCACCCTGACCTGCCTATCGACAGTTCAGTCTAGTCCCATCAATTCAAAGCTTTGAATGGTACCCTCTTCAGCCTTTGGTACTTTGTGGGGTAGGATTCCCTCCGATTTCTGCAGGGATTAGGTCCCTTGTGAGGGTTTTCAAGTATAATAAGGGGTGAGGGTGAAGTGTTTTCATCACACCTTTGCATTCTTACCCACTTGTCCATTATCTCTTAGCCGTGCATGATGACTCTCCCTAGTAGCGCCGAGTTTGACAACTACCTCGAAGCCTTGGAAGCTATGTGATCTTATAATGTCGACTATGATGCTTTCAACATGCGTCAGGTATCTTTGTGGTGCAATCGAACTATTGAGTGGAACGTGCTGATGGCGGCGGTACAATTCTAGTACCCCGAAGACCATGTATTCCACTTTGGGTTGGAAGAAGTTTGTACTACCTACGAGGAATTTTCTGGCATGCTGGGTGTAAATACCAGTGTTGCTACGGCTTTGCCCGAATTTTCCCGCTCTCCTAGGGATTTGTTGATCGGGCTTCTTCGTATTTCGCCTTCGGTGGCCAGGTCATTGGTTGCTGAAGGAATGATCTCCCTCCTGGCGGTGCTGCAGTCCATGCATTTGCGAGAAGTAGGTGTTGTTGGCTATGCTGAAGCCACTGTTCTGGGTTTGGTTTCCAAATTGTTGCTGGTGACTAGGGAGGTGCAAGTGGACCCACAACTTGCATCCATTACCTCATGGATGCCATATCGTCGCAATCCTGCGGTGATGATACTGGCGGAGACCCTGAATGGCCTGGATGCCTGGAGAGAAGGTCGTTCTGACTTTTTGAGGGGTAGCCCTATGATGCTATTTATGTCATTGTCTGAAAGATTCCTCTTGGCGACTCCTTTGGAGTATCCCTTGTCGGTCGTACTTAACTTCTTGTCACACTACTTCATCAGTGTTGGCCTGTATGTTGAGAACTGGGAGAATTGGCTTGGGGAGCATGGGGCTCATGGGATGTATTGGTCAGTGCCTTGGTGGGGGCCGTTGTAGCCCATTCTGGATCTAGGAGAGTATTTATATGTGCGGCTGGTTGGTCTGAGGGAGACCTCTTTTTATTTCCCTTGGCGGCTTTTGCGCTAATTCGGCTGAGCGCAGGTCGTGCCCCAGCGAATCTCAAATTCCTTTCCAGTAGAAGATTTGACTGAGCGTCTGCATCTGTTGCTTGGATCTCTATGGGAAAATGGGCGTCCGTCGACCCGTCCCTCTCAGTCTGTCGGGGAGGTTTGGTATGTCCCCAAAGATTATATGAAGTGGTTGTGGAGGAAAGTAGTCAGCAAGATGTTGGCAGTGGAGACTGAATAAAGATGGTTTATTTTATCTAACAGCATGGAAGGGGGTGTGGTGGTTTTTTCGAAGATGGTTAAGGCTCATCAGTCCATCGAATGTTTATGGAACTCTATTCAGGCAGGGGAAACTTGGAGACCTCAGGATCAGGGTGCAGGCTCCTCTAGTAGCTGTGGGTAGGACTCTTGGAGAGTTTATTTGTGTAATGGATGACAGTTGTGGGGATTTTAATTGGCTTTTTATGGTAGTAGGGGGAAGGGAGTTATCCATTCCTTTTCTTATGTAATCCGTGCTAAATTTTCTTATTAATGGAACAAACAAGTTTCTGATCATCCAGTTTTGCCTTTCGATGAATTTTTCATTTTGAATTATCTATACTAATCACTAAGGCATACATAATCCTTTTGTTCAAGTATTTTTAGAATGAACCACAGTTCTCAGAGGTAAGAAAAGAATAGTATTTTGTGAAAAAGAAAGGGTCGCACTCATGTGATGTGTATGAGCTCCCTACGTACCTCTGGGGTTTTTGAAAATGTTTTTAAAATAGTTTTTGTAGAGGATCAGGCCCACGTAGTTCTGGGTAGGGGGAAAGGAAGAGTTTTTTTTTTAGAATAGAAGGGGGATAAGAACAGTCGTAGCGCGCCGAGATTTAGGACTAGGGGTAAAATTTCTTGAGACGGTCCAGATTGACTGGATGAGCCATCTCCTCCCCATCTAGGTCAGTGAGCATGGAGGCACCGCCAGATAATATTTTCTTCACAATGTAGGGGCCTCTCCAATTGGGCTTGAATTTCCCTCTGGGGTCCCAGATGGGTTCTATTATCTCCTTGAGGGCTAAGTCTCGCTCTAGGACACCTCGGTCCTTGACTCTCTTATTGAATGGCCATGTTATTCGGTGATGGTACCCTTGTATGTTTTGCAGTGCTTTTAACCTTCTTTCATCTAGGAGGGCTATATCATTAAGACTGCTTTGGCACCAGTCTTCTTCACTTTCCTTGCTTTCGAGCATAACGCATAGCGAGGGTATTTCCAACTCCACAGGTAGGACTGCTTCCATGCCGTAGACCAGGGAGTAAGGGGTAGCCCAGTAGAGGTTTGGATTGAGTTTCGATAGCCCCAGAGGGCATACGAGATCCGATCAGCCCAATCTCTATAACTTTTGGTCATCTTGCTGAAGATAGCTTTGAGGTTCTTGTTGGCGGCGTCAACTGCACCATTGGTCTGAGGTCGGTAGGGAGAAGATTTGTGTCTCTGAATCCCATACTCGTTGACTACTTCTGTGACTTCAATTTTGAAATGCAACACATTATCTGATACCATCTCGTGCGGGACCCCATATCAGCAGATGATATTTTTCTTGAGGAATTTGGCCACTTTCTTGGCGTTCAATACTACGTATGACTCAGCTTGGACCCATTTGGTGAAGTAATCAATGGAAACCATGATGAACTCATGTTCGTTTGAAGCCTTTGGTGTAACCTTCCATATGATGTCGATACCCCAGGTGGAGAACGGCCAAGGAGTGGTCATGTTGTATAACTCTCGCGGAGGCAAGTGTTGAAGATTGGAGAATTATTGGCATTTGAGGCACCTCCAGACATAGGCAGTGCAATCCTAGATCATGGTGGTCCAGTAGTAGCCCTGTCGGATGATCTTCTTGGTGAGCATGTGACCATTCATGTGGGGACCACATTCCCCGTGGTGGATTTTTTGCATTATTTTCTCAATCTCAGCCCCTGCGATACAGTGTAGATGAGTTCCATCAAAATTCCTCTTGAGTAGAGCTTTATGACAGATGATGTACTGTGCGACCAGTCTTTGGAGGGTCGTTCGATCTTTCTTCTCGGAACCCTCAGGATACCTACCATGTTTGAGGAGGCACCAGATATCATAGTGCCATCAATTGGCTAGTTTGGGATCTTCGGTGGAGACAAGATCAATATGGTAGCAATGGGTCGGTTTGTCTTGCTTTTGGACTAGGAAGGGGGTCATTGTTATTCCCTCGGGCATGTCGACCATGGAGGCTAAGGTAGCGAGAGCATCGGTTAGGTTATTCTTTACTCGGGGTAGGTAATGGAAGGTGATATCTCAAAACCGGGAGGCTAACTCTTCTAATTGGGCATAGAAGGGTGGGAGCTTTTCGTCCTTGACTTTCCACTTTCTGAGCACTTGATTGATGATAAGTGAAGAATCCCCGTAAACATCAAGGTATTGAATACCTTTCTTGAGAGAACTTTGAGGCCTACTGTGCATGCCTCATATTCCGTCATGTTATTGGTGCAAGGGAAATCCAATTTAATGGAGACGGGAGTGTGGGAGTCATCTGGGGTGATCAGGAGTATCCTAATGCCATATATGTTTTTGTTGGCAGCGACATCAAAGAACATTTTCCATCGAAGGCGGCCTTGAATGGTGCAGAGGATATTTTCATCTGGGAATTCAGAGATCCGAACCTCCGATTCTTCTACAGGGTAATCGGCGAGGTAGTTAGATATGGATCTTCCTTTAATAGCTTCCTGTGTGACGTAAATGATATCGAACTCGGTTAGGATCATCAACCATCAAGCCATTCGACTGGATAAGGCGGGTTTCTTAAGCAGGTATTTGATGGGATCCATTCGGGATACAAGTTTGATGGGGAAGGCGAGCATGTAGTGTCGCAACTTATGGGTGACCCAGACAAGTGCGACACCTGACTTTTCTAAAGCAGTGTAGCTGACTTCGTACCCGAAAAATTTGCAAATGGAGTAATAGATGGCTCTTTCTTTGTAGGAGTCTTCAAGATATTGGGATAACAAAACCCCAATTGCAGTGTCGGTTATGGTTAGGTATAGGAGCAAAGGGAGACTAGACTCTGCTGACATGAGCACTGGAGGTTGGGTCAAATATTGTTTGATTCGATCAAAAGCTTCTTGGCAGGCCTCGTTCCAAACCTTGGTTGAATCCTTTCGGGGGAGCTTGAAGATTAGTTCACAGATGGAGGTTAGATGGCTGATGAACCGGCTGTATTTATAATTTCCAAAGAAAACCTCGGATTTCTTTCTTTGTTCGTGGTGGTGGCATCTCAACTATGGCCTTCAGCTTTGGAGGATCTGCTTCTATCCCCTTTTTCACTGACCACGAATCCTAAGAGTTTTCTCTTTATAACGCCGAAGACACACTTATGTGGATTAAGTCACATCTAATACCGTCGCAGTCGTTCGAAGAACTTTCGAAGAGAGGGAATATGACCTTCTCTAGTTTTGGACTTGATAACCATATCATCCACATAAACCTCAACCTCTTTGTGAATCAGATCATGCAGGATGGTTATGGCAGCCCTTTGGAACGTAGCCCCATCATTCTTGAGATCGAATGGCATAACGGTGTAGCAAAAGGTTCCCCATGGGGTGATGAATGCATTTTTTTCTTGGTGGTCGGGGCGCATCTTGATTTGGTTGTATCCGACAAACCCTTCGACGAATGACTTGATAGCATGACTGGCTGTGTTGTCCATGATCATGTCGATATTGGGTAGAGAATAATTATCCTTTGGAGAAGCTCTGTTTAAATCTCGGTAGTCCACACACATTCGGACCTTCCCTCCTGATTTTCATCACAGGCACAATGTTGGCTAGCCATGTGGGATATTCGATCACCTGAATGAAACCCACGTTCAACTGTTTGACCACCTCTTCTTTGGCCTTGAGCGACCATTCGGTGTGGAGTTTTCTCAATTTTTATTTAATCGGCTTGTAATCTGGGAGAGTGGGGATCTCGTGCTGAGCTATTTCAGGATCGATACCGGGCATATAATCATAGGACCATGCAAAAACATCTACAAACTCCTTTAGTAATTCTTCGAGTTCTGCGCGCTCATGCTCGTCAAAGGTGGCCCCTATCCTAATCTCACGCAGTTGGCTACTAGAACCGAGATTAATAACAACACTCTCTTCTTCATTAACTTGAACGCGGTTATGTTGTTTATTATTAACCTTATTTGGATCAATTAAGAATTATTCATTTTCAAAATCATCATCATCAAAAGTTTGATTAGAATCTAAGAAGTTTATGTAAGGCACAACAAGATACTCAAAATCTTCATTTATTTCATTTATAGGAAAAACAACATTGAGAACCTCATCAAAAGAGGTCTCGATTACATTTGAGCAAGGATATACAACAAAAGAAGAAATAGGGTAAACATTGGGGTTAGGGGATATTTCAAGAGGTAGAACTAGCACAGCATGCCAGTTGAGGAGAGGTGTATCAGCAGCTTTAATCATACGGGATGGGTCCATTGATGTAGTGCCTAAATGAACCATGCAGAGTGACAGCCCCAGTATCTGCAAGTTGAAGGAATCTTCAAAATCACTTTCCTCAATCTCTTCGGTATCTTTTATGAGCATTTTTACTCGATGTGGGAAACTTTCAGCCCATGGGTAGCTATCTTGGAAAAAGATATCCATTCCCTGCCTCATCTTCTTATCTGTGTGGTCATACCATGGTTTTGTAAAACCGCAAAAGGGGAAGTCCTCGCCTTCTTTAATGAATCGTCCATTTAAGGAGTCTCCTGAGATAGTGCGGATGCAGTCTAATATTCTTTTTGGTCAAGACTGGCGGATCATTCTGAGCTCTTGTTCTGATGGTTGATACCCCAAGCCACAAGTAGGAAAATCTTTCTTCAGTTCGATGGGCTCAAGTATCCCTTGCTGCCTTTTCACTATCCCTAGTCCGGGCATGAAATGCATGTTTCTAAACATATTAATCACATTTACCTTGCCATGAGGGTCATATTCTGGATAAACCCTTTCTTTGAAACCATCCCCTGCCGGGAGTAGGAGTGGCTCAACTCAGAATCCTGATAGGAGCATATCACTTGACCCGTGATGTATCTCAAGAATTGGACTGCTGGTGCTTGCACCCTCGAGATTTCCGTCGTCACCCAAAATGGTGATGACTCACCCGTCGACGAAGAACTTCCATTTTTGATGGAGTGAGGAAGAGACACCCTTGATATTATTGAGCCAGGGGCGTCCGAGCAACAGGTTGAAATAAGCTGGGATATCTATGACTTAGAATTCAACGACAGGGTTTATAGGGCTAACCCGTATTACAAGTTTTATGGATCCCATCACCTCTCGTCGGGTATTATCATAGGCACGCATAGCGGCGGAGGTTGGAGCGAGATCACTTTCTTTCAGGCCTAAACACTTGAAGGTTCTCAGAGGGAAAACGTTCAAGGCGGAACCGTTATGGACAAGGGAGAGTGGCATGGCCTTTCCCATAACTTCGACGGAGATGTTGAGTGCATGATTGTGATTTGACCCTATTCTGGGGATTTCTTCTTCAGAGAATGATAACATTCGGGTAGAGGTCAAGGATCCGACCAGATTTACCGCTTCTTCTGGTGTGGTAGAAGGAGGAACTATGGGTCCAGTGAGCAACTTGATTAAATAGTTTCTGTGCAGCTCGGAAGACATGAAAAGTCCCCATAGAGTGATGTTAGCTTGGGTTTTCTTTAGTTGATCGAGGATCTTGCTCTTCTCGATGGTCATCTCTGGCATAGGAAGGTTTTCAACACCCTTCCCTTTGTCATTTGCTAGTAGTGGGCTTGGAACCTGGTAATGTCTCCGTGATCTGGTCATGTGATTTACTGAAGAAGGAAAGAACATGAACCCCATTTCCTCGTCAATCTTAGGTTATTTTTCCACTCTGTTTATTTCTCCGAGGAGTTCTTCAAATGATATCATCCCACATATGTCAACTATTGGGCCAACTCTTCTTGAAGCTTGTTCTTTACTCGAATCTTAGAATTCTTCCCCCCATCTGGTGGTAACAATTATGTCTTTCCATGTAAAGTTGATGCATTCCACAACCTCAACGGCTTCTTCATACAAGTTCTCCTAATCTGTGGGGATATGTGTGATTAAAGGGACCAAGCGCCCTTATAACTTCAAAGTGTTAAGTAACCCGGTGATACTGCAAATGCTATTAGTTTGCCTGAATAATTCTGCCATAATCTGGACAACATCATTTAGGCTAACTTCTCCGGTTGGTACCACCCATTTGTCTGAATCTCGGGCCCATCTTCGTGATTCCAAGAATAGTGTGTTAAATTTTTGGCAATCGATGACCATCTGTGAGCGTAATTTCCTTCAAAGTTTGCTGAAATAATTGGGTCGTCACCTCCTCAGAAGCCCCTAGTAGAGTCATGGAATGGTGGTAACTGCGAAAATGAACAATTGGGGGGCCACTCCCTCCGAACTTCTTGATATTTGGCATCTTGAATTTCTCGGGTAACCTCGCTTTAGGATAAGGAGACATGTGGGTGTAGTCCATGTAATTCCCAGAGATCCTTACTTGGTCAAACTTCTTGGTGAGCATCTTGATATCCTCTTTGAATTTATTCAACTCTTGTTACTTTGGATCAATGACCACAGGCAGGTTAGCCACAGGCTGGGCAATGTTTGGCATTGGAAGCTGGGCAGGCGGTGGGCCATTGGCAGGAGGGGGACGTGGAACATGATGATATTCTTCGGGAATCCAGATAGGCTCAGGTGGACCCATAGCACTAGGGAATAGGGCCTCGGGCTCTTGAGGAATAGGAACTTAGTTTCGTTGCATCTCTCGGGTCTTGGTTTGGAGGTTGTCGATCTTAGACACGAGATGATCTAGGACTGTCGTCAGATCTGACTGCATGACTGGTACTTGATCTGTATTCTCCAAGGAAAATGGATGGATTCCAGACTCGGAAGAAGTAGTATAGGAACGGATGTAACTCTGGGTTATTAGACTGAAGATCGAAGCCAGTAGGGATCTAGGACAAGGACTTGCGATCGACCTGAGAAGGCGTAGGATGAGATTTATTTTTGACAAAAAGGGAGAACTATTTTTGGATTTTTGATAAAGAAGGGAGACATGTTTTTGAATTTTTGATAAAGAAGGGAGAAATGTTTTTGGATTTTTAATAAAGAAGGGAGAAATGTTTTTGGATATGGGACTCAGCATGATTATTATGATTATTATGTTCTCACTTGTATTTAATTCTCCTAAATGCAATGTCGGACCTAACCCGAGCCTGGAAAAGTGGGATTCTAAATATATGTGAAGCTACGACTGAACTTGTAACCAGGCTCACGGATAGGGTCTGGTTTTAAAAATGTGCGAAAATTGGGCGGCAGATCGACCCGAAATTTCGGCAGAGTTTCGGGTTGAAACCGGCAATCTAAAGTTCGTGTCCTAGGTCTGACACCTATATGCGGGTATTCAGTTGGTTGGGTGAATTGGCATGGGTTCCCCACTTTGGCGTGACTTCCACGATATATGTCTTACTCTTGCGGGAAATCGGTACTTGTGGACAAGCCATTTGATATACCTGACTGTATGTGAATTACCTCACCATATACCTCATGGGGACGGAACGTGTGAGAACGAATTCGATATACTCAACATACTTGAATGAATTCCCTACGATATACCTCCCGTCATGACTTCGGTTAAGCGGTACGATGTGGGGGAACCATTTGATATACGTCAAAGGTACTTGGCCAATGGAAGGTGAGAGTAATATCGCTTAGGCTAACTGCGACCTGCCGGATCAGCGCCCATCACGAAGTGACCCTCCAGTTACTGGGTAAAATTCGGTCAATATCAATGCTCTTTGGTGATGTTGTGTGAATCATGCATGATTCTTTTATTATTATCTTATGATGAGAATGCCTTTATTGATTATGTCAAACTAGGAGCGAAGTACAAGTACCCCAAAAGGTACACCAAGTATGGATAGGTGATGCATGCAACATGGGGATATATGTGATCCAAGGTGCACGTGGTGTGAAGTGTACATGGAGAAATTTCTACAAGTGTGTGAATATAAGCATAAGCATGGGATACACATGGAAAAGGGGAACATGCAGAATGGGGGGGGGGGGGGGGGGGGACATAAACAAATATAGCATCCATGCAAATAGAGTCAAGCCCGCAAACAAACACAGTTCCCCAGCGGAATCGCCACTATGGCCATCCCCGATCCTCGCCGCGGAGGAAAAGTATCCTTCGGGTCCCGCGCGTCCCTCTCGGGAGAACTTCGGCTGGCATCGTTTGAGATGTGATGTAAAAATGTAGAGAGATTCAGAGTCGCCAGTCTATTTTACTCAAAACATACAAAAGAAAAAGGGGAAGCCACCCCGAAGGATGGCATCGAAATACATACTGGTGCATGTGAAACCAAATGATTCGAGAAGGGTTCGGAAGCTTAGTTACGAAATGGGAAGGTGTTAGGCACCCATTCCGTCCTTTCGGTCTCTCATGAATATTTTCTATTTTCCTTTATGTTTCCACCGTGATATGTGTGCATGTGAATATATATAATGGAGGTAGTAATCCTCGACTTGTATCATGGAAAAGATAAAGCGAGTCATCCGTCAGAAGATATAAGAATAATATTAGAAATATAATATTTATGCGATTACCCCTACGTTGATCGTTATAATGGAACGATAATGCATATGGAGTAATACGTCACTAAGAACAAATATATATATATAACATAAGAAAAATGAATTTATAGAAGATAGAAAATGAGAGAAAAAGTGGGGGAAAATGACTCGAATCTCGGGTTTTACCCTGAGATGCCTATGTAGCCCATACAGGCATCAAAGTCCATATAGTTCGCATACAAAACGAGGGGTGGGGTTTATCCCATAAATCCAAATGGGGGATCTCTTATTTGTGAGTGTGTGTGTGTGTGTAGAAAAAGTGTTTTAGGTGTGAGAAAAGTGTGGAAAAAGTGTAAGAATACCTATTTGGAATTTATGAGCAAACCCTCTTTTTCTTATTTTTTTGGGTTTTAATATATATGAAAATATGAGATATACAATAATACTAAATAAAAAGTATATTTAGGACGTGTGAGATGAGATAATAAAAGTGCTAAGTAAGAAAACAAGTTATTGGGAATTTAAGAGAATTTAAGAGAGAGTTTGAGAAAGTTGGACCTTCTTGAAGATCTTGAGCTTGATCTTGAATATTGGAGAGCAGCCCTTGCACTTGGATGATGATGGAGAGTGGATAATTCACCAAGTTTGATGAAAAGGATGATGAAAAGTGGAAGTAAAAAAGGGATTTGGAAGTTGAAATCACGCTGCCTTCGAGAGAGGTTTTTGGGATTCGCTGAGAGAGATTTCTTTCAGATAAGGGCTCTCTTTGCAAATGAGGTGAAGGCCTCCTTTTTATAGGCCCGGGTAAGTGCCGATTGGAATAGACCCCTTCCTTCCTATCGGCACCTGCCTGCCGATAGGCAGGGTCTGGAACCTGCCATTTGGCAGTGCGCTTCGGGATTTTTTGGAAAATCGGCCATCGAGGGCAAACCGTTGGTCAGAATCGTGCACGGAGCATATCGTTGGAAAGGTAATTCAGAGACCTTCGAAAGTCCTTTGGACCGCTCCCAGGTTTGGGAGTTGACTTTGGATCAAATATGGCTCGGAAGCATTTGTCGATCTATTGGAAGGGGAATCATTCGGACGCAAACGGATCGTTCGTCCTTATGGTAAGTCTGAATCACGAACGGGGAGGAACATTGGAAAGGTTAGGAGATGTACTTCGATATTCCAAAGAGTTTGGCCAGATTTGGAGAGTTGACTTTGGTCAACCGGGCCCGAGAAGCATTCAGTGACCTCTTTGAGTCAAACGAATCGTTCGTCCGCATGGAAAGTTGAAATCGTGCATGGGACGGACCGTTGGAAAGGGTTTTCATTTCCCTTTGAAGATTCATTTAGCCTCAGTTAAGTTGAAGAGTTGACTTAGTTCAAACAGAGCCCGGGAGCGCCCGGTGGCCTCTGGGTCAGGTTTCGGATGCAAACGGATCGTTTGTCGGCATGGTAAGTCGGAATCGCACATGGGATGGACCGTTGGAAATGGTATTCAGTGCCCTTCGAAGATTCATTGAGTCTCGATCAAGATGAAGATTTTGACTTTTTGGTCAAACTGAGCCAGGGAGTGCCCAATGGATTCTAGGTCAGTACTCGGGACATGACCTAGGTTTGTAGTGATAAGGGAAAGTACTAGATACCTAAGGAGAGTTAGGGGTAACAGAATGAGGTGTCTACACATTTGAATTGGTCACCCTAACTTTAGGTCCGCGGAATTGACCTTGACCCACAAAATCCGTCATCCCCAATATAAATTTAGGTCATTGAAATTAACCTTAACCCAGTAAAATGGTCTACCAATCCCCTTAGAACCAATGTTAACATATCCTCGACCCTTAAATCTATCAATTCATCTCCTTAGGTCTTCATAACTGACCTCCACTCTCTAAATCAGTCATCCTCGTCTCCTTAGTCCTCAATATTGAACTCGACCCCTTAAATCGGTCATCATCATCTCTTTATGTCCTTAGAATAGATGTTGACATGTTGTTTCAATCATTCACATCTCTTTAGGTCCTGAAAATTGACCTTGACCTTCCGAATTAATCAACCTTAAAGTCTAAGTCCATAGATTTAACTTAAAATCCCCTTTCCCTAACATTGATGTGGTGTCTATCATTTACCATCCTTCACCTATTCCAAGATCATAGACACCCCATCCTAGTACCACCCCTAAACACCTCCTTTGGTCCTTAGCACCCACTACTTCACCACAAACCCTAGGTATACTCTAAGTAATGATTTAGAGACCACTAGGCACTCTCGATTCCCATTTGACTCTAGCCAACTTTCCCTTCTGAGTGAAAGATCAATAGATCTTTGAAGGGTCCTTAATATTATTTCCAATTGTCTATCAGGGGTGCTAATCGGAATTATGGTTCAGATGAATGGTCCATTTCGCTATTAAAAGCTAATATGGAGGTCACCGAGTGCTCCCAAGTCTTATTTGACTGTGTTAACTTTCTTTCCTGAGTGAAATATCAATGAATATTCAAAGTGCTCTAAATCCCCTTTCCAATAGTCCATCCCGTGTGGAAATTGGTCGTACAATTAGAACAAATGGTCCATTTCACCATCAAAAACTAATCTCGAGGCAATCGGTCGCTCCTAGGCTTCATTTGACTCTAGTTAACTATCTCACCTGAGAAAAATCTCAATAAATATTTAAATAGCTCTGAATACTCTTTACAAAGGTCTTCCCCATGCGCAAATCAGCCATACAGTACAGATAAATGAACCATTTTACTTTGAAGTGTCACCGGGCACTTTCGAGCCCAATTTGACCTTAGTCAACTCTCTAAACCGAATGAAGTTGTATGAAATCTTAAAGGTCTCTGAATACCCCTTCTAACGGTTCATCCCATGCATGAATAAGTCTTATGATTAGAACAAATGACCATTTTCCTCCGAAAATTTCTTATTTTGTGACCAACGGGAGATTTCGAGCCCCGTTTGACCTCAATCAACTCTCGGACCTGGGAGTGGCTCAATGGATTCTTAAAGGCCTCTAAAATCTTATTCCAATAGTCTACTTCATCTATGATTCTAACTTATGGTTCATATTTTACGACCATTTTTCTGAAAAACGTGTCGCAAACTGCCGAATGGCACCCTCAGACCCTGCCTATCGACAGTGTGTCTGGGTACTATCTCAATAGGAAGGTCCAGGACCATATTTATTGTATCCCCCCTTATCCCTATAAATAGAAGTCATGATCGCACTTTTAAAGGCACCCCTGAGCATCCCTCTCAGCAATTCAGAGAACATTCTCTGGAATTCAGAGTTGTCCCCTTCTTAAAAAGCGCATTTCCTACATTTCGTTCCATCTTTTTCATACTTAATTTGGTAAATTCCTCCCCCATGATCTCATATTACCTTCATATCATTACAAGATCAGCGAATCTACAACTCAAGAACCACTTTAAGTATTCATAAGGAGGTCCAATTCTCCATCCTTTTCTCTAAATTCTCTTATTTTAGCATTAGTTGTTTTATTTATACCTTAGTTCTTCATCTCATTACATCACGTACATTAATCTCAGACCTTTATTAGTAATATTTTCACATACTCTTTTTTCATAAATAACCCA
Organism: Sambucus nigra; assembly: GCA_949130495.1. Lineage (NCBI taxonomy): Eukaryota > Viridiplantae > Streptophyta > Magnoliopsida > Dipsacales > Adoxaceae > Sambucus > Sambucus nigra. The sequence goes on along the minus strand of OX422209.1, from coordinate 312,879,968 downwards.
AAACAAGAAAAATAGGGTTTATCTATAAATTCCAAAAGAGGTATTCTCACTAAACATTCTCACACTTGAAGCACGTTTATCTCCACACATACATATAAGATAAATCTCTCGTTTAGATCTATGGGTTAAACCCCATCCTATGTATCTTCGAACTACATGGAATTTGATGCCCGTAGGGCTACGTAGGCGTCTTGGGTAAATCCAAAGATTCTAGTCTTCCCTTATGCTCATTTGTTATATTATATCTATATATATATAAAATAAAGGAGGGTGTTTTGCCACATCATATAACTTAATATACAAAATCTATATAAACAGATTTTGTATCTATATGTTAAGAGTTTGTATCTTATGGTTTCGGATGGAACCACGTGTCTTTTAGTTGCACTTGTAACACAACCATTTTCGTACATTTGTGTGGCTTAAGAAGTATAGGAACTCGCATTTCAACTTGAGACAGCTAGCTAGATGGTACTCCCAACTTTAATTTGAACGCATTTTTCTGAGCACATATTCAGCCTAACTTCCCTTTATCCAAAGCAAACTCATCCATTTGCAAACTCAACATAACTCCCATTTTCTTGCTACCCATTCCGTCTCATTTTCACTCTACTACCCACATATCCCGATGACAAATTCTTCCCACAAATTCCGATGTCAAATACCATCTTTATATCCATATGAAATGGGATTATTTTAAAATACCATCTAAAACATGGTATTTGATGAAACTATGTGTTTGATGAAACTGGGTATTTGACGATTGAACCTCGATATTTGATGACTAAAATATTGTATGTCTTGAACGGGTGGGGTGGTGATTGAGGGAGCGGGTATTGAGGCCAAACACATAGATCTTACCGGATATTTATTTTATCGGTAATATGTCGACCGTCGGAGTAGTAGGAAGGGCGACCTTATGGTTGGTCCAACCCTTGGCTTTGGTCCCCTACACATAAGGTATTTTTATTTAACTCAAACTCTTCCTTTTTGTAGAGAGGTAAAGGGTGACCTTCTGGTTGGCAGCGGGTATGGGAATATGTGGTTGTAAATTAACAGAGGAGAGGATATGCAGCAGGTTGTTTCTACGGCGTCAAACTACGAGTTTAAGAGGATGGGGTTATTTCTTTGTCTTTTTTTTTTGCTTAATATGGTTTATGGTTTATGGTTTTTTGATTTCCCTGCTTCAAACTGAAATTTCAAATTTCAAATTTGAGAATGGGGTTTTCTGTTTTGCTTTCTTCAGTGGGGCGAGATTGTAATCGCTAAAATTGGACTGCCAGATGGTGTTGTTATCGGATCTGATGACCGGGTATAAAACGTCAACGTTGGATTTGAGAAGCTCAGGTATCCAAAATAATAATTTTGTGAATCTATTATATAGTAAAATGATGTATGGTGTAGATATTATTATTCGAATGTAATATCTATTTTTTCGCACCACATTTATATTTCTTATTCTAACATATGTTCAAATATAGGAGTAAAAACTAGTTGGGGAGTTTGTTTCCCCAGTTCAACTCGAGCTGTTGTAATATTTAATATGGATTTATAATTTCCATTGGGTTTACAATACCACTTCAGATATTAAATTTATTTTTCTTTTATAAAACAGAGCAATTAGTTTTTATTGTCAATTAATTTGGTTTCCTAAGAAACCAATCTGTTAGAAGTCATGTAGTTGGCATGACTATGGCGTGTGAAGTTTGGAATTGGTTTGAAGAACAATATTTACAAGCCACCAAGGATTGGTTCCATTGTCGTCCATTTATGTATGAACTAGAATTTTCGTCACAAGTTTTGTTGGATTTGTGTTTTATAATAATTTGTAAATTTTGGTTTGTTGTATGTGAATATTTCACCTATTTTTTATGATCATGTGGACGTGTATTTGTGTACTTAACCTGTCTGATAGCTTTCAAATAAATGGACAACTTTTAGCGTAATAACACCTATGAGAAGGACTGAGGTGGACAACTCAATCACATTTTTTTCAATAATATTAATAATACAACAATTTAACCTCTTAAACATGTTTTAATGTGTGGCTTACTACATCACTGTTTATGTTTATGTTTATGTGTTGCTTACTAAATAATTATTTCTAGGTGAACTGCCTAATATCCCGCCTGGGGACCGTATTTTGTCTTTTTCCCATTCTTTTTTTTTTTGTTTTTTTTTTCTTTTATTGATATAAAAACAGTATTTTATATTAAAAAACCAGTTTTTTATATTAAAAAAAACAGTTTTCCTATTAATTTAAAAAAAGGTTGTTTTATTAAAATTAAACATCTTTTGATTAAAATAAAAAATATATTTTTTTTTCATAAATAAAAAAACTATGATTATTAATAAAAAAAATCTATAAAATAATTTTTTTAATTATTGAAAAAATATCGTGATTAATTAGTGTCGCTGACGCTGACCCACATTTTCGGATTCACATCATTTGTTGAATGTGGGTCCGTGCCAACGACACTAATTAATCCCGATATTTTATTGAAAAAATATCGCGATTAATTAATGTCGTTGGCGCGGACCCACATTCAACAAATGACGTGGGTCCGCACCAGCGACACTAATTAATCGCGATATTTTTAATTGAAAAAATATCGGGATTAATTAATAACGATGGCGCGAACCCACATTCAACAAATGACGTAGGACCTGAAATGTGGGTTCGCGCTAGTGGCACTAATTAATTGCTATATTTGTTATTGAAAAAATATCGCGATTAATTAGTGCCGCTGGTGCGGACTCGCATTCAACAAATGATGTGGGACCTAGATTGCGGGTTCGCGCCAACGGCAATAATCGATCGCGATATCATTATGTAAATAAACATAGTTTATTTTTATTTATGAAAAAAATTAATAAAAAACTATTAAGTTTTAATTTTAAAAAACTGTTTTTTTTATTAATAGAAATTATTTTTTTTATATATAAAAACTATTTTTATATAAAAACAAAAGAATAAGAAACTTAGGAAAATAAAAAAAGGATGTGGTTCCAGGGCGGTTCAAATTGGCGGTAGGTTTAGAATTAGTCTATTTGCAATAGGGATGTTTTCCAAAGACGATAATTTCGATACCTCTTTGGATATCTAATAAATTTCAGCTTGGCCTTTTATTTTCGTGGTGATTACATCATTATGAATTATTGATACTTGATTGATTAATTATTTATAAAGTATTAAAATTATTTTTGTAATTTATAAATGTATTTTATTTTTTTATTTTGAAATTTATTTTAATTAGAAATATTATTAAAAAAATACATGGGTGATAATTTTGACGCGACTTCATGAAAATCCTGAAATAAACAATAATTTTGTGCCAAATTTGAAAATATTTTTAGTTTTTTTCTTTATCTTAAAATAAATTAAGTTAAAAAATACCAATAGAAAATATTAAGCACACATACGGGAGCTACGAATAGTTGAGGATGGGGGGTGAGTATATAGATATGTAAATACTCGGGAGTTCCCTTTTCACCGTGCCATCGGCACGGGTACACCTAGTGTGTGTATATATATATATATATATATATATATATATATATATATATATATATATATAATGGATATTCTTTCACTCTTGTGTCTTGTCTTATGTATACACTTGTTCTTCTATAATGACTTGTGATTTGGCAAAAACTTACATTATATTTTAAATTGTTATTCTTTGGGAACACTCCTATGGATGAATTCACTCCGTCATTTCCATGACGGGAGTTGAATGATTCCATTCTGCATCTATATTATGGTAATAAGCGCACACTTCATAGAGTTTAACAGGATAAGATTAGCATATTCCCTTGGAGACCGAAAGGGCGAAGTGGGTGCCTAATACCTTCCCATTCCATAACTCAGTCCTCGGATCTTTCAACCACTTATTTTTGCAAGCATACATATTGTCCTTGATTCCATTCTCTCGAGGAGACAACATTTATTTTGTCTGTTTTGATCAAAATAGGATGACCACTCTATCTTAACATATTACCCCACATTGATGATGGTCGAGCGCCCCGAGAAAGTGCGCAATCCCATGCGTACGCGAGAGGGGAGTCCTCCCAGTCCCCCTCGAGGTGGCCATATTCAACATTACTATTGTTTCCACGAGGGAATGATTGAATGTGGACCTTCTCAAACCTAGCAATCAAGTCTTCGACCACTTGCAAATATGTTAATATTCATTCATATTTTGCATTATAGTCTCCTAAAACTTAATTGGATACCATCCTTGAGTCTTAGTAGACATGAAGGTGACCTGCGCTAAGAGATCTGGGTTTCTTTAACTTAGCGATAAAAGCTTTATATTCGTCTTCGTTGTGGGATTATTTTAATCCAAGTCTGATACCATTATCGATCATAGTCTTCTTGGGAGTAATGAAGACAATTCTCACTCCTTGGCCATTTAATTTGCGGATCCTTCAATATAGAGAATCCACTTCTTGTTTGGTTAAATTATTAATTAATTACTTGATCGGTGAAGTAGTTATCGCCAGGCTTCTCCTCCCCTATGAACTCAGCGATGAAATCTTCCGTTACCTTCGCTTTTATTAAAGTCCTTGGTTGATAGTGTATGTTGAATCTTCGAAGGTTTACTAGCCAGTTGGACATCCATCTAGATAGGGTTGGCTTTTCAAAGGACTACGTTGAGCGAGAAAGAGGTGATGGCTATGATTTAGTGAGCTTCAAAGTAATGTTTCATCTTTTGTGAAGAAATAACTAGATGTTGTGAGGCGAAAGCCCCCAAATTTTAAACTTCCAATTTATGAGATGGTTCAATGATATACAAAATTTTAATAGTTTCAAAATTTATTTAACTTTCTTTACTTTAAAAGCACAATCAAACACAAGAAAAACTAAATTAATCTTAAAGTGAAAATAAACTATACAAACATTTTAATTTCCACTTGAACAAAATTCAATTCAATTCACGTTAAACAAACCAAGCATGAATATTATCTAAATAAATTAATGCCGAATTAAATTAAATTAAATTAAAATACAGGACAAGAGACTTACAACACAATACTCGACTCCCTTCAAGCCTCAACACTCCTTCTTATATCAACCTCCACTTAGTCGATTACGACGAACTCCACCGCAGTCTCGAAATCCATCGGTAGGGCACAACTACCATCAAAACATACGATGGCCTTTCCAACAAATGCACACCAAGAACCAAGAAAAAAAATACCCTTTTTGGGTATAAAATGAACCCAAACAATATCCTTTGATGGGTAGAGAAGAAACCCGGTGCCATACAATATCCAAGAAAAGATAGATAAATAGAAACATGGATGAAACTAGAAACATGTGTATAAACATGTTTGTATTGAAGAAATTAATTCATGAAAAAAACTCACACAAAAATTGGACATTTGGAAGATGAAAAATTTCTCTCTAAGTATGTTAAAAACTCTCCAAAAGTCTTATGGAAAAAGAATCCCCAAAATGGTTAACAACTGTTGGACAAAGTGGGAGAGAGGGAAGTTAAAATAAAAAACTGCGAGAAAAATTTTCCTGTTGAAATGTCGTTCGAACAACATTTTGAGTTCGTTCAAAATACCGTGTTCAAAAACTACTACAGCCTCCAACTTTGTTCGATCAATATTTTAGAAAACTTCTCATTCGATATTTCATTCAAACAACTTCATTCCAACGACTTTCTAATGAGAAAATAGAAAAACTATGCACAATGTCATTAGAAGTTCGATCGAACCACCTGGGAAACTCGTTCAAACAAGATGTCTAGTTCGTTCGAACGACTTTTCAAAAAAATTCAATTTTTCATTTTAAGCCCAAAACTTTTTTAAAAAGATCTAAAATGAATTTCTGAGAAAAAAATAAAGTCGTCATAAATATTTTATAAAATACACCCAAATAAGAACTATCCAAGTCTCTATAAATATATTAATGCATTCATACCTTAGAGACTTTGGAAATGATGAACCGTTGATGACCTGAAACAAGGCACACAAAATCAGCAATGATATTAACTTGAAAAACATGGACGATACTTCTTCAACTCTTCAAATGTCATAGGCGTGACGTATAACAATATATCTTATGACTCAAATTGTTTAATTTGGAATTAAGCCAACACTACAAATTGACTCGATTGGAAATTTTCCCTTAACAATCTCCCCCTTTGGCTATTTCGGGACAAAACCAAACATAGAAATCCTATGGGACATCAAGCACGCCTAGACACAATCCCACCCAAAAATAAAATAGAAATAGACGCTTGACTCGACTCACAGATGCTTTGTCGCTGAAACCAATTTGTTGCTAAAAGGAATTTCCTGCACACTTAAGGAAACCATTAAACGCATAAGGAATATATCAATATAAATTACCTAAAATTTAAATACTCCCTCTTAAATATTTTCCCCCTATATCTAACAATGATCTTCCAAGAAAGACGTCTCCCCCTAAGTTAGATATCCCCAAATTTCAAAGGATTAGATACCATCTATCCCCCCTTTTGTTCAATAATAGACAAAGGCTAAAGAATTATAAAATAACTTATTTCTCCCCAATTGAAGAAATTTCTCTCCCTAAATGAAACATGGGATATGATCAATGGAAAGACAAGTTAAACATTCAACGGTGCATAAAGTGAGAAGAGCATTAAATCACATTAGCAACAATGAAAATCAACTAATCCATACAAAGATTAATAAATATGATTTATAATGCGATGAAAAAAGATACCATTAAAATATACTATGATAAGCATGGGATACCAAACACAATTTGCAACAAGATAGATACCAATTTTGGGATTCAATCCATACAAGGACTAGCTAGCAAGGCAAAGACTCAAAAATAAATAAATACCACACACACACACACACACACACACACACACACACACACACACACATATATATATATATATATACACTGGCAGAATGCCCGTTCCTGAAGGTACGGCGCAACTTTATTCCCCGTCAAAACAAAGTGTAATTTTTAAAAATAATGGCCATAACCCGTAGCCTTAAACTACCATGCAAAAACACTGTTAAGAAATACTCAAAATGTCTTATAATTCCACCGTATATAAAAAAAATCCCTAAAATAAGGTCTAAATTAATACAAAAACTCAAATTCAAATAATACAAACAAATTTTGTACATTTGAAACAAAAATAATACACACGATTTAAATTGGAACATAAAAACACAGTTACCCTAGGAATATTTAATCTTCTCGAACAAATGAGATATACAACCTGTGAGTATGAAGTATATGGGGGAAAATATGAATACAAATTTGCATTGGGAGGACCTATAAATAATGAAAAAATTCCAGCCAAGAATCCAAATATTTACTTGCCCATTTTGTCAAACAATGGATGTTCAAATAAGTACATATCATTATTTTCAAACCAAAGTCATATAAATCACCTCCTCTCTTGAGGATAACTTGGTGATGAAGGCACACACATTCTTCACAGGAATATAAATGTGATCGAGGTAATATACACACCTACAGTGTAAATTTGAAAAATAAAGTGCAACGTGAGAATTAAGTACCGAGCTCAAGTTTATAGGTTGATTGCACGTAAGAGTTTATAGGTTGATCTAACACGCACAGAGTTTATAGGTTGATTTTCCTTAGAAACTTGACATGCTTTACAAAAGATAGTTTATCATCCATTCTATAAGTGATGAAGTATATCATAAAAGAGATTTTGATCAGCCACCTCGCATACGGCCCCCAGTTCATCAAAATATTCATCCGCTTCTATAGTATCGTCTAAAAGACGGACTGCATCGACTTTCTGTTTCAAGATTTCAACGGCATTGAGCACCAATTGAGAAGCTTTAACCGCACCTGTGGACTCAACTATGAATATAAAATTATCTTCTTTGGAATAGATTTCTATAAGTCCCGGCTTCCCCATAGCGTCTGCTTTCTTGAGCACTTCATCGTCGTACGTATATGACTAAGGGTCAACCACAATAACATGTTGGGTGTCAAGATAAATGTCAAACACTTTGGTAGGACTACCTTTAACCAAACATGTTTTCTCCTCGAGTGTTAAAGTCTCCACTATCTCTTCATTGATATGAATCTCAGGTTCATACAAGAAAGTGACAGTTGCAGCAGGTCACCACTTTGAGTTTGAAGTAGCCCCCCAAGGGAAATAAAATACCTATAAAACAATTTATCGAACACCTTAAAATCCATATATTGTAAATCACTAATGTGCATAGACTGTATTACACTCACCAGCAGGTAGACTTTTAGAGTCGAAGATCTCCAGTCCAGATGAGGTCACCACGCCATACATCAAAGGGTCTAAGAGGGTATCATTCAATGTGAATGAGCATCCAAGTACCTCCATCTCACCCTATCACTGCACAATGAACTCACATTTACCTTAAATAATGAAATTAACTTTCCTATATATCAAATTGTATAACCAAACTTAAAATTCGAATAATCAGTCTACATATTATATTATACAATAGCAAAAGAAAATTTTCACTATAATAGAAAATAACATGAAAGGAAAAAAATAGAAATCCATAATAACTTGAGACAATGGTTAACGAATCTACTACAGTTTTAAGGGTGTCTTCCCTTTAGTGGTGACTTGATAAAGCAGAGACCTTAAAAATGTTACCTGATAAAATGTAAACCCCAAAATCCTACTTGGGGTAATTCATCAGCAATATATTTTGGCTAATTCAACACCAGACTAGTGACAGTGTAAAATCCTTAATTAAGCAGCAAACTACTTCAGCTAATTCAGCAGCAGACAACATTAGTAGTGTAATTAGCATATGTCCAGCAGTAGCTAGAGTTGAAGCATTCCTCTCTTGATGTGTCTCTCCCTTTATTTCATCCTTCCTTCACTCAAAAGTTTCTTCAATCGGGCATGTCGCTTGGATTTTAAATGAGTTATCAAAGTCTCTTCTATCAAACAAATAAGTTTTGGTCATAATTTTCACTTGAAAACTGATTTGCTTTTCAAAATACAGTCCGTAACATCTGATGGAATTTCATCCGTCTCATCTATTTCAGCATTGCTTTTATCATGTGAATGAATTTTAGTAACAATTTTTCCACTATTTCCACTTTCGATGCCATCATCGTTTGTTAGTGAACCTAATGAGTCAAAATCAACTTCATTTGCTGAGTTATCTTCAATCTCATAACCATAAAACAAAGATTTATTCTTCTCTCTCACTTCCACAATGCATCTTCTTCTTCACCTTCTATTTCTTTTGTGGCTTCTGCATCTAGTTTCGAGTCCGAGGAAGATGAAGAATCAGAGGTTCCATCTCTATCGTCATATGCATGCTTGTAGAATTATCTTTTTATTATTTCTTACCCTTTTTGAGACTAAGACTTGAAAGCTTTTGTAGGCCTCTCAGAGCGTGGGAGCAACTGAGTTTGATTGAATTGAAACACCAGTAGAAGATATATTAAGTTCTAAATGCCTTAATTCTGCGTATTCTAAACAAAACAATAACATAATAGATTGGACACCAAAGGTTAATAGAAGCATAGATATGTACAAAATTAGGAAAATATACATACAAATAGTGATGAAAAAAAAACTAAAAAGCAATGTAAGTTTCAAAATTTACCATAATTTTAAGAACTCAAGTACATGCACCAGAATATATAAGCTTTAAAACTTGTTGAGGACAACTTGTGATCAAGGCAGCAAAATATAACACTGCTCAGTTGAACAAAGAGCAATCCTACTTAGTTGAGCAGAGAGCACTGCTAAATGAGTAGTAAAAGTCAACATTAGAGTAAGTACACAGAAAAGGAAACTCAAATGTAAGGACAGAACAATTTTGGGGCCTAGTAATTCTCAGAGTTGATCTCACTGCTAATGTAGGAAGAGTTAGTAGTAGGCAGGCACTAGATGCCACTTTAGGTACCGTAGTAGGCGATACCACCCCCACATCAGATTGGGAGAAGATTAATGGAGAATTTATTCACAAAATTGTGCCCACCACAAAGATAAACACATAATTCCAGTAACAGGTGTAGTGTTAAAATATAAAACATAATAAAGGAGACAAAACCAATTATGAAATTAAAGTGTTAAACTATTAAATTGTCACACCACTTCTTTGGATGCATCACTAAATCATGAACTACTAATAAGTGCATTCAAGAGTATGGTGAAGGGAAGTGTGAGTTGCTTCCTCGCTGAGCAGGCAACAGATAGACAAACATATCTTCCTCGCAGAGCATACCGCATACTCATACAATGACAGTATGCTCATTAATGCATTTTGTCAAAACATTAAGAGGCTATTATACAAATGTCCATAATTTTTTTACATAGATATAATAACTCACCAATATAAATGCCTACCCTCATCTTTATAAATAAGAACTTACCAACATAAATGTTATGAATCAAAGATCGGGATTTTTAATCTTTCCATCTCCATATATGTTTAGAAACCAACAAACAAACCATATGAAATTTCAAGAGAAATAAACCCTATGTAACGGGGCAATAAGATTAATATAATTGCAATTCTTATAATGAAAAAAAATTGATATAGCAAATAATGAGATTGCAAATAAGACTTGCACTCTAATTAAAAAGAGAATAACACTATAGACAACTCACAATAATAGGAAAATTTCTGAAAATCTATTTTAGCAAATGTAGAAAAATTTATGTTATCATCCACATATCCTTGAAATCTGATTACGAAGTTCCTGAAACGAAAGCGGAGGAGCATGGAATAAAATTTGGTTTTCAACAGTTTGTTTTGAAACCTCCACGTAATTAGATTCCCACCTCTTGGTTTCTTTCACCCGCCTCTTACGAACAAATATAAATAAGAATGGTAGGAATGAGAGGGAAAAATATGACTACACATTGAATTTAAATAGAAAATAAATGAGAACGTAACAGACAGGTATACCTGGGTGATTTATAAAGATTTGGGATTTCAATAATAATCTTAATAGGAGGCGAGATTAAGATAGACTTGATGGCGTAGGTTGTGTTTGATCAAAAGAGGACTGCATCCATGGAGTTCGGCCCTTAAAACATTAAAAATGCAAATAATTATAAAAATATGGACTTTCTTTAGTCTACAAATTGTATATATTAATATTTGATTAAATATCCACAAACTTCCTCTCCGGGATGTATTCTATGATAACTTGTTACAGAAAAATGCATTATGTGATAACCTCTTACGACATTAAGTTGAGATAATGGAGTACCTAGTACAGAGTTGCAACAACCATGACTTGGGACATAAATATATTAAGAAAAAATGATCAGATCCTCAAGTGAATTTTCTCCTACTGACCAGGACAAATACTACTCCATATCGAACCATGGTATGCCTCATTTTCTGGTCCCAAATCGGAATAACACAAATAGAGAATCAGGCAGTGCAATCGTAAACACTGGAAGAGAATTGTTTGCACAACCTACACGCCCCACAGTGCAAGAGGAAATTCCAAGAGAGGGAGTCTTTCATCGTCGTATCCGAGCACCTTCGGTTCAGGATCAATCTTCACCCAGTGTGACTCTTCAACAAACTGTTGCAAGGAACTAACCCAATGTAAAAATATAAGGACCACAAAATCATATAGAGCATAAAAAATCGAATCCATAAAATATTTCTCTGCACACATGGTAAAACAATGTATTCATTTACCTCCAAGATCTCTCCGTACACATGGTCACACAAACCTGAAGTATTAAGATCAATAAGTGAAATCAGAATATTCCATGATCAGATTATTACAAACCAAAACATTAGAGATGCAAAAATAATAAAATGTTTGGTGAAAAAACCACCGTATGAGTAAAATATCACAAAGTTCTTTAAGAAAAAATATAGATAATTCCAACAATGTAATAAGCAAAACAAACAATAGTTTTAGTCATCAAACAAGAAGATGTAAACCAATAAATACTAAACTTTAAATTGATGCCATAGCTCAAACGGTACCTGAGATTAAAAAAAATCTGTAATGATACCTGAGATAAAAAAAAACATCACATTAGTAAAGAAACCCCAACATTAAATTGAAGCCCAACTATAACAGGTTTCATATAAGCAGCACATATGTTCATATTTTGAGTTTCTATAGTTTTTCACATAATCTAATATATGCTCACATAAGCAGGACATTCACATAAGCAGACCTAAAAGTGAAATTTGTACATAAATGTCATATACATATTATATATGAAATCTGTACAAAAATGTCATATTCGGAAATCTGTATTGGACATTTACAACTACATAGATTTCATATACATATTGTATATGAAATCTATACAGAAATGTCATATACTGAAAGTGAAACCTCAAATTTAAGAATATCATACCTAGAAGTATATCAAACCTAAAAGTAAAACCACAAACTGAAATTGAAAAATGTATATCATAAATTGAAAAATGTATACACGGATATTGAAAATTGTGTAGAAAACCCCAAACTGAATGAATCTACCGAATCTGATATACATGTATATCAACTTTGATTAGCTTTCATCATTTTCTTTTCTGCTTCAGTCTACTGAAGTACAAGAAATAAGCCAAATAAAAATGCATCAAGATTACATCGTAACATGTTGTGGAAACTAATAAAAATAAAGAAAAAACCAAGGACGATTGAGGGAAGAATAGAGATATCATACCCAAACCCTCCAATTTTCAAAAAATACAAAGCTAAGAATTAGGGCTTCAAAAGCCCTAATGTCAAAACTTTGAGACAAAAAAATGTGCTAGAGAATTCCTAAACAAATTCGCCGAAACAAATTCTAAAATAAAAATGACAAATGACAAATAGATGAGAGAAAAAGAGATCAGAGAAAAGATAGAGCATATAAATAGAGATGTACCTCGTAAGAGAGAGACAGAGATAGAAAACAAAACAAAGGAGTGAAAGAAATCGTGTTCGATCTTCCTTGCTTCTCTTGGTGGTGGTGTCTCTCTTGTGAAGTTACTAATTCAACCCTTGTTTTGAATTAAAGTAAGAGAGATAAACCAAATAAAAGTGAAGGAAAAGAGGGGGAAACCAAAAATTAGAGGGACAAAGGAGGAGAATGCAATAAAATAATCTCAACCCTTGTATTCTTGTATTGTTGGTTTAATCCTAGCCTCTACTTAGCTTATCATCTTATAGAATAGTAAATAAAGTTCAACTCCTTATTATATAGATATACCAATAATGTACACGCACATATACATAAGTACAAACACCACACATGACACAAAAGACATTAAGCTTACCAAAATCATATGGCAAAAATGTTTCTAAATATATGTTGTAAATGGAAGTGAAGGGGTGTGAACTAGCAACAAAAGAATTTAGACCCAATCACCTAAAAAAGTTCACGGAGTTCTCATTTGATTGAGAATTTTTTTCTAACTTAAATATAGCCTCTTGTGATAAGATAAAGTTAACTCGCGGAACAAACATACACAATGCACACAAGCCTAGAATATCGATGATTCTACAAACCAATAGAGTCATGACAAGAATAGCATAACTAGGATACAAAGTCATTGTGCAAACCCGTTGATATTTCCAACCAAACTTCCTCATTAATATTCGTTTTCGTTTTTTTTTCTTTATGCCACAATTTTTTTAGGCCAACATTCATTGGTGGCTTTTCACACAAAAAGTAATTTTGTCCTTCACAGCCTAATTCCATTGATAAACAACAACACTAGATAAATATTTTTCTATTTTTTTTTAAATTCGAGATCGATTATTAGATGCACAAATCCTCCATAGTTATAGCAACATGTAGATTACTAAATTTATAGGAGAGCATCTCGTTAAATTTAAATATACATGTGAAGTTAAATTTCAAATGAGTTTGTGTATCTGTGAATCGAGGCATATAAAAAGAGAATCCATTAAGCAACACAAAATCATACTACTCCATGCAAGAATGATAAGGAACATTTTAAGGATTGAAAATCTTAACCAAAAGTTCTAGCCACATGGAAGCGGGTATTTTATTGGATTCGAACACAAGTATATGCCACATAAAACGTGTAAAACTAAAATACACACACAAATTCTTTTTGAGTTTTAAAAAAAAATTCACTAAACAAAAAAAAATCAACTCAAAATAAAATAAAAATCTTTTTGAATTTTTCAATGAGACCAAATAAAATACAAAAAATACACATATCATGATTCTAGATTTTTTTTTTAATGAAGTAAAGACTAGAAAATGACAAACAAAACACACAACTAGCAAGAATATATCATGATGCACGTAAGCTAGTGTATGTAAACAAAGGTAACACATTTAACCTTTAGATTTAGCAAGGGAGGTATCATGTGCAAGCAAATGAGAATAAAAAAATCCTATCTTGTTAAGTCACCGAATCAGATCTCCTAATCCAAACTAGTGACGCGTGTCGCTCTCGGGATTTGGGAATTTTGGTGAATCTATCATTGGACTTCCCATGACCCTTTTTAAGATCAAAACAAAATTTCCTAAGATGACCCTTTCGACCACAATATGTACAAATAAAAACCTGGTAAAAAGTTGTACCTAAGGATTGACCTTTGAAAGTGTTCCTAGTAGATTCTTTTAAACATATGGTTTTGGCTTTATTAGTTGATTCATTTTGAGTATCGAAGCTAATACCACACAAGTCATTTTTCATTTGGACGATTCCAAGTAGTTTATCTAATTTTGTGGGCCTACATTCCAAATTAAATTTTACCCTACTTGAATCTCTAAACTTCGCTTTTAACTCTAAAATTCTAGACTCAAGTAAACACTTACCCTCTTCAAACCCAAGAAGCTATTTTTTCATAGCCTCCATTAAACCTCTAAGGCTATCTCTCTCACCTTCTACATACTCAAGCTTCTCACTAAGATCTCTCTCACGTGTCCTAAGGTATTTCACTAAAGTTCACTCATTATTAACCTTGGAACGTTCTCTCAAACAAGCTTCCAACTTCAAGTTTGCCCTTTTTATGTTCATCAATTTGGCATACAACTCTTGAAAATCTACTTGAAGTTCACTCACATCAACCTCTTCTTCATTCTCACTTTCACCTTCAACTCCACTCTCTATACCATCAAATTTTTTGTATTCACAAACCGTGGCCTCATCAGCGTCGTGTAAAGGAATATTTTCATGGGAAGCTTCATTATCAATTCTCACATGACTTGCCATAAACGCGATAAAATTACGCTCAATGGGGGAATCGATTCCCTCTTCCTTTTCACTATCACTAAGTGTCGTATTATATGAAATTGGTTTTTTTCCCTCCCTCCTCCGTTTAGTGGAACACTCTCTTGCCTTATGGCCATAACCCTCATAACCATAACATCTATTCGACTCATCCCTATTAAGGTCTTCATTACGATTTCTAGGGATTCTCTCGGTATTGTAATGCTTAGACTTATCAAATTTCGTAAATTCCTTTTTAAGATTATCTTTATTAAACTTAAGAAATTTTCTAAACTTCCTAGAAAACATTTCCATCTCATTGTAATCGATGTCACTCTTATATTTTGAAACTTGTTTTTCCTCCTTTTGGGCTTTCAAAGCGTTGCCTTTATCTTTCTTTTTCTCTTCCTTGGAGGTGAACATGTCAAGTTCATAGGTTTGTAAATCACCTACAAGCTCTTTAAGTTTTGTAGAGGCTAAAGTGGGTAAATAATTTAACACGGTCACTTTTGGAATAAATCTATCGGGTAAGAATCTTAAATTTTTCTTTACTACGTGATTATCGGGTATCTTTTCTCCCAAGTTAAAAGATGAATTAACGATATCGGAAAGTCTAGCATAGAATTCATCAAAAGTTTCACTTTCAAGCATTTTAATGGGTTCGAATTGAGTAGTGAGGTTTTGATGTTTGGAAGCTTTCATGACACTAGTTCCCTCATGGATGAGTTGTAAAATATCCCAAGCCGCTTTAGCAATTTCACACATCATGATGCACCAAAACTCATCCGGTGTGACCGCACTAAAAAGAGCATTTAAACCACGGGAATTAAAATTAGCTAGCCTAAGTTCATTCTCACTCCAACTCTCTATGAGTTTAGGGACATGCTCATTTTCAACTAGACATGTAGGTGGAGACCACCCATTTACCACGGATTGCCAAACCCACACATCTAGCGATTTAATTGTCAATTTCATTCGCGATATCCAATACGCGTACCTTGTACCATAAAAAATAGGGAATTTTGAAAATGATGAAATTTCAATTTTAAACCAAACAAAAATAAGGATCTTAACGCAATAATTTAGCGTTCCCACTCTGATACCGCTTGTTGTCAGGCGAAAGCCCCAAAATTTTAAACATCCAAATTATGAGATGGTTCAATGATATACCAATTTTTTTTTTCAAAAATTATTTAATTTTCTTTACTTTAAAAGCACAATCAAACACATGAAAAATTAAACTAATCTTAAAGTGAAAATAAACTACACAAACATTTTAATTTCCACTTAAATAAAATTCAATTCAATTCACATGAAACAAACCAAGCATGAATATTATCTAATTAAATTAGTGTCGACTTGAATTAAATTAAATTAAAATTTACCCAAACTTAATTAGCACAAAATGAATATAATTGTATTTTAACCAGATTTTATCTTGATTAGACCTAAGCCTTCATCTATGTGAGTTTGCAAGATAAAATAAACACAATCACACTATATCGCGATGTACGAGGATAATCCACAGCGGGAAAAACCTCAAACGGCCCTGCCTACAAGTCCACTAAGTATGGTATGATTATAAATACAAGACAAGAGACTTACAACACACGACTCGACGCCCTTCAATCCTCGACTCTCCTTCTTGTATGAACCTCCACCTAGTCAACAAGTACGAACTCCACCGTTGTCTCAAAATCCACCGATAGGGAATAACTACCGTCAAAACATACGATGGCCTATCCAACGTGTGCACACCACGAACAAAGAAAGCAATCTCCTTTTGGGGTATAAAAGGAAACCAAACAATCTCCTTTGATGGGTAGAGAAGAAACTGAATGCCAAACAATCTCCAAGCAAAGATATATAAATAGTAACTTAGATTAAACTAGAAACATGTGTGTAAACATGTGTGTATTGAAGAAATTAATTCATAAAAAACACTATCACAAAAATTGGACATTTGGAAGATGAAGATTTTCTCTCTAAGTATGTGAAAAACTCTCCAAAATTCTTATGGAAAAAGCATCCCCGAAATGGTTAAAAACTACTGGACAAAGTGGGAGAGTGGGAAGTTAAAATAAAAAAAAATGCCAGAAAAATTGTCCCGTTGAAATGTCATTCGAACGACATTTGGAGTTCGTTCAAAAGACCATGTTTGAAAAAGATTACAGTCCCCAAGTTCATTCGAATGAGATTTCAGAAAACTTCTCATTCGATATTTCGTTCGACCGACTTCGTTCCAATGAATTTCTAACAATAAAATAGAAAAACTATGCACAAAGTCGTTAGAAGTTCGTTCAAACGACCTGGAAAACTCGTTTGAATGAGATGTCCAGTTCGTTCGAACGACTTTTTAGAAAAATCCAATTTTTCATCCTAAGTTTATAAAATGATCTAAAGTGATTTTCTGAGACAAAATAAAGTCGTTAAAAATATTTTATAAAATACACCCAAATAATAACTATCTAGGTCTCTATAAATATATTAATGCATTCATACCTTAGAGACTTTGGAAATGATGAACCGTTGATGACATGAAACAAGGCACACAAAATCGACAATGATATCTAATTGAAAAAATTGGTTTCTACGTCTTCAACTCTTCAAATGTCATAGGTTTGAGGTACAACAATCTATCATATGACTCAAATTGTTTGGTTTGGAATTAAGCCAACACTGAAAATTCACTCGATTAAAAATTTTCCCTTAAACTAGATAATTGTCTAACTTCTCAAGTGGAAGGTATCTTTTATTAGTGTCGAGGGGTATTTTACTAACATAGTTAACAGGAGCCTAGTGCCCTCATTCTCACACATCAAGGCTGAGATAACTACATGATCAGACACCGCGAGATATAGGTAGACTAGATCTCCCAAATTTTAATTTGTGACCATTAGTGGTCTTCTCAAGTAGATTTTGATTTCATTAAGTTATTTCAAGCACTACTTGTTCTTAGTTAATCCCTTCTCTTTCTTCAATGGCTAAAAGAATGGTCATCACTTTTTAAAAGATTTCGAGATGAAGCGGTTGAGTGATGCTAACATTCTTGTCATATTTTGAACATCATGAAGCATCTTTGGTAGTTGAACATTGTTGATTACCTCATTTTTTTAGGGTGGGATTTGATTCCACATTGGTTTACTAAGTATTATAGGAACTTCCCAGATTGAACTCCGAAAGAGAACATGACTGCATCGAGCTTCATTTCGTAATATCTAAGGGCTTTAAATATCTCTTCCAAGTTCTTCATATGGTCATCCTTGCGCTTTTTGTATAAGAATATCGTCTATGTTGACATCCATAGTGTTCTTTAGTTGATACTTAAACATCATGGTTGAAAATCTGTTACTAAAGTCGTTTAATAAAATTAAACTATTTAAGTAACTTTGAACAGTTTTTTGAAGAAACTATTTTCTTAAAAATCAAAACTAATTGAACACAAGATGTGTTTTATAAAAGTAGGTACGAGATCTATTCAAGATTTGATCAACAGGTTTATAAAACAGTTTAAACAAACTTTAAACCCAGCACAACCAAGAATGAGATGAGAAGATGTAGAAAGATTTAAGAACAAGATTTTTTATGTGGTAAAACCTTACCCAACTGAGGAAACATCCACGACTCCCTCTACGGAGTAAACAAAAAAATACACTATAAACAAATTTTCACAGTTACTTGAGTGTCCTTTCCATTTTCACTACGGATTCTATTTACTTGAGTGTCCTTTCCATTTTCAATCCGAAGAAGTATTTTTAAGAAAGTTTAAAAAGTGTCAGACTTATGTTTTAAAAAGGCTACCCAAGTAAATCTGGTGAATTCATCAACCATAACTAGAATATAACTGTGTCCACAGAGACTAACAGTTTCGGAGGGACCCATTAGGTCCATATGGATCAGCTCCAAGGGATTAGAGGTAAGAACATCATTAACTTTCTTATGAGGTGCCTTAACAATTTTACCTTCCTGACAGGAACCACATACAATATTAGGAATGGATTTGATTTTTGGAACTCCTCTAACTATTTCTTGAGAGGTCAGTCTACTAAGATTATCGTAATTTATATGACCCATTCTGTTATGCCATATCTCGTTGTCATCCATTCTGGCAACATTTTAGATTTCAGAATTGTTCATGACAGTATAACAGTTGTCAGGAGTTCTAAATCCTTTAATTATGCATTCACCTTTTTCATTTAAAATTTTTCAATTGTTCTTTGAAAAGTTAACAGTATGATCTGAGTCACAAAATTGCGAGATACTAAGTAGATTAGCCTTAACACCTTTAACTAGAAGAACATTTTCAAGAACAGGAAGTCCATCTTCTTGGAGAGTTCCTTTGCCTCTGATTTGAGATGATACTCCATCACCAAAAATAACTTTTCCACCAGCAAAGCTGGTTTTGTTCAAGAGTTTTGTATCATCCCCAGTCATGTGCTTAGAACATCCAGAATCTAAATATCATCCAGATGATGTGTGTTCAGCTTTTAAAGCATTAATAACTATGTTACACTTCATCTGAGGTAATAGATCATCTTTTCTAACCCAAATTGCTCTAGTTTTCATTTTGCGCTTATTATCTCTTAATTGATAAAATTTAAGAGCATTCAATTTTTGTTGAAAAATGTTTTGCGCATGATTTTGAATTTTATGAAAGACGTGAGCATTTGGTTTAGGAATCCTTCTAGAGAATGTTCTTTTAGGTTTGGTCTTTCTCTTTCTATAATTAGAGTTTTTGTCTGGTTGTCTAGGAATTACATAATTATTGCGGCTTCTCCTAGAATAGTTAAAGTTCTGATAGATAGGAGGATTACAAATAGGTTTAACTAGTCTCCTAGCAAATAAACTATCAAAAGAGTGACCGTATATATCACAGTAAGAGCAATAAAGATGGGGTTTCCTTAGGAAAGTCTCTAAACAAAGGTTTTGAGGAATTTTGAGGTTGAACTCTATTCCTAGGTAGGACAGTCTTGAATGTAGACTCACTCTTCCTAATAGAGGGGCAGACGTATTTAGCCTTAGGTGAACATTCATGTTTAGAAAAACTCGATTCCCCAATGTTAAAATTTTGATGTTTTGAATCAAACTCAGTTTTTAGAGAATGAAAATCTGGGTAGGTTTCAATAGGTCTTTTACCTCCTGACACAAACTTGATAGGTTCAAAAGATTTTGTTTGTGTCTTCAAATTGGGACAAAATCCTATTCCAGTTCGATCATCAGAATTGGTTTTTGATTCAGCAACAAATTCATCAAAACAGTTTGAGTTATTTTCAAATTTTGTGAATTTTTTAAAAACATTTGTTGTCTTTTCTTTAGTTTGTTCCAATTCTAACAATGTCCCTTTGTATTTTTTCTCCAGAGTTTCATTTTTTTAGTCAAAGCTCTGAGTTTTTTATTAAACATTTTGATTTCACTTTCATGAGTTAAATATTGGGTAGTATACTCTTCAGCATTCAGTTTGACCATCAGGCTTAAATCTTCTAGTTTCTTGGTGAGATCTTTCACAATCTTTTCTAGTCTAGTTCTTTTCTTGAGAGTTTTAGCATAGAGTGTGTGAATTTCTGGGAGGTCTTCATTGTCTGAGTCACTAAGTGCAGTGTGTGAAGTGACCCCTAAGGCTTCATTCTTTGGACTCACACACCCATTGACATCGTCATTATCGCTTTCCCTTTGACTCACACACCCCGAGGAAGAGGTAGCAATATTCTCAGTAATCAAAGCATCTAAACCAGTAACAGCATTATTCGAAACATCAGAAGTAGAATTACTAGATTCATCCCCACTAACAAACAAAAGCATATCATTGTTATAGATAATCTTGGCAAAGAAAGACATGCAAGGGTAAAAAATATCAGATGACTCAGGTTTCTCATTTTCAGAGTCACTTGAATCATCCCATGTCTTACAAATGTTGGCTCTAGTGTGTTTGTTTTGAGTGTTCAAGTTAACTCTGCAGTCTTGTGCAATGTGTCCTAGTTTACCACATATAAAACATTCAGTCTTCTTAAGGTCTCTGTTAGGTCTAGTGTGAGAGTCCTTGTGGTGTTTGTCATGACTTTTCGCATGAGGTCTATGATTAAAGGGAGTTGGATAATTGGACTTGCCTTGTTTATTTGCCATGTTGTTTCTAAATTTAATGATTTTCTTAAACTGTTTTGACATTAAGGAAATCTGATTGTCCAAACTCTCTATATCACATTCATCATCAGAGTCATCATTGGAAGTGTTAAACTCAGGCTTAGTCAATTTAGAAGAGAAGCTTAGATTGGAACTATTCTATTTCCTATGGGAGTGGGTCAATTGTTTCTTAAATTCTACTTCCATTTCCACAGTTCTTAATTTACTACTGAGTAATTCAGGAGTGAGATTTATATAACACATTTCCTCAATAGCATATCTTTTATTGTCAAATTTCTGTGGTAATGTTCTTAGAATTTTAGATACAATTTCTTGTCTGTCATATGTTATCCCATTAGCATGAAGTTTTGTCACAATATCAGTCAGGTTCATATAGAAGTCATCAAATGATTCAGTCTCAGACATAATTAAAGAGTTATATTGTTGAATGAGCATTTGAGTTTTAGCAGCCTTGATTCTAGTGTCACCTTCATGAGCAGTAACCAAGGTGTCCCAAGCTTCCTTAGAAGTGGTACAGGATGAGATTCTTTTGAACTCGTGTTCATTTATGGACATAAATATGACATTCTTTCCTTTGTTATTATTGCAAGAAACTTGTTTCTCTTCTTGTGTGAACTCACTCAACACTTTCTTAACCCTCTCATTACTTCCTTCAGTGGCTGGTTTTGTGGGAAAAATGTAACCATTTTCAGCAATGTCCCAGACATCATCTCCAATAGTTCCTTGAATGAAAGCAATCATCCTTACTTTCCAGTAAGCAAAATTGGTTCCATCAAAGATAGGAGGTCTGGTCAAGTTACCAAATCTTTCATTTTTCTCGTCCATATTTGATTTTTAGAAAATAATTTCAAAAACATAGGATCTCTTTAAAAGAAGTTTACAAAGCTCTTATACCAATTGAAAATCTGTTACTAAAGTCGTTTAATAAAATTAAACTATTTAAGTAACTCCGAACAGTTTTTTGAAGAAACTATTTTCTTAAAAATCAAAACTAATTGAACACAAGATGTGTTTTATAAAAGTAGGTACGAGGTCTATTCAAGATTTGATCAATAGGTTTATAAAACAGTTTAAACAAACTTTAAACCCAGCACAACCAAGAATGAGATGAGAAGATGTAGAAAGATTTAAGAACAAGATTTTTTACGTGGTAAAACCTCACCCAACTGAGGAAACATCCACGACTCCCTCTACGGAGTAAACAAAAAAATCCACTATAAACAAATTTTAACAGTTACAAACATGCATACAACTCAGACCTATATAAGTTCAGGAATGTACCCTCTGGTGTCCTTATAACTTATCTGCAGTTCTGATTGTTGATGTTGTCCTCCCAGTTTGTTAACTTCCAATTTGTTCAAGCTCTTTATGTCAACTCTTTTTCTCAAGATCTTATTACCAACACTTTTAGTGTGGCAGAGTGAAAGTGTTTGTGTAGGTTCTCTCCAACACATGCATGCACACACACACTTATTATGTACAAACAGTCTTAACAAATTACATATAAGTCTATATGATGTGATTTTTCTTTTTCTCTCTTCTCACAAAACTTAACCTTATTTGACCTTTATAACAATCCTAGAATCCACGGATATCTTGCTCAGAAGACGTATCAAGATCTTAATCAATCTCGGATTTTGAAAAGATTTTTGAAATTGAAAACCACCAAGTGCGATTCCAAACTAGGTCAAAGGTCTTGTTTCAAGAGAACTAGAAACAGACAACATTATTGTTGATTTCAAAGTTAAAAACCTTTACAAAAAGTAAATCAACAATATATTTCTCAAGATGAGAAACGAAATATGTAAATCTAAGTGTAATGTAACATGAAGTACATAGATATGAAATTTCTATAAAACAGAAAATAGATCTAAGACAAACTGTTTAAGTTGGACACAAGATTTAAAGAACAAAGAGGTTTCAGCATCAAATCAACTACCAACAACAACTCTCAAACACTCAAACACTCAAGGTGGTGTTTGGAATTTACAAGACTTGGAAAGAGGTTTTGATTTGAAAATGGATTTGACGATTTAGGGGTAGGGTTAGGGTTTCTAACTCTTTCTCTCTCTTCTGGTTTCTCTCTTCTCTCTCTTCTCTCTCTTCTCTCTCTCTTTTTTCTCTCAAAGGACGAAATGGCAAAAGTCTCAGAAGGTTGAGAGAAGGGGTCATTTTATAGGAGGCTGAGAAGGTTCGAGAGAAATGTTCAAAATCATAGGTTCATATTTAGTCAAGGTTAATTGACTTAGATCAAAGGGTTCACGATATGCGGTGGTTAAAACTCACTTGATTGGTTCATAAGGGGTTCACAGGGATTATGAAAGGGCGCATGCATATCGTTGATAAAAATGATCCAAGGGTTGTAAACACACACTGTTTTACTCTCTATAAAAAAAACACTTACAACCAATCAGAAGACAACAAATGTTGGACATTTAGAAGAGATAAAACGCTCTTCTAAAATAATTAAAAAACACACCCTGAAGTCTCTGCCGCTTTCGGATTCTACCCAAGGCAACTTTAAGTCAATATAACCATTAAGCCTTAATTGCAGAATGACCCCAAAAACTTTTAAAAACAAGTTTTAATTAATAAAAACTTATTTTAAAATGTTTATAAAATCCCAAAAAATATTTAAAAAGCAATAATAGGGATTTAAACACACTCAACATATGTACACACAATTATATGGAATATGACATGTATATGATCCATTCTACTGTGTGTGAAAGTTGGTAATAAGGTCTAGATCACTTCAATAAAGGAAGATGAAATAGTAGTGCAAGCTCTGGGGTTCTTTGGACTCTAGTTTAGACATAATTTTGTCACAATTTCCAAACTAGATGAACACTTATACAATATAGACTCAAGTGAGTCAAGAGAATAAGGCGCTTCAATGGTGACCAGTAATTGGTATGTAGCACCTGCGTTCTTGAGCCAAAGGACATAACTTTGTAGTAGTATATACAAACAATGGTAATAAATGAGGTCTTATCCTTATTGGGTCTGAATAAATGAATTTAATAGTACCCTAAGTAGACATATACAAAACTCATCCGTTTGTGACTGGTTGTGGCATAGACCAATTGGATGACCTTTGGAAAAGGAAAATTACAGTTGGGAAAAGCTTCACTGAGTTCGGTGAAGTCTATATAGACTATCCATTTTACATTAGTAATGACCTGATTCCCCCTATTCTCCATTATCCCCTGGTCGGTGATATATTTGAGCTTCTGCTGATAAGTGAAGGGGACAACTTGCATAAAATAGAGCCATCCTCTACCAAGGATCTCATTATAAGGAGAATTAATTTCCATAACCATAAACTCAATCATATTCTAAATATTTCCAATTCAAACTTGAGGACCACCTTCCCTAATGGAATCGTTATCTTTATTGTGAAGCCAACTAAAGTAATGATCATTTTTATGACGTCTTTTTCCTTAAGGTTAAGTTGGTTAAAGAATTTTAGGTACATAACCTTTGAGGAACTATCCTAGTCAAACAGTAGCGTATCTAAATTCTAGTTAGTGACCATGAGTGTGATTACCAGTGCATCAAGATATGGAGTTATAACTCCCACCATGTCTTCTTCGGTGAGGACAATGTGCTTCATATAATTGATATCTTCTGGGCATCGATGTCTGCATAGTGGAGTCTTAGAAGGGTCAATTTGGAAAGCTTCCACTGTGGTGACTTTATTTAATTCAATTTAGACGACATTGCCTTGGATTTTCTTTGGACTTAAGGCACCATGGATGACTGTGAACTTGTGCCCTATTTCATTATCATGCGGGACATTATTGGTCTTATGGTCGGCATCTACGACAACTTTAGCTCCATTTTTTTGTACATACTTGATGATGCTATAATCAACACCACTAGATTAAGATAAGATTATGAGTAGCTTAAGCTAAATCACTACTCAACAATGGAGATGCATATATATATATATATATATATAAGAGAAGGAGATGGGGATAAAAATATGAACTCAATGATTTAAAGTGGTTCAGCCAATTAGGCCTACATCCACTGTGTGAGTGTGTGAGAAATCCACTAAATAAGGTCACTAATGGTCATAGACACAACACTCAAATATCTCTCTCTCTCTCTTTTGTACACAATTGGACCGAGTTCTGTTAGGGTTATGAAATAAGGATCCCTTCTCATGGAGAAGGTGAAGTGTATATATAGGGCGTGTGAGGTGTAATGTACCCCAACCATGTAACCAGCATGTGCATAAGGACACTCCCAATAAGATGTAGACACCTATCCTTGGCACATAGATACAATAATGATGTAATATTTCTCACGGGAGGGAATGATCTTGTTATAACAGAAATTTCCATGTGTGCATACCACTTTTGTACTTACATATGCTGGCACTGCTTGGTATCGTCCATTTCAAACTTGGCTTGGCGGGATACGGGGCTGCTAATTTCGATAGGACGGTCCCATGCTCACAATCATAAGTATAACCTCGATTGAATATATCGGGTCGAGGTTATATTAATGGTTCTTGCTAAACTTGTGCTGCTCATGTGATCTCAACTTTCCATATGGCCGAGTCTAATTGAGACGAGACTGACCCTTATCAGGATGACCCCGCCAATGACATGTGGGGCCCTTATGACAACTCGGCCATGAGATTTGATACCAGTCATCCTAAGAGGCAAGGGTACACTTTGGCCATATCAATCACCCCTAGACCTTAGTCTTCTATATTAATAGAAGGTTGAAGGGTACGAGTTATTGAGGGCATGATGAGACGTCTCTAACGTGTTGGCTGCATTGGGATTGATACATGAGTGGGTGACATATGTCAGTGACTTGATTGATCGACGTCTTCCCCAAATAGGGTTTGGTGGCTGCACACTTGGGGTTTTGTCCCCTCAATGATGGAACTATTGGGAAACATGCATAATCATTAAGGGAGATTTAAAAGCACCAAAATTTCTCTTTTTTCTTTCTTCCCCAAACAACCTTCACGTCTTTACCTCTTTCCTATAAAAACCTCCATATCTACCCACCTGCGAAAAATTTACAAGCCTTCCAACCTCAAGTCGTTTGTTGTCATTCCCCATGTCTCAAGAAATTTAGTTTGCTCAGATAATCCTCTTCACCTCAACTTTCTTCAATTCCAGCAATTCTAATCGTTGTTTAAATTTTTTCGTTGGCGTTTTGATTTTTCGGTGGTTGTCCTGCCATTGTTGGGAGGTATTTAGGCTGAGAAAGAAATTTTATTGGTGGTTTGGAGTGTGATTGGATGGTTGCGAGGGGTTTTAAGGGTTAGGCTATAAGTATTTAGGTTTTAAGGTGACCTTCGATCATCATCTCTGATGGGTAAGGTTAGGTTTATTTTTGGTATTCTTGGGGAAAACCTTTTAAATTTCTAAAGTTTGATCCTTACGTCACCTATAGTCAAACTTTAAGTTATTTTCCCTTTATTTCCCTTTCTCGTTTCACCCAAGTGAAGCCTCATCCTTTGAATGCTACGACCCTTGTACAAGTTAGCAGAGGACTTCCCTAGTCTGAGAGAGGAGTGATTTGATAAGTTTAGGAAAATAGAGAAGCCCAAGACGAGAGTCAAAGGGCTGAGGCTTTTCTAGTCCGACCTATCTTTCTATTACCCTTGGTTGTAGTATAGCCCAATTCATTGAGACTTGTGAACCAATGTCAGAGTTTTCCACTGTTGATCCTATTTCCACCTCTCAATAAATCGAGAGCATGGATTCACACAAAGAGGCTATGGATTGTCCCCTACACAAAGTGCATGGCTTGATATTGAAGAGGTTTTCTCTCGTAACTTATCTTCTAAAGGAGTCGATTCATCACATGACTCTAATTCTGTGGAAATATTATAGTCCAACATCCCATTTCCTCCTCCAATAAATGTCATTCCACTATCAGCCATGACTGGGGTCGAGTTTGCTGAGAGGTTCCCTAGTAGTGACCCAAGCAATCCTCAGGCTGAGATACCAGTTGGTAGTGATGAGGAGAGCAAAGTTGATACCTCAATTGTCGCTGAATATGAGAATTATGTATCTGAGACTGGTCTCTTAGTCTTCATACACCTCTACGACATAGAACCCACTATTTCTATGAGGGTACCTCTTGAGAACGAGAGATCCTTTCACGGTCGGGATGGTGAGATATGTGTTTATGAGAAGATGTTTAAGTTAGGTTTTCATATACCTATTTACCCCATACTCTGAGCCATCCTTGCTCATATAAATCTTTCCCCTTCTCAGCTATGTCTGAATGCACGGAGGGTTATGATTGGATCAATTGTCCTTTGAAAGGATGTACATCAAACTGTCCTTTCAGCTCACATATTTCTTGGTTATTACATGCCATCGACTTCTAAGACTCATCCACGCTACTATCATTTTGCAGCCAAAAAGTCTAAAAAGAAAATACTAATGGTAACTCATTTGAGGTGGGCCAAGGTCCCCATATTAGACAAGGGTGACCCGGGATTGAGCCTTGGTGCCTACGAGAAGATTAACAAAATTCATAGTCAAGGTGATAAAGGTCGTCTTGTGAAGTTTGACCATCTGATGACCCCATACTAACTTACTCAGATAGGTCTGGGGGGTGGCCTCTCACTAAACTTTGTAAGTTATTTTATTATTATTTCTAAGTGATGCCTCGTACCCTTGTATAGATGATACAGTAATTCTGAGACTTTTCTTTTGCAGAACATCCAGAAGGAACTTCGGATGAACTTTGGAAAATGTCAGGCCCCAATCTGATTAAGGACATTAACAGATGTCGAAATAAGGTTTCCACTCCTGTTGTACCACCAAAGAAGACTGTCAACTCCAGCATAATTGACGGTGTTAGGAAGAAGACGAAGATTCAGACATCTGATCCCACCACTCGTCCTTCAAAAACTTCGTGCTCTAATTAGGCCATTCCTATATCCATGGATGATGCTCTTACTACTCATCTGTTGCAGCTGAAAATAAATGACAATAACTTCATAGGTCATTGTTTGAAGGTGACATACACCTTCGGCTCTCTCATCACCAAGGACGACAAATGTTTCCTTCTATCCATAAATGTCCCTCTACTGACCAAATTTTACCTTCACGGAACTGTCTAGGTATCTTTAAGAATTTTTGCAAGTGTTCTCCCTTCATTTCCTCTGTCTCGTACTTAAGTGTCTGCCTCTTATGTTGTAGGGTGAAATTTCTCTTCATTGCTTGGCCAACTAGACTCTAAAGAGGTTGCCCTTGAACCAAAAGCGGAAAGATGCTGAGAAAGTAGAGAAGGCCTGGAAGGCCGATCTTGATAAGGTCAAGGGGGATATACAGAAGGATAAATATATGGTCGCCACTCTGAAGGTCGACCATGACAACGCTCTGAAATCTAAGGATGAGAGCATAAAGGCCACCATTGATGCCGCCGTTAAAGTTTCCTTGTCCAAAGCTAATGACAAAACCATTGACGACTACAAATTATTTGACGAACTTGTGGACTTCAGATTTGACTATCTCGAGAGAGGCATCAAGGCTGTTGGTCGATAGGAAGCCATTAAACACGCAGAGACCTGGAGCTTATCACTGAATGACTTTGTAGACCTTTCTTTAGGTGACCCTCATCTCGGAGATGATTTGGCTGAGGTTGAGAACGCTGCTACTACACCTGTTGAGACCAGCCCTTTGAAGGTTGCTGAGGAGCTGGATGGACAAAATGATGGGGCTGAAATCTCCAATGTCAGAGTTAATGAGACTATTCACATGAGTGATGCTCTGCCTTGAGGTTATTTTTCTTGTTAAGGCAGTTAGCCCTGAAGGTTTTTGTATTTTATGAATTCTGCTACCTGTAACCTCTCCTTATTAATGGATGAATTTTTGCTTTCCATCATTTTATGTCTTGTGCTTGCTATACTTTGAAGTATGATACCACTAATTAATGATGTTTGGGATCACATCAAAATCACTCACATATCAACACATCACAAAATTAACCACGTCACAAAATTAATGATGTTTATGGTCTAAGATCACCAAACTAATGATTTTTCATCGCATAGTCACCACCAAATTAATGATGTTTAAGGCCTGAGATTACCAAACTAATGATGTTTCGTCTCATATTCACCAAATTATTGATGTTTAAGGTCCGAGATCACCAAACTAATGATGTTTCATCTCATATTTACCAAATTAATGATGTTTAAGGTTTGAAATCACCAAACTAATCATGTTTCATCTCATATTCACCAAATTAATGATGTTTAAGGTCTGAGATCACCAAAATAATGATGTTTCATATCATATTCACCACCAAATTAATGATATTTAGGGTTTGAGATCACCAAACTATTATTGGTTGATCTCATATTCACCAACCTGATGATGTTTTAATAATGAACCACACCCAAGTGATTTTGTATTTGGATTCACCAGATTATGGTGTTATGCCATACCCCCTCTCCTCATTTTAAGAGTGCATAGTTGAGTGTCGTCTCATCCATACACTGTCGTCTCTGTCGATAGAGGTTTCAGTTAGGTTTTAATAATTAAATTAACCCTTCTTGGTGTTATTGAAAATCTGTGGATGGGTTCGTCCCCTTTCTAGGTTATCATTTCACCAAGGTTGGGGTATTTCTATCTCACCACGGATGATGTTTTATAGCTTCAGGACATTTGGACCTTATAATTTAATTGCTACGAATAAGATATGAGGGAACACATTAAAGATAATTTTCATTTATAGACTATATCATACAATGGAATTTGAAAAACATAAAAAGGGTGATGGTATAGGTAGACTAATTAGTGGATTTAGGAATTTTACTAATTAGTGGACCAACGAAGGCACAGCCTTAAACTCTTTGAGAGCTACCCATCCCATATGAGGTTGTAAGCTGAGAAAACATTCTCATCCATCATGAAAAAGTTTATCTTCTTGACCAGCCTCTTTGGCCACTCAACTCCCATTCTGACATTCATTTCTTAAATCCCTAGAGGGTGAACCTTTTCTCCATTGAATCCTATCAGAGGGTGATGGTATAGGTAGATCATGTCTTAACTATGTCCTAAGCCTTTGAAGCACGACCAGAACATGAAATCTGTAGAGCTTCCTCCATCAACCAAAATTCTCGGTACCTCACATCCATGTACTCTGGTGGTAATAATGAGAGGGTCATCATGAGGAGCTAGGATACCGTTGAAATCTAATCTCAAAAATCTTACTATGGGGGTTTCCATATCCACTTTCTTCCTCTTCTCGGGCTTAACATTAATTAAGGCTGAGTTTATAACCTCGACCTTGGTTATTGCCTTTGCCTCGACTACATGCACATTACACTCGGCCACCTTTGAGCCTCCTCCTATTAGGCCTCAATAAATAGTTCCCACACTAAATGAAATCATATTGACCCTCTCTACTAGGATGTTATCGTCCTTTGGTGGGAGATTCGAATCTTCACTTTTATTATCCAAAAGGTCATCCCTCTTTATTGGATCGTCCTCTCTATATCTATCATTTCTCCTCTTCCTAGGGTCACCTCGGCTTTGGTCATCTCAGCCTCGTCCTAAACCGCTCTGATCAACATATTTCCTTAACTTACCAGATTTTAGCAATTTTTCCATCTCATCTTTGGGGGCAAAGCATTTATCATTGATGTGCCCATGATCTTGGTGAAATTGGAACCAACGATTTCTATTTCTCTTGTGAGAAGTTATCTTTAACTTTTTCATTCCAAGTAAGAGACCGGTCATTTTTTATATCATTCATATGCTCACAGCTAACTGTTAAAGGCGTAGAGTCCGTAAACGTATCGTCTATCGACCTTTTCTTGTTATCCTTCCCCTTGGACTTCTGACCCTTTCCATCACTATGGGCTATCTTTTGCTCATCTTCTTTGGCGGTCATCATCTCCTATGAATTCATGACTCTCTCGGACATAGCTAGGAGTTCAGCCATGGACTTTGGAGGGTCCTCGGCCAGCTTCCAAAGTAGCTTTCCTTTCTAAAGACCTCCCATAAGGGCTGTCATTGTGAAACTTTCTTCATATTCTTCGACTTACAGCTTATCCTTGTTAAAATGGATTATATATTCCTTCAGAGTCTTGTTCGTTCCCTGCTTGATCTATAAGAAGTGGGTTGTCTACTTCCTACATTTTATCTCAAAGCAGAAATTATGGACAAAACTATCGTCCAACTGCTTAAAATTCCCTATAGAGTTCTTTGGAAGGGAGGTGAACCATACGTGGGCTGACCATGTCAATGTTCTTGAGAATTCTCGGCAAATCATCTCATATGATATTGAATAGATGTCGAAGGCCGACTGATACATATTTATATGATGTACCGAATTCGTGCTCCTTTCATACTTTGGAGTAACTACCGACATTTTGAACTTGGTCGGGGTTGGGTAGTACAATATCTTTGCAACAAATGGAGATCCTTCTGCATATCCCCTCTGCAAGGGGTCTCGGTTTTTTATGATATCCCCAATTTTGTTTTCCAACCTCTGTATGGACTCATTCCAAGGCTTGTCTATTGCAACGTCAGCTTTTATAGGGATAGTATTTTCCCCAGCCCCTTCTCTATCATTTGGCCGAGATGATCATTCTCTATTAGCTGGATGGACCAAGGGTACCCTCTTTGCACACCTAGGTCGGATTATGACCTCTATTTGATCCTCTCGGTCTTGGTGAGGTTCGTAGTTATCTATCCTCTCATTTCCTCTTGAGCTGACAATAATCCTTAATCTCGACAGATGGTTCCTCAGATCTCCCTAAGGGTTGAGCTTATTAAGAGAGTAGCTACAGCGGAAATATTGCGACTTCTCAAATAAAATCCAATTTTAATTAAACCCAAATTTTAGTTAAACCCTAAGACATGCATCTAGATGATTTATCAAATAAACTATAGCATGCACGATAAAAACAAACAATTTCAGGAAAAATCCCCCAAAGGGGCAAAACCTTTTATTTTCATTATAATATTGTAACATACAATTTCGGATTACAATGAAAATACAGTGACTAAGAATTACCCTCAGGTATCGGATTCTGTAGTCGGCGACTGGAAATATCCCTTTCCAGGAGGGCTGCAATGAAGAAGAGAAACGGCTTCTCCACAAGTTTGTCGGCTGGAATTTTCCCTTTCCAGGAGGGCTGCAATGAAGAAGAGAATGGCTTCTCCACAAGGGTTGAACAAACCAAAGTTATGTTCTAGGGTTCCAAAAGATTCACAAAAGTAATTGAGATTTTTTTGTGTGAATCAAAAAGATGTTTGGCACATCAAAAAATGAAGTCTTGTTGTGTTTTATCTCTTAAAAACATTTTCTCAAAGACTTCAAAAAATACACCATCGGAATAGTAATATATATAGGAAATATAAGATGGTGGGTAAAAAACACACGGAACTGCTCGAGTATATCCCAGGCGGACCGGTCCGTCTTGGGGGCGGATCAGTCCGGATGACAGGATCGGTTCTTTTATTCTAGGCTTCATCGGTTCGCTTGCGGTCCGGGGTATACTGGATCTGCAGCAAGCGGATCGGTCCGGTTGAGGGGCGAACCAGTCTGGTGGCGGATCGGTCCGGTATAGAGGCAGACCGGTCCGGCTTCCCATAAAAAACTTTTAAAAGCCTCATTTTGCTTTAAAAAAACTTACTTCTTATTTTTATAAAAAACATTTTATAAAAATTTCCCAATACTAAATATGAACTTTAAGGAACGTAAAAACAAAATTTTACCAAGTTCATTCTCGCAGAGGCTATAATTACATCTTAATGACTCCAAACATTATAAAGCACATGGATGAATTGACCTATTGTCTCAAAACACTACCAAACAGTCACATGAAAAAAATGGAATGATGTAGTGACTTGGTCATCCAAAGTGTCCATCCATAAATGGTGCAAACAAAATACAAAAATCTTTTTGGATTTTTCTAAAATTTTGTCAAAATAAAATCTTTTTGTATTTTTCAAAAAAATTCAAAAACAAGAATTTATACAAAAAGTACAAGTCATCACACTAGTAAAAATATATCATGAAACCATAACTAGTGTATGACAAACATGCAATCACAATCAACCAAAAGCTTTCACATGGGGTGAATCACGTGCAAGCAAACGGGAATCGTGGACAAATAAACCATAAGCCTCTAAATTCGATTTTCTAACCCAAATTGATGTGTAACGGAGTGTGGGGGTTTTGGGAATCGAATTTATTCTTTCATTAACCTTCCTAGGTTCATTTAAAAGCTTGTAACAAAATCGCCTAAGATGACCTTGCCTACCGCAATGTGTGCAAGTGTAAATCGGGCGATGTATGTTACCTAAAGGTGTCCCTCTCCTCAAATTTATCGGTTGCTCTCTCCGAATTTGCCTAGGGGGGTCTCTCCTAATGATCCTAGGAGTTTCTCTCACGATGTTCTTATGTGGTGCTTTCCTAACAACTTTAGGTGCCTCTTTCTTAACAAACCTTGGAGGCTCTCTCACACGTGTGGGAATGGGTACAACATATTTTTCAAGACCAATCCCACCCCTATCCGTTTTGATCTCGACAGTGCCTAAAATCTTATCAAGTTTTTCAGACCTAGACTCCAAATCAAATTCCACTTTGCTTGAATCTTTCAATTTCATCTCAAGTTCACCTATCCTAGATTTAAGTACTCATCTAGAATCCTCAAACTCTAAAAGCTCCTTTTTCATAGTCTCTATTAGCCCTTTAAGACTATCTCTCTCACCGTCGACGTACTCAAGCTTCTCTTTCAAAATTTTCTCATGTGCCCTAAGTTCTTCAACTAAAAAATCATTATTTTTTATGGCACACTCTTTCAATTTAGCTTTCAATTTCAAATTTTCTTTCTTTGTTTTTAAAGTTTCAGCATAAAGTTCATTGAAAGCAGTTTGCAAGTCATGCTCATCTACACTTTCCTCCTCACTTTCATCCACACTCCCATCACCTTCACTATCATAACTAATCACATGGATGGGAAACTCTCGCCTAGAAGCATAAAAAACTTCTTCTTCCGAATCACAATCACTAAGGGTAGAAACATGAGAAATCGGTTTATTCAATTTTTTCTTTAAATTTGTGGTACACTCATCTAACGTGTGACCAACACCCTCACAACAAGAACACCTATTTGATTTGTTTTCAACAGAAGATTTAAAACAGGAGTTCGTGTGAATTTTCCAATTAAATTTTTCAAAAATTTGACATCGAAGATCATCAAAACCATCAAAAGCCATTTTTGTGCAAAATCAGGATCAAAACACAATAACTTAGTGCAACAGGCTCTGATACCAATTTGAGAAAGTAGCTACAACGGAAATATTGAGACTCCTCAAATAAAATCCAATCTTAATTAAACCCAAATTTTAGTTAAACCCTAAGACATGCATCTAGATTATTTATCAAATAAACTATAGCATGCAGGATAAAAACAAACAATTTCAGGAAAAATCCCCCAAAGGGGCAAAACCTTTTATTTTCATTATAATATTGTAACATACAATTTCGGATTATAATGAAAATACAGTGACTAAGAATTACCCTCAGGTATCGGATTCTGTAGTCGGCGGCTGGAAATATCCCTTTCCAGGAGGGCTGCAATGAAGAAGAGAAACGACTTCTCCACAAGTTTGTCGGCTGGAATTTTCCCTTTCCAGGAGGGCTGCAATGAAGAAGAGAACGGCTTCTCCACAAGGGTTGAACAAACCAAAGTTGTGTTCTAGGGTTCCAAAAGATTCACAAAAGTAATTGGGATTTTTGTGTTTGAATCAAAAAGATGTTTGGCACATCAAAAAACGAAGTCTTGTTGTGTTTTATCTCTTAAAAATGTTTTCTCAAAGACTTCAAAAAATACACCATCGGAATAGTAATATATATAGGAAATATAAGATGGTGGGTAAAAAACACACGGAACTGCTCGAGTATATCCCAGGCGGACCGGTCCGGCTTGGGGGCGGATCGGTCCGGATGACCGGATCGGTTCTTGTATTCCAGGCTTCATCGGTTCGCTTGCGGTCCGGGGGTATACTGGATCTGCAGCAAGCGGATCGGTCCGGTTGAGTGGCAGATCGGTCCGGTATAGAGGCGGACCGGTCCGGCTTCCCATAAAAAACTTTTAAAAGCCTCATTTTGCTTTAAAAAAACTTACTTCTTATTTTTATAAAAAACATTTTATAAAAATTTCCCAATACTAAATATGAACTTTAAGAAACGTAAAAACAAAATTTTACCAAGTTCATTCTCGCAGAGGCTATGATGTTGAAGGCACTTTGATATTCGGATCCGTTGATGTAGATGCGATCTTGAGTTTCTTCAACGGTGTAACGGCGTACGACATACAAATTGATAATGGACAAAAATGTCCTTACACTTATCAAAGGCCGACCCTATCATTAGCTTGTTTAAGGATGATTGCCTTCCTCCACTCTCTATGCCTTGATGACTCTCTTATTCCCAGTTTGATTGTGGAGGATGAACAGTTCCCCTAGTGATCTAATATGGTTCCCACCATTCCCTCTCTTTCGTCCTCATAGTGGTTGTCCCCCACCCTCTCATCACAGGGTTCTTAACTCTGCCTCCCCAGGCGTAGACGCTTGGGGTCAACAACGTCTCTCCATCTCTATTACAGAGGGAGATCCTTTTTCAGTGTCGAGGGTGGTCCCTTGGCTTATTGATCAGGGATGTTTTCTCTGACAGACGGAGTCACAAACTCAGCTCCTGCACCGCCAGTCGTGGCTGAACATAGAAAATTGGTTTTCCA
Organism: Sambucus nigra; assembly: GCA_949130495.1. Lineage (NCBI taxonomy): Eukaryota > Viridiplantae > Streptophyta > Magnoliopsida > Dipsacales > Adoxaceae > Sambucus > Sambucus nigra. Next base: position 312,843,901 of record OX422209.1, on the reverse strand, counting down.
TTCGTTATTGGAAAGCTATGAGAGAAAAGAGAACAATCGCCACCTCATCCATCTCGAACTGGGGCGGTGCTTGGCTGGATCTTTCTCTATATCCATGTGGTGGTGCTAGTTGATTTTCAGGAGGAGGAGGTGATTCCATTACCATTGGCGTAAGCTGTTTGGGATATGAGCTGGAGAAGGAGAGCATAAATGCTCAACAAGAGCTCCTTTAATGGTGATACAACTCCACAAAGAGGGAGGAATGTTTCACCACCCAAGACTCTCGTGAGTATAAGCTAAAATAGGGAAGAGATGTATATCTTTGCTCCCACAGACAGTGCCAAATTAATGAAGCTGTAATAAGCACCACTAGATTAAGATACGATTAGGAGTAGCTTAAGCTCAATCACAGCACAACAATGGAGATAGATATATGCATATATGACAGAAGGAGATGAGGATAAGAAGATGAACTCAGTGATTTAAAGTTTTTTATCCAATTAGAACTACATCCACTGTGTAATTGTGTGAGAAATCCACTAAACAAAGGTCACTAATGGATGTGGATACAACACTCAAAGTTCTCTCTCTCTCTCTCTCTCTCTCTCTCTTATGTATACAATTGGATAGAGTTCTGTTAGGGTTATGAAATAAGGATCCCTTCTCATGGAGAAGATGAAGTTTATATATAAGTCTTGGAATGTGTAATGTACCCCCAAGCATTTCATTAGCATATCCATGAGGAAACTCCCAATAAGATGTAGACACCAGTCTTGGCACATGAATACAATAGTGATGTAATATTCCCTCACGTAAGGGAATGATCTTCTTATAATATAATTGTCCACGTGTGCATACCACTTATGTACTTACATATGCTCATACTGTTTGGTATCGTCCGCTGTAACCTCGGCCTGGTAGGATACGAGGTTGCTAATTCCGATAGGATGGTCCCATGGTCACCGTCATAAGTATAACATCGGTTGAATAGATCGGGTCGAGGTTGGATTAATTGGGTCACTCCTTTTATCCGTCGTGGCAGAGTATAAAGATTGTTCTTGCTGAATAAGTGATGCTCTTACAGTATCGTCTTTCTATATGGCTGAGGCTAGTTAAGATAAGGCCGACCCTTATCGAGACGACCCTACCAATGACACGTGGGGCCCCTATGACAACTCATCCATGAGATGTGATGCCACTAATCCTAAGAGGCGAGGTTACACTTTGGCCATATTAATATTCACTCAAGTAGTCATCTTAGGCCATCTATTCTGAAGGGTACTTTAGTGCCTTTTAATTCTCCGGTTTTGCCCATGATCTTTGTGATACGTGCACCTAAGTGCAATGTTTCTCTTCAATGGATCACCCATCATTATCTTTTGCCACTTGACGAATTTTTTATTCTTGATTTTACTCTAGATATTGTAAATTGGTTTTTTGAAAATATTATTGATCTCTTTGAAAGGATTGGCCGAATCTGCCTTGTCACCATTCTTAGATGCTCCATCTTTATCTGCCTTAGCTGGATCTGCCCTACCCCTTCCTAGGGGAATTCTCCTTATCAATGTTATTTCTCATATTCGGGGGACCATTTTCATTCTGAGTTCTAGTACAACTTACACCTTTTCATACTTCAATATACGTGATGTGAGATCATCGGTGGTGTTGGCCTCCTTCTTAGTGAGAGACTGGTGAAATATAGAGTTTTTATGTAATCTGATCTTGAACTAATCCACATGGACCTACTAGAATCAATCTTCAATTTCGTTGTATGTTTTTTAGTATCACCTCGAGTATTCCTGCAAGGTTTCATGTGGTATTTTTCCTCATAGAAATGAGAGAATCCATTATCTTGGGATGGCAATGCTGGTAATGAATCGAGAAGTAACTACATTCATGAGCTACTTGAAATTAGTGACCAACCTATGTGGTATCATTTCAAAACAGTTATGTGTGATATATCCCAGGCTGGAAGGGAATATGTTGCACATGATGGTGTCATTATTGTTCCACAAGGTTGTAGTCTGCCTATACTAATGGACATGATCAATGGGGTTGGTCTTTCTTTCTTAGATTTTGAACCAGGGAGTTTTAACCTTTTTGAGAGGTCTTAGTTATTCACTCAACCTAAAAATGGGGACTTAATTTGACTGATGAGGGACTTCTTACCTAGTTCCTTAGTGGATCTAGACCCATGATGAGCGATTTATTTGTCCATCTCCTTCTGAATGAGGTTGCGAACGTCACACCTTCGATGTCCTCCCTCCTGATATTGTCCTGCTAGAGGACTCCTGTGCACAAAGTTCCCTTAATCATGGTGTGAACTCCTTCATTAGTAGCGAGTTTTACATTCCTGAGGGATAGAAGATTGGCCATGATGATTTCAGTGGTAAACGTAGAGCTCTCGCTCCATCTTTTATAGAAGACATTGTGGATGTGCGTTCTTCTCACCTTTAAGGTGTGTGGCATCATCTTACTGATGGAGCCGCTATTCATATTCATTGACCAACCATGAGATTAGGGTTATTTATTTCTTTATTAAAAAATTTCCTCCAGAGGGTGATAACATGTGTTAGGAGCATTTTAATTCCTGTTATGATGGATCTCTAACCTTACCCTAGGTGATGGAAGCCTGATCTGATGATTTACATTGAACAAATAAGGTGCTCTGTGTGGGTGAGACATGGTTGTTTTTTTGGTTCTAACTATCTTACGAAAAGAAACTTGATTCCCACATACGACACCAATTATGGGTGCTAAAATACTACAAAAATTAATCCAAAAAATATATAATCGAGTAAGAAAAGAAAATGACACAATTGCACAACACAAGAATAAAATTGATTCGGCAATGTGACTATGTCCATGGGGTGTTTCTCTCTTCCTTGGTAATCACTCTGTAATAACAAGCATTACATGCCTTTTTTTGCAGGGGTGAGGGGTATATTTATAGGGAACAGAAGGTGAAAGAACCATGTAGGACTCTAGGATCCCTAGATGTTATTGCAGTTTGATTAAACTGATCTTTCCCCTATAATCCTCACTGGTCGAACTCCCTTTTATTCTTATCTCTAACCCACGATGATTGTCTATGTTATTAGGTAGCTGTCATGTAATCCGAAGAACTTGAATTGTTCGGATAATTCTCCCACAATACCTCTGGCCTATTTGGGAAATCATTCATCGATATGCATGGAAAATTCATTTAATATAGTTCAGTGTGCATGAATTGTCTCACTATATACCTAATGGTGATGGTACATATGAGAGAAAATTTGACATACTTGATCTACGTGAATGAGTTCCTACTATATACCTCCCGTTTTGAGTTTGGTCAATCGGTACAATGCGGGGGAACTGTTTGATATACATCGAGGGTACTTGGAAAATATAATGTGGGAGCCTATTGCTTAGGTTAGTCGCAGCTCGTTGGACTCGCAAACCATTACAAAGTGATTCTCGAGTGCGGGAAAAATATATGGACAATACTCAATGCTCGTGTGTAATGTAGCGTCCAAATGCACTAGTCTTATTAATATATTTTTGAAAATTATTATATATCCTAAGAGAGATATGTACAAATAGTAAGCATGAAGTAAAAAGGGGAAATATAGTCAAGTGGCATGTGATAAAAGAGCTATAATATAAGTGAAGTAAAACATGGGAATATGTAAAAGTTAAGTGGAGTATGGAAATACACAACTTGATTGGAGGTTGAAAATATGTAAGATTCATTTTTGTTCTGTACGGGAATGCCCACTCGGCATTCAACATCACATTTGGAAGGGTTAGATTGAGGAAGTTCGAAGTTGTTATATCTTATTATTCACAAATGTTTAAAATTACCTACAAGCTATAGGCTTTGTGTGGTAAAAGAAAATTAAGTAGAGGCCCGCGAGTGCTACTACATGTTAGTGAAACGGGAGGAGTGAAAGAAATTTATCACTACTTATCAGATTGAGACATTAGATCCTCGCGATGCAGATAAGTTAGTAAAAGGTACGATTGTTGAGAAGATTGAGCATATGATGTTAGATGAAGAAAACGTAGATAGGACATCCAAGATTAACTCGTCACTGGACGTAGCTGTTCAGAATGAGATAGCAGAATTCTTGAGGCAACAAAATAATGTATTCACTTGGATCTTTGAGGACATGCTTGGGGATAGATCTAGAATTACTTTTCCATGAGCTTAGCATCGTGAATGATTCCAAGCCTATAAAATAGAAACATCTTGTGTTCATTAAGAAGAAGAACATAGAAATACAGGAGGAAGTAAATACATTACAAAAGGAAGATTTAAGCGAAGACGTCAAGTACTCGAAATGGATTTTAAATATGTTCATAGTTAGGAGGAAGAACAATGACTTGAGTATGTGCATTGACTTCACAGACCTCAATAAGTCTTGTCCCAAGGATCACTATCCTTTGCCTAGGATTTACCAGTTGCTCGATGCAACGGTAGGGAAAGAACTTCTTAGCTTTATGGAGGCCTATGCGGGGTATAATTAGATAAAAATGAAGTCAGAAGATCGAGAGAAAACCTCATTTATCACTAGCTGAGATTGCTATAATGCTATTCCCTTTGGGATAAAAATGTTGGAATAACATATCGGTGGTTGGTGAATAAGGTTTTTAAATATCAGATCGGGAAAAACATGGAAGACTACATTGATGATATGTTGACCAAGAGAAAGAAAGTTTTTGACCACACCAATGACCTTCAAAAAACTTTTGACAAGCTAAAAACATACCATATGAAGATCAACCCCAAGAAATGGGTCTTTAAGGTTAAGGAGGGGAAGTTCATGGGCTTCATAGTTAACCAGAGGGTTATAGAGGCTAACCCAGAAAAGATCCATGAACTAATTAATATGTAGCCTCCTGTGAGCAAAAAGGATATTCAAAGGTTAACATGATGTGTGGCAGCGCTGAACAAATTTGTGTCAAGAGACACTGAGATGTATTTCATTATTTAAGGTGCTACGGAAGACCTTCGAGTGTAACGATGAGTGTGAGGCACCATTTTTGGAATTTAGGAAGTACCTGGGGTCCGCGCCATTAGTGTCAAGGCTAGTTTTAGGTGAAAAACTCTATTTGTACTTAGTGGTATCAGTGTCATTACCCAGTCCAACATTGATCCTAAAAGAAGCTGGAGTGCAAAGACTTATATACTACACCAATAAGGCAAATCGTGGAGCAAAAATCTATTACCCTAGGACGGAGAAGTTAGCCCTACCACTGATTAAATATTCTTGTAGAATAAAGTTATACTTTCAAGCATATATGATTATGATTTATAGAAAGATTTCTCCACGACAACCTATTCATAAAACTGAGAAATCAAGATAGACTAATTGTTTGGGAAATATAACTAGGAGAGCACGTTATACACTATGAACCCAGATTAATAATTAAAGTCCAATCAGTGGCCAATTTTGTAGCAGAGTTTACTTATGAAGAGAAAACTGTCGAGTAGACTTCTATAAAAGAGAGCTCAGGACTAAGAAAAATATAGTAGACTTTTACGGAAGAGAGATCAGCTTCAAAGACATTTAAGAAGACTTCTCCTAAAGAGAGCTCGGCGACAAATATAATTTTGTTGACTTCTCGGGAAGAGATCTTAACATATCTAGTCGACAAGATCATTGGCAGACCAGATTCATCGTCTCCGGAGGAGGAAATGACTCTTGATCTGGAGGAAACAAAAATTATTCAAGAGTTAGTGAAGGTAGCTTTGAAAAAGAGCCTTCACTATGATAATACTTCATGGGTGGCTCATCATGTTCCAATGGTAGTGAAGCGTACCTGATAGTCATGGCACCTGATAGGGGTGATGTGGAGTGCACCCTCACGTTCAACTTTGAGGCCTCCAACAATGAGACAGAGTATAAAGCTCCTATCCTAGGCTAATAATTGGCATCATCACTAGGATCTAAGCAGTTATCATGGCACAATGACTCTCAGCTCATAGTGAACCAAGTCCTCGAAGTATATTAAGCAAGAGATGAGTCAATGATGAAGTGCTTAGAAAAGGTGAAAGCATTATTGTCAAGATTATCGGTTGTACAAATGGTCAAAAAGACATGAGATGAAAACACACATGTAGGCACACTTTCTACATTAACTTCGGTCATCAGAACAAAACTGAGAAGAATAGTGTTAGTAGAAGTCTTGATGAATCATAGTATATATGAAGAATGTGTTTTTTTTATGGACTTAGACATGGGACCATCCTGGATGGATCCTATCCGATCATATTTGGAGACCGACGTAGTTCCGACGGATCCAAAAAAGGTGAGAAGATCCACTACAAGATAGTTAAGTACGTATTGGAAGGGGGAATCCCATTCAAAAGAGGATTTATTGTGTCACTACTCTGGTGCATTCATCCTTTTGACATTAATAAATTGATAATGGAAGTTCGTGAGGGTCATGTGAGGCCCATTTAGAGGAAAATCATTGGTAAAATGAGTGGCCACCCAAGGTTACTACTAGCCCACTATGAAAGAAGAATGTGCAAGCTATGTGCTAAAGTACAATAAGTGATATAAGTATTGTATGATTCACAAATGTCCTAGAGCTTTGATGAATTTGATCACATCCCCTTAGACTTTTTCTATGTGGCGGATTGATCTGGTTGGTTCTCTGCTGAAGACAAAAGGCATATTCAAATATTTGATCATAGTTGTGGATTACTTCACCAAATAGGTTGCGAACGAGACCCTGGTGGAGATTTTGTATGAAAATTCTTCCATTTTATATAAAATAACATTATTTTTTATTACGGGATGACATGCACATTCATCACATATCAAGGTACTCAGTTCGACAACAAAGATTTTGAGGACTACACTATACTTTCAAAGATCTATAAACTGTACTCATCCCTTGGTCACCCGTAGTGCAATAGGCATACATGCGTGATGAATAAAACTCTACTAGGTGTAATGTGGAAAAGGTTTGATGATGCCAAAGGAAACTGGATTAATAATCTTCATAATGTATTTTGGGCGTATAGGATAACACCAAGAACGATAATCATCGTGACTCTATTTATGTTGTCGTTTGGTACCGAAGCTATAGTGCCCACTAAGATAGACTTGCCTAGACATTGATTACTCAACTTTAACTCACCAAGGATCGATTTGATGAGAATAATCGATCTGGATCTTGTAGAAAAATTAAGGGAGAGCATAGCACTATGGGTGGTAACCTACCAACAAAAGACTTATTGGTTTTACAACAAAAGGACAAACCAATCACTTTAAAGGAAGGAGACTATGTACTTAAGAAAGTAATTTAGAAAGGGAACCAGTTAGAACCCAATTGGCATGTCCCATATAGAGTATCTGCCCTCGTATGACCTAGAACCTACAGAATTGAGACTTTAGAACGTGACCAATTTAAGAACTCGTGGAACACCGATCACCTGAGGAAGTACTACCAGTAACAAGGAGCATATTAAAAATAAGAAGAACAAAAAACCATGTAAACAATTTTTATTTCCTTGTAATACGTCTTCAAGTAATGATTAAGAATCAAAATTTCATCATCTATATATATTGTCATTTCAAGATTTTTGTATTATTGAATATCGGTTTCATCAGTATGAGTGATGTGAAAGAAGACCAGAAAGAACACATCTCATAACCAAAAACATCATGACACACGATTAAAAACACACTTTGTCTATGACCTCATCTTGGGAGAGGTCACGAGTAAGAATTTTAGTTGAATCTGGGAAATCCATTACAGTTATATAGACGACGAGATCTGACCATAAGTGACTAACGCAAGGATAGATCCTTGTAAATTTTTGTAACTTCGATAATTAATGATGACACGTGGTCAAGATAATAAGATCCGTCCTTACGATCAGTAAGCTGATACAAGCATTGGTAGATCCTAAGTCAGGACAACTCATGTTCCTCCAAAATTGGTAACTAGTAAGTTAGATCAGGTCGAGAAGATCCCACCACATGATCATACATCTAAACTAATAGCAGGCATATCCTAACACTAAGAAACTAGTATGTCAACATGGAGGTTGGATAAGATCCCACCACGAGCCCATAAAACTAGAACTAACTGTACTTGTCAAATATTTTCTCACATAACACTTAACTACAAGAAGTGGCTAAAAAATTAGCCGACAAAATAATTGGCAGAAAATCAATGTATATACATGTGTACAGTTAATAAACTGAATCATATTTTGATTTCAAACAACAAAACATGCTTATTCCAAAGGTTCATAACAAAAAATGGAAATAAGAATAAAAGATCGCCATAAAATCACAAATTCAGAGGTACTAGCCATGGGAACATTCTCAGTCCCAGAGGTAACATTGGGAGGCTGGCCGATCTCTAGATTAATTGAGGAAATAGTTGACTAGGTACATTAGCCATGAAAATGTCATGAGCAAATTTTGGAGCAATAGGAAGAGTAGACTCTACAATAATAGTCTGATTGGATCCATTTATTTCCTCATCATTAGCATCAAAATCATTGACATCCATTAATTTCTTAGTGCCCAAGGTCATGGCCTCTTCATTATCACCTTCCCAAACGCTAACAACATCTGCGATAGCTAGATAATGCTTCATAATCCTCTTCTTAAGCTCCTCGTAACCATTAAGAGAAATGGTTATGGTCTCTATGTTATAATTAACAAATGATTTGAATTTGGCCACCCCATCCTCCTCAGCCTTAACTAGAGCTTCATTAGCCTAAAAAGGCTCCTGATTCATCGTAACCAGATCAATATTGGCCTTTCCAAGTTCTTTCTTAGACATTGTCAGCTCATCGTTGGCCTTTTTGAGGGTCTCCTCAAGACTTTGAAACTTGATGGCATCAGTGCCAGCTTGATCCTTCATCTTCTAGATTTCATCTTTAGACTTTCTTAGGGATATCATTTTTGTGACCACCTGGCCGTCACTTTCCTAGACCTCACCATAGGTCTTCTCCATCTTATCGAAAGATTATTTCAACTCATCCTTCAAATGAGTGTTTTGCCAGGTGAACGTTGTAATGGTTTGCCCTAACTCGTTACAGGCATGGTGATTGGTCACAACATTCTCTCTAACGATAGTAGCAGTTACGGTGCCCTGAAAGAAAAATATAAAGAGTTCACCAAGTAATAAATAGCATGGCCAAGATAGATGATCATAAATTTAGCACACTTATAACCAATAGATGATACTGAATTAATTTCAACAAGGCATAGGGGTCATAGCTCCTCAGAAATTTAAAATCCTTACGATGCCCGTGATAATTGAGAAGATCGATATAGTTATTCATGTGGTAGAAAATGGAATCTAAATCATATTTTAGATCTTCATTCATGATGGCAATGCTAGGATAAAACTGCAAGTCTTCAACCTCTCCATAACGGGAGGTTGATACATGACCACGAATGAGCTCGTGAGAAGGTTGTCTTTCGATTCAAATCCTATCAATGACAAACATAGATAGCCTAACCTCATATACTCGTGGGAACTTATGGTGACTTTGAGTTATAAGGTCTTCAAGGGGCCTCCATTTACCAACAATAACATGATAAAAAACATCAAAGACTTCCCTTTTGATTCTGCTCGAGAAATTGCTCCGGCCTCAACCTTCGTCTGAGCATTAATCTCGACTTATTTACTATCCTCTACATCCTTCCTCTTTTGGGCATGAATTTTTTTTTCCCTTGCCTCTGCATCAGCTTTGTTCTTCTGCTCCAGATCCATTTTTTTAGGGCAATCAATATCCACAGTGGCACCATCAACTATCCTGGATTCATCTCGATAGATGTCTCATTAATAAAGTATAAGGTAATAGAAGTAAAAGTGGCATAAGAGTTCAAAAGTTAGTGTAAGAACGTGTGCGATACTAATTTCAATAGTTGTGCAAATTTAAATCACAAACATATTTAATCAAAGTCAATATATGAATCAAATCAATTCAGACCTTAAACACAAATAGCTACGTGCGTGCAAGTGTCAAACCATCATAAATAAAGTATACGACGCAAATTTTTTAGAAAAAATCCCCTTAGGGAAAAACCTTTTTATTTCACAATAATTGTAAATCGCAACTTGCACGATTACAATGAAATAAAACAATTTGACACTCGAATACTCACAGGCGTCGGTCGATGTTATCAGTAATAAGTCCACACACAGCGAACCTACATGAACCGCAGTCCATTCTTCAACCCAGGAACACCGCAGCATTTCCTAATGGCACGCTGTTACAAAACTCTGTCGAGACTCACTCCACAATAGCACACAGCTCTCAGTTGTAGATATCTCCCCACAAAGTATGAACAATAGCAACCGTGTGTGAGTTTATGTGTTTTACTTTGGAAAACAGAAAAGGGTTGCCAAAGGTATTTCCTTTTTTTCCTTTGCGATAAAGCCACCATTTAAATGGACCTAAAAGGGTGAAAAGAGCCCGAAAAATTGAAAGGCAATAAAAAGAAAATTATGCCAAAAATGGGCCAATTGGTTTTTAGTTTCATCACCTCATAAGAAAAATAAATAGCATTATCTTTTAATGAGGGAGTTCGGATGGAATTTTCAATGGTTTGCACATCCTTGAAAGTCATGAAAAACATTACATAGTCTTGTACATTACTGGTGTGGAAATCATTTATAGTTTGATTTGTGGATATGAATAAGATGATGTCATCTAAATTCAATAATTCGACACCTAAGGACTATTTTGATATTCATTTGTTAGGTGTACACTTATGCATCATGCACATATGATATGATTGAGTTGATTGTCCTATCGAATTTGTTCACATCCATTCATTTCGTATCCACGATTCGTTTATCTTAGTGTAAAATCATGGGGTGTGATTTTGTAACATCATTTTTGCATTTTTGTATGAAGAACTTGAAAAATTCAAAAATAGTTTGTCTACCTTAGTTTACCGTGACACCCTGATTTTATTTATGTGATTTATTCTTTTCCTTGTCTATTTCGGACAAATAAAAAGGGGGCACAACGAATTATGATTTTATAGGGGAGTTTAAGTATGGGGGAGATTTGATTATGCTTATATGTTTTATGTTTATATCATTTCAAACTCGATACGTCACGAGGTTTTTTCTTTGTCTTATGTGTGTAGGTACAATTGAAGATCATTATGTTTCACACCCTGATGAGAAAAGCTTAGAGTTTTGAAAAGTCAATTGTTGAAGCATCGCTTGAAAAAGTTTGAAGACTTGTCAGATTCTCTTTCTACTTTTGAGTTTATGGGAGGGTAGATTTGTATAGGTCATTTAAAGTGTTTGACAATTTATATATTTTTATTTTGTACCGGCATAGACATGGGGGGAGATTTGTAAGGACATTGTCCATCACAATTTAGTATGTCGTATAACGCTACAATTTCTACAAGTCGTCGAACGATTGAAAAGCTTACTTCTACAAAGACGAATCCGAATTTCAAGAAGTCTTCAACATTCAAGCTCAATAAGGATGAATTTGGAAAAATGTGTTTAACTTTCATTTACATTTCACATTAAAAGTGTTGAGATATTTTTTATAAAGGTTAAAATGGTTTTTGGAATTTTTAATAAATTATTTTTATTTTTCAAAAACATTTTATCGTAAAAGTTTTGGACAAACCTTTTCCGATTTCGTAAACAAGTTTTGTTTTTGAGGTTTCCAAAACATTTAAAAGACTGATAGCATTTTTGGATAAGTGATTTTCATTCAAACGACATCAAATGTAATTCAAACAAGATGGACTTTCGCCCGAACGATGTTGCCCATCGTTCGAACGACAGAGGCTTATGTTGACACGTAACCACTTTCTTTTTAATATAAATAGGGTGTCGAGCTTCTGATTTTCATGTGGAGAAACACTGATTTTAAATAGAATATGATTTTAAGTGTTTTGGTTTATTCTCCAACATTTTGAGGGTTCAATTTTTGTTTTTGCAATTCACAATCCCAATAGCTTTTGTGTGAGTTGTTTTGTGGAAGATATTCTTCATACTTTATGGGATGATCTCTACAACTGAGAGCTGCGCGCTATTGTGGAGTGAGTCTCGGTGGATTTTTGTGATTGCGTATCATTAGGGAGTGCGACGGTGTTCCAGGGTTGAAGACTGGAATGCAGTTCATGTAGGTTCACTGCGTGTGGACTTATTGCTGACGACCTCGACCGACGCCTGAGGGTATTCAAGTGTCAAATTGTTGTATTCATTGTAACCGTGTAAGTTGCGATTTACAATTATAGTGAAATAAAAAGGTTTTTCCCTAAGGGGATTTTCCTGAAATTTGTATCGCATACTTTATTTATGATGGTTTGACACTTGCATGCACATAGTTATTTGTGTTTAAGAGATGAGTTGATTTGATTCATAAATTGACTTTGATTAAATAAGTTTGTGATTGGAATTTGTGCAACAATTGAAATCAGCATCGCACACCATCTTAAAGTTAATCATACCATAATGGATAAATAAAAGACAAACAGGTATAAAAAAATATTATCACGTGCTTCAACTTCGTCTTTAGCACCCTGATCGGCTTCAACACGCTGGTTAGCTTCAACAGTGCATTATGCTACAAAAGGTACTCATGTCTCCATAGGGGGAACAATCCTAGGTGGAATGTGATACCCAACACGTGTAAACTTGGACAAAAATAAGAGTTCCTCCAAAATTTTAGGATTAGGCACACAAAACGTATCAACAAACTCTCGCAGAGTAGAAGCTATTGTAGGAACTTTCTTCACTGAAATTTTTAATAAGGATGTCAACACAACATCAATTAGAATGAAACTATAAGGATAATGAAGAAAAAATATTTACCAATTTTTTAGGACCACGCTAATCACTAGGAACCCTACTAGACCTATTCTGCTCATGGGATCTGAACTCCCAATCTCCCTTCATAAAGAAAAATTAGTTTTTCTAGTTTTGGTTGATTATCTGGACGACCTTTATTGTTTGAATATGGTACTTCTGGGTGTAAAGGGATAACACCCAAGGGATTTGGCATTGTCCTTTATATCGTGGGTGAACCTAAATATTTCCCATGTAAGATCAAAATCAGTTCAGGAATGCTAAAACATCATTGACCCATAAATGATCCTTTAGGGATTGGGTGGAAGTTTAGTAGGAGCAACACCATAACCCTTCAATATGGACCTTATAACTGGGTGCAATATTAAATGAAGCCCAACCTTGAGGGCCCAAAAAGGTAGGCAAATTTCATCTGCATTGGGATGATCATAAACCCTCTCGTCAAAATCAGGAAACCTAGTCGTAATAGTAATGAGAATTTTGTACTTCTCTCTCAGAGCATCCAACTCATCCTTAATCACATCGTAAGCGTGCCATCTAGCGTCAGCATTGGAAGGTTCATAGGAGTTAGGGAACTCCCATAAGTACTCCATTCATCAAATGATATATAAACTAGATAGATGGATGTCACAAGTCTGTCAGACATGAGGCTTTCATTTGAAACATCCAGTTATTGATAGAAACGAATGAGATGTTGTTCATAAACATTTCACCATCTGGTGGATGGTTAGCCTGGTTAACTATTTTTGGTCCCAAAAACTTAGGATCATGAAATTCCATGTTTAGGGGTTAGGGTACAAAACTAGTAAAAGAGGCTATTGTGGCAGTGTACTAAGGGTTACCAGGCTCATCCTCAGTGTTATGCCAAGTAAATCCCCATCCAAGATCATGCCACCTCGGCCAAGGACAAGCATTACCAATCCGTCCAAAAATGGGGAATTATGGCTGGAACAGGACAGACTCAACTTACGGATTAGTATAGGGGGTTTCGACCTTTGAAGACTAGTCAATGTCTCTTAAAGTAGTAATTATAAGGATTGTAGACCCTCGTCCTCATCCTCGTCCTCCTTCAAGCCGTTGAATATAGACCGAGACTACTCATCATGACAGGTGTCAATTCCTCAATAGTCCATATATAAATAATCCGACCTCGACTATGGTGGTCGATCGAGGTCTGACAGCTAGCAGGGTATATGCATTGGGAGACATCTGGGAGTGTGCGCATGGTCAGCAGATCCCATGTGGACTAAAATTGTTATAACAATATTTCCCTCGCACATGAGGGCATATTTGATCATCATGACCTACATCTGATAAAGACAACTCGCTCATCCTTATTGGCTAGGAACATTCCACACAAGATTATTACATGCTTAGGGGATACACTACACACCCTAAGCACTATAAATACTTATCTTCTACCTTATTGTAAAGGGTTGCTTATTATAAATCCTAGCTAAACCTCTGTCAAAATCACATTTCAGAAAGAAATATTGAGTTCTTGTATCCCAGGGCCATTAGAGCCCTTATTTAATGGATTTCACACACTCACACAGTGGACGTAGGCCCTTCAAAAGATGAACCATTTATATCTGGTGTTATCTTCTTCTTTTCCTCATCTCTTTCTATATTCTTATACCTGTTCATACTCCATTGTTGTGATGGTTAGAGCTTACACATTACATTGACTTGGGGATACCATTTCTAGTATCATAAATATGTCATCATCGGTGGGAACAAAGTACAGCTTCTTCCTCGTCTTTGCTTAGCTTGTACTCACCGAATTCTCTGAAAGTGATCTAGCTCCGCTCAGGTAAGCCTGTATCACCATGGAATGAGCTCATGTTGAGCCTCACAAGCTTTTCTTTAAATTTTTAGCTCTTCTAATTAATCGGAGTATGGCCTCCAATTTTCCTTTTGTCATTTGCCCATGTTCTAATCAAGCCCCGCCTCAATCAGTAATGGTTGAGGTGGAGACATCACTTCTCTCCTTAGTGGACAGTCGACGACTCTTGTTGTATTTATCCAAAAGATTATGGCTAGACCTGCAGGTGTCGGAGATAAGATAATAACTCCAGCTTCCAGGGAAAGTGTTCTAGGTCCAGTGGCCAGAGGACTACCCTAGTCCCCACACAAAGATCTTCCTCCTCAGGATAGTCATAGAGATTTGGCCACCCTATGCATTTATGCCTAGGAAGATCGATCTAGGAATGCCTTGAGGACGACGATGGATAATATGATGATGTGGAAGACAGAGAATGTTGGGAGACTTATGAAATTTCTAAAGTCACTCTGTGACTAATTTAGCCTAACCGAGGATGGAGTTGTAGGCCGAGATGAGAATCTAGGCCAAGGGCATCGGCTTTGGACAGACTAAGTAGAGGGTCGGCTTTTTCTAGGCTCGCCCTAACAGCAAATGATTTGAGAAATCGCCTTTCCAGATCTCAAAGTATCACTAATTATAGAAGAATTGATAGATATGATGACCATTGACCTCCATGAGTCCTTCACAAGGAAGAAAAATAGGTGAATAACCGACAAATAACACTTTCTAGTGATCCCCCGGTTCATCCAGCCAATAGAGAATGGGATAGAGATAATGTTGATCAGGTCGAGGCTATAGCTACGGCCAAGAAGCCTTAGAATGATTCCATTCAGTGACTAGAGGATAAGATAGGGAACATACAAAAGAGTTGATACCCTATGCAGAGGGGTTACACTGAAGACTCCCCCTTTTTGGTAAAGATCGAAAGATACCCAACCCCGTCTAAGTTCAAGCCACCGATGGTAACGCCTAAGTATGATGGGAGCACATATCCCATCCACCATGTGGATATGTATCAATCATATGTTCATATCGACTTAGTCTCGGATGATATGAGGTGTCGGTCTTTCTCTAGCACATTGACCGGTGCAGCTCATCTGTGGTTCATATCTCTCCCTAAAAATTTAATAAATAATTTCAAACAACTAGCAGAGGGATTCAAACACAATTTTTTCTTCGGGGTGAGACCCCAAAAGAAGATGACACACTTGTTGTATGTGAAGCATGGAAAGAATGAAAGTCTGAGAGAGTACATATCAAGATTCAACCAGGAGAAATTAGAGGTTAAAGATTTTGAGGAGGGAATTGTTATGGCCTCCCTAATGGGATGGTTAAATAAAGGAAAGATCCTTTGGAAGATTGTCAAAGATCTTCCAAAGTCCATGGATGAACTCCTGGCTACGGTCGGGAAGGTCATAAATACAGAGGAGGAAATGGCTATAAAGGGTGAAGATGAGAAGGGAATAAGCAACAGAGGAATGTTCCAGAAAAAGAAAAAGGATGCCAAGAAGAGGTCGGCGGACGGTAAGTTCACTGACTATACCCCTCTGGCAGTCAGTTGTGAGCACATATTGAATGAGATAAATAATGATCGGTCTCTTAGATGGCCTAAGAAGTTGAGAGTTCCTACTCATAAGAGGAACGAGAATCCATGGTGTGAATTTCACCAAGATCATGGCCATACGAATGACGGATGTTTTGATCTCAAGGACGAGATTGAGAAAATGTTAAAAACTTGAAAGTTAAGAAAGTATGTTGATAATAACAATTCAAATAGTGGCCGAGACGACACTCAAAAGAGGAGGAATGACAAGTGCAAGACTAATACACTAGCCAACCGAGACGATGATGACTCGAACGACAATGATGAAGTAAGCCATGACTTGCCACCTCTAATCCTCGATCCTAAGGGTCGGCTGAGCATTATCTGTCTTGGAGTCAAAATTATTTATGGAGGACTTTCTGGAGGGGAAAAGAAATTATTTATAGAAAGTCTTACGTGGCAGAGGCCAAAGATCTTCCTCCAAAGCCCAAAGAAGTTCAATTGGTGGAAATTGATCCAAAAAAGGTAAAACCAACAAAAGTAGATATTAATAATTTGATTATTGCTTTCTACAAGCTGGATTTGAAGGGGATCTTGGCCCCTCATAATGACCTAATGGTGATTACCGCCCTTGTGCATGGGTACGAGGTTCCCAAGACATTAGTCGATGGTGGAAGCTCGACCGATGTGATGTTTTGGAACTGCTACATGGGTACGGGGTTAAGCAACAAGAGGTTGGTCCCGTATCATCAACCTCTCATCGGGTTCAGTGCAGAGAAAGTGAAACCTCTTGGGATCTATAAAATGGAAGTTAGGATGGGGAATAGTTGGCCAAAATGCCTCAAAAATAATCAGATATTCATAAACTAGATGGTTGACGCCACTGACAGCCATGAATTAATGAGTTTTATGGGTGCCTACTCAAGCTATAATCAGACATTCATAGACCCGATTGATACTGAGAAGACGCCTTTTATAACTGATAAGGGGACCTATTGTTACAAGGTCATGCCCTTCGGCCTGAAGAACACATGGAAAACATAAAAAAAAAATGATAAACAAGATGTTAGAAGAGAAGATGAAGAAGACGATGGAATTGTACGTCAATGACATGTTGATAAAGAGCTTCAAGGTCGTCACTTAAGTGCCCGACCTTGGGAGAACTTTTAATACTATGGATGAGTATAAGATGAAACTCAACCCCTCTAACTGTGTATTCAGTGTAGGGACATGTAAGTTCTTGGTCTTTATTATGAAGCAAAGAGGGATTGAGGCCAACCTAGAAAAGATAAAAGATTAATGGAGATAAAGACTCCAACAACGATAAATAATGTGCAGATGTTAACCGGACAAGTGGAAGTATTAAACAGGTTTGTGTACAGAGCTGCCAATAAGTGTCTTCCATTCTTTAAGGTGCGCAAAAAAGCTTTTGAGTGGAATGAGAAGTGTGATAAGACCTTTAAAGAGTTGAAGACCTACCTCGGCTCTCCACTCTTACTGATAAGACTAGCTCAGGGAGAAAAATTATATTTGTATTTAGTTTTGTCGGAATCAACTATTAGTGATGCCATTTTTAGAAACGAGGATGGTCTATAGAAACCACTTTACTTCAAGAGTAAGGCCTTACAGGGGCCGAGTGGACATATCCTAAATTGGAGAAGCTGTCATATGCATTAATCCATGCCACAAGGAAGATTAAGTCGTACTCCCAGGCACATGCTATGGTCGACCTCACCGACTCTCCTCTCAGGAAAGTCATCCATAAACCTAAAAATTTTGTAGGTTGATGGCTTGGGCAATTGATTCGGGGGAGTTTGATATCATATATTAGCCAAGAACATCCATTAAAGGGTAGGATTTACCTAATTTCATAGAAGAGTTCACATGGGATGAGGCCGATGTAGAAAATATTGGGACTCCGCTTATGAGCCAGAAAGAAGAGTATGTCTCCCCCAGGCTGAGGCCAAGATAAGTACAACAATGAGTAAGGTGTCTGAGAAAGAGGAAAAGACATATCTTTTCAAGAATGAACCCTAGAAGAGGGTAATTTTTCCAAAAATTCTATGATGTGGAACTTATTTATTGATGGCTCTTCACGCTAGGTCGAAAGAGGAGCAAGTTTGATTGTGTCGATCCCAGATGCGACTAACATTGAGTATGCTATGAGGTTTAATTTCAAAGCCTCCAACAATGAGTTAGAGTACGAGGCCCATCTGGAAGGGATATCCCTTACCAGAGCACGGAATGTCGTCCAGGTCTTAGTTTATAGTAACTCCAAGTTAGTTATGAATCAAATTTTGGGAGTATATGAGGCTAAGGATGACCAAATGGCCAAATATCATAGAAGGGTAAAATCATTACTAAAACCTTTTAGAGAGGTAAAGCTGAAGAGGATACCTTGACTAGACAATAGCTGAGCCGATACTTTGACAAGTTTAGCTTCCTCTATAAGAACAGGATACCAAAGGCTAGTGTCGGTATAGATCGTACATCAACCGATCATTGAAAAGGAAGATATCACTATGGAATTTTTCTTAAAATTGAACATGGGCACTTCCTGGAGGGATACTATCATTCAGTATATCAAGGATGGTGAATTTCTTGATTCAAAAGCTGAGAAGAAGAAACTATAGTACAAAACGATAACATTATCCACCATAGGAGACATCATATACAAGAAAGGATTCTTAATCCTTCTACTCAGATGTGTCCATCCATCTGAGGTAGAGTATATTTTGAAATTCTTGCATGAGGGATCTTACTCCAGTTATATAGGAGGAATATCATTAGTGAAGATAATCATCACTCAGGGATATTAGTGGTGGATGCTAGCCAAGGATGCGGTTGCATATGTGAACAAATGTGATAAGTGCCAAAGGTTTGCCACCATTCCTTATTAACCTCATCAGCCTCTGACTTCTATCACTTCCCATGGCCATTTGCAATCTGGGGGATTTACTTGGTAGGACCATTTCCAAAGGCTATGAACAATTAACGGTATCTAATTGTAGCAATTGACTATTTTTCGAAGAGGGTGGAGGCTGAGGCAATGATCACGATAACGGAGAAGAAAGACTTCTAATTTATTTAGAAAAACATTATCACAGATACGACCTGCCAAACACTTTGATTTTAGATAATGGGAAGCAGTTTAAGAACATTTCCCTCAAAATGTACTTTGAGTGGGTCGGCATCAAATAATTCTTTTCAACTCCAGGCTGACCCTCGGATAATGGGAAGATAGTGGAAATGAACAGAACAGTTCTTGATAGAATCAATAAAAAAAACTAGAAGATGCCAATGTAATATGGACTAAAGAGGTGCACACCGTCCTATGGGCCTAGAGGACGATGGAGAGGACACCAACGGGGGAAACCCCTTTCATGCTAGCATGTGGCTCATAGGTTGTGGTGCCGACATAGATTAGTCTCCCAACCCACAAGGTCCAAACATATGACCCGGGGTAGAATATTACATAATGCAGACTAGATTTGGACCTAGTGGAACAGAGAAGGGAGCATGGTGAGGTTAGGTAAGGCGCCTATCAGTAAAGAATAGTAAAAATCTATAATAAGAGAGTGAAGGCCCGACCATTGGTAGTAGGAGACCTAGTCCTAAAGAAGACCTGTCAGAAGCCCAACAAACTTCATCCTAACTGGCATGGTCCATACCGAGTGATTGAAGAGGTGGTCCCAAGAACGTATCCAAGTGTTCTCCCCTACTCTATTGAATGAGTAAGTTTAGATAATTTTAGTTCATCTTACACTATAAAACATCATTTGTGGTGAAGTAGCTTTAACTTTCTCTCGATGACATGACAGACCAGATAGGGTCAACCTCATCCATGGACTCTTAATAACATTGGGAGGGCGGGGAAACCACTTTATCGTGGTTCATGTTAAATATCATTAATTTTGTGGATAAAACTCTCTTGGTCGAGACGACAGTGCATGGACGAGATTTCTCTCGTCCATATTCTCTCAAAATGATGAGAGAGGACTTGTGATGAAAACACCATAATTTGGTGAATTCAAAATTAAAAATCATTTTATTGTGGTTAATGTTAAACATCATTAATTTGGTGGATAAAACTCTCTCGATCGAGACGACGGTGTCTGGACGAGATTGCTCTCATCCATACACTCTCAAAATGACGAGAGGGGACTTATGATTTAAACAACATAATTTGGTGAATTCAAAATTATTCATTTATACTTATCTCGTCTAAGGATGAGACGATGTGTAGTTATGGTTACTTGTTAAAATAAAGTCAATGGCATTTAGACATGCAAGCAAATAAAGCCAATTTACAAGTACGAGAAGAAATATCATTCATTAATTTCAAATAGGAGGACAGATTTGAGTGAGCTCAGTATTCAGAAATATTTAAATATAAATTTGAAAACTATTCCTTCAAAACTATTACATATAAGAGGGTTTTGTCCACAGACGACCACCATATGAAGCGGGCTCCATGTTTGACGCAGACCCTCCGACTCCTCCGCCAACCTGAACTTGTTCAACAACCATGGCTGACCCATCAGCATCTCCCTCAGCCTGAGTCTATATGATAGGAGCATTGATATCTACTTCAAGTGGTGCCTCGACCGTAACCTCATCTCCTTCGGTCGCAGGCAGAGACTCAACATACGCCACAGCCGACTCCATAAAGGGATCTTCCATATTCGAAGCATCCAACTTGGATTTGATTGAGGAGATTACTTTAACAAATTTTGTGACGACCCACCTGCAAGCTATTTTGAGGTCTCTCTCTAGGTATTCCATGTCGAAGTCGAAGAACTCATAAAATATTTTATATGCTTCTATGGCCTCGTCTTTAATCTTTTGAATAGCCTCGATCGATAGAGCCTCATCCTTGGCTTTGGTGCTTGTATCTTCAAGGTCTTTAGAGTGTTAGGTTGTCAGGGAAGTGAATGCTTCAAGAACTCGTCTTTACTCTTCAAGGCCTCATCCATCTCCGTTAAGGTATTAAGGGCCTAATTCTAGTCAGACCGGATACCCATAAACTTGTTCTTCAGATCTTCCTCAAATTTTAAGGCCCTGTTGGCCTCCTGAACCATTAATTAGTTCTTGTCCATCCACTTGGTGGCCAGGTCAAGAGCACATATAGACTGCAGAAAAATGAGAAAAATGTGAGAATATAATTATTAGAGACGAGATAAAGGTTATTAAAAAAAAGGAAGATACATGGGCCATGGAGTGAAGGCCAAAGTCGAAGACCTGTAGTGGAGGAACATTAACCTGGAACTTGTAGTCTTCCTTAATAGGAATGTGCAACATGTCTCTCTTAGACCTTGAAGACGATGGAAGGATTGAGCTCGGAAAAGACCTCAACTAGGCATTATTGGATAACTAGTAGTCGTAAAAGGTCTCCCTAGATGATGAGTCGGGTCCAAAGGATGAGGGAACTGTCTGAGGCAGAGTGGTTATTTTTTTCCTCGTATGACTATCCTCGTGAATGTTAACAGGAGGTGGTGTTTCTTTTCTCTTATGACCGGACTCAGTGTTAGCCGACCAACCAGTTGTGGTTTCCTTTGTGGGCTTCTTTCCCCTTCTTCAGAATATTTTTTAGCCTAGGGGCCGTCATATTCCAAAGGTCGTTAGAAATGTGTGGAGGATGATTTGTAAATAAGAAACAAAAAATATTAGTTAAAAAATTTAGAGCCCGACAAAAAAATTGATAACAGAAAAGAGATCACTCACACAACTCAACTAAGGGTTCAACACCCAAACCAGCATTCTCTAGGTAGAGAGGATATATGATATCCTTAAAATTGGGAAGAAGACCTTCCTTTCCTTTCTTCTTCAAATATTCAACCCTCTCCCTATTTGCAACACTGAGGTTGGTTCCAATTTGGCCCACATAGAGGGGTTTGCGAGGAACTCTCACCTCATCATCATCTCTACAACTTGTACAACTTCTTTAGCATCAAAGAAGATGAGTCTACACTTATGCAATTGAGGTGTTGAAATACATAAAAACCTTGATAGTTGACAGGGTTTTACTAAAGGATTGAAAAGGGAAGTTATATGGTCTTAACAAGAAAAACCAAGAACACACTTAAATCTTACCGAAGAACAACAACCGAAGTCTATATCGGAGATGATTGGAAAAACCTAAAAGGGGGCGACAAAGCCAAAAATAGGTGGGCAGAAACCCCAAACAACTGCCAAACTCAAACACTCCCAAAATCATCTCTCTAATAAACTAAGAGCTACCCAAAACCACCATCGGAAAACTCAATCAAGTCGCCAGAAAAACCAAAGAAATGAAATGGTGGAAATGCAATGGAAAATGAATGAAGAGATAGGAAATTGGAATACCTAGAAGAGTTTGAAGGTTGAAAACATCAAGAATTGCGATTACACACTTGAAATTTCTTGAATAGATAGAGAGAGAGAGAGAGGTTGGTTCTAGAGAGAGATAAGGCTAGCTCATGAAGAAAGAGAAGTGGGAAGAATAAAACAAATTCAAATGCATTTAAATACTAGTAATCATTACGACTAATTTATAAGGAAATCATAATTAGGGCACAAAGTCCTAAGCATCACTTGCACCCATCATTCTTGGGAATTACACCATTCCACGTTATAACTTCTAAGTGTTCACCTAGCCATCATCGAACTCTGCAGATCTGAAACCTGAAAGGACACTTATTCATCTTGTACTCATAGGGAACTTTACCCCTCAGCCCTCCATTCTCATTGAAGACTAAGGGATATGGGTGATTGATATTCCAAGTATAGCC
The DNA here is from genome assembly GCA_949130495.1 of Sambucus nigra. Taxonomy (NCBI): domain Eukaryota; kingdom Viridiplantae; phylum Streptophyta; class Magnoliopsida; order Dipsacales; family Adoxaceae; genus Sambucus; species Sambucus nigra. The sequence goes on along the minus strand of OX422209.1, from coordinate 312,820,968 downwards.
CCATCCAAGATCACACCATCTCGGTCAAGGCCGACCATCACCAATCCATCAAGAAGTGGTGATTTATGACTAGTCCAGGACTGACTCAGCAACGGATCAGTGGGTGGGGGGTCTCGTCTTTTGAAGAATAGTCAATGTGTCTTGAAGTAATAATTTTAGTAATTGTATACCCTAGTCCTCAGCCTCCCTCGGGCCAATGAAGACATGTCGAGACTACTCGGCATGATAGGTGTCAATTACTCTGTGGTCCATATATCAACAATCCAACCTCGTCCATAGTGGTCGGTCGAGGTTTGACAGCTAGCAGGGCACGTGCCTTCGGAGACGCATGGGAGTGTGTGCGTGTGCTACAGATCCTATATTGAGCAAAACCTTTATAATTACATCTCCCTCACACGTGAGGGAATATTTGATCATCATGACCTATAAGTGACAAAGAAAGTTGTCTCCTCCTCATTGGCTAGGAACATTCCACATATGCTTATTACATGCTTGGGGGATAAACTACACCCCCTAAGCACTATAAATACTTTTCTTCTACCTCATTGTAAAGGGTTGCCTATTGTAAACCATAGCTCAAACTCTGTCAAAATCATAGTTAAGAGAGGAAGCTTGAGTAATTGTATCCTAAAGCCATCAGAGCCCTTATTTAGTTGATTTTGCACACTCGCACAGTGGAGGTAGGCTCTTCAAAGGCTGAACTACTCATATCTAGTGTTATCTTATTCTTTGCCTTATCTCTCATTAAATTTTTATACCCTTGTATACTCCATTATTGTACTAGTTTGAGCTTACACGCTACATTGACTTGGTGATACCATTTTTGGTATCATCACTAAACTTGAATAATTCGAAGAAGTCTGAGAAAATTTCTAGCGAGGATGTGAGGACAAGATTGCTTCATTCCATTCAAATACAGAAGCCACCTCTGAACATAAGGTTCATAACTCATAAAAGAAGTGAACGGGGATGTAAAACATTGCCTATATGGGTTAACATGTACTTGGGGGCTATTTGGCCTCAGAAATTAAGAGTTTCTGTAGAATAAAATCACAAGACACCTAAAAAAGCCAAACGTACTAAAATGGAAAACCCTAGGGAAACCAACTCAATGGCCACCTAAAGATGGATAATTCTCCAATCAGATGGTAAATCAACAAACAACAGCAACAAATCGATGCTCAAAGGTGAAAGAATCATAAAAATACTCAAATCAAAACCCTAAAAGAGAAGTGACGCACCTGGAACCCTAAAAGAGCTAGAAAAAACGAAAAGATGCTCATCAGAAAAAGTTCTTAAATAGATGAACCAAATAAAAATGGAGAAAGAATGGAGAAGTTTTTCCAGGGAGGAAAGAATTTGGGAGAGAAAGGAACTTTATCTCTCTAAAAATAATCTCGTGAAGGAAATAGAAGTTAATTTTAAAATGATTCAAAAATGGGATTTTATACTTTTTAGGCGGTAAACATTACCCCTATTAATGCACCGCATAACATCACGTCTGGGAAACTAGATTAGCACAGTTCAGACTGACACCTATTACCCTAGGAACATGCATAATAACAGTGCCATACGCCATATCCAGCACTTGACACATGTCTTGTTAAATTCTAAGTATAAAAATTCACAAGTCATTATGCTCGGCGCGCATCGTGAGGACTCAAGGATGATCAGAACTATGAAGGACGGTGACTTTCCACTGATTAACACTTCTCTCAATCAATCTAATTAGTGAATATTTAGAAGATGTAATACTTGGTAGAGTCCATTGCATACCTCAATCGCGAGCAAAGTTTTGGGGGCTTTTGTTGTACCATGAATATGATAGAACCCAAGAACATATTAGAAGATGATAGTTGGAATTACTTCCCTTTTAAATGAGGTCGACTCAGCTACCCATTTTGTTGGCCAGTGAAATGATAATCGGCCTCAGTGTCACAGGCAGTTTACTTTACGCATCTAGCTCACATCAGTTAACACTGTTACATAACATCGTCAAAGCATGCGTGTACCATGTGATAGATTGATGTTAGCAGCATTCATATCACTCATTCATGTGAGAGATATGTAAGTATTATCCTCTATGTACGCATAATAAACTTATGATTATCCTCGCCCACTTGTTTGTAAAAGGTGTACCTGGCGAACCTATAAAATCATGACACTTTTCATTCCTCACTCTCTTTCCTCTAACAGCCTATATGTACCATGTTATCCCTCATTGTAATGGAATCGAGATATATTTTTCATAATGTCAATCTTAGCATTTCTAGAGTGAACATAAGATCTTGTAACTACTATTTATCCATGACTTTTGCCCATTAATTCTAGACAATCAACTCTATACCTGTGGACATAGGAGCCACTTTGGGCCAAACCACATAAGCCTTATTTTCATTTTGTTTCTCATATTTCTCTATTGTTTGATCTAGATTAGCATTTCTATGATTTATATCTCTTTATTTGTTATTGTTTATAATTAGTGTACTCATGCTAAGGCCCATTTAAATATACCACTTTTAGGGGATAATATCCCCATCGACACTCACACCCAAGATACCTCACCTCACCTGTAAGAAACTGCATATTTTACTATTAATATTGATAAATTCCCAATACTAAAATAAACAAATTGTTATATTTTAAAATATCATTCTTAGCATGTAACAGAAATATAAGACACTAAAAACTTTTTCCAACAAGGAGAAATTAGAGACATAAAAATATAAATTCTCTTCGAAAATAAAGTCGAACTACAACAACCTCTTAAAATTAACTAATATAGAAAAATATCATTACAGTAACCTCAAGAAAACTTTGTTATAGATAACCCATTCTAACATCCACCCTGCTCCATAGGACTCTCAATAAACCGAGTTTATACTCTGACCCAATTCGGAGTCGATCTATTTACCCGAATCTGGATCATTTTTAAAAATTTGATTACTCGTTTACCCTTTTATTCGATTATTAAATGGATCGGATATGGAACTAGTCTAATCTGATCCGTTAAGGATGAGATCCGATTATATATATATATATATATATAAGGGGAAAAAAGTTGACACTATTCATGTGATGTCATAAAAGACATTATGTATGTCATAAGATTATTTTTCTTGCAATACCCGTTTTGCCCCTTAAACTTTTAGATTTTCCCTCTTTTAACACACTATAATTTCTTTCCCCTTTTTCTTAAAAATTCAAAATCAAGGCTATAATAGTATTTACACCATTCTCTCCCTAACCCTCATTATCCAAACCTACCCGTGAGTCCCGTGACCCTCCTAATTTTTCTTCCTCACTTTACTCTCTCGCTCCCTCTCTCCCTTTGGCAACAATAAACTATGGTAACGATCTCTCCCTTTGTTATGACAAACAACAACGAACAATAATGATAAATCAAGGTAATTTTTTTAGTTGTACGTCTTCTCGACTGTACAACGAATATAAACGAACAACTTTGGCAGCGATAAACAATATTGTTTATGTCTCTCGTTTTTTGGGTTTTTTTAAAACAAAAAACTTTAGTAGCGAAAAACTCTGCTATTTTAGTTTTTTTAAACCTAGACCTATTGAAAAAATTCTCTACGAACAACCCCCGATCTGATTGATTTTAAACCCAATTGGTTTTTAGTTTTTGTTCATGATCCATTTTCCAAAACTAATCGATCTAATTTTTTGGAACTGCTATTTTTTTAAAGCAAAAAAATATGATTTGAATCTCTTACTCGATTTGTTGTATGATCTGGGTTTAATATACAAAAATCGACTTGGTTCTTAAACAAACGATTTGCATTCATTTCTGATCTATTTTTAAAATCAAGATAAATCTTTTTCTGGTATTTCTTACACACGGATTCAATCTGAATTTATATGATCTGTTATATTTTTTATACGATCTATTATTTTGCTCTTGGATATGAGTTTTGGTTTTTAAACCAATATGGGTGTTTGTTTTGGTGTTGGTTTTATTCACGATCTAATTTTTTTGTTTTAAGATTTAGTTTCTCTTATACCCTGTTTGGGTTTTACACATTCTGAGTCTGCTCAACGTGATATGAGATTTTGGATTACACGATTGTAAGGAAGGTAGGACTATTTTTCGGTAAAGGATTTTGTACCGACTGTTTACTGTGTAAATGGTTTCTTTAACCATTGTATTTAAAATGTTATTCATGTTGACCCTAGATGTGTTTCTCATATTCATTGACATACGCCCCCGATTATTGTCTTATTCAGATTTGTATATATGTGCCTACATTTTTTACGCATTGCCCTGATTGTGTTACTTGTATTGAGTTTCATATGAATGTGCGAATGTGAAAGGAACATGTGAATTTTTATAATACAATCAACATGTCTAAATGGGCATGGACTGGAGGTAAAACTCTCTTATTAATGTAACACGCGTGTGCTACAAAGTATTTCTATTTGACATTGATTTTTTATTCACTACTAATATACGCATGCTCTTCATATTATATTGATTATTAACATTTTTTAATATTCAAGTTAGCGATTAAAATTTATGATGATTGATTAAAAAATCTTTAAAACCAGGCCTATTGGGATAGACGTCGAACCTTCCTATTTGGGGTTTTGATCGTCTAGCCACTAGCTTTTGGTCGGATTGATCTTGATCAGATATTTTATAGTGGTTGTATATTTGAGCCTTACTTTGGGTCAGCAAATCCATGCCTTGGTCATTAGACCCATCACTACTATTCTGAGTCTTTAGAAACCAAGTCTTTTTAGTGATGATTAATAGAACTATTATAGGCCTGATGCTTTCATCTACTAGAGATGAACACATCGGGAATGGTTTTCGGAGTCTATTCAGGTTGCGATCAAAGTTGCTTCCGACTGCAAAAGGTCTCAGGTGCTCAGATGGAGTTGAATTAGGGGAATCCGATCGGGTTGGAGGATGTTAGATTGTGAAGCACAGAAAAAATCAAATATCATCACATACAATTGTTAACTTTGCAAGGCAACGGAAATCAAAGTCTCGATGTAAACCCAAGATAATGTCAAATCTATTATTGATCAAGTTTATATTTTAAAAAATGTTCAATCTATTTTTTTAAAATAGATCTGCTATTGCTATTTTTGAAATAAAACATTTTTTTTAAAACACATCCCGATTTTTTTTTTTTTGGGAATAAATCTGATTGGATTTTGTTTCTAATTTTTTTTTCATCTGAGTTTGGGATTTTGGTTTAAAGAACCATTATGATATTTGAGTTTTAATCGATTTATTTTTTTAATCGAGTATCTCTCTCTACCCATCTTGATTTTAATTGTTAAGGTTTTTCTTTTGGTTTTTGTATTTTGTTTGTTTGTTTGTAATTTTTTTAATGGCTTACTAATTGTTGGTGATCGTTTTACTAATTATTTAACAATGATGGTCTTACTAATTAGTTGCCTACTACTGTGATGTGGGTTTGATATTTTCCACTACTGTAATGGTTTACTGATTATTGAAGGTTTGCACATTGTTGCTTCTTTCACAAAACCATGCTTCAAGAGTTAAGAAACCACGAGAGGTCACTACACGATTGGTTTGGTTATGGGTATTTTTGCCGGTTTATCTACGATTCTCTAGATGGAAAGTATGAAGATAGAAAAGGAGGACTAGAAAGCATTACAAATAGGTATTTCGGAACCTTTTCAAATAAAATGACAACATCGGGGTTCTTTGAAAGAGGGTTAAATTGAATATGTACGTACATTTAGTATTTTTTTTTCTTTTCATTTTAGTTGTATAAAATTATGAAAAATGACCTATAACAATCAGGTAATTAAATGAAGGGATTTGTCCCATTCTAAAAATCAAGTAGTAGTGGAGATTTTCCCTTAATTGCTTCTCTGCCTCTAAACAACATCGTTAAATAGCAATATTGGCGAGTTTCTGAGTTCATGGTTCGTAGTACAGTTAAAGTTCAAAGAGGGTATGATTTTCTAAATCTAGGTTTCATATTTAATTAAATATTTCAAAATGGAGTTCTCAGATTTTGTATGGGATGTATGCCTTTTGGATTAAGTAGTCTTCCTAGTTTTCTAACAGCTTTAGAGGTTAGCTTTGATTCAGATGCACGGGATTCTGTAAGTGATCATATGATATATTTGAGAGAAGAAAGTAACAAATGTCCAGATGTAGATTTCAACCATGATAACATTTATTCGAAGTACAATAAGAAACTATTAGAGGATCGTACAACACTAACAATTACAAAAAATTAGATATCATTCGAAGAGAATGGTATACCAAATTATGACAGAAAACCATTCTCAAATGCCATTCGATTTTCTCAACCACAGAAAGGATCACCCTCGATAGTAGAATGTCTTAACCGAATTAAAGATAAGAGAAGATTGCGTTAGCAATCTCTTTCAGGTGACTTATGTGCCCCATATTTTGTGTACTATGGGAATATGTCAAAAGTTACTAAGAGAAAAAGTCCATATATTCTTGAACTTCATAAGAATATCTATGTTTGATGTAGTCAATATATGTTTTTCATTTTCTTTGCAATGTCATAGCAAGTAAAAAAAATTTGGGTTCTTATTCAATTTAATCAACTTTTCTGCAATCCCTCATATTGGTACTATTGAATAAACATTTAATATAAAACCTTATTTTTAACATATGAATGTGATAATCTAATTTGTTTTGGTCTTAATATCGCAGATTAGTTTGACTTTCATTTACATTATGTGTTTAGTGATCGACGGTAGTCAACACTTGGGGATTACGATGATATTCGATGCATTTGGTTTTATAAAATTTCAATTATGTATGATTTAGTCACATTAATATGACATAAGTCCCCACAGACTATTACTTCATCAATCTCTTGGACCTCCATAGGCTATTGAAGTTTCCAAATGCTAAGAAAAAGTGCGGGAAGGAACGGGTGATTCTAACATTGTTTTGAAACTTGAAGTAGTAGAGGCAAAGCTACAAGACCTGAAATCAAATGTGGCAATATTGGGGAAGGAAGCCATAGCAGCAATGTCTGTTGTTGTAGCTCAACAACAGAGGTTGACACTTATAATCAAATTCGCTTTTACACGTACATAAGAATTAATAATTGAAATTTTGTCTTTTTTCTTCACTACTAAAGGTTGAATCAGAACCTGGTTACCATCAGAGAGTTCTTCAGATATTTTATTAGCTTCAAGACAAGGTGCGTGGTTTTGTTGAGAATACCTTTATTTTTAATATCACAACACTTCTTTGTATGGTTGTGTGGGGTTGTTGGAATACATAAGAAATCCTACAAATATAATTATATATACAACATTTAACCTTTTAATATTTTAATCTTTAGTTTTATATCTGAAGCATTTGTATTATTTATGTTGTATAAGGTTGATCACTTTGAGAATGTATTGAAGGCCCAGGGCATAGTGTCCCAATACGGACTCCAACTATTGAGTTTTCTTGGCTTACTATCTGCTCTCAATGGTGACTTTTTTTAAGGTTGAATTTAAACTCTTCTCAAGCATTTTTACGTTTTTTTGAATTGAGTTACATTAATAAAGGTTTAATTTAGTCACTCAATGAATAGTTGTCCTTCCTCTCAGATCGATCCCTGAAGAGGTTGTTGTTTGCAAAATTGAACAATGTGGATGATTTTGGTGTCTTGGATAGAGCTTTTGGTGACTCTGCTATTGATATTAGTCACAACCTAGAAAATGGAACTTCAAGGATCACACTCCCATCAAGAGCCAAAAATATTATGCCCAAGGTTTGTTAGTGCCATAATAGGGAAGGTTGTTGGAGGAGGGAGAACAGAGAAGCCTACGTTGAAGGCTGGGAATGCATATCATAAGTATAATGTGAAGCGTAACTTCTAGCCTAAGGTTCGGGGTATTGCTACACCACCAATATAATGGTCACGCCAGTACTATTTGTCTTGATGCTCCACTAAGAGGATGAGACATCTTCGTTGACAAGATGCTTCTACGGGTTTTTGTTTTTTGTTAGCTTATTTGTCATCTTTATTGTGTTTGAGTCAGATTTTTCATGTTCATCGGCAACATTGTGGTGAAAGGAAATGGTTTGAAATCAACATGGGGTTGGGTTTGAAATTTCTCTCTTTAGTCTGTTAAAAATCAAGTAAATGCTAGAGTTTATCTTCGGGTTGGATTCCTTTGTAATATACTTGATATAAATCATTTTAGACCCAAATTTTGTTCATGTCTTTGCTATGATGTTCACCATTATACAAAATCAAGACTCATTTGTGGGTGCATTTTCGTGGGTTAATGACCGATTTGGATTTCAAATATGTAATCGTCATTGTACACCACCTTACTCATCGAACATAATTATAAATTATCAGATTTAACATTAATAATAGAATAGTTGGTATTTTTTTAAACATGATTGATTGTCTCATAAACAAAGTAAACTTGGGCCATTTTTTTAAAATTAATATGTTTGTACCATAGGTTCTTTAAAAAATTATTTATCTATTGCGAACTGAGTATGTCGTATGGTCCTATCAACGGCGTACATTTTCAAAAATTAGAATCGTGCCTTCAGGCACGGGCATACCCATGTGTCTGTGTGTGTGTTTGTCTGTGTGTGTATGCATAATTATATATGGATCAAATTGATATATGCTATATTTATATGAATCATCTATTGTAGTACACTATAAGATATTTTATTCTAAGATTAAATAATATAGAAGTGGGATAAAATAAATAAATTAAAATAGACATATATTTATGGATAGACTCGGACCCGATCGGATCCAACTCGATACAGATCCAGATTCGAATCCAATATTTTAGATCCGAGTAAGATATGATTCGAATCTGAATTCGATTTAGTTATTGTTAAAAGAATCTAGATCACCCTAGATTTGATCCGGACCCAATCCATTTATTGACCTTCTGCTCCATAGGTTCCAAACAAAATCCCATCAATCTTATACCACCGATCCACCTTCAAAACCTAACCAAAGAAAAATCATGCTCTCTTCGGACCCTATTTGACTTTGGTTAATATTGAACCTCAGACTCCCCCATCACAAAACCATATATCTCTGAATCCTCTTCCAATGATCATGATAGTGTGCAAATTGAACTTGCGGTTTGTGTTTTACGGTTAAACAACCATTTCTGCCCACTTATAGGTAGGATTACTCACCTGTCAGCTAGAAGGTTGAGCTTTTCTTGGCCAACAAGTCTGACCACCCTACAGGAAGGCGTGGTAGGGACCATGCCAATCAATATGTCCCGGGGGTAGACTTGTTTTTCTTTCATTTAGGGTTTTCCTATGTGAGAAAACCCTGACCTCATTAGAGAGGGACCTCAACCTCAATTTTAGTATGGTAACAATCCTCAAAATCAAAATACATCACTTTCATTACATTGCCTCCGACATCCCCTTACATAACCTTTCCTTACCTTCAACCGCCAATACACCTCCATCATCCACCATTAAAGTTTTCCCACAAAAATGACGAATACAGAATTTGAAAGTTCTTGAAAGTCCAAACTCCTTTCCATTTTATTAGCCTAATAAATGATATCTTGTATATTTCAGTGTTCGTATCATATTTTTATCTCATTTTCCACATTTCCACACTAATCCTATACTTTTTATTACATATATTTTGAAGTCTATTTTCCTAAACAAAAAAAGATTGCATCGTAATTCCTAATTTAGAGTTCTCACACTCTGTATACACTTTCACCGTATTTCACTAAATTTTTCATAAACCAAAAGATATACTTTGTATTCTGATCATGGGTTAGGTCCTTGCCTTAGTCTTATCTAGAACTACATGGACTTTAATGTCATTTTTATCCAAATAGGCATCCCTAAGTCATTTTGGGATTCATATCCTTCGTTATTCTCTCTACGTAGTCCACTCTCCATATATTTGTATTTTATTCGTATATTTAACGTGTTTATCACATGCAATTAGTTTTCTTATGATTATTATCTCTTTAATGGTCCCATATATGCATATTCACTCTTTTATAGTGAAATTATGTTTGCGAGGCATCGCTCATATTTTCGTCATCTATACATTATTCTAGTATACCTATTCATGATTAGTTAGTTTATCTCCTTATAAGTATTCATTCCCACATTTTCCATGATGTGGATATGATGACTTTGCTCCTCATAAAGATACACACACTTGCATATTCATGCAAAATCCTACCTTTAATGATTCACACACACAATCAATTTTATGCATAAACACTTGTTCATCCATATAATATAACGAAAACAGTTTACAACCCATGAGAGACCTAAAGGGAGGAGTGGGTGCCTAACAACTTTTCACTCTACAACATAGTATCTGAACCCATGTTTTGTTTGATTTTTCACATACTAGTGTCCTTTATGACAACTATTTGGAGATGAATGCCTCTTTTTCCTAATTTGAGAAAAATAGGTTGGAGACTCGGATCTTTACATATTCACACACTTCACGTCATCTATTATGACCATTTGTATCCTTTTAGGCCCATTACCAACGAAATGGGTGCACGTTTGAGCCATGTGAGAGTGTCGAACTAAACTCTATTATGACATTATTGAGGACATTCTGCGAACTAAACTCTATTTACATGGAATTTTCTTTTATCTTTCACATCATCTTCTACAGGTATATATGTCTTATCACTTAAATATTTACTTATCTCATTTTCTTTTGTATATTCTCACATGTCCATATGCTATGATCATATCATGTCACCCATGTATATTTTTATCGACCTCATGTACATGTTTCTCCATCACATGTATATCCCACTTTTTACTATCACATGCTTCATGTCACTTGTATATACATATTCTCTCAAATGTTCTATATTCGACAAGTTGGATAGTTGTCGAGCAGAACCTCCAGCTCATTCTTCCTAAGGGGAAAGCTTATCACCTAAAAGGCGATAAGATGCCACTAATATGCCTCTAACTTGATATCTCTCAAAATATTCTTAAAGAACCTACAAAATAGAACATTAGGTGAACTTTCATTATCGACCAGGCTTCTTGCCACCCAAATCTCATGAACCATAATTGTGATGACCAGAGGGTAGCTATGCAGGTCAAACACACCTAACAAGTCATCTTTAGAAAAATTAATGATAAGACGATCTTTCTTACCTTTATGGAGGAGAATTTCCACAACATCATTCAAGTTGATTTATCTAATATGAGCACAAGCCTTCACCTAATTGAGGTAGGCTTTCCTTTTTGGTGATTAATCTTTTCCACTAACTCCACCTCCTTCTATGTACTGACACCCAAAAGAGATCATCTTAACTTCATAAATAGGCTCATTAGGCTTTTTTAGCAGGTCTAGATCATCCTATAAATCAATATCCCTTCCCCTTTTCTTCTCATCCACTGTATTACAAGGGACTCTAATCATCTTCTAGGTTTTTGCCCATCCATCCTCTTTGATCAGCCATCTTCATAATTGTACTTCATCATTTTGCCTCGTTTGATGAGGTTTTCAATATTGTTTTTCAAAAAGAGGCAATTTTTAGTATTGTGTCCATGATCCTTATGGAACTCACAATATTTATTTTTATTGCTCCTATTAAGAGGACCTTTCAATTTTCCCATCTATTTTAGGTCCTTACTCCCTCGAATCTCATTGAGAATGTGGCGCACACCTATAGTCAGTGGGGTATACTCATCAAACTTCTTTATCCTGCCAGCCTTCTTATTGTCCTTAAACTTATTCTTCTTCTCCAACCTCTTACTAGTATCAGTCTTAGAATGTCTTTATTCCTTTGTTATCATACCTTCTCCAGTGTTCATAATTTTACCAGCTTTGACAAACAGTTTAAACATTTTTCTTGTCGTCTTCTTAGACAATGCACAATATAACTTTTCAAGAAACAAACTGTCATAATTAAATACATCCAACTTCTCAGTGTTAAAATGGGTGATGAACTCTCTAGTCATTTCATCCATGTTCTGACTGACGCTTAATAGGTAATCCATCCGCATACCTATCTTTGCACTCAAGAAGAAGTTACTGATGAAGGGATTAGCAACTAATTAAAAGTTTAAGATATGTCCCCTTGGTAGTCCATTGTAATAAATTTGAGCCGACCCAATGATTGTATTAGCGTATTAGAGAATGACCTATAACTCATTTTATCGAGAATGGAGTAAATATCAACAGCGGCCTAGTACTTCTCCATATGCAGCATAGGATCAGATTTTCCATTATGATAACTCGTGGTCTGAACTTAGCGAGATTTAGGTAACCCACAATTGATGAGGTAAATGGTGATCGTTGGACAAATCCCCTCTATAAAGGAATCTTCGTATTTATAATCTCGCCTAAACAATGTTCAAAATATTGAATGGAACCCTTCCAAGGCTTATCTTCCTTCTCTACCTTCATTATGATTGACTTTACTACTTGGCCTCATCTTTCAGTTGAGCTCTCTTTTTGAGAGCTCTACTCGACTTGGGTCGATCCTAACACACTTGTCTTAGATCTCGCCAAGCATTATATACTTATCATCTCAGGCCTCCTATGTTCTTCCGTGTGGTCCTCAAGTTCTCTAGCCTCCCTGACATTGTGTGCCCTTACCTCGCTTAGCCCACAAGATGAAACATAGAACCCCTACTTAGCCTTTCCAGAACACTTGTCCTCTTTACGGAGTAAGTTTATTCATCATCATAACCAATTGTCCTGATAGCGAACATTGCCTTGGGTGGTAGGACCCATCATCTCATGACATAGAGTACTTGGACCTTCTACCTTAATTTTGCAGTCCCGGGTTTAGCCTCCTAGGATTCTCCACTACTCTATCGTGGTGAGAATGTCTCCTATCTTTGCAAGGGGCACAAGTTGGCAAATCACACCTCATGCCAAAGTGTTCACCCCCTGTTGGGGTAACTGGGTTCATTTTAGGTCTATTTTATCCATCTAAAAATGTCTATATAAATTATTTCACACTTTCTTGCATTGCTTCCTGGACTCTAGCTAGGCTCATTAGTATTCCCTGAAGGTAGTCCATAGTAACAGGTGCTAAAGGAGGAATTTCTTCAGTTGTGTGGTTTCTTTCTAGGATGGAATCCATGTTTCTCATAATTCATTGAAAATAGAGTACAACAAGTGCCAAGATATAGTATACCAAAATGGTGGTAGAAGTCGTGGGAAATTAAATCCAAAGGAAAGAAAAATATATGCGAGGGAGGGTTCAGGGAATTTAGAGAGAATTGAAATGAAATCGTGGATTAATAGACTCTAGCCCAACGAAACACATATGAATTAGATTGTGATTATCTATTTTCTCAAAACTCGGTATCCTTGAGTTATAGAAATCAATAATGGTGGAAAAAATGAATGGCTTGTCGATTCCCACATACGGAGGAAATATATTATTGCCTAAAACTAGTACACTTAAATGGCACTTAAAAAGAGTACACTAGTTATAAACAATAACATATAAAGAGATATAAATTGTAGAAATGGTAATCTAGAGTAACTAATAGAAAAAATTGATGGAAAGAAATGGAAACTAAGTTTACATGGTTCGGCCCAAAATGGTACATACATCCACAGGTGTAAATTTGATTGTATAGAATTAATGGGAAAGACAAGGATGAATTGTAGTTATAATCTCTCGTATTTAATTTAGAAATGGACAGCATGATAGTATGAAAAATATATATCGATACCTTAACAATGAAGGACAGCATGCTATATATAGGTATAGGTTGTTAGAGGAGAGAAAGTGGGGAATGATAAGTGTCATGCCTTTATAGGTTAGGCAGTTACACCTTTTATATATAAGTAAGGGAGGATTATCATGAGTTTTTTATGCGCACATGGAGAAGGATATTTTCGTATCTCCCACTTACATGTATGATATGACTGTTGTTGATGTCATCCTATCACATGGTACATGCTTGCCTTGACGGTGTTAAATAAGCGTCACTACACCAAATCTACCCATTTGTCAAGGTCATTGACCTTGACAAATCCAACTTGTCAAGGTCAATGACCGTGACATTTTGAGGCGAGACAACTTTTTTTGTCACGGTCGTGTCGCGGTCAATGATCATGACACGTTTGTCACGGTTATAAACCGTGACAAAGCCGTGACCCTTTTAAAAAAATTGTCACGTTCAATGACCGTGACAATTCTGGGCAGAATTTAAAAAAAATTTGCTGGGCAGTATGGCCACTCCCATCAGTATATTTGTTAAAGGGTATGAGCTAGCTGGGTAAAGTCGACTGCCTGTGACACTGACGTAGACCATAATTGCATTGCCCGAATAGATGGGTCGCTGAGTTGACCTCCTTTAAGGCAGAAGTAAGTCTAACTGTCATCTTTTAATTTGTTCATTGGTTTTACTATACTCATGGTACAACAAGGGAAAAAATGAGACATAATATAGTTGCATTTAATAATTTTTAGGTAAAGTAAGTCATTTGTAGCAAATGTGGTGCTTAACCCCAAATTTGTTCCTAAAAATCTTTGGGGTATTCTTAAGCTGGAGCAACAGGATTGAACATAAAGACTTGTAGTGGTCCGGTAATTTTGTTTATATATCCTTAGGTTTAGGATGATTATTCACTTTAGTATTTCATTATTGTTATATGATTCGGTTATTTATTTAGAGATTCTTTGTATGGGCCCATTGTGGGCTTCAAAGTTACTATCTTATTCATTTTTTGAGACACTCATTAATATTGAGACTTGTTCAGTTTATGGATTCATTTTTTTAGACTCATATTCATTATCTCATTTTGATTTTCATAATGTATATACTATTGTGGATTATTTTAATTTTATTTGTATCATGTATTTCTAAACTGGTATAAATTATTTGACGTTTCCTATCTTTGGCGTATAGGCTTCCCACCTGCTATGTGAGAAATATGCGGTATTTCATTTTACTCTCACATTCTCTAAATTAAATGATAACTTTTATAACACCATTTTATTAGTGTACCTCTACCTAAGGAACCAACACTAATGGTCAAAATTTCAAGTCAAGTTCCAACTGATAAAGCACAGTGGCCGCAAACATCCAACCTCCACCTTTATCCAACTCTGGGATCATAAATTGGACAAAGAGATTTCTTCTCACTTCTATTTTTACTTCCTTATTTTTACTTGGAAGCTTCTTAAGTAGAGGTCTTTGGTTCTCACACAACACCTTAGACATCCAAAATAGCTCCCCTTTGAGGAATATACCCCAATAAATGTATCCTTTACCCCTCTCCATGAACATAAACCTACAAAATCTTTAAAATGTTCCCAAAAAATCTCAGAAATCTTTAAACCCACCCAAAGAAACTTAACCAAAAATCGATTCTCTCTCATATTACAAGGCATAATCCTAAAAACCTAAATTATTTTGCCTGACTTTATCCTTCCATGAAGTGGGGCTAGATATAGTGGGACCTAAGTCCATAATACATGGAAATAAAAAGGTCTTCTTGGCAATGGAAAATTACTTCACACAATTGATTGATCTAGAAATTTGGCATGGGCATTGACATTCAGATACATCTATAAAGGAAAATTGTCATACGATTCAAAGTTTCCAAATTACCCATGTCCAATAAGCAAACACAATTTGAGAATGGCTTGTACCAAGACTTATACTCTAAATGTAGGATCAATTGCTATTAACATTTTATAGCTAACCCCTAATGCACTTAAAAGGCATCAACATTCAATAAACATGCTCAATGGATTAATGAAAAGGTCGGAGGTGAATAAATAAATATAGGAGAAGAATATTGTGACACCCCGCCTAATAAAATACCGAGTGATCAGTCCTATACCAAATTAAAATAGGAATCCCAATTTGTTCATTCTTAGCATCACTGTCGAAAACATTTTTAAAAGTAACTAACCACCTAGTATTCCAAAGAGTCGGTGCCAAATTTTATCTTTTTAATTAAACAACAAATAACATGCGAAAAGATAATATGAGTCATACACCACGACTAAAATAAATTAAAAGAATAATTAATTAAACTATATGCCAAATAAACCATCGACCACCAAAGTAAATAATCCAATAACAACCATCTAACATCTAAAATAATTAAATCTGAATATTGTACTGAAGAGTCTGGGGGACAAGCCCTAAATGAAATTGAAAATGATAGATTATTCCTACCCTAGGAAAGAATGAATGATGCGTCTAATCCAAGCTCCTGTTAGCATCCACATGTGCCGCGGCTCCGTGTCCCTAGAATAGAATATCAATTCTGGCATCCCTATGGCTGGACACCTAAAAGGTTTTGAAAATAATTTTATAGCAAGAGTTAGAACCCAAAAAATTTTGAAAATATTTAACAAGTGAATTAACTACAGTAATTAAAAATATATAAATGCGCTTCATATTTAAGTTAGTGTCGCACTCTCTTGAGGACATACTCACCCCTCCACTATTGTGCACACCTAAAGGTTTTCTTAACCCCACTTAGTTGTACTACCCCATCCAACTAGTCCTAGTATAACCTCCCCTTGCCATTCTACACTGAGTATTATTATTAATGGGTTATAAGTTATGTCACCAATTAACTTAATTAATATCATTTAAATAATATCATATAACCGTAACACAGGTTATATAAAGTAAGTACATCACCCACTGTATTATTACCCCGCATATAATATGTACTACCATTATATACGTACCTTTACTACAACATCCACACATATATCATATATATATCCATCCCTCCGAGTATACCCTCTCTGGATGATTCCCTCTAAAGTGCTATCTCACTATGTGTGCTCACATAACCTAGTTACCCAAGTTGGAATCTCTCACCAACCTGGCCCAAAATATAAACGTAGTGGAGGCGTTCATATTCCTTACCTGAAAGTGAGATAAACACCTCACCCATATACCGGACGCTATGACTTGGGGATACACTCATCCTACTCCTCAAGCTAGGGGATTCACCCACATTGCGCAACCTCCCTTGATAGCACTAAAGTATATAAATAAATAAATATCTAGTCCCTGATATTTAATAGCACATACAAAGTACACACATCTATATATACTATCACCACACCGTATATATCTAATATAAGTCCCGACTTTATAGTGTACTAAAACCCATAACACTAGCCTTTATATTCCCGAGTCTATGGTCCGACTCTAAATAAATTAATTTATCATTAATAAATTTATTACTTTCCCGAGTCTACAGTCCAACTCTAATTTAATTAATTTACATATCAATCAATTTAATACTTCGTGTCGGCCAACCATTTTACGCGGATTCACTCACTCGGCCCGTACCATCGTTAATACCCGATTGTATATTTCACCCTATAACTAATTAATTACACCTCAATTCCTTTAATAATGTAGTACCACTCAACTACAATGCCCGAATATTTTCCTTCGGTCCAAAATCAATACTTACAAATTATTTCTCGAAATTTATTCATCTCATGGCATACAATTATCACCTTCCTAAGACCAATTATATGCCCTTATAATTGCTAAGGAATATGTGCTACATATGCATTTATCACTAAATAAGAAGTAGGGGAGAAATATAAATTAATTTCCCTTTTATATATAAAACTGGCGAATCCGCTAGAAATCTGGGACCATCGATCGATCGATCCCTTCCATCGATCGATCTATCGAACAAGTCTGCTTCTTCTCCGCCCCTCTGTTAAGCCATTACTATTTCTCCGAGGTTTTATCTCCTCCCCTATTCCAACCCAATCACAACTAATGATACCTCCACCTAAGAAAAAGGTTCTAAACAACCTAGAGATCTTAATTCATCATCAAATTTATATAAAACTCTGGGTATATCCAATTTAGGTTTTTCACTCGGGTCTCATTTTTACCGAATTCGACCTCATCACTCTCTGTCAATTTAATCACTAATACATATTGTAATTAACCCTACAATTCAATCTTAACAGTCCCAAATCATAACTTAACATCCATTGAGTAATTAAGCATATCCATTACTCTAAATCCAGAAAAAAAAAACCATTTTAATTATGGTTACACGCCCAAAATGAATTTTCATATACACATACTATAATATGAATTGGTTATCACTTATTTTATGAATCACAACAGTTAACCACTTGCCTGGAATCGTTCGTAGAATCTGATCCGTTGTAGGGAATGGTTTGATGACGAACCCTCACTTTGTCCCTCGATTTGCCCCCAAACTATCTCCAATTGGCACTTGATTAGCTTTCTCTATTTCTCTCTCAAACTCTAGGTTTATAATTGTTGATTGTCGTTCAACTAGTCCCTCAATTAGGTTTAAAACCCATAATCCTGTTTTTGGCCACATGGGCCTAATTAAAATGGCCCAAATCACCCCGGGTGGACCTGACTATGCCCAAAAATGCCCCGAGACCTGATTACTACCCCCGGGTACTCTTTTCTGACTATCTTGACCCATCCGAACTCAACCATGCACTCATAATTGTCATCCAAAATACTTTATAACATTCTCAACTTTTGACCTCAAAATGCGACACACGAAATTTCGAACAATTAAACTTAAAATCGCCAAATATAAATAACTCTTCCCACTCAAATAAATTCTCCAAATTATAAATTTAAGTTTATCTAATTTAAATATTTTTATACCTTCCAAAAATAATTAAATATTAAATCCTCAAAATTACGGGGTGGTATAAATATGTCTACTTTCCTCTAGGCATGTCATTTCAATCCTAGAAATTCCAAAATAGAATAATCATATTCCTCATTGTACCACATGTAGGTTGTGATAACAACAAAAATATGTTTTTTTCATAACTAGGAACAAGTTCTACACACGAAAGCAATGAGAAAATTTTTGCCCAAATTTAATATGAATATGGGTAGTGTTTATAAAGTATAATATATGAAATTATAATTTTAAAACATTCTATCATAAGCCACTTATATTATATGAAGTCAGAAAGTGAGAGCAAACATGCTATTCTATTTTAAGCACTAAAAATAAAAAAATTCCCTCACTCTACCTCATTTGCCACTTTTATATATTAGTCACTACTAAGTGCACACCTCGTCTCCATCGTTTCCTTGCGATAAACCTTGAATGTACTTGTTGAATATTGTGGATTAAGATTAAATGAACATTGAGGATGAAATTTATATGTTAGATTACATATTGAAATATGTAGAGGATGTTAACCCACAATAAAAGCAGTATTTATGTATTATCCCTTAAACTATTATGAATTCAATAAAAGAGTAAAGAAGACTATATATACGTGATTCAGCAGGGATATCTGCATACATACACAAGGGAAAGGGGAAGATTGGTTTATTATGCAGGAAGAACTATGGTGATTGGAGTACTAGGTTTGCTAGTTGAGAGTTCAAGTCACCACTTGCAAGTCACAATCAATACCCTTATTATGTGTGAGGTCGCCCTTACTTATAATCTTAAGGATCCACCTCTTCTAGGTCTCTTCATATTTATCCTAATTAGAAGTTAATGAGTTCTATAGGGACTAGTCTTCCAATCCGTCGGCATAATCCTCTAAGATTTAAATTTATCTTGAACGATATTTGTGGTCTCCCAATACCGTGATCTACTAACACGGTGGTCTCCTGACATAGTGCTCTATATTTTTTAGATGTTCACCCCAAGATTGGGGTGAACAGCCAACAAGTTGTTCGGACCCACCTTGAACTTAATTTGTTTGCCACATATTTTAAAACAGTTATTGGGATTTTTTTTAGGTTTACATGCACCTATTCCTTATGTTAATCTAACCATGAGCCATGCAACCCAGCATCACTTTCTAAGGTAATGATGGTGTGTGAGTGCATGGTTGTCTATCCCATGTCACGAATGGCAGTTAACGTGATAGGAGGAAGAAGGTATAAGGCCCTTAAAGACTTATACCTCATCATTACAGGGTCTATGGATGTATTTGTGCTCAACTTTATCTATCTAAAGTTTTTCCTATAAGAAGGAATTTTCTCTTCATCTTCTTCTTCTTATCGCCATAACTATGTGTGGTAGAAAGTATGAGGTATTTACAACTCAAAACTTTCATGAAATTTGTAACAAATATGGCATTCTGGATAGTGCGAACATAACGATATCCCTAGAGGAGGAGGATATGTTGGATTTTCCTTCTTGTAAGATATCTTTTTTGAAAGTTTCCATATTATAAGGGGGGTTCATTTCCCCCTTCACCCATTACTGGTGAGGGTAATTCGCTATTATAGAATACTCCCATATCAAGAAAGTGTAGCTTCTGCCGGACTGTGATGGATACAGTTTTCATTAACTAAATATGTGGGACAAACTTAGGTATTGAGGATATCAGGTATTTTTGTGACTTGAGGTATTTGCCATGCTCAGATCTCTACCATTTTTAAGTCAAGGAAAAGTTCCACAATTTGGTTACATATTTTCCCCGATCATAAAAAGATATCGATAAAAATATCCTCGTGGTCTCTTGGGATTTTATGGCAAAGACTATGATTATCTTAGCATTCCTACCACAAAGGGGCACCTAATAGTTCATCTAGTTATTTTTGTTTTTCCTAGTATTTAAAAAAATTATGTTGACTGACTTGAGTTTTTCACAAATCATTTTCTGAATACGAAGCTGTCTATCTATCAAGTTAACCATGAAGACTTGGAGTGAGTTTAGAGGGATCAAAGTCTACTAGTTTCTCGTCTGCATTGAGGGTAGGTTCATATCTTTCTCGGATAAAATTTGATTGTTCCGTGGATTAAAAATTTCACAGTCTTTCATGAATTTTTTGTCACTGATTCTTTTATAGTCAGGGACAACTCCATTCTAACCTCCAGGCTTGTGTCCATCCCGATGATTTAAAAAATCTCCCATTTTTCCTTCCACCTTCCCCTTTTTCCCAATCAAGGAGCTTTTTTTACGGAGGGATAAAGAGGGAAGAAGAATAAATTAAGGTTTCGTGCCCTAACACTTATTCAAAGGAGTAGTGCTTCGTTCGTCATCGACGTGGGGTGATGTAAAGAGATGGAGTCGCCAGCCTATTTTGCACAAAATAGGCAAAAGAACATGTCGTCGCCTTGAGATGGCAGCATCAAAGACTAATTGATGCTTACGAAACCAATAGTTCACAGGTTCGGGGGCTAAGTTACAAAATGGGAAGGTGTTAAGAACCCATTTCACCCTTTCGGTCTCTCATGCTCTTGTGTTACTATTTTCCTTAGTTTGTCCATAATGTGTGTGTTCGGGTATATATAAGACCAGATCGGAATCGCTCGACTCGTATCATGGAAAAGATGGAGTGAGATCATCCAAAGGAATGTTTCATAAATAACAATTTAGAAAATATGATGTGTGCGCTTATCAACATAGTGATCATTACGATGAAATGATAATATATATTAGATAAGACATAAATATGAATCATAATTATATATATAGGAGTAATATACGAAATATAGAAAAATGTGGAAAATAGGAAAATAGAGTCTTGAGTTTTACCCTGAGACGCCTACGTAGCCTATAAAGGCATCAAAGTTCACGTATCTTGCATCTGGAATAAGGTTGGGTATTATCCCATAGATTCTAACTGGAATTTATTATATGTGTGTAGAGAAGATAAGTTTAGTTTTGAGAAAATGTGGTGATGACCCCCATCATAATTTATGAGTGTAACCTTCTTTTTATTGGTTTTTGGGTTTTTTATAAAAATAAGATTATGTGCAATATACTAATAAATGATGAAGATTAATATCTGTGATAATCTAAAGTAAGAACTAAATTAAGAAGAAATAAAGAAATTTAAAGAAAGGGAATGATATTGGACCTTCTTTGAAGACTTTGAGGATTGATCTTGATTGATGGAGAGTTTCCTTGCAAATGAATAATGTTGGAGAATTTCTACTAGATTGGAAAATGATGGGAATGAAAGGTGCAAAGAATTTCTACATAAGGAGACCTTTGTTGATTGCAGAAGAATGTTATTGAGATCAGTGATGCTGATGGATCTGAGGTGTGCCTGAGAGTGGGATCATGCCCTCCGAGTAGATGTATTACAGATCGGCATAGCCCTAGCCTTACCTATCAGCAAGTAACCCTAGACATAGTGCCAATATGGAGGGAAATGGACCTGCCAATTAGTAGTCTCGTGCAGATTTTTGTGGAAAAATGATCATAGAATGCAATCCATTGATCCAAATTAAACACGGGGCATACCATTAGAAAGTTAATTCAGAGACCTTCAAGATTCCTTCAGGACACTCTTAGGTTTAGTAGTTGACTTTGGGTTAAATGGGGCTTGAAAGTGCTCGTCGGTCCTTCAGATGGGAGATTATCGGATGGTAATAGATCGTTCATCCATACTGTAAGTCCAAATTATGCATGGCCTAGACCGTTGGAAAGGTTATGTGATGCACTTTGACATTACAAAGAGATTCATTCAGTTTAAAAGGTTAACTTTAGTCAAATGGGGCCTAAAAGTGCCCTGTGACCTGTTGAAGTAAAACAGATCATTCGTCCATATCGTAAGGCTGAATCACACATAGGATAGACCGTTAAAAAGGGTATTCAGTGCCCTTCAATGATTAATTCATTATGATTTGATCTGAAGAGTTAACCTCAGTCGAACAGAGCTCGAGAGCATCCGGTGCCCTTCTAATCAATTTTTAGAGGAAAATGGATCATTCATCTGAACGGTTATGTCGTTTCATGCAAGGGGTGGACCCTTGCAAAGGGTTTTCAGTGAACTTACAATATTCATAGAGTTTTTTCTCTAACGATGAAGTTCATTAGGGTTAAATTGGGGCTCGAGAGCGCCCGATGGCTTCAAATCGATTTTTGGAAAATGGTCCATTCATCCGAACTGCTATGCCGATTTTCACATAAGGGTGAACCATTAGAAAGGGGATTCTGATCCCTTATAAAATTCATCGAGCTTTTACCCTGACGATGGAGTTGATTAGGGTCAAATCTGGGCAAACTCATACGTCCTCTCTCTCTCTATCTCTCTCTGCGAACTCATAGGTCCTTTCTCTTCCCTCTCTCATTCGTCCTCTTTCATCTCTCCTCCCTCTCTCATCCATCCATCTAATCTATCCTCCCTCTCTCTGCGAATAGGTACTACTCTCTCTCTCTCTCTCTCTCTCTCTCTCTCTCTTGCGTATGTGTTGGTGTATATGTTAGTGTGTGTTTTAATGAATGGGTGTATTAGTGTGTGTGTGTGTGTATTAGTGCATGTGTGGGTGTTTTAATGCATGTGTCTTTGTTTCAGTGCGTGTGTGTTAGTGTGTTGGTGTGTGTCTTAGCGTGTGTTTCAGTGCATGTGTGTGTTAGTGTGTGTGTGTGTGTTTCAGTGTGTGTGTGTATATGTTTCAGTATGTGTGTGTGTGTGTGTGTGTGTGTGTGTTTGTGGTTCGATGTGTGTGTGTGTGTATATATATATTGAAATTGGTATTCTTAAATTAATATTTATATATTTAACTTGGTATTCTGAAATTAATATTTGTATATTGAAATTGGTAATTGGTATAAATTGATATATTATGGTAATTGGTAAATTGGTGCTCGGTGTATGACTTAGGATTTGTGTTCAATGGGGAGGTGCTAGGTACCTAAGGAAAGACTTCGGGGGGCCTATAATTATGTCTATGGAGCCCCTCGATGGGGGAGCTTTGAACAAGTGAAAGTCGTCTAGTAGACACCACATGATATTTTGGGTAAGAGGTCGATTTTTAGGACCTAACGAAATGCTGGGGATGGCCAATTTTGCTGGACGAGGTCAATTTAGAGGACCAAAGATAGAGGGAGACCAATTCTGTGGGTTGAGGTTAATTCTAAGGACCTAAAGTAGAGGGAGACCGATTCTGCAGGTCGGGGTCAATTATGAGGATCCAAGGTAAAGGGCGATCGATTATGCGAGTCTAAGTCAATTCTGAGGATCTAGGGTAGAGGGCAACCAATTTTGCAAGTCGAGGTCAATTCTGAGGATCTAAAGTAGAGGGAAAATGATTCTTCATATCTAGGTTAATTGTGAGGACCTAAACTAAAGGGTGGCCAATTCTGTAGGTCGAGGTCAATTTTGAGGACCTAAAGTAGAGGGCGATTGACTAAGTGGGTCAAGGTCAATTTTGAGGACCTAAGTTAGAGGGTGACCGATTCTATGGGTCGAGGTCAATTCGAAGGACCTAAAGTAGAGGGCGATCGATTCAGCGGGTCAAGTTCAGTTTTGAGGAGGTAAAGTTTGTAGCGTGGGGTATAACTCTCCTAGGAAGCTTTGAAGACAACATTAGGGAAAATATACTAAACTGAGGATTGGATGTATCCATACTGGGGAAGCATTTCGATTTCTGTTGAGGATTTTGGGATTTTGTTGAGGAATGTGTTCCTTGGAGACGTTGACGTGGTGATATCTTATTGGGTTATAGTTCCATTAGGGAAGTTCGATTTGAGAATTCCGTTGGGGGCATAATTCTGGGATTTTGTTAAGGAATTATAAAGTTTAAGTTAGGGGGATGTGGTATTAATCTGGCTGGGGATTTTTGGAGATTTAGAAAATGGTTTTCTTAGTGGACAAATGTCCAATATTTATTTGGTCATTTCAGGAATTTTCTGGGGAATTTTTTTCATTTTCTAGGATTTTGTACGAGATTTTAGGGGGGGCGACTGACATGTTGTAGGGGGTTCCAAACGGTAGTGGCACAGTCTTCTAGGTAACTTTATGAAGGTGAAGGGACAGTGCCGATCAGTATGATATCACACTGGGGATCTTGCAGGTGACCTTCTATCCCTAGGGGATGGCCATCCCGCACAAGAGGGTGATTGGGGGTAACGGGAAAATGCGTCGGCTGTTGGCGCATGAGTTCGACTACTCCTGGTATATGGGGGAGAGAGTAGTTCGATAACTTATGGATAATGAGGGGATGGTACCACCGTCGATGCCCCCGATATATATGTGGCAGGTGCGGGAGATACCGAAGGATGCGAGGGTGGCAGCGATGGTCAGCGAGCCTTACTCGTCATATACCAACACGGTGGTGACTTATATTATCTTGATTTTATACAAGCTAGATGATGCCTCCCAACATATATGACATTTTGAATAGGCCTCCTCCTCCTACGATCTCGGGTAGGGGTATGAGTCGGTCGGTGGGGTCTTCCCACAGCACCGATGGCGCATCGTTGTCAGTAGCGATGACGACGATGGAGGCTCATTTTCTTCATCTTTCACCTCCCTCCTATAACATCAGATTCCATAGAGGGTATTCAGTTAGTATACTTCATCATCCTAACACCATGGACCCTGAGGTGTTAGGGTTAACGGAGGACGTCCATCATCCAGAGGTATTATCTTTCCTTTCTTTGTCCTTTGTTTTTCCTGATTTCTTCTCTTGATTTAGACTGACTAGTTTTCCCTTTTGTTTTCTTTGCAGCATGTTCGGGTGTCGACTACCTGGCTGAGGGACATCCAAGACTCAATGTCTTTTGCAACATCTCATATTCGAGATTCGATTTCGGTGCCTTCTTGCTTAGTGCCATCTGCTTCTTCTAAAGGGGCATATAGATCATGTATTGGAGTCTTCTTATCTCCTCATCATAGGAAGCGCGTACACTGTAGGGATGGGAGAGAGAGAGAGAGAGAGAGAGTGGGGGAATCAGGTTGACTCCCGTTGTTTTTCTTTTCTGCCAAACAAAAGTAATGAAGAAATATATATATATATATATATATATATATATATATATATATATATATATAGTAATGCTCTTATGCATACCAGTCCACATTTTAAGATTGCGTACCGAACACGTGTCACATGGCGGTGAGCCCCCAAAAAAGAGAGAGCGCCTATAATTTCTAGACTCGCTGACAGGTGACACATATCCGGTCCACACTCTTAAAATGCGGACTGGTATGCACAAGAGCAGCATTATATATATATATATATATATATAGACAGGCTCCTGTGCACACAAAGTTTGTATAGTGTTGGCACACACCAATTCTTTTAAAGCATTAAAAAAATTGAGTTGATTTTTTATGTGATATTTAAACATTTCAATGGATCGATGTAAAAAAATCAGCTTAAAAAAAACTTTTTTTGCTATTTTTAAAAAATCGATCAAACTTTCACAGCTTTTAAAGTGCTTAAAAGCAGTGAAAGTTTGACCAATTTTTTAAAAATTGCAAAAAAATAATAATTAGCTGATTTTTTTACATGGGTCCATTGAAATGTTTAAATATCACACAAAAAAATCAACTCAAAAATATTTGTTTGCTATTTTAAAAAACTGATGTGAAAACTTTGTGTACACATGAGCCTGACTCTCTCTCTCTCTCTCTCTCTCTCTCTCTCTATATATATATATATATATATATATATATGAAATGAATAAGATTTTATTTATTTATCTTTGATTAGATAACTTAATTTATATGGACTTTTTACTTTGTTGTTCAGACCATATAAAGGATTAAAATTATATTTATTTCGATAAAGGATAAGTAAAAAAGTATAGGAGGAATTATCGTGTCTTGAAGTAATTTTTATTGATTTTTTTTTATTTTCACAAAAGGGAAAATGGAATTTTCTAGAATGGAAAATTTTTATTTAGGATTTTTATTTTTGACAAAAAGGAAAGGAAGGAATTTTCTTAAAATGTGGGGATGTCGATCGGCAAACCCCTTGTTCTTCCTAGTGGCAGTTCAGTCCATCCAAGTCACCCCAAAGTTTGATTGCACTTTCTCCACTTACTTTGTACTTGATGGGGTATCTCTTGTTTGGATTCTACAGGCTCTTTTTTTCTAGCCAAAATTTCAAGTATAAAATGGGGTGAGATGGGGAGGTTTTCTTCATCCATCCACACATTATTTCTCTTCGTGCTTATCTCTTTCTTTTTGCTTTGTGATTTTCGAAATGGCTCACCCCCTAAGTGAAAATTTTGCCTCTTACCTTGAGAACTTAGAGGCTATGTGTTCGTACAGTGTAGAATATGATGGTTTTAACTTGCGTCGGGTCTCTTTGTGGCGTAAATGGTGTATTGAGTGGAACATGTTGACGGCAGAAGCCCAATTCTGGTACCCCTAATGACCATGTTTTCTATTTTGTCTTGGACGAGGTTTGCCCAACCTATGAAGAGTTTTTTTCTATGTTGGGAATTAATCCCAGTGTGAGGGTTTCTATGCCTGAATTTTGGCGGTCCCCTCGGGCATTATTGGCAGAGTTTCTTTATATTTCTCCCCCGGCGTCTTGGCCTTTATTTATTGGGGGAATGATCTCTCTCTCGGTTGTGTTGTATTATATGCGTCTGTGGGAGGTTAATGATGCGGGATATGCTGGAGCCATTTCCCTGGGCCTAACTTCAGGGTTTAGGCTTATGACTGGAGATCTTATGGTGGAACCTCAACTTGCTGCTATCACTGCATGGATGTAATATCATCGCAATCCTATGGCGGTGATACTGGAAAAGACTCTGAATGATTTAGATGCTTGGAAGGAAGGTCGTTATGATTTCTTGAGAATAAGTCCGGTAGTGTTGTTCATGTGGCTACCTAAAAGATTTCATTTTGCAGCCCCTCCTGAATATCCCTTGGCAGCGGTGCGGAATTTATTCCCTCGCTGCTACATCAATTTTGACCTGCAAGTAGAGAATTGGGCAAACTAGTTTGTGGAGCATGGGGCTCGATATCTGCGTTGGTTGGTTCCTTATTGGGGGGGAGTTGGAGCCTATTCATGAACTGGGGGAATACCAGTATGTTTGACTACTTGGTCTATGATAGACATCATTCTACTTCCCTTAGAGACTCCAGCGTCAGGTTGTGTGGGAGAAAATTGTGCCTTCCCATACCCTGAATTTCATTCCCCTGGAGGATCTAATGGAGTGCTTACGCATGAGGTTGGTCTCTCTGTGGGAGAATCATCGGTTATTGACCAATCCTTCCTAATCTGTTGGTAGAGTTTGACATGTTTCCTGGGATTACATGAACTCGCTATAAAAGAGGGCAGTAGCTAAATATTGGACGAGGAGATTGGGTAAATATGGTGTTCAATGTTTGAAACCATGGAGGGAGGCGTAGTGGTTTTCCCCGGGATGGTATGGGCTTATCGTTCCATGGAGCGCATTCAGCATACAATCCAAGAAGGAGAAGTTTGGGAACCTCAAGATGTGAATGATGATGATGGAGTTAGGTACTCTGGTAGTTGCGGATAGGATCTTCTAGGGAGTTTTATTTGTGAAGCTTTTTTATGGTGTTTGGTTGTTTTATTTATATTTGAAATAAATTGGTAAGGTTTAAGTAGTTTCTTTTTAGGAGTTAGTTGGTTGGTGGGGGAAGCGGTTTGACTCCCTACGCTGATACTTCATGTAATTTATGTCATATCATCCCATGATAGAAAAAAAAATTACATTTTTGTACCTCTCGATGAGTTTTACATTTGAATTATCTATACTAATCGCAATGGCATACATAATCCTCTTGTTAATGTAAATAATAAAAATGAACTATCATTCTCGGAGGTAAGAAAAGAATGGAATTTTATGAAAAATAAGGAACAGTGCCCATGTAAAGAGAATGAGCTGCCTACGTAGCTCTTGGGGTTTTAAAAATTTTCTGAGTTTCATCTTTTGAAAAAGGGGGATGAGAGTAGTCGTAGTGCATCGAGATTTCAGACTAGGGGTAGAATTTCTTGAGTCGGTCCAATTTGAATAGATGCTCCATCTCTTCTCCATCAAGATTAGTGGGTAGAGGTGCTCCACCAGACAGGATCTTCTTCACGATGTAGGGGCAACTCTAGTTTGGCTTAAATTTCCCTCTGAGGTCCCAGATGGGTTCTATGATCTCCTTGAGGTCTAAGTTCCCTTATCGAACAACACGTTCATTGAATCTTTGGTTGAATGATCGCGCTATTCGACAATGGTACCCTTGTATATGATATAGAGCCTTCAGCCTCCTTTCGTCTGAAAGTGACAACTCGTCAAGATGACTCTGATCTCAGTCTTCTACGCTGACTTTGATTTCAAGCATAATGCGTAATGAAGGTATATCTAGCTCAATGGCTTGGACTTAATCCATCTCATATACCAAAGAGTAAGGGGTAGCCCCATTACATGCTCGTACTGAAGTATATTATCCCTGGAGGATGTAAGGAATCTGGTCGACCCAATCTCAACAACTCTTGGTCATCTTACTGATGATTGATTTATGGTTCTAATTATCATATTTAACTGCACCATTGGTTACAATTGGGAGGGAGAATATTTGTGTCTCTGAATCCCGTACTCGTCGACCAATTCTATGACTTCTGCCTCAAAATGTAATCCGTTATCTCACACTAAATCATGTGGAATATCATATTGATAGATGATGTTCTTTCAGATGAACTTGGCTACCTTTTTTTCATTCAGCAATGTGTATGACTCGACTTTGACCCATTTGGTGAAGTAATCAATGGCAATTAAGATGAACTCGTGCCCATTGCAAGTTGTGTTGTAAAATTCTCGCGATGGAAAGTGCTGAAGATTGGAAAACTGTTGGCATTTAAGGAATCTTCTAGCATAGGTGGTGCAGTCTTGAACCATAGTGGTTAAAAAGTAACCCTTTCGAATGATCTTCTTAGCAATCATATGGCCATTCATGTGGGATCCTCACTCCCCGCCATGGATTTTCTACATCATTTCTTTAATGTGAGTCCATACAATATAGTGTAAGTGGGTTCCATTGAAGTCTCTCTTAATGGTGGTACTATATGACCAAGCTTTAATTGGTTTAACCGGTGTGATGTTTTGGGACTGCTACAAGGGTTTGGGTCTGAGCAAGAAGAGGTTGGTCCCATATCACCAACCACTCATCAGTTTTAATGGAGAGAAAGTACATCCTTTGGGAATTTATGAGATGGAAGTTAGGATGGGGAACAACTGGCATGAAGAAAATTAATTTCTTTGTTATGGATGGAAATGTCTACTCGATCGATAATGAAATTCTGGGAAGAGTAACCCTTAAGGAGTTTGAGGTCGTCCCCTCAACAGTTCACTAGATGATTAAATTCTCGATTCCATATGGAGTAGGGGAAGTTCAGGGTGACCAAGTTGAGGCACACGAATGCTACTTCAACTCAGCTGAGGAGAGGGAGGCATATAAAAGGGCCACAATAACTTACAACATTGATACTTTAGACCCTAGGGATGATACTAAACTTAAGAAGGGGGAGTCCGCTGAGGAGGTAGAATTCATCTTCCTTAATGAGGACGAGCTAACAAAAATCATCCAAATCGATAAAGCCCTAAAGAGGGAGATCAAAGGAGAGTTGGTCAAACTGTTGAAGAGGAGGTAGAGCATCTTGACTTGGAACCATAAACATATGCCTGACATCGGTCCGAAGGTGCTCTACCATAAGCTCAATGTGGTTGAGGATGCAAAGTTGATCAGACAGAGAAGGAGAGTCTACTCTCGAGAGAAATATGATTTCATCAGAGAAGACGTGAAGAAATTGGAAAAGGCCAACTTCATCAGGGAAGTCATCTACCCTGAGTGGTTAGCAAATGCAGTTATCGTCCCCAAGGCAAATGGTAAGTGGTGAATGTGTGTTGATTTTATGGACTTGAATAAAGCCTACCCTAAGGATAGCTTTCCCCTACTGAGGATAGATCGGATGGTTAATGCCACTGTCGACCAAGAATTAATCAGTTTATGGATGCCTACTCAGGCTATAATCAAATATTCATGGACCCGGACGATGCTGAGAAGACATATTTTATAACTAATAACCAGACCTATTGTTACAAGTTCATGCCCTTCGTTTTGAAGAATGTCCGGGAAACATATCAAAGATTGGTCAATAAGATGTTCGAAGAGCAGATCGAGAAGACGATGGATGTTTATGTCGATGACATATTGACAAAGAGTCTCAAGGACAACACACACGTGGTCGGACTTGACTAGACCTTTGATACTATGGAGGAGTTTAGGATCAAACTCAACCCCGCCAAGTGTGTATTCGGCGTGGGGAAAAGAAATTTCTTGGGCTTTATTATAAACCAGGGGAGGATTGAGTCCAATCCTGAAAAGATCAAAGCTTTGTAGGAAATGAAGACTCCCACGACAATAAAAGATGTGCAAAGATTAACTGGACAGGTGCCAGCATTGAACATATTTATGTCCAAAGCTACCGATAAGTGCCTTCTTTTATTTAAGGTTCTTAGAAAAGCTTTTTAGTGGAACGAGGAGTGTGATAAGGCCTTTCAAGAATTAAAGACCTACCTCGACTCTCCAATTCTGGTGTCAAGACTAGTTTAGGGAGAAAACTTGTATCTATACCTAGCATTTTTGGAATTGGCCATTAGTGTTGCCATTGTCAGAGATGAGGATGGAGTGTAGAAGCCAGTGTACTTTAACGTTAAGGCCCTCTAAGTGGGTGAGCATAGTTATCCCAAAAATGGGGAAGCTGGCTTATGCTCTAATCCACACCTCAAGGAAGATAAAGTCTTACTTTTAGGAACACACCATTATCGTCCTCACCGACTCTCCTCTCAGACAGGTCATCCATAAACCTGAGAAATTAGGTAGCTGATGACCTAGGTAATAGAATTAGGGGAGTTTAATATCATCTGCCAGCCAAGAACGGCCATTAAGGGGCAGGCCCTTGTTGATTTTGTAGTCGAGTTCACATGGAACTAGGCCAATGCAAAAGAGGTTGAAACTCCATCTTGTGAGCAAGAAAGATGAATATGTCTACCCAGGGCAAGGCCAGGATGAGTACGATGAGAAGTAAGGTGTCTGAGAATGAGGAATAAATCTACCTCTTCAAGAATGGGACCCTGGAAGAGGGTAATTTTTCACAAGATGGTAATGAATGGAACTTGTTTGTTGATGGCTCCTCGTGTGAGGCTGAAAGTGGAGCAAGTCTGATTGTGTCAGCTCCAGACATGACTGATATTGAATATGCTCCGAGGTTCAATTTTAAATTCTCCAATAATGATTCAGAGTATGAATCCCTTTTGGCAGGACTCTCCCTTTCTCGGGCACTGAACGTCAGCCAACTCTTGATCTATAATGACTCCAAGTTAGTTGTTAATCAAATTTTGGGAGTATATGAGGCCAAGGATGATCGAATGGCTAAATACATGGGAGGGGTAAAAGATGAATTGAAGTAATTTAAAGAGGTGAAGCTGAAAAGTATACCTCAGCCAAATAACAACCAATATGACACTTTAGCAAGACTAGCTTCTGCCACAAGAATTAAAATCCAAAGGTTAGTGCCGGTAGAGATCTTACGTTGAACGACCTTGAGAGGAAAATATAATTAAGTAATTTTTCTTGAATTTGAACATGGGAGATTTTTGGATTAATATTATCATCCGATACATCAGAGATGGGGAGCTTCCCGATTCTAAAGCTGAGAAAAATAAGTTGAGGTACAAAGAGGCTAAGTTCTCCATCATAAGAGACATACTGTTCAAGAAAGGATTATTACTCCCTCTACTCAGGTGTGTCCATTCATCTGAGGTAGAGTATATTTTAAAGGACATGCACGAAAGATCTTGCTCCAGTCACATAGGAGGAAGGTCATTAGTGAAGAGGATCATCGCTCAGGGATATTGGTGGCCGACACTAACCAAGGATGCAGCTGCATATGTGAATAAGAGTGACAAGTGTCAATGATTTGCTACCATTCCACATCAACCTCATCAGCCTATGACCTCTATCACTTCCCCTGGCCATTTAGAGTTTGGGAGATTGATTTGATAGGACCATTACTGAGGTCTGTGAACAATTACCACTATCTAATTGTAGCAATTAATTATTTTTTGAAGTGGGTGGAGGCCGAGGTGATGATCAAGATAAGCCTTCCAATTTATTTGGAAAAACATTAATTGTAGATACTCCTTCCAAACACTATAATTTCTGATAACGGGAAGTAGTTTAAGAACATCCCCCTTAAGAAGTACTGTGAGCGGTTCGGCATCAAACAGTTCTTTTCAAAGCCAGGTCAACCCCGGGCCAATGGGTAGATAGAGGTAAGGAATAGAAAAATTCTTGATGCAATCAAGAAAAAGTTGGAAGACGCCAAATAGGGGTAGAAATTCTTTTTTTTGTGTCGTATTTTGGGCAACACCACATGACACGATAGGGGGTTTTCGAACACCAACACAACATGCACGAATTTGAGTTTTTTTAAGTTAACACAAACACGATCCAAATATAACATGACACAACATAAAATAGATGATAAGAAATGATAACACAACTAAAACGACTCATAATTTTGACACGACATGACACGACACGATGTCATGCTAAAAACACAAACACGAATATGACACGAACGCGACAAGTCGTGTTAATTTTGGGTCAATTTTGTGTCGTGTCAAGTCGTGTTATCGTGTCGTGTCTAAAATTTCCATACCTAATGCTAAGGGAAGATGGATTGAAGAGGTGCATGCCTTCTTATGAGTTTATAGGATGACGGAGATGACATCAACGGAGAAAACCCCATTCATGCTAGCCTATGGCTTAGAGGTCGTTGTGTCGACAGAGATTGGTCTCCCAACCCCATAGGGTCCATATATGACCTGGAGAAAAATACTTTCGAACACATACTAGATCTGGATCTAGTGGAAGAGAGAAGGGAGGACATGAGGTTAGGCAATCTGCCTATTAGTAAAGGACAGTAAAGTTTTATAATGTGAAAGTGAAGGCTCGGTCACTGGCAATGGGAGACCTAGTGCTAAAGAAGACTTGGCAGAATCCCAACAAGCTTCATTTTAATTCGCATGGTCCCTACCGAGTGATTGAAGAAGTGGTTCTAGGTACGTATTGACTAGAGAACTTAGAAGGAGAACCATTATCTAATTGATGAAATGACGACCATCTCAAAAAGTATTATCAGTAAGGGTTTTGTAATAATTTCTTTTGTCTATGTAATAGTTTATGAACAGAAAGTTATGAATAATAAATTCCATATAAATTCTCCAAGTGTTCTCTCCTATTCTATCGTGGGATTACTTTTAGATTGTATATATCAATTCATCTTAAGCTATAGAACATCATTCGTGGTGAAATAGCTTTATTTTACTCTAGGTGAGATAATAGTCCAGACGGGGTCGACCTCATCCATGGATTCTCTATAACATCAAGAAATAGGAAAATCCCTTAGTTGTGGCTCTTATTAAACATCATTTATTTTGTGGAAGAAACTCTCTCGGTCAAGACGGCAGTGTATGGACTGGACAAATCTCATTCGTACACTCTCAAAATGATGAGAGGGGACTTGTGATGCAAACACCATAATCTATTGAATTCAAATTTAAGAATTATGTAGTTGTTATTCATATTAAACATCATTTATTTAGTGGAAGAAACTCTCTCGATCGAGATGATAGTGTATGGATGAGACGACTCGCATTCATACTCTTAAAATGCCGAGAGGGGATTTGTGATGAAAACACCATAATTTGGTGAATTCAAATTCAAAAACCACTAAGTTGTGGTTCATATTAAACATCGCATATTTGGTGGAAGAAACTTTTCATGCCGAGACGATAGGGTATGGACGAGACGACTCTCATTCATACACTCTCAAAATGATGAGAGGGGATTTGTGATGCAAACACCATAATTTAGTGAATTAAAAAATTAGCATGTTTTGTCTCAGCTAAGGACGAGACGATGTGTGAATACTCATTTATAATTGGTGGTTTCAAAATTTTAAACCAATTCAATTATGGTTACTTGATTAAAACATCAAACGAAGTCACACAAGAAAGTCGAGACAATTCATGAGGATAAGAGGGAATATCATTGATTCATATGAGTATGAAAGTATACTTGGAACAAAATAAAGTTAAAAAGTAAATCAGAAGTGCTCACAATACAAAAGGAGGGTAATTACCAAATAAAGGGTATCGTGACCACCCTACTAAGTCGGCTGAGTATTGGCATTAATCGTATTAGTATTGATATTCATCTCAGCATCATCCTGGGTTGTAGCCATCATCTCAGTATTGACATTATATGCTTCAACAATAAGGTCGACGGACGTCCCTTCTCCCTCGGTAATGACCAAGGACTTAACATATGATAAGGCCTCAGTGAAGAGGGGGTCCTAATGTCAGACGCCTCTGACGATCGATGAATGGATGAGACATCATCAGCAAACTTTAGGATGACCCATCTGCAGGCTATCTTAATCCCCCTTTCAAGATATTCTAGGTCGAAGCCTTAAAAAATTTCTGAATCATTATAGGCTTTAGTGGCTTCATCCTTGGACCTTTGTACAGTGACAGCGAGATCGGTCTGGAACTTAGTGGACTGGACCCACGGAGCTTTTTTTTGTCTTTCAAGTCATTATGCTTTTCTTTAAGCTGATTGCTATGCTCCAACTTTAATTCTTCGATGGACTTATTTGCTTGAACCTGCGCTCCTTCATCTTTTTCTTCAGATTGGCTTCAGCTTACATTGCCATGTTGGTATCTTAAAGTTTTTACTGATTGTCAACCATCCACCTAGTGACCGAGGTAAGGGCGCATACAGATTGCAAAAATAAAGAAATTTGGATACGATAAAGAAACAAATATTACGAGACGAGGAAACCCAGGAAGTATAAGGTAGATACCTGCGCCATGTGATGGAGGACGAAATCATAAAACTTTGTAGGGGCATTTTACCCAAAAAATTCATGGTCGGCCTCTGAGTGGGGCTGAAAATATGGAAGCCTTTGTTGCAGAGATATTGGTGATCAACAAACTTGGGTCGGCCTTTAGATGGGCTAGATTGGTTGCCCAAAAAGATTCAAAGGATGAAGAAGAGCCAGGAGCAGTCTCTGCAAAGATGACCCTCTGCCTCGTCTGGGGTCAGGTCAGGTGGATTTGGGGGGCATGGGTTCTTTTATTTTATGGGTGACCTCAAGTCGGCTCACCCCACTAGCTATTGATTTTTTGACGGCATGCTTGTTACTTTTCTTACCCAAGCTAGACAGAAGACTGAAAGTCGTCATATTCCAAACCTCATCTAAAATGTTAGGGGGACGATCTGCGAAAAAGAAGAAAAATAATTAGAATTAATGTTAGGGGACGAGAGAAGACTTAAAAGGGTTTAAGTAACTCACACAACTCATCCAGGGGGACGACCCCCAGACTGGACTCTTCAAGATATTCAGGGATGATGAGATCCTCCAATTTTTGAAGGTAACCCTCATTTCCTTATTCTCTCAAATAGTCGACTATATCTCGTTCCTCAAGGTTGAGGTCGGGGTCCAACTTTGCTATCATAGAGGGGTTAGCCTAGGTTCGTGGGACTCCTGGCTCGTCCTCCCTTAGATAAACATCGGATGGAAACTCCTAGGACCTAAAAACAAAAAAAAATCATTATTTTCGGTAATGGTTTCATGTCTAGGCTACTTGAATAATCATTTTTGTCTAGTTTCCTACCCCTTAAGTGATGATAGTCGGCTTGATTGGTTAAAAACGAGATGTTATATTAGGCTATGAAAAGCTCAACTGAAGGCTCATCTGCCGACCCTGAACATCTGGTTATAAATGGAAATTTCTCTCTCCCATCCATAGAACACTTTCATGTCCTCATCTGCAAACCTCATACAAACATCAAGTTTAATGTCGTACGAGTGTCTCCAAAAAAGAAGATCAGTCCTCTTGACAATAGAGACAAAAGACCTAGCAGAAGAAGTGTCAATTGGATCATCGACCTCAGAATTATCCTCCCCATTGGCTTCTGTAAGGAAATTTTTGTCCAATATCATTTTGTATGTCTTAAGTCGTCACATCATTGAAGAAAATCAAGATCGTATCATCATCAACGGATCTGAATTTCAAAAGAAGAAAGGAATTATTTTTCTGCACTGCCGGACCGGTTCGCCCAGATTAAAAGAACTGATCCAACCCCGGACCGGTCTGCCTCTCTACCGGACCGATCTACTTACTGAAGATCCAGTAGACCCTGGATCGAATGCCAATCGAATAGGGCTTTGAGAAAATGAACCGATCCGACCCCCAGACCGGCCCACATCAGAGGCAGACCGGTCCGCCTGGGATAAAGTTGAACAGATCGTGTTCAGATTTTTAGGCCAAGTTATTCCTTTATAAACCATCTTCAGAGATTGGTTTGGCAAGACTTCTTCACACGATTTTCAGAGTTCATAAACTCAAAGTCTTCGTCGTTGTGAGTTACCAAACTCATGTTTTGATTCACACAAATTTCCAAATCATTTGTGAATCATTTTGAAACCCTAGAACACAAACTCTTTTGATGTCCATACCCTTGTGGAGAAGACCGGCCTTCTTCTTCATTGCTGCCCTCCTGGAAAGGGAAACTTCCAGCCACTGACTACAGATCCGACGCCTACGGGTAATTATGTGTCACCCTTGTATTTCATTGTAATCCTTGTAAATCGTACTTTACAAAATTATAGTGAAATAAATGGTTTTGCCCCTTTGAGGGATTTTTTTCTCATTTGTATGTGTTTGAATGTTCCTGCATGCTTTACATCTTATTCAATCACACCTAGATGCATGTATAGGATTTAATTGGGTTAAACTCTGTTTAATTAAATAATTTCTTAATTTGAACGCAAGCGCAACTCTTTCAAATTGGTATCAGAGCGGGTTACGCTAATTTATTGCGTATTCCTATTTTCCGCAAAATCGTGTGATATTGATTTTTTTTAATCAGTTTTGTGAAAAATCATTTTTTTCTACGGAGCACTTATATAATCAGATGCCTATTTTTTACGGATCTAATTATGCCTACTGAAAAGCTCGTATAAAATCTACTAACGAGTGTGTTTGGTTGCTTTGCGAAAATGGTTGGACTCCTCCCACAGTCACTGTTAATAACATCACCACTTTAAAATCTGTGTCAGCCTGGACTGAAGATGATTATAAATTGTCCAATTTTAATTTCCGTGGTCTGAGTGCTATTTTTGGTCCTGTCACTCTAGATGAGTTTTGTCAAATTATGACGTGCACCACGTCTAAAGAGGCTTGGGATGTTTTGAAACTGACACATGAGGGTACGAACGCGGTCAAAGACTCTAAATTACAAAATCTGGCAACCCAATTTGAGACTATTACCATGTCTGAGTCTGAATGCTTTGATGATTTTTATACTCGTTTGTCAGACATTGTTAACACATGTTTTAATTTGGGTGAGGTGATTGATAACACGCGTGTCGTTAAAAAGATTTATAGATCCCGCCCAAAATGCTTTATTCCTAAAGTCACTGTTTTGAACTCTTTAGGAAATTTGAAATCACTTAAGTTGAAAGAACTTGTAGGAGATCTTCAAACCTATGAGATTGACATGTTTCCCAAAACCATTAAGGCTAAGGATAATGGTATTGCTTTAAAGACTCATTTTAAGAAAAAGAATGAAAAATTTTGTGAGCCCGACTCTGAGGAAGACATTGATTTTAAAGAAATGGCCTTATTTGCAAAAAATTTTAAAAAGATTCTCAAAATGAATAAAGAAAATTCTTCCAATAAAAAGAGATCTTTTGAGTCAAATAAAAAGAAAGAGGAGGCCAAAGATAAGGACAATGAGGATGAGATCAGGTGCTTTGAGTGTGAAGGGAAAAGGCACATAGCTAGAGAGTGTCTTACTAGGATAAGGAGAAAGGGCAAAGAGACTGCTATGCCCACCATTCTTAGTGATATTGAGGGTGACGAGGGAGATGAATCTGAGAAAAGTTTGGGACATGGGATGGTTGTCGCCTTTTCTAGTCATGTGAGCACACCCACTTTATCTCACAAAAGTGCACACGAAAGCGATGATGGTGATTTGTGTTCTTCGAGTGAGGGAGAAAGTGAAAGTGAGAGTGGAGATGAAAGTGAGCTCCATAAAGCTTTTAGAGATTTGTACACCGAGACCTTAAAAAACAAATAAGTATAATCGAGATTTAGGTCGTCGAGTTTTAGATTTGGAGAGAGAGAAGGAGGTTTTGAGAAAGGAGAAGTGTGATTTAACCGACACGTTGTCTAGTCTGACGACACGTGTATCCTAACTCGAGAGTGATCTCGAATGTGCCAGGGAGGTCAAAGTCAATTTTGCGAACGCACCTAAGAAGGTTGAAAAGGTGGTTCATAAGGGTAAACGTGAGAAGTTAGGAATAAGTCATGACGGTGCTACTACTTCCCAATTAGCACCCGAGCCGGTTCCCACTTTAGTGTTTGATTCACGTGTGTCTCATCCTAACCCACCTAGGAATCCCATTCCTATTAGGAGAGTGTGTCCAAGAGTTTTTTAGAAAGGTGTTCCGAGGCCTATTTATGTTTGCTCATATTGCAAAAGGAGAGTACACCTTAGGGAATTTTGCTTTAAGTTGGGGTATGTGTCACGTTTTTCTTCTACACGTGTTTTTGACACACATGCACCCACACATGATACTTTACATGCTCTCGGAGACTACATGAGAGAGTTTGCACATTTAGGTGAGAAAGTTAAGTTTTTGGTCAAAACTTCACAAGATTTGATCGAGGTTTTTATAAGCTATCACCGCCTTTGGAAAACCCCTCCACACCTAATGATTAAGATTTGACTTGTTTACTATCATAGGGTGATTTTCATGATGACATTGTTTTCCTATTGCTAGTATGTATTATTTTTGTATGTTTTATTTTTTTTTTGAAAAATTTTGAAAAATACAAAAAGATTTTATTTTGATAAAATTTTGAGAAAATCCAAAAAGGTTTTTGTATTTTTTTTGCACCTTTTATGGATGAACACTTAGGATATCCAAGTCACAACTTCACTTCATATATCCATGTGACTATTTGATAGAGATTTGAGACGCTACATCATTTCATTCATGTGCTTTACATTGTTTGGATTCTTTGAGATGTGATTAGTGATATCTTTCTACATGTTTGACTCCTATCTCCTTTATTGCACACATGCACGGCTATATTTGATTATTGCACTTGTCTATCACATATTGGTTTGAGTGTTTCCATCTCAATTTTGTTTATACAACGTACAATATGTGATAAAACTTGACAAGAATGGAATGCATGTAAAAACCATTTTCGTGAGACTATGTATTTAATTGTGAACGGGGAGGGGTTGCGAAAGGTATACATCTTCTCTTTGCTCAAAAGACACCGTTCAAAGGACCTAAAAAATGGAGGAATTTTATTATCCAAGGTCCAAAGAGGTTAAAAGAGCCCCGAAAAATTTAAAGGCAATAAAAAAAAATACATGCCAAATATGGGCCATTAGGTTTCACCAATAATTCTCCAAAGTTTGAGAATATAGATTACCTCTATTCAATATATAAATCTGAGGGAGTTTGGTTGGAGAATTTAAACGGGTTTGCACTTCCTTGAAAGTCCTGAAAAAGCATGAAATCATTTTGGACGTTATTGGTATGGAAATCACTGTGAGCTTTTATTTGTTGATTTGATTAAGTCAATATCTCTTATTACCATATTTTTACACCAAAGGAAGTATTTGAGTTCATTCGTTAGGAGTATTCGATATTCATCATGCATATTGTTATGT
The DNA here is from genome assembly GCA_949130495.1 of Sambucus nigra. Lineage (NCBI taxonomy): Eukaryota > Viridiplantae > Streptophyta > Magnoliopsida > Dipsacales > Adoxaceae > Sambucus > Sambucus nigra. The sequence continues at coordinate 312,780,491 of OX422209.1, read as the reverse complement.
TTGTATGCATTGATTTTCCTATCGAATTTTATCACACCCATTCTTTTACGCTATCATGGACTTTGTTGTTTTGTGTTCGTTCTTGGTGTGATTTTTGTTGGTTTTTGCTTGAAAATTTTGAAAAATTCAAAAAATATAGTTGTTTATTCCTTTTGACACCCCGACTTTTCTTGTTTGATTGTATCTTCTCATTTGTCTATTTGGGGACATCATAAAAAGGGGGAGAAAGAATTATCATATTTTGGGGGAGGAGTTTTTGAGTTTTTGAGATTTGATAAAGTATGCTTTCATCTTTTGATATCTATGTTTCTCATTTCCAACTCGATACGTCACTTGGTATTTTCTTTGTCTCATCTGTGTAGGTACTTCTTTGATGATCTCTGGTTTGCACACCCAAATGAGAAAAGCGTTGAGATTCCTGAAGATTTGAAGAGCAAACGATGAAGTCTTATTCATTTGTATCGTTCCAGTTTTGGGTTCATGGAAGGGTAGATTTGTATAGGAATGTTGTTATTTGATAAATTCGGATGGTTGTTTTTATGTATGTACAGCCATAGACATAGGGGGAGATTTCTAAGGACATTTTTTTCCATTATCATTTTGTATGTCTTAAGCCGTTACATCGTTGAAGAAAATCAAGATCGTAGCATCATCAACATATTCGAATTTCAAAAGAAGAAAGGAATTATTTTTCTGTACAGCCGGACCGGTCCGCCCAGATTAAAAGAACCGATCCGACCTCGAACCGGTCCGCCCCTCTACCTGACCGATCTGGTTACTGAAGATCCAGTAGACCCCGAATTGAATGCGAACTGAATAGGGGCTTTGAGAAAATGAACCGGTCCGACCCCCAGACCGGTATGCATTAGAGGCAGACCGGTCTGCCTGGGATAAAGTTGAACAGATTGTGTTCAAATTTTTTAGGCCAAGTTATTCCTTTATAAACCATCTTTGGATATTGGTTTGGCAAGACTTCTTCACATGATTTTCAGAGTTTATAAACTCAAAGTCTTCATCTTTGTGAGTTACCAAACTGATGTTTTGATGCACACAAATTTCCAAATCATTTGTGAATCATTTTAAAACCCTAGAACACAAAATCTTTTGATGTTCATATCCCTGTGGAGAAGACCGACCTTCTTATTCATTGCTGCCCTCCTGGAAAGGGAAACTTCCAGTCGCCGACTACAGATCCGACGCCTGCAGGTAATTCTGTGTCACCCTTGTATTTCATTGTAATCCGTGTAAATCGTACTTTACAAAATTATAGTGAAATAAATGGTTTTGCCCCTTTGGGGGATTTTTCCTCATTTATGTGTGTTTGAATGTTCCTTCATGCTATGTATCTTATTCAATCACACCTAGATGCATGTATAGGATTTAATTGGGTCAAACTGTGTTTAATTATATAATTTCTTAATTTGAACGCAAGCGCAACTCTTTCATCTTCCTTAGGGGAAGGGGCCCCATCTAGGAACCTCTTATGAAATTCATGAGTGGTCATGGCCGGGACAGGAATGGAAGTTGGGTCAGCAGTCATCTCATCTCTATCAGAGACGACTTTAATAGAAGAGTCATCTTGAGCAGATGATTTAGGCTCACTAGAAGATGAAGTCCAAGATTGTGATTCTCTCATTATCTCTTTGAAATATCTATCCTTAGCTTGAGAGGAAGACGAGCCAATAACCTTAGTGGACAAGGGAAAAATTATTTTTAAAGGAATTGGGAAGATGGTTCATACCTAGTGGGGGTCGATTCTATGCCTAGCCTCGTACTCTTCTTCTACCCTATAAATATCCTAGAAAAACCTTTCTCGCGGAGTGGGGAACTCCTCTGCTAATGCATACAGCTTCCTTAGCATCAAAGAGGGTGACCCTACACTTAGAAAGATGGGGATAAAGAACACAAATAGTTAAAGATTTGACTGGGGTTTGACTGAAAGATCAAAAGCAAGTAATGTGAAGGGCTAAGGTCATAAACACTCAAGAACATATTGAATACTTCGTCGAAGAAGATAATCGGTGATTCACCGGAGTGACCAAATGAAGTAAAACAAGGTGGAAAAAACCTAAAACTACCATAGAAACCCAAAACCAACTCTCTAATCCCTCTAATCAACCTTTTTATCTCGAAGAAACACCCTATAGCAACCTAAAACAGTTCCCGAAAAATTAAAAAACTTGCCAAAAAATTAATATAAATGCATATATGGCTAAAATGGGGAAAACCTGGTGAATAAAAGGGAAAATGAGTACCTGGAAGGTTTTCTTAGGCTAAGAACCCCTAGAGAGTTAGGAAAATAGCCGAAAAATGCTCAGGAGGTGTAAGAGAGAATAACTCTGAGAACTTAGAGAGAGGAAGAAGCTCGTGCGAAGGAAGAAAGAGAAAGGAAAAGATTTTTAGATTTAAATATCATAAAATGATTATGCACAAGTTTCAAAGTGCATCATAATTTTAGGTACAAAACCCTAAGTGTTTAGCCGTTATTTATGCCTCGATTAGACACAACACTATGAGAACTATGATAGCTATCAGATCAAGCATGTAGTCTACTTGATGATTGCCATGTGTCTCCCTAACAGCTATTGTCAGCATTTTCAAACATTATTACCCCTCAGCCTCCTACTCAAGATAGAGACTAAAGGCTAGGGGTGATTGATATTCCAAGTTTAGCCCCATCTAAGACATGGATTACCTTGGCCATAGCTTACCAACACCAATATGTATATGTTAATGAGTTACGTCACAGCCAAGGACTCAACTCAAGTTGACTCATCCTCGGCCTCATAACCCCTCACATCCGACCCTCATCCTTGGCCACACTTTGAACGATGACATTATGACGAGACTTCCCATCATGGAAGGTGTTATTTCCATAATAGATCATGGGTCGATGACTCAACCTCGGCTAAGATAAGTGGTTGATAGTAGACAGTTAGTGGGTGCGTGGATTGGGGAACATGTGAGAGTATGTGTGTGGACAACAGGTCCCACGTGCACCAAAACCATTATAATAACATCTCCCTCACACGTGAGGGAATATTTTATTATCATGACCTATATATGACAAAGATAGTTAGCTCCTCCACATTAGATAGGAACATTGCATACATGCTTGGGGGTACACTACACCCCCTAAGCACTATAAATACTCGCCTTCTACATCATTCAAATGATCACTTATTGAAAACCCCGCTGAAACTCTGCTAAAATCATTACTTAAAGAGAGATCGCTTGACTGTTTGTATGTCAAGTCCAATAGAGCCCATATTTAGTGGATTTCACATAATCGCACATTTGACGTAGGCCCTTCAAAGGATGAACCACTTACTTTTGGCATTATCTTCCTCTTTGCTGCATCTCTTTCCATGTTTACATATATCTGTCATAGTCCATTGGTGTGCTGGTTAGAGGTTACTCATCACATTGACTTGGTGATACCATTTATGGTATCATTAAAAGTTTTCCCAAGGAGTGATGAATGCAGTTTTTTCTTGATGATTCAAGTGCATATTGATGAGATTGTATCCAGTAAACCCATCAATGAATGACCTTAGAGCATGATTGGTCGTGTTATCCAAGATCATGTCGATATTGGGCAGTGGGTAATGGTCTTTCGAAGACGCTTTGTTCAGATCTTAGTAATCCACTCACATGCGTAATTTTCCTTTCAAATTTTAGCACGAGTATAACATTGGCCAAATATATTGGATATTCGATCATCCATATGATGCCTACATTCAAGTGTTTGACCATTACTTCCTTAACCTTGAGCGACCATTCGGTGCAAAGCTTTTAGAGTTTTTGCTTGACTGGTTTACATTTTGGGAGAGTTAGAATATCATGCAGAGAAATTTCAGGATCGATGTTAGGCATGTCGTCTTAGGACCATGAAAATACATCCATAATTTACTTCAATAGTTCTTTAAGTTGTGCACGCTCACGCTCATTAAGGGTGGACCTTATCTTAATCTCATGCAGTTGGCTACTAGAACCGAGATTGTTAGCAATATCTTCATCCTCATTAATTTGAATGTTTTTATGTTGTTTGTTATTAACCTTATTAAGATAAGTGAAGAATTTTTCATTTACAAAATCATCATTATCAAGAGTTTGATTAGAATCAAGACAATTAATATAAGGCAATCCTTGTTTACTTAATTACTGGGAAAAACAACATTGAGAACCTCGTCAAAGAAGGTCTCGATTACATTGTGATCAGAAAAAGGAGGAAGAGAAAATGGGATAAACATCTGGTCTGGGTTGTATTTCAGCAGGTGGTACTGGCACAACGTTCCAGTTTAGGAGGGGTTCATCAGCAACTTTTATCAAGATGGACAAATCTGATAATGTAGTGCCTGAGTGGATTATGCAGAGTGTCAGCCCCAGTGTCTGCGAGTCGAATATTGGGTTGATCATTTCTTGACTCGGTTCCTCATCTGAGTTGTCAAATTCGTACCCCAATCTATTGGCAATGATGTCATCCTTCCACAAGAAGTCTATGCATTCTACAAACTCAATAACCTCTTCGTATAGATCCTCCCACTCAGTATGGAAATGCAAAAATGTAAGGACCAGATGCCCTTGTAGTTGCAAAGTACTGAATAGCACAGAGATACTGCAAATTACACCGATCTGTAGGAGCAAGTCTATTATAATCTGGACGGCATCATCTAAATTAACTTCGTTAGTGGGTACCACCCAACTATTTGATTCTCAATCCCACTTTTGAGCTTCTAAGATTAGTGTGTTGAACTTTTAGCAGTCAATAGTCATCTTTAAGGGAAATTTCACCCTGAACTCTAGGAGATGGTTCAATACTGCTGGAAATTCCATATCTTATCCCCCGAAATGAGTATGAATGATAATGCATGCTCTTGTAAGGAGTGATAGGGCCTGACCGGTAAAATAGGAAGGATGTAGGAGAAAATAAAGGCATGCTTTAAGGGGTTTAAGGGAATATACTGGGATGATGGGTGATTTCCTAGGTACAATATGGGTAGATTGGTCAAATTCTGGGTCTTTTTATAGAAAGATGGCATTTTCATGATTTAAAAGTGGGTTATGAGTAGTGTTTGGCTTAGGATTGGCTTGTGGGGTGGTGGAACCCCGATCAATCAAACCTTGGATTATATTCCACAGATGTAAGAACTGATCAGGGGTATGGCCGGAAGTTTGGTGAAAATCACAATGGGTGTCAGGTTTGAAATTTTTGGGAAGTGGGTTTAGTAATAGATAGGGGTCCAATTGGTTGATGAGATTTTGGCTTAGTAAGGCTTGGTAGACTTTCGAGAGGAGAGAATGAATCTCAGTGTATTATTTTCTGGTTAGGTTAGGGCGACTTTCTGGTGGGCTAAAAGATGTTATTGATGGTTGGAAGGTTTATCATACTTCCTACGAGTGAACTTTATAGATACTTTCTTTTTATCAGCTTCTGTCTTGGTAATAATTTCTTCAATAACCACTCATGCTTCCCAAAGGGCGCGAAAATAGGGGTAATACTGTCCTCCCATTATTGCTCGGATATGGGGTAAGAACTTCTTCACAATACTGACTTGTTTTTTTTCAAAAGGTCGATTGGTCATGTTGGATACTTTCTCTCTCTCCCTTACTATGAAATTACTTCCAGTTCCTCAAGATTATTTTTAATAAATTCTAAATCACGACGGGTAACCTCTAACTCCTCGTTGTATTTATACTGCGACATGAATTCAGTGGAAACATCCTCCCAATTATGAAATCTAGATTCCTAAAGGGATAAGAACCAGTAAAGAGTGTTGTCTTTCAGAGTCTGTTGGAACATTTGGGCCATTATTTCCTCAGAGCCACCTAGGAGAATCATGGCTCGGTGGTAACTTCGAAGATTAACAATTGGGGGCTCACTACCATAAAACTTCTCAATGTTGGGCATCTTGAATTTTTTAATAGCCTTGCTTTAGGGTAGGGAGACATATGGGGTGTAATCCATGTAGTTCTCCGAGATTCGGACTTGTTCAAACTTCTTAATCAATAGCTTAAGGTCCTTCTTGAACTTGTTCAACTCTGATTCCTTCGGATCAACGGCTACTGGTAGGTTAGCCTCTGGCTGGGCAATATTCGGAATAAGGAGCTGAGTTTGTGGTGGCCCATTGGTAGGAGATACAAGTGGAGTATGCTGATATTCTTCTGGGACCCAAATAGGCTCAAGCACGGGTGAACCCATTGCATGAGGGAAGAGGACCTCGGTCTCTTCAGGAATATGGATCCAATTTCCCTGCATCTTATAAACCTCGCTTTTAAGGTTATCAATCTTGGTAGTAAGTTGGACTAGGGTCATCATCAAATCAGGATGCGCAATCATTACTTAGTCTGCATTCTCCATGGGGAGCTAGTGAAGGTGGATTATGGACTCATAGGAAGTAGTGGGAGAACTGACGTAACCTCAAGGTGGTTTAATGGAAGACCGGAGCCAATAAGGAGCCATGCTAAGGGTCGGGTATGTGATCGACCTGAGAGTAAGAGATTCTATTTTATTTTTAGAGGAGAAGGAAATTTTATTATTGAAAAAGGAAGAAAATGTTTTTGACAAAATTTGGAAAGGGAAGCACAAAATGGTTTTTTTATTTTTTTAAAAAAGAGGAGGAAAAATACTTTGGTATTTCGATAAAAGAGGAAGAAAAATGTTTTTGACACTTTTTAGAATGAAGGAAGGAAAAGAGAGGGAATGGTATCAACATGATTACTATTTATTATGTTCTCACTTGTATTAGGTTTACATAAATGCAAAAAGAAATGTTGGACGGTACCCGATCCTGGGAAAATTGGTTTTGAAAAATATATAAAAACACGATTGGACTTGTTGTCAGGCTCGTGGATAGGGTTCCGTTTTAAAAAATATGAAATTGCACAAAAAATTGGGTGGTATGCTGACCCAACATTTCGACAGAGTTTGGGGTTGTAACCGACAAACAAAATATGAGTTCTCGAGGTTTGATGGCTATATGAGGGTATGCAGTTATTGGGTTAATTGGAAGGGTTCCCCTTTTTGGCGTGACTTCTATGATATACATATTGATTTTGAGCGTTATAGGTACGTGTGGACAATCCATTTGATATACCTGAGTGTACTGAATTGCCTCACTATATACCTCGCGGGGACTGTACGTGTCAGAGATAATTAGATATACTTAACGTACATGAACAAGTTATCTACTATATACCTCCCATCGTGACTTCGATCAAGTAGATAATGCGGGTGGAACCGTTAGATATACGTTAAAGGTACTTGGCCAATGGAAGGTGAGAGTCATATCGCTTAAGCTAACTACAACTTGCTAAACCAGCGCCCATCACGAAGTGAACCCTAGTACGGGATAATGATTAGGTCAATATCTATGCTCTTTGGTGATGTAGTGTGTGAAATGCATGATTCTTGATTAGTATATTATAGAGAGAGTATTTTATTTGGCATGTTGAGAATTATTCTAATAATGAATAAAAAAATGTAAAGCTAGCATAGAGATTACACTAAGAATGGATACGTGAGAATGTGTGATGTGTAAGTATCTACAAGTGAGTTTATGGTAGTGAACCTAAGCATGGATCAACTACAAAGGGTGTGTGATAAGTGTGAGCATGGATAAGTGTGATAAGTGGAGGTGTGTGCTAGTGACACCTAAGCATAAATATTCTAAGTCGTGTGTGCAACATGTGGATATAGGTGATCCTACGTGTAGGTAGTGTGAGGTGTATATGGAGAATATCTACAGGTGTGAATGAGGAGTGATATAAGCATGAGGTAGATATATACAAGAAATAATTCAGGAGAAAAAGGGAACATACATGTATGTGCATACGCACACAAGAAGAAAATGATAATACCCATGCAAATAGAGTCTAACCCCTTAATGTAATCCCCAGCGAAGTCGGCAATGTGGCCATCCCAAATAATTAAAAAATCTCCCATCTTTCCTTCGAGATTCCCTTTTCTCCTAGCCGGGGGGATTTTCTTTTTAGGGAGGGATAAAGAAGAAGAAAGAATAAATAAAGGTCCCTCGGCCTGGAACTTATTCAAAGGAGGAACGCTTTGGCCTTCGTCGATGTGGGGTGATGTAAAGATATGGAGTCGCCAGCCTATTTTGCACAAAATAGGCAAAACAACATGTCACTACCTCGAAAGAGAGGCATCAAAGAATAATTGATGCTTAGGAAACCAATAGATTAAAGGTTTGGGGTCTAAGCTACGGAATGAGAAGGTGTTAGGTACCCATCCTTCCCTTTCTATCCCTCATGGGCTTGTGTAACTATTTTCCTCAATTTCTTCGTGATGTGTGTGCGTGCATATATACGTGGGCATCAGAATCGTTCAACTCACATCATGGAAAATATGGAGTGAGGTCATCTAAAGGAAAGTTCCCAAAATAATAATTCAGAAAATATTATGTGTGCGCTTATCGAGATATTAATCATTATGATGAAAATATAATATATGTTAGATAATACGCTAATATGAATCATAAATACGATGTATATAAGTAATATACGAAATATAGGAAAATAGGAAAATAAGACTTGAGTCTCGAGTTTTACCCCAAAGATGCTTACATAGCCTTTAAAGGCATCAAAGTTCGCATAGTTCACATGCGGCATAAGGGTGGGTTTTATAAGGACACAAGTATCCGATTGAGTTTTAATGTCGTGTTGGCTCAATTCCGGACAAAAACATTTGAGACATAGGATAGTGTTCATGTGTATCCATCCAAACCTATAACGTCTTAGTTGAAGACGTAGCGGCCAAGAATATAAAACTTCATCATATGTCGGGTTTAGTGTGCCTCGTTTCTACGTCAACAACATTGTTCCATGCTCCTAAGGTATGAATGCATTATATATATATATATATATATATATATATATAGGAGCTTGGAAATTTATTGGGTGTAATTTATAAATTTTTTTATAAATTATTTTAACGACTTTGTTTTACTCAGAAAATATTTTTAGAACTTGTCATAAAGAGTTTTGGACTTAGAATGAATATTTTATTATTTTCTAATTTTCTGACACGTCATTCGAAAAACACACTAGAATATCGTTCAAACGAGATTACCATGTCGAACGAACTGGCATCTCGTTCGAATGAGATTGTCAGATCGTTCGAACGAGACTTCTAATGAAATTCCTTTTTCACCTATTGATCATCGTTAGTTAATTCATTTGAACGAGAATGTCGTTCGAACGAAAAGTCGTTCGAACGAGATTTGGCGGGAACAGGTATTTTGGCAGTTTTTGACGGTTTTCCCACTTTTTTCACTTCTTTTCCCCATACCTTTTGTCAGATTTATTAAGTGCGGGAACCAACATTTTGGAACTAATTTTTTCACATACTACAATATCCAAGAGAGAGTTTGAGACCAAAATTTTCAAAAATAAAGAGTTCAATTTTTGAGTGTTTGTTTTTCAAGAAAAATTCTTAAACACTTTTGTTTCACCCAATTGTTTAGTTTATCCAAGTTCCTTAATATATATACTTTGCTTGGAGTCTTGGCACCGATTTTATTTCTACCATTGCAAGAGTGTTTGGGTTTACTCCTACATCCCACAAAGAAGAAGTTCGTTTTTCTTTGACATACCCACTTGGAGAAAGGCTCCTTGTTCGGGTGGCGGTGACCGAGAAAAGTCCGATCGGAGGATTCCGAGATCGCGGTAGAGCTCCATGATTATTCGCTAGGCAGAGGTGTGTGCAAGAAGAGCGTTGGGTCTTGGACGGAGTCAAGTCGAGTGTTGTAAGTCTTATTGTCTTGTACTTGTAAAATCATACTTAGTGAATTTGAGGCTATGGTCGTCCGAGGTTTTTTCCCGTTATGGGCTTTTCCTCGTACATCGTGGCGTAGTGGTTATTTGTTTATTTTATCTTTTGCAAAATTCACATTAGATGCATGCTTAGGTAAAAAGATAAAATTGGTTTAAATCACTACTCATGCTTTAGTTGGTGCTAAAATTAATTTGGGTAATATTTAATTAATTTAGTTCAAGTCATTTACTTTGATTTTATAAAATTTGGTTTGACCTAAATTTGTAAAAATGGATTAATTATTTTGTTAGGCAAATTTTTAGGACTTGGGTTAAATTGGTTTAAGTGAATATTTTGTGTTGTCTAATTTAATTTCACTTTGAACTTGTTTAATTTTAATTTGAAAGAAATTAAAATTAGTTGTTTATGTGTGTTGTGTAGAGACATCCTTATTCCGCATCTTTAAAAGGAAATTAATTTTAGTAAAATTTAAAAATTTGGGGTCCTATCGTTTTCAAAATGGTATCAGAGCGGGATCGCTAAATTATTGCGTTTAAGATCCTTTAAATATTTTTGACAAAAATGGAATTTTCCCCATTTTCAAAATTTCCTATTTTCAATGGTTCTAATTACGCATATTGGAAAGTACGTATGCATTCGGAACTTAGGTCTCTAGATGAGAGGGTTTGGCTATCAATCGATAACGGGTGGTCCCCACCTACACATTTGGTAGACAATGAGCGTGTTCCCAAACCCACCAATAGATGGGGTGAGAATGAATTTAAACTTGCAAATTTTAATTCCCCTGGTTTAAATGCCTTGTTTAGCGCGGTCACACTGGATGAATTCCGGCGCATTATGACGTGTGAAACCTCTAAAAAAGCTTGAGATATTTTTCAACTCACTCATGAGGGAACTAGTGTCGTTAAGACTTCGAAACTCCAAACCCTCACCACTCAATTTGAAACCGTCAAAATGAAAGAAAAAGAAACTTTTGATGAATTTTATGATAGACTTTCCGGTATAGTTAATTCATCTTTTAAATTGTGAGAGAAAATACCCGACAATCGATTAGTAAAGAAAATTTTAAGGTCCCTACCCGATAGATTTATTCCTAAGGTGACTATGTTAAATTTTTTACCAACTTTAGCATCTACGAAATTAGAAGAGCTCGTAGGTGATTTACAAACCTATGAACTAGACATGTTTTCCTCCAAAACTGAAAAGAAAATAGAAAAAGGTGTTGCTTTGAAAGCCCAAAAGGAGGAAAAACAAGTAGTATAGAGTGAAAACGAGAGTGACTCGGAAGATATGGCTATGTTTTCTAGGAAGTTTCACAAATTTCTTAAATTTAACAAAGATAAATTTAAAAATCATTTTAAGAAATTTGAAAAATCTAAGCATGACAAAGCTGAAAGGATCCCTAAAATTTGTAATGAAAATATTAATAGGGACATGTCAAATAGGTGTTATGGTTGTGAAGGGTATGTCCATAGGGCTTTTGAGTTCCCCATTAAACTAAGGAGAGAGCGTAAGCAACCTATTTCCTATAATGTAACCCTTAGTGATAGTGATAAGGAAGAGGGACTCGATTCCCCCACTAAGCCCAACTTTGTGGCTTTTATGGCTAGTCATATGAGCATCGATAATGAATCTTCCCATGAAGATATACAAACACATGACACTTCCGAGGTCAAAGTTTATTATTCCCTTATTTTTTATGGTTGTGAGAGTTAAGGAGAGAGAGAGAATGAAAATGATGAGGTTGATGTGAGTGAACTTTAAAATGCTTTTCAAGAACTTTATGAAGAATCCATTAAATTAAAAAGAGCTAATTTGAAGTTAAAAGCGAGTTTAAGAGAGCGTGTCAAGGTCATTGATGATCGTGTGTTGGTTGAAGACCTTAGGACACGTGAGAGGACTCTTCGAGAGAAGCTTGAATATATAGAAGGCGAGAGAGATAACCTTAGAGGTTTAATGGAATCATTAAAAAAGGAGCTTATCGAGTTTGAAGAGAGAAATGTTTTGTTAGAGTCTAGAATTTTAGAATTAGAAGAACAATTAAAAAACTATAGTAAGGTCAAATTTTATTTGGAGTGTAGGTCCAAAAAACTAGATAAAATCTTAGGCACGGTCCAAATCAAAAATGACACTTGTGGTTTAGGCTTCGATACTTGTAATGAATCAACTCATAAAGCCAAAACCAATGTTTTAAGAGAATCGCCTAGGAAAGCCTTTAGAGATCATTCCTTAGGTAAGTCTTTTCGCCATGTCTTTAGGTGCACAAATTGTGGTTGAAAAGGTCATCTTAGGAAATTTTGTTTTGGTCTTAAATGAGGTCCTAGAAAATCCCAACGTAAGGCAACCGAGGTAGCCATGATTCCTTCACCCCGAGATAGTCATTAGTTTGAGTTAGGAGATCCGGGTTGGTAGCTTTACAAGATAGGATTTTTTATTCTCATTTACTTTCACATGCTCCCTCACTTGCTAAATCTAAAGGTCGATTGTGTTAGTTGTTTGCATACTCTAGCTTTTTCTTCTTTATATTATATATCATTATTAGGTGTATGTATGTTTAATCATTTTCTAGTAGATGCTCCATGCTTAATCGCATGCTAGAATTATGATTCTTGTTTATCTTTTGTATTATATTTCTTTTGATTTGCATTAAATGAAAAGTACAAAAAAAAATTTGTTTATCATTTGTATTTTACCCTTTTTAGTAATTTAAGATTAATGAAAAATACAAATGATTTTTGTGTGTCTTTTGAGTAAATATTTTTATTTTTGGTAAAATTTTAAAAAAAAAACTCAATTTTTTTTTTCTTTTTTAGTATTTTAGTTTGGCACACTCTATGTGGCATATACATGTGTTTGAATCCCTACTTTTTCGCTCCCATGTGGCTAGAACTTTTGGTTTACATTGTCAAGTCTTAAAATGTTCTTTACCATGCTTACATGGAGTAGCTATATTTTGTGTTGATATAATGGATTCTATTTTTATATGCCTCAATTCACACATGCACGAGCTCACTTTAAACTATAACTTCATATGTATATTTGATCTTTGTGATGTGTTATCCTACCAATCTTGTCATCTACATATTATGTGACCTAGGAGGACTAGTGTATGTTAAAATCCATTGCACGTGAGATTTGTGTGAGATATAAAAGATATAAAAGATCATATATAAAAAATGTGCACGGGTAAGGGCTCCGAAAGGATATATCATCCTTTGTGAGTAAGCCACCATTTGGAATGGACCTAAAATAAATACGTGGTCCAAAGGCCTAAAAATAATATATGTCATTAAAAGGAAAAATAATTGCCAAGGCCTTGTTTTAATTGATATTTTCATTAAAAAATATATATGCTTATTGAGGGAGATTGGATGGTATATCAACGGTTTGCACAATGTCTGTTTATCCTAGTTATACTTTTAATGTCATGACTCTATTGGTTTGTAGAATCATCAAAATTCTAGGCTTGTATGCATTGTGTATGATTGTTCATTGAGTTCAATCTATATTGTCACATGAGGTTATAGTCAAATGTGATGAAGTTTACAATCAAATGAGAACTCCGTGAACATATTTTAAGTGATTGGGTCTATATTTAATTGTTTCTAGTTCACACTCCAACACTTTCGTTTCCATATGACACATTTTTTCCATACGAGTGTGAAAAAACTTATTGTATTTTGTGTCATGTGTGGTGTCTATACCTATATATATATATGCATGTTCGTTAGTGATAGTCATTATGTCTACATATATATGGTATTTTTTTTCTTTGCCATGCTTTCAAGTCCATCTATGCTTCAAATTCATAATTGGTATCTATCGTGTTGCATATTGTTGTTGATATCACATGCTTAGTATCTCATGTATCACATTGATATCATTTTTTTTGCATCTTCGTTGGTATCCGTTACTCTTTCATGTATGGATTAGTTATAATTGTGTTGCCCATATGCTTTCATGCTCTTATCACTCTAAGCTTCATCGTCTTGAAATTAGTTTTATCCTTTGTCTATTCCTGAACAAAAAGGGGGAGAATGATAGGGGGAGAAATGGTATCTAGACCTATTATAATCGTATCTTAGTTTGGGAGATTTATCTTAGGGGGAGACGTCTTTCTAAGTAGGTCATTTGTTTAATAAAGGTGAGAATTAATTTAGGGGGAGTATTTATCTTAATTGCATTTAATATTCTTGATATTCCCTATGAGTTTGATAGTTTGCTTAAGTGTGCAGGAATTCTTCTAAGTGGCAACTTTCATTATCGGCAAAGATATTGATCCTTGGGTTGTTTGAGTTAAGATATGTATTTTTATTTTTGGAGGGATATGTTTTATGTCTAGTAGAGCTTGACGTCCCTTTAGTATTTTTGGTAGGTTTTTGTCCCGGAATAGCCAAAGGGGGAGATTTGTAAGGACACAAGTCTCCGATTGAGTCTTAATGAAGTGTTGGCTCAATTTCGGACAAAAACATTTGAGTCATAGGATAGTGTTCATCTGTATCCATCAAAGCCTATGAAGTGTTAGTTGAAAACGTAGCGACCAAGAATATAAAACTTCATCATGTGTCGGGTTTAGTGTTCCTCATTTCTACGTCAACAACATTGTTCCATGCTCCTAAGGTATGAATGCATTATATATATATATATATATATATATATATATAGGAGCTTGGAAATTTATTGGGTGTAATTTATAAAAGAAATTATAAATTGTTTTAACGACTTTGTTTTACTCAGAAAATATTTTTAGAACTTGTCACAAAGAGTTTTGGACTTAGAATGAATATTTTATTATTTTCTGACACGTCGTTCGAAACACACTGCAATCTTGTTCAAACGAGATTACCATATCGTTCGAACGAATTGGTATCTCGTTCGAACGAGATTGCCATGTCATTCGAATGAGACTTCTAACGAAATTCCTTTTTCACCTCTGGAACATCATTATTTAAGTCGTTCGAATGACATTTGGCGAGAACAGGTATTTTGGCAGTTTTTTACGATTTTCGCACTTTTCCCACTTCTTTTCCCCACTATCTTTTGCCAAATTTATTAAGTGCGGGAACCAACATTTTGGAACTAACTTTTTCACATACTACAATCTCTAAGAGAGAGTTTGAGAGAAAAAAATTCAAAAAGAAAGAGTTTAAGTTTTGAGTATTTGTTTTTCAAGAAAAATTCGTAAACACTTTTGTTTTACCCAATTGTTTAGTTTATCCAGGTTCCTTAATATATATATTTTGCTTGGAGTTTTGGCACCTATTTTATCTCTACCATTGGAAGAGTGTTTGGGTTTGCTTATACATCCCACAAAGAAGAAGTTCATTTTGCTTTGACATACCCACTTGGAGAAAGGCTCCTTGTTCGGGTGGTGGTGATCGAGAAAAGTCCGATCGGTGGATTTTGAGATCGCGGTGGAGCTCTATGATTATTCGCTAGGCAGAGGTGTGTACAAGAAGGAGCGTCGGGGCTTGGATGGATTCAAGTCGAGTGTTGTAAGTCTTATTGTCTTGTACTTGTAAAACCATACTTAGTGGATTTGAGGCTAAGGACGTCCGAGGATTTTTCCCGTTGTGGATTTTTCCTCGTACATCGTGGCGTAGTGGTTATTTGTTTATTTTATCTTTTGCAGAATTCACATTAGATGCATGCTTAGGTAAAAAGATAAAATTGGTTTAAATTAGTACTCATGCTTTAGTTGGTGCTAAAATTAATTTGGTTAATGTTTAATTAATTTAGTTCAAGTCTTTTACTTTGATTTGATAAAATTTGGTTTGACCTAAATTTTTAGAAATGGATTAATTATTTTGTTTGGCAAATTTCTAAGACTTGGGTTAAATTGGTTTAAGTGAATATTTTGTGTTGTCAAATTCAATTTCACTTTGAACTTGTTTAATTTTAATTTGAAGGAAATTAAAATTAGTTGTTTGTGTGTGTTGTGTAGAGCCATCCTTATTCCTCATCTTTAAAAGGAAATTAATTTTTGTAAAATTTAAAAATTGAGGGTCCTATCGTTTTCAAGGTTTATCCCATAGATTCTAACTGGTATTCAGTATATGTGTGTAGAAAATATAGGTTTTGTTTTGAGAAAATGTTGTGATGACTCCTGTCAAAATTTATGGGTGTAACCCTCTTTTTCTTGATTTTTATTTTTTTATAGAAAATAGAATATGTTCAATATACTAATAAAGGATGAATATTAATATGTGTGATAATCTAAAGTAAGAACTAAATTAAGAATTTATGTAACTAATGCAAGAAATAAAGAAATTTAAAGAAAGGTAACGGTGTTGGACCTTCTTTGAAGACTTTGAGGATTGATATTGATTAATGGAGAGCTTCCTTGCAAGTGAATAATGTTGGAGAATTTCTACTAGATTAGAAAATAATGTGAATGAAGGGTGTAAATAATTTTCGCATAAGGAAACCTTTGTTGATTGCAGAAGAATGTTGTTGAGATCAATGATGCTAGTGGATCTGAGGTGTGTCTGGGAGTGAGTTCATTCCCACCTTATATATGGTAGGGGTACTGTTTAATGACATAGCCCTAACCCTTCCTATCGACAGGTAACCCTAGACACATTGCCGATAGGCAGGGAAATGGACCTGCCAATAGGCAGTCTCGTGCAATTTTTTCTTAAAAAAGATCATAGAATGCAATTCGTTGATCCAAATTTTACATGGGGCATATCGTTAGAAATTTAATTTGGATACCTTCAAGAGTCCTTTAGGCCTCTCCCAAATCCGGGAGTTGACTTTGGGTCAAATGGAGCTCGAAAACGCTTGTTAGTCCTTTAGACGACAGATCGTCGGACGATAATGGATCGTTCATCCGTACCATATGTCTGAATCATGCATGGGGTGGACTGTTGGAAAGTCCATGAGATGCACTTCAACATTCCAAAGAGCTTCGATCAGTTCAAAAAGTTAACATTGGTCAAATAGGTCCCGAAAGTGCCCAGTGACCTGTCAGAGTAAAATGAATTATTCGTCCATATCATAAGGACAGTTTGCTCATGCGATAGACCGTTGGAAAGGGTATTTAGTTCCCTTTGAATATTCTTTCAATCTCATTCGAGCTGAAGAGTTGACCTTGGTCAAAGGAGCCTAGGAGCCCCCGGTGGCCTCCAGATTAGTTTTCGAGGGGAAACAGATCGTTCGTCTGAATGGTTATGGCAATTCATGCATGGGGTAGACCATTAGCAAGGATCTTCGGTTCCCTTTGAGGATTCATTGAGTTTTTTCTCTGACGAAGAAGTTGATTGGGGTCAAATCGGGGCCCGAAAGCGCCCGGTGGCATCCAAATCGGTTTTCAGTAGTAAAATGGTCCATTCTTCCGAACTACTTTGCCAATTCGCACATAGGGTGAACCATTGGAAAGGGTATTTAAAGCCCTTTAAAGATTCATAGTGTTTTTTCCCAAACTATGGAGTTTATTGGGGTCAAATCGGGGCCCGAGAGCACCCGATACCGTCCAAATTGATTTTCGATAGTAAAATGGTTCGTGCATCCAAACCGCTATGCTGATTTGCCCATGGGGAGGACCATTGGAAAGGGGATTCAGAGCCCTTTGAAGATTCATTAAGCTTTTACCCTAACGATGGAGTTGATCAAAATCGAACGGGGCTCAAGAATCTATACTTGGGGTATGATCTAGGGTTTGTGTTAAACGATAAGGTGCTAAGGGCCTAAGTAAGGACATAGGGGCACTTGGAATGTGGTGTCTACAACACCCATTCTCAGTGAGTCCTCCAAAAGGTTTTATTTTATTGAATCTTCCCCATGAATCATCTCATATAAAGTATATTCTTACCAATAAGAGTAATAGGATATCGATTCGTTCTTGGATGATCTTGACCCACTCTTTTCTTACGATGCCAGCATCTTTGGTCGTCCTTGGCAGAAGGTTGAAGCAGAAGAGAACCTTTATGTAGAATATTTTTTATTTCCACCAATCCTTAGTGATCTTGAAGATATGGATTGCAAGCATAGGACACGAGTTAATCAGGGAGTGGCAATAGATAAACATAAGAAATAGAGGGACGACAACATCCAGACAGAACAAAATACTGCTGAGAGGAAGAAGAGGTTGGTCACTCTCAGGGAGAAAGATGCCTTATATGTGGAACACCAACATTAGGAGGATGAACGTGCGAATAAAAGGAAGACAGATAAAAATTACATCAGTTCTGCATCTTCCCCTACTATTTCCAGCTGACCTGCGACAATCAACAAATGTCAAAACAGGCAAGGGGAATAGTCAATAACCCATCCCCCACATGGGAACAATGATTACCCTTGGTATATCTCATTTTGCAAAGGAAAAGAGCCAGTAATTAAGGACAATTTGGACCAGAGGAATTTGGAGGTATCATTCTTGGTCGCTCAGTTGAAGATCAATATACCAAAATATCCAAAGTGTCACTCTTCACCCGTATAAGTTTATCACGATCAAAAACCATGACAGAAAAACATGCATTTATTGTCACTGTCTTTGACTGTGATAACACCTTGTCACGGTCATGTCATGATCAAAGACCCTGACAAGTTGTGTTATCACGATTGTATCACGATCAAAGATCGTGACAATCTGAGAAAGTTTTCACGGTCTTAACCCTGACACGTCCATGATAACTTTAATAAAATTAACCCTAGACGTCTTATTTTTTCCTCTTTCCCTCGTTATTCTCTCTCTCTCTCTCTCTCTCTCTTTGCGAACTCATTCATCCTCCCTCATCCCTCTCTCATCCGTCCGCTCTCATCTGTCCTCCCTCTTTCATTCGTCCATCTCATCTCTCCTCCCTCTCTCTGCAAAAAAAATACTATTCTCTCTCTCTCGTATGTGTTGGTGTGTGCGTTCAGTGCGTGTGTGTGTGTGTGTATGTGTGTTAGTGTGTGTTTCAGTGTGTATGGTTCAGTGTGTGTGTGTGTGTATATATATATTGAAATTGATAATTGGTATAAATTGATATATTGTGGTAATTGGTATATATTGGTAATTTGTGTAAATTGATTTATAGTGGATTTGCCCTTGCAACTCTCTCTTTCTAATTGAAGTAGCGATGAAGCGCTTTCCTCTTCCTCACATATTTTGATGACCATCTCTCTCTCTCTCTCTCTCTGCACATGTTCTGGTACATCTCTCTCTCTCTCTCTCTCTCTCTATCTATCTATCTATCTATATATATATATATATGTGTGTGTGTGTGTGTGTGTGTGTGTGTGTGTGTGTGTGTGTGTGTGTGTGTGTGTGTATGTGTGTGTGTGTGTGTGTGTTTGTTCTCATAAATTGTGACAGAATCACATTAACCCTGAGTTTTGCTATGATTAAAACTGGGTATTGATTTATGTGATGACTGACTGCTCTTGATTTTTATTTTATGAGGGTGAAAATATAAAAAAATATATCATGTTATAGTGTCGTTATGTCATTCATTCACATGAGAATACATGCGTGAATGCACCTCCCCCCCCCCCCCCGAAGCTAGTGTTATATAACAAGTAATGAGGGTGAAAAGGTAATAAGTAATAAGTAATCGCATGCAAGTTGATTTAGTGTAAATTTACACTTGCTAAATTATAGTAATGCTAACCGCAATATATAGCCATTGGATCCTATTTCACGCACCTATTTTCCATCAACTTTTTTATAATGGAAAATGGGTGCGTGAAATATGAGCCAACGACAGTCTATTATAGTTCTCGTTACTATAATCTAAGCACGTGCAAATTGCACTAAATGAACTTGTATATGATTACTTATTACTTATTACCTTTTCACCCTCATTACTTCTTATATAACACTTGCTTTGGGGGGCATGCATGCATGTATTCTCATGTGAATGCATGACATAATAGTATTGTAAATATAATACTTTTTATATTCTCATGTTCACTTCATAAGTTGTTGATTGGTGGATTTGAACATTTAGATGGGCATTGTGTTGGTTGGTTCTAGGAATTTCTAATATTTCGAATCATTATTTCAATTAGTGTTTGAGATTCTTGAATCGTTATTGACTCGGGATTTGAACATTTAGATGGCCATTGAGTTGGTTGGCCCTATGCCTTTCTAACATTTAGGGTTTTGATTCTACCGAATATAAATAAGACATAAATGAAACATACTATAAATTTTAAAAGGTTGTTGTTAAACAATTAATAATGTGAAATGAAACATAACTATATATAAATCATCACTATAAACATTACTACCGAATAAATGAAACATACTTACCATGGTAATTTATAACTACTTTGAATTACATACGGTGAGAATATATACTAACCTTATAGATCTTATGTGTACGCATTCAATAGACAATAGACCCGTTCGAGAGTCATTACCCCTATAATGATATCTCTCGAATTGTCCCGTTTGGACAGTTTGGGAGTGCATAGTTTATGTATAATAATATTCTTAGTGGCTTAAACTTGTTACTTTGGGGGAAAGTTATGTCGTTGTCTCTTAATGTTCTCTTGGTACAGAATAGATGGTACGATGTTAAGTGTTGTTTCAATTGATAAATTGAAATAACACTTGCAAATCTATGTTGTGTACTTTGAGAACTATGGGGATATGCTGTCGAATTTTCCTTGAATTGAAACAATGGGCATGAGTTGCTAAGTATATTACATAAATATGCGGTCTTAAATGGGATAGGACCACTCACCCTTTAGAGGATATGGAAGAAATAGGATTGATATTGTTTTTATAATATAACACTGAAAGATGAAATGTCAATCTTGTTGTAAATCATTTATTAGAAACTAAATTTTCACACCTTTGTTTATACTAATCCATGAATATCCTCTTCTTACCCATAATAGGTGATTATTTGTAGTAGTTGTGATGGGATATCCTCTATGCAAAGAGTTAATGAGTGAGATAAATAGACTGAGGGTTGTTTCGCAGAGGTGCTAATAAATTTATAAAATATGCAAAGAGATGTTATAATGATGAAGAGTTCCCATGTCCATGTGCTAAGCGTAGGAATGGTAAGGTGTTTGAGTAGAAAATGGTTGAACTACATTTGTTAAGATGAGGTATGCAATATAGTTATCGATTTTAGATTTTTTTACGGGGAATTAGATGTTCCTTTTTTTCCCCGAACAACCTTCACAACAACCTTCAACAAGCAGGATAGATGTACAAGGGAAGGAAGATAATGTAGATCATAATATTCCAAAGGATTTAGTTGATGGTGCGTATGGAGTTTACGAAGTGGAATAAAATGAGGTCACTGATGATGTATAAGGTTCAGGTGCTCATGAATATATCGGGATAAACCTTGACAATGACTACCAAAGTTTAGAATTTAAGGTGACCCAGACATTGTACTCTTGCTGTGACAAAGATTAAACAACTTCCATGCCATGATTGGTTTTCATAGTTTGAAGACTCAATATGGTTTGTCTGGAAATATCTTGATAAGAATTTTGAATTGGGTGAAGTGCTTGCTACCTAAGTAGAATGCACTTCCATATAGCCATCTTACTATGAAGAACAGTTTGAAAGGTTTGGCAATTCAGTATAAATAAATTCATTCTTGTGTGTATGACTACATACTATACCAAAAGGAGTATGAAAATCTTGATCGGTGTTCTATGTGTGATGAACCTAAATATGTTTAATCAACTGGAAAGGAAGGCACAAGCTCAAATGTCCTCAAAAAGTGTTGAAATATTTTCCCTCAAGGCCTAGATTGAAGCAATATTTCACATTACCATGGATAGCGGAGGCAATGACTTATCATTCTAGGAAAAAAGGAGGGGATAATCTTGTCTGTCATCCAATTGATTCTACATATTGGAAGATGGTGAGTTATGAGTATCCCGATTTTTCTCGAGAACAGCATAACATTCATTTGGCAATATCGACAGATGGTTTCAATCTATTTGGAAATCTAAGCACCAACTAGAGTATATGGCTAGTGGTCCTAGCACCACTCAACCTCCCTCCTTCATAGTGTATGAGACCTAAATTTTCAATGTTGTCTTTATTGATACCTGGGCTAAAGGCACCAAGTGAGGACATCGATGTCTACTTGGATCATTTGGTAAAAGAACTAAATGAGTTGTGGGAAGAGGGTGTGCAAGCATTTGACTATTTTAAAAAAGAAGTGTTTACACTGAAAGATATGTTGTTGTGGGCAATTCATGATTTTTTAGCTTATGGGACATTATTCGGTTGTGTAGTACATGGTTATTTGGGGTGTCCTATTAATGGAGAGGAGGTTAAATCTCTGCGTCTCATATTTAGTGGAAAAAATATATACCATTCCCGTAGGAAACATTAAATCCAAAATTTTATTTTTCTCGAATATTCCTATTAATTAATAAAAACACGCGGTGTTACACTAATTTGGAAATTGGACTTCTTTTATGGAGTCGGCCTGAATTAGGTTATCAACCTTTTATCTCTTCAGTTTTTACCTTCTTCGAGGATAACTTTCTAGGCTTCTACTTGATCGGCTTGAAAATCAGATCCACATGCAGCCAGTGATAAGTGATCTCCAGGTTTTTTTTCGAAAGGTCACATGTTTGCCATGCAAATACATTTGCATTGGCTGTGAAGAAATAATGAGCTAATCTGCATAATCCTTGGGTAGCTCTGATCCGATGAGGAAGGTCCATTCCGTAACGAAATTAAGTTCCTCCGTCACGTATTCGAAAGGATTCAGTCGAGTTTATTTTACTCCTGGTCGAGCGCCCTTTGGTTACTACTTAGGCAGCTCTTCCTCTGAATTATCATTTTCCTAACTTTTCTTAGACTAGTTCTATTTTTCTTTAATGGCTGAGATGAAATAACTCAAGGCTGATGATTAATCTCCCTTAATCTCCATACTTAGCCTGTCAATAACTTGATCTTTCATTGGTGGGAAGAGGGGATATCTTTCATCTCGTGAAGCCATCATTTGTATACTATGGCATTGTAGGGTGACTCCGACTGGATGATAGGGAACTCGACCTTGTTATTGGTTGAACCAACCTTAACTGGTAAATTGATCTTTCCCGGAGGAGTTTATATGTCTACATTGAACCTGATAAGTGGGCATATGTTAGTATTAAGCCCCTGATGATGAAATTAATCTTATAGAGCACTGTCAGGTATATGTTCTCCTAAGAGCTGCCTTAGTAAACCAAGATTTCTCTCACATCAGAGTTTTCAATTCACAGAGTGAGGACTAGGGCGTCCTTCTGGGGCAGATTCATGCTGAACAAATCATCGTTGATGAATATTATGGCACGATTAATGTTAATGTTTCTTCTATCCCTTTTGGAAAGGACTGGTTTTGATAAGTCCACTTGAAAAGCCTGTTGAACTTTGGCCACAATTCTCACTTTTTATCTGAGCTTTTTTCCACTGTGTTGAGTTGGATCTGTGTATCCATGAATGTCTGCAACTAGCCCTACTGGGGGAAGATCTTTGTATTCCTTGTGAACCGCATTGATCTTTGTCAAAAATTTATCTTTATCGTGTTAATATGCTCCTTGAGGTTCCTTGATTGAACGAGCTCCTCCAAATATTTCTTAAACATTTTCTAGTTCTCGATAATGTTTTCGTTATCCTTGTGATAAGTGCACCTGAGGTTAGCGTCCCAATCATTTGGAATGTTGGCTATCTTAGGAAGCCTCTTGAAGTAGGCCTTATCTTTGATATACGGGATAAGCTTGCACATTGTCTCTTTGAGACTGTTTCCAATGCCTTGTTGTTATTCTCATTGGTCTGAGATCTGGGGCAACCTTTGGAGGCTTTATTCTTGGATCACTTCTTAGCCAAAAAGGGTTGACTCCCCCCCTTAAGGGCCTTCTTAGGTTCACTCATCTTTTTACCATCCAGGGCCTCTGCATTGATGAGTTCATCCTCCGTCTTGGCATATTTCTCAATACGGGACATAAGATCATCCATTGTAGAGGTCGACTTCTTCGTTCTGGACAAGTAAAAATCATCTGATAGTTCCAAGTTGAACTTGAATGAAGAGATCGCTAACTTATCGTTACAATCATCTATCTCATTGTACAACTCCCAGTACCTTTGGGCATACTTCCTGATAAACTCTACCTCATTTTCTTAAGAGAGATTGGTGAATCAACATCATTGATTGCCTTACTGCTTGTGATAACTCGGGTTGCAAATTTCTTGGCCATATCTTTGAAACAGAGGATCAATATCTGGGATATTTCTCAAACCACTTCAGACTGATTTCGTTTAGAGTAGATGGAAACACTCGTCATATTAGGGCATCGTGATGATTCTAAAGAGACATGGTCTGTCAATAGTGCCTGATGTGATGAGCGGGATCTTCCTTCCCATTGTACATTATCATCTTTGGCATGGAGAACTGTGACACCCCGCCCAATTAAATATCGGGTGATCAGTCCTTTATAAAATTTATAACAGAATGTTCGGTTGGTTCATTCTTAGCATCACTGACAAAAACATAAATCCAATTAATTACCTAACATTTAATTAAGCTAGTGTCAAAACATTTTTCAATTAAACTTGAAACCAATTAATTTAATAAACTCTCAAGATGTAAATATAAACCATACACAAGGATTAAATGTTTACTGAATCAAATACTGAATAGATAAGACTGGATAAAACCTTACAGTTCACAGTTACAAACCAAACCATAATAAATACTCAAACCAACTGAGAAGAACTACAAAGAAAACTAAGTACAACTCCGCTAATGAGAATGGGCGACACATGCCCTAACTGAGATATCTGAACTAGGAACTGAATGAAATGAGAGAAGCGTCTAATATCAAATATCCCACAACTTCCACAACAACTGCATCTCGGCAAACCATCCAAGTAACTAGAACCGGTGTCCCTGTGGCTGGGCACCTGTACTAGTACATATATATATAGCAAAAGAGAAAAGAGATGCAAGAAACAGGTCAGAGCCTGATGTGTAAAAATATTTATTTTAGCAAGTATTTAAAACTGCATTAAAGCAAGTATAATATGCACGTTAGTTCGAACACTCACATGAGATTCTCACATCTCGACTAGTGTACATGCCTAACGTACATCTACTCCAACCTAGCCATCTGACACTTCTAACTAGGTTATAGGCTTATCCATTTAATTATCCCTCATAGTAGTATTCCGTATATGATCTCAACGTTTATCATTTTAAATAAGTAATAACATACTAAAGTGAAGTATTCACTTTTTACCTTACAGAAGATTTCACTATCTTAATAATCTGATATGTTCTCATTTTAGATATACCCAAAGCATACATACATACATATATATATATATATATATATATATATATATATATATATATATATCACTATAATATATGTATTAACCAAATCTTAATAGCCTACAAACATCACATTGTAAGTATAACACAGGTATATACAAATAATCACCACCATACATATATATACTAATATATATATATATATATATATATATATCACTATAATATATGTATTAACCAAATCTTAATAGCCTACAAACATCACATTGTAAGTATAACACAGGTATATACAAATAATCACCACCATACATATATATACTAACACAGAACCCCAAGGCTATACCTGTAGTGCATTGCATACTCTGCTATTATGTCCCGGCACATCTCGTACTCAAACAAGGACTATCGGTTCGAAAGTCTCCCACGAACCATATATACAAAACACACATAATGAAGGGGAACATAGCTCACATACCTATGGGTTACGCACATACCTACGCTCCCATAGTCACTAACTTACCCACTCACAAGTAAGTCTTCATACTTCTATGTTCTGAGCTACAAATCAAAATCCCCTCAGGATAAGACTGTCTCTACACCACCTCCCGTGATAGCAAGTAACTAGGTATGTCATATACATAATACTAGCAAGTAAGAGGTATTCACACAACCCATCCCATCAAATGGTATACACACAATAAAATGTCATATTCCATACGTAGTATTATTATCACTAAATACTATCAACGTATTTTAAATTACGGTATTCCCTCTCTCGTAATATATTTCTAAGGATGATATGTCACCCGAAAATCCTTAATACATAATCATAATAAGTCTCACAATTAACCATAATTTTATTCTTAAGTTCCATATCGTTAGAACTAATATCATAACTATTTATCACATAATACTTTTGACGCATTTACAATTATGATTACCTCTCTCTCGTAATCTCCAAGATAATCTCACCCTCCCAAATATCTAAATCAATACACCTAAATAACTCCCAATAATTCTGCACTATTTTGGGTTCATCAAACACTAATTTTCCTCACTCAAATCAACCATTTACTAACTTAGGGCAAAATAGGTAATTTCTTAAAAATTGGAAATCTCGCTCAAACCAGAAGAGCATCTCGCTCAAACGACTTCCATGTGTCGTTTGAACGACTTCGTGCGACAACCCATCTCGCGCAAACGACTTCGTACGACCTGGCACTGTTTCGTCTTCAACCTTTGACAGCCTCATTTTTCACCATTTTTCAACCCTAAAGCCTCTAAAATATCATCCCAAACTCCAATGAATTATTCCCAAATCGAATCCGAACATTTGTAAATGAATTCTAACAACCTAGAATCATTAAATCATCACTAATCATTCATATAATTCGAAATCCCCAATTTGATTGTCAAGAACCCTAGTTCTTAAATTAATATGCATAACCTCTAAATTAAACTCATATTTGTTCATGAATATCATCCAAATTTCGTAGGCATCATCCTATCTACATATGGTATTCAAATCCTTATTAAATCAGCCCTAATTTATGATATGGTTCTCCAATTTCACCCAAATTAACTTTCATAACAAAGGTTTATTAACCTAGACTAACATGAACATAATTATCGCTAAAGAAAGCAAGCAATAAACACTTGCCTCGATTTCGAAGGTCTGATCCGTTGATGTTGTTGGTATGGATGCGTTCCTCGCGTTCCGATCTACACGATGGTGGTGGTGGTTGTGCAAGGTGGTGAAAACACCTTCTCCTCCTTTGGAAATTGCTCTCCCTCACCCACTGTGGCTCTCTATTGATTTTGGTTTAACCTAATCCTAATTGTCCCCAATTAGCTGATATAATATATCTCTAATTTTCGTCCATTTAATTCCTCCAGAAATTTAAATTACAAAACTACCCTTACCGGGTGTCGGCTTGGCCTAAAAATGTCCCGGAGTCCAAATAAAATACCGGGGTAGAGTTTTCTGACTATCTCGACCCCTCTGGACTCAACGGCGCACTCGAAATGATCATACGAGTTACTTAAAAATAATTTACTTTATTACTTCACTTAATTAATTCTGACACGACTCACACGCGCATCCCGACTTACTATACCAAACTGTCGCATTTCTCTATCATGACAAATTATATAAAAATCGTCATTCCATATTACTTATTCTCACAGTAATATTAGTAGTTACTAACTTCTCGTCACGCTAGTAAATATTCAATTTAAATTCGGATTAAATAATTAATTCTCATATTTTAATTTAATTAATCCCGCAATAATAATAAATCACGTAATTATTTAAGTCTTCGAAAATACGGGGTATTACAAGAACTTCTTGGGTGGTTCAAAGGACTCAATTTTCTCAATAAAAGGGAACTAAGAACCATGCCCCGATGCCTTTTTAGCTAGGTCCTTTGGAGTACATGACAGTTTGGGTTTAGTCTCCCTTCCAACTCTTCCTATATGAGTCCCATAACTTCATCTCTTCTTACTCTGTTCGGTTGTTCCTCTAAATGGGTATGTTTGCTACTTTGGGCTGACTCAGTGGGCTGGAACTATTGCTGACTGCAGTTGATGAATTCCCCTCAAGGGAATGGTTGCCATGCTGTTAGTTGCAGTGCATCGCTTGAGGAATCTTTCAACAAGAGGCCCAACCAGTTTGATATGATCCACGATTTGTTTGAGAGTGAGGTCTTCTCCTTCTGCTCTCCTGAGAACGAGAAACAGACCTTTGATCTTCTAGTTGTTGGATTAATTGCCTCTTTAAGCGGGCGATCTCTTGATCGTGATCATCGAGTCTCTCCTCATAAATAGTGGCCAAATGGGAAGAAACCCTTCCTTTTGGTCGCTTAATCGACGAGGTGCAATATCACCGATTGGGCCCTAATCTCACAGGAGATCGCCCCCCTGAACCTAGAGTGGCGCGAAAAGGAAGGGAGCCCAACATGAGTGAAGTTCCTCCTCACGACACGTATTTCATATTGGATGCAACTTCTATCATGGGTGTGGTGATATTGATTTGCACGCATGATGATTGTTGGGTTAAGTGAATTTTATAATGATAAGAAATTTGAGTTTTTCATAAATGGTGCCAAATTGTAAGGGATGTTAACCCACCAAAAAATTAGTATTAAGAGATTAGCCCCTAAACAATTATGAATGCAGTAAAAGAGTAAAAAAGTCTAAATGTACGTGGTTCGACAGGGAGATCTGCCTACGTCCACGAGGGAAAAGGGGGAGACTAATTTATTATGCAGTAAAAATAATGGCGATTGGAGTGCTAGGGTTACTAGCCAAGAGTCCAAGTCTCCATGTGTAAGTTACAATCAATACCCTCATTATGGGTAAGGTCGCCCTTATTTATAAGCTTAAGGATCCACATCCTCTAAGTCTATTTATGTTTATCTTAATTATAAGTCATAGAGATCTATAGGTACTTCTCTTCCAATCCTACGGTATAATCCTCCAAGATTTGGATTTATCTCCCTTTATATTCATGGTCTCCCAATATAGTGATCTTTAGACCTATCAACGGGTCGGTTTGGGTTGTGTAGGGGTTACGGGTTACGAGTTATGGGCCAAACACCCCTAATCCATACACGACCCATTAACGCTAACGGATCTAATGACAATACCCAAACATAAATAGTTAATATTAACGGGCACACGACTGAAACCGTTACCGCCCACTAATATTAACGAATCAGTTTTGGTCTAAACGGGTAACGAGTTGGGTGACCCTATGGTACCCGTTAAACTTTAATAGTTTAAAAATAATGAGTTTTAATTGTAATTCTTACTGGGTATATGTTGTGTGACCCTATAGTACCCGTTAGTCCTAAAAGATTTAGAAATAATGAGTTTTAATGGTTATTCTTATTGGGTAGGGGTTGGGTGACCATATAGTACCCATTAGTGTTAAGGGGTATTAACGAGAAGAAACGGGTAAAAATGGGTACAAGTAAATTTTCAAACTCAAACCGTTAGTATTAGTGGGTCTAACGTGATGACCCGTTAATGACCCAAATTCAATAAAAGTAAACCCATTAATTTATAATTTCGTGTCGGGTTATCGTGTTTTCTGACAGGTCTAATGATCTCCAAATACCGTGGTCTCCCAACATAGTGGTCTTGACATTCATGTGACATGGTTTCAGCCACTCACCCTTCAAAATATTTATTTTTGAAATAATCATTAATAATTTAAAAATAATCTGTATTTGTGAGCCCTCTCAATCGGTGGGAATTTGTATTTGTGAGCGCTCTCCGTCGATGGTAATCTTCCCGAATAAATAAATATTTTGTATCCATCATTGCTAGGAGTACTTGTATATTAAGTTTAATCATAAAAATAACATATCATTGAAAGTGTCTGGTCTCATTTTGATTTGTGTAATCCCTCAAATTTAAAATTTGGAGGGTAATAAAAATTTGCAAGTAATTCTTATTAACTTACCATTTGAAGCCAAAATAAAATTAAATGATGATGTGACAATTATAGGTTGATTTTGATTTAACACAAAAGTGAATAAACATTTTGGTTCCACTGCCATATCATAAAAGTGTTGGGTGAATACTGAAAAGAGTTTTTCAAGATTTAGGCATACATGTGGGCTCTGACGAATGTCGTAGTCGCAACGAGTTTCCTCAAATATAGCGGGAGATAGTTAGATTTGTAATTTCACTTCAAACTTGAGTAGAAGCAAACACCTCATGTTATCTTAGGACTAGACGTCTAAAATACTAAAATCACAGTAGTAGTTAACTTAACCATACAATGTAGTTAGTTTTCTAACCCAAATTAATATCCACTGGTTCCAGCTCCAAGTCCCAAACCCAATAGTTCAGTACAATCATGCACTCTGTGAACCTATACACTTTTTCCCCCTATATAATATGCTTGCCTAGTTATATCGCTTGTAATTTCACTCTCCCATTCTCTCTCTAGACAATAGTACTCCACTTTGATTCGATTATCATCGGCAGAACGTCAGTAGCTTTAGGAGAGGAGTAGCCACAGAAGACATATATCCCTCAGTCAGTTAAGTAACGGTTTTCTTCTTCCCATTTTGCCCTTGTCCATCCGTTTTAATTAGAAGTAGATCTATAACAAACTGAAGGAAAATGATCACGTGGCTGGATCTTTACCACGTCTTAACCGCGGTGGTTCCACTTTACGTGGCAATGATTTTAGCCTACGGCTCCGTTCGGTGGTGGAAGATATTCTCCCCCGACCAGTGTTCCGGCATCAACAGGTTCGTGGCCATTTTTGCCGTCCCTCTCTTGTCCTTCCACTTCATTTCTACAAACGACCCATACGCGATGAATTTCCGGTTCGTTGCCGCTGACACGTTGCAAAAGATCATCATGCTCGTGGCCCTCGGTTTTTGGGCGACGTTAACGAAAAACGGTAGCTTGGAGTGGATGATAACTATATTTTCACTCTCAACGCTACCCAATACGTTGGTGATGGGTATTCCTTTACTGATTGCCATGTACGATAGTTACGCCGGTAGTCTCATGGTTCAGGTGGTGGTTTTGCAGTGCATAATTTGGTACACTCTCTTACTTTTCTTGTTTGAGTACCGTGGTGCCAAGATGCTTATCATGGAGCAGTTCCCTGAAACGGCTGCTTCCATTGTTTCTTTTAAAGTTGAGTCCGATGTTGTTTCTCTCGACGGTCATGATTTTCTTGAAACGGATGCTGAGATCGGTGACGATGGGAAGCTTCACGTAACAGTCAGAAAATCTAATGTGTCCAGAAGATCTCTGGGGTTGGGTACATTGACGCCCCGACCGTCGAACCTTACCGGAGCTGAGATATACAGTTTGAGCTCTTCCCGAAACCCAACTCCCAGAGGGTCAAATTTTAACCACTCTGATTTTTACTCAATGATGGGTTTTCCAGGTGGAAGGCTGTCCAATTTTGGCCCCGCTGATATGTATTCGGTTCAGTCATCCAGAGGTCCAACGCCTAGGCCGTCAAATTTTGAGGAGAATTGTGCTCCGGGTGGTTTAAATTTGACCTCACCAAGATTCGGATTCTATCCTGCTCCTGCAGCACCCACGTCTTATCCGGCTCCTAATCCAGAAATTTCCTCTACTGTTACTAAAACCACCAAAAATCTACAACCTCAACTCCCACAGTCCCAACAAAATGTACCACAGATCCAACAAAATGTAGCAAATAATAAAGCAAACCACGACGCTAAGGAACTCCACATGTTTGTATGGAGTTCAAGTGCATCTCCGGTGTCAGAAGGCGGTGGCCTCCACGTCTTTGGCGGTACTGATTTTGCTGCGACTGAGCAATCCGGGAGATCAGATCACGGGGCCAAGGAAATCAGGATGTTGGTTGCTGATCACCCACCAAACGGGGAAAACAAAGGTAAACATCCACGTGTTCACTAACGGTGCTTCATTTTATTGACTTTGTCATATTCAATATATGATTTCATTTTATATTTGAAGGTGCTCCGGAAACTGAGGAATTTGGTGGGGAAAACTTCACCTTTGTTGGTAATGGGAGAGATGGAGATGAGGAGAGGGAAAAGGAGGGGCCCATTGGACTCTCCAAACTGGGTTCCAGCTCTACTGCCGAACTTCACCCTAAACTCGGAGGAGCTCATGAGGCCGCTGCGGGAAAACATATGCCTCCTGCCAGTGTTATGACCCGTTTGATCTTGATCATGGTTTGGCGCAAGCTTATCAGAAACCCCAACACGTATTCCAGCCTAATTGGTCTAATTTGGGCTTTGATCGCTTTCCGGTAAACAAATCATTCATTAAAATAATTAAATACGTCTAGAAACATTATTAATCCGACTACTTAATGACAGGTGGCATGTGGCTATGCCTGCTATAGTCAGGGAGTCAATTTCTATACTATCTGATGCTGGTCTTGGAATGGCTATGTTCAGCTTAGGTGGGTAGTCATATGATATAATGGTTATTTCTACATATTCTAATTTCATTTTTTCCTTTTTGGTTAAAACTACCTTCGTTGCTAACCATGTATTAGTTGCTACCTTGTAGGATGTATGAGCCGCCACTCATTTATGAAGTAAATGATTGATGTGTTTGAATATTGACTTAACTACGTGTAGAAAAATCGTTTTTTTTTTAAACATAATTATATATGCAACCCATTTACATGCATGTATTGTAACTAGATACAACCTGTACTCTTTCCAGAACTATGATTTTTGACCATCCATCTATGTGACCTTGTTATCACAAAAGCATTTATCACTATCTACAAATAAGTTGGCCACCCGACACATGGGACCCAGCGTACCGGTCCCTAGTTTGTGACCATAGGTGGATGATAGATACTCCACCTGGTGCATTGAAGGTAGTTGGAATTGAATTGATTGGATTTTATAGGTTGTCTGACTGGGTTGTTATTGTGTGAAAGGTCTGTTTATGGCTCTACAACCCAAGATAATCGCGTGCGGTAATTCAGTGGCTGTGTTTGCCATGGCGGTAAGGTTTCTCACAGGCCCAGCGGTAATGGCAGTTGCTTCCATTGCTGTCGGCCTTCGCGGTACCCTCCTTCATATCGCAATTGTACAGGTAATCAGTAACTTTCTCGCTAACCATTTTGATTATATATTTATTGATAAAAATGTAACATAAACCATGAAATCACCACGTATCAAGGTAGAGTAATGGTAGTCCCAAAAATATCCACCAAAAGCTTCGTTCAAAATGTATTAAGTGTTTGTACTTTGCGTGGACACCTCAATATATAAACACTTAATAAACTTTGGAAAATGATTGGTGACACTTTTTTGGAAAATGCCATCTTCCATCATTTTATATTATTGATTTTATAGCAAAAATTCTTTCGAATCCCAAATTAATCCCCAAATCACACACCAAGTGATGTGGACAGATTCTACCTCATAATGTGATCACAAAATACAATATTTTATTACTCTTCTTAATAATTAACTAAATTAGCATGTCTTACATTTTCTTATTGTATGGAGATGCATTTCACTTGCAAGCTTTCTAGACGATGTGAACTTATTTAATATTGTTATCAATTAGGCCGCACTTCCACAAGGGATTGTCCCATTTGTGTTTGCCAAAGAATACAATGTTCATCCAGCCATTCTCAGCACTGCGTAAGTGAATCTTTATTTTAAATTTTGTATTTGTGTGTGTATATATAGTGAGGGAAAGTGGGGGGTGGCACCACTTAATTTCTTACTTGGCAAATTCTTTACTAATCATTATTTTTGTTGTTAATTCTGGGCATTTCAGGGTTATCTTTGGGATGTTAATAGCGTTACCAATCACTCTTGTTTACTATATTGTTCTCGGTTTATAAGATTTTCAATAGAGAAGGGAAGAACGTGGGCGAAAAGGAAGAGAACTTTCCCTAATTGTTGGGTTTGTGTAAAGCTTGGAGCAAAGTTGATGGCTGCGTCGAGAGTTAGAGCTAATTGCTAGTGAATTTTATGGAGAGAAAAACTTATTTAGAATATATAGATTATTCTTAACGGATTATATATTATAAATTAAATTATAATTCTTTTTGTATAAAAAAGATTTTATAATATAATATATAATTAATAATCCGTAGTAATAATAATCAATAGCAAATGTGGTGAAGTCATTGTGTGAATAAGAAACTCAAAAGGGCTCCAAATTATTTGGATTCCCAAAAATTTGACTTGGTAGAAGCACCCCTGGTATAAGGATCATGGCCCCGTTGAAAGGAAACATATTGTGTAAAACTTCAAACTTGGAGGAAAGCAATGAGGGCTAGTTGGACAGAGGGGAGACAAAAGCGAAGAAAACAAGGGAAGGGAATTGAAAATTGGAGTTCTTTTTTTCCTCTTCACGCCTTGCTCCTCATTTCGACTCTCTATTCGTATTCTTACTGATGTAAAGTGCAATCAAAAATCTGAATCACTAAAATCTGAGAAGATTAGACTCATGAGTTGAAGTGGAGAAAAAGAGAGTTACTTTGTTAAATAGTTTTTCCCCGTTTTTCTTTATTGTCAGTTAGTTTATATCGTCCTATCGGGTTGTGGTTTTGTATTCAGAAGATGTAATTACTTTGGTTCTTTTTCCGGATCATGTGAGATTGATTGATCATAATCCATAAGTGCTGCACCTTGTTAATACGTTATGATGTATTTCTGGCCTGGTATTGACGTACAATTTTATTAGAATTTTTTGGATGGTAATGAGTAGAAAGTGTAAGAATTTATGTTTGTTGACTAAATCTGTTACGGTGAAAAAGCTAGGAAAAGTATACAACCAGAAATATATGGATTTTTTTTCTCTTTTTCATTTTGCAATTCTTGAAAATTTTCTTAAATTTCAATATCTTAAAGTCAGCCAATGAGAATAAGTACCACATAAATAAAATTTTCTTTCATTTTATAATGTTTCATATTACTAAGTCATTGACTTGGCTCGGGTTATAAAAAAAAAAAAAAAAAAATTATGTTTGTGTGGTTTTGTTGCGTTCGTTATATAATGACATCTTAAACACCTATAATAAAAAGCTAGTGTGTGATGCGAAAGAGAGCTCTCAGTTTAGACTTGCACTCATAGAAAACGGAAATGAGAAGAGATAAAGATCGATATAGATTAATTTGAGGGACCTTTGAAAGCGCATATCTTTTTACCCACTTAGTGGATTTATCATTACTTTTTTGGCGCAAAGCTCTTTTGGGGCTGTTATAGGGCGGAAAGCTGCCAGTCACAAGTTGAGCATTTGATCAAAAGCGCCCACAACTCTATCCTTACACCCATATCCTATCTTATGCCAAGATATATAAATATGCATGTTTATGATGAATAGGGGTACTGTGGTGGTTTGTTCAACATTTGGATGGTTATTTGTGTTAGTGTATTTGAATATCTATACCTTCCCAAAGCGAATTAGCTTTAATCAGTAAAATAGGTATATAGTTCAAAACCAAAAAATCGAACATCATCATCCCAATGTTTGAGGTATGTATGAGAATGGAAAGAGTTGCTTGAGCATTCAGCTATCCCTCATGTTTCGTCACGGTTGCACATGGTTCAAGTTGACTTATTTTACTACAAACGGGGAATCATGAGTGTTACAAATTTCACACGTTTCGAACTAGACCGACCCATAATTTTTAAAACCAAACTATTCTCGATTCTAAAAAAGTATTTAAAAATAAAAATATATATAATAAATTTACATTAAATATAACTTAAAAATGATCTTTAAGAAAACATCATAAATGTAGTAGAAACTCAAAAATTAAATTAATTATATAATCTATTCTAAAATGCTTTACAAACAATTAAAAATGCTAAACAACCAAATTGTCCACGTGGCATTCTCCTCTCATTTCTTCCATCCCAACACCGTTTGTCAATCCTACAAACCTCTGCATTACCTCTCAATAAATTAACTTTACAAAAAAATGAGCTAAGACTCTTTCTGTTCCCGAAACTCCTTGGTGTCTACACCTCATTTTATATTCATCCTTTTATATTCAATTTTACATATAAGAGATGAAAGTTTGCCAACTCTTCTTTTTCCTTAACTGTGAGATTAGACAACTTGGCCAACAATTCTTTATCCTTCAAAGAATCCCAAGGATTAGGTACCTTTTTAGAGCTCTCACTATCGATATCTTCTTACGGGTCGTCCCCGCTTTCAAATTCAACATCATCTCTGGTTTCGGTTTCAAGGGGTGTTTGAGTTTGGGTGTTGAAGGTAGACAGAGAATGACGGCCAGAGAAAAGAGAAGCGAAGAAGCCGCGAAGCGATATCATTTTGAGTGGAGTGGCGGGGCGAAAAGAGAAGAGAGAAAAGGGTGGTTGTGGTTGTGGTTATGGTCGGAAGAAATGGCGGAGAATCAAGGGAGTCGAAGTTGATAATGATAGTGGACCTAATTCGGGAGATATGAATTTGTCTTTAATTTCTTTTTATGGGAAATTTCGCTTTTTTTTCTATATTTGGTGTTTGCAGTTAGAGGATTCAACATATCAAGAATTAAATCATCAAATTCCACTCTTTAATCTTTCATCAAAGATGCTTTGTCGTGTGGTTCAGATTCAACTTCTGGTATGTTAGGGCCCATTTGGTTCTCTATTTCAAAACTCGATTTAAACGGTGTTTTTAAATACAGTTTTAAAATTCAATTTTTTGTGTTTATAATTATTGGTTTGCGTTTCGTAAACTTGTTTTTAAATACAGTTTTTTAAAAACTTGACAAAATTGACAAACATGTATATTTATATCATACATATGTCTCTCTCTCTCTCTCTTTCTATCTTTATATATATATATATATATATATATATATATATATATAATAAGTTACAATGGTATTTTTACTATTCATAAGTTTGGGAGACACTTCACGGTTCAGATCGAAGCCAACAAGGCAACGATCCAATGGTTGAGATTAATTTTTTTTGTTCCTCTTTTGTCCCTTTATTATTTCATTTCCCCCTCTTTTTTAACACTTCATTTCCTTTCTCCCTATTTCCCAAAATTCAAAAACAAGGAGAAAATAGTAAATTACATACTTCACTCTTTTTAGAATCCATGTTTCACCACGTGTTAACCGTCGAACGGTGTTGAGTGATTAAACCATACTAAGAAAACTCTAAAGAAGCTTCGTCTCTCTCTCTCTCTCTCTCTCTCTCTCTCTCTCTCTGTCTCTCTCTTCCGGAGACATCTCTCGGTCACCGCCCCTGACCCTACTCCTCCCTGTTGCCCCCTCTACTCCTCCCGATCATACAACTTACATTTTATTTTCTCCCCACTATCGGCCTCGGCTACAAGCTAGGTTTTTCCCTTTCTCTTTGTCTCCTGTTAGGTAGGTTTCAAATGTTATTGATTGGTTTCAATTTTATGTTTCAAATGGTTTTTGGGATTACGATTTGTGCCGTTTTTATTTTTTAAATCTGACAATTTTGAATTATGGTATTTGTGGGTTTGATTTTTGTGGTGTAACTAATATTTTGTTTCTTCTCTTTTGTATTCAGGATTGAGGATCCTGAAATAATTGAATAACTGGAAATATTTTGTTTCTTCTCTTTTATATTCAGGTTCAGTTTACGTTTTGCAAACCCTAATTTTTGGAGATTTTTCTTTTTAACCTTTTGGGTATCAAATTTTGTTGACTGATCCTTTCTCATTCATGGTTTCTACTTCTTTTACAGGTAATTTCACATATTGAACATGGATTCTACTTCAAGGTTCATTTTCTGACAAGTTTTATACAATTTTATTTTCTACTTTCGTTTTTATTGCATTTTAACTAAGAACTAAGAATAGATGTTTTTTATATTCATTATATATGATGGATATTATTTTTTAAAAAATTGTTATGGATATTTTATTAATTTTTATTAATTTTTTATCTCACATAGAACACTGCCAAGCATATTGATTATGGAAAGCATATCAATTGTGGTGAGCATATTGATTATGATGAATGTGCATTAAGTTTGTAAATAATGCATCATCCAATGCATTCCCGACTAATCGGTAATGTATTGAAAATGTTTTGAAAGTCCGCAGTTAATTTACATACCTTTTATTTCCAGTCCGCAACATCTGGTGCATTCCCGACTAATCTTTTTTTTCCACATTTCAGTTTTTACTTTGTTGAATATGTGAGATTTAAGCCCCTTCGTGTTCTAAATAGTATTTCATGCTTTGGCGAGGTTGTGTTCATTCCTACAGGATGTCCCCATCAAGTAAGAAATAGACAGTCTTGCATTAAAGCCTTGACTTTGTATCCCTCAACAGTCTTCAGGAGTGTGTTCGGTTGACAGATGAGTTTCGATTGCTTCCATACCCCAATAGATCTAAGGACGCTATATTTGAGGTGAAGAAGATGGTGCTACATGATGTGAATGTTGTTGTTGATGAAGCTTAGGAACCGACGTTGAAACTGACTTCAACCAACAAGGATGATCAACTTTAGGTATGTCTTTGTGTTCTGTTTTTGTAGACTTTGATAATCACACCAGTGACTATCTATTTGAACTGAAATCTATTTGTTTTTATGCCTTTTGGTCTTTTTTTTCTAATTTAATTTGTTTTAGATGTTATGGTACTGGAAATAATCCAAGTGATTATAAGGGACACAATTCTCTACTTCAACATTTTCGATGTATGCTAACATATTATATTGATTTTAAAGGTTCATTGACTATGATCGTGTATGTCTCTGTTTGTTTGAATTAATATGTATAATAATTGTATAATGTGCTTCAGGCTCAAGTAGAAAAAATGAGAGCACGTGATCAAATAAAGATAGTGAAGAAGATCGTGATGGCAAGACAAAGATTGGAAGAAAAACGGACTGCCGTTGCAGCTCAGAAAAATAGCGATGCAGAAAAAATTGTTGCTCGGGCAGAATATATTCGCCAAATAGGTTGAATTCTGCTGAAAATTTCCATTCAAAAGAATTATAAGTCGAACTTATTACTTAAAGTGTTAGATTTGAGGTCTTTTGTACTGAATTAAATGTTTTTGTTAATGTCTATCAACGAAGAATTTTCTTAGCATTTTCTTTGCCAAACAAGTCTTTTGTACATAGACACGCCTATAGTAAGTAGAGACACATATAATTGATTAGTGGTATCTTATGGGAACGACTATATTGGCACATTCATTATTTTTTCACTTTATGATTTAATTTAAATTTTGTTGTGTCGTCAATTAATTTTGATAAGAAATTTGTATAATCATTTTATAAATGTGAGTGTCAACAGTTTGGATGCTATATGCATGTGGTAGGACTGATGAGAGAACAGACATTGGTGAAAAACACAAGTCGACCTTTGCCTCCACCTCATCATTGTTTAGGAACATGTTGGGAGGTCAATGATTACCTGGCCAACCTATCTTGCTCATCTCCATTAAGCACGGACAAGCCATTCTAGGTAATACACCTCTTCATGGCACATAATTGCAGGGTACTACGTGCACATTAGGTGACAGGATAATTGCAGGGTACTATGTGCATTTTAGGTAATACACCTCTTAATGGAACATTCAGTGTTTTTGGATCTGATGAACTAAATGTTTCAACAATATCTGGATTAATTCATCAGTCTTCATTGACCAGGGTACAATTCATTTAGATTTATTTTGTTTAGCCGCAAGGACATAGTGCGAATGATAGCATTGTTCTTAGCAGTGATTCATTCTCTTTCTCTACAAGTTTTGACTCATTTTTTGGCCTTCAACCATTGTGAATTTATAAAGATAATACAAAACATATAATTTGTGGTATCAGCCAGCGTGTTTTAATGGACCTTTGAATGTATATACATATCATCCATCGTGTTTTAATTGATATTGGATTGTATACAGAGGGTAACCACATGTTTTTTTGGAAAACTATGAAGTCTTACGGTCACAATATTCGAAACCTGATGTTTAGGTGTGAAAAAATTCTTGGGTCATAATTTTGGATATTTTGTTCTTATTCATTCATGGACATGGATATTTAGGTTGTGTCCTAAACGTGCCTCCATGTTTGGTGATTCGTTGTTTTAAACCGAACCCTCTTTTTATTTGGGGGTATATCCCCTTAGTTCAAATAACTTCTTATATTGCTTTAGGTTTGAACTTCAAAATATATTTAGTATTTTGGTCTTTCTGAGTTTTGGGGGGCGTTCGACAAATTGCATAAATGATAACTTTGATTGTGTGAGAAAAGAATTATTGAAAATAATGTCATGGAATATCTGTGTCCTCATTAAAAGTATTAGTGAAATGATAACTTTGAACGTATCTATGTCCTCATTGAAAGTATTGTATGGATTGGTTTCATTTGCTATTTTGATAAAGAAATATTATTGACAATATGGATTTTAGGTCAAGTCTCTTCAGTTCATATAAACCTAAGTTTTAGTGCATTTATGGTATTGGGTTTTGGACGTTTTGGGTTTATATTTTGATTATTGGTTTTCAGATTAGGGCTTAGGTTTTGATTCTTTGGAATTTATTGTTGTACACATTTTTCTTTTTCTTATATGGTTTGGAAGGCTAAATTTATAGAAATGCTTTTTCTTATATGGTTTGAAAATATGGTTTTCGTTGTTTTTTAAGGAGTTTGATTTTGGGGGGATTTTGATGTCAAATTTGTTAGGTTCATGTTACTCCCTCTCATTTGGATTTTAACTTTTAGGGTTAAAATTCTTTAGATGGTTTATATATGTCTCTCTTCTAAAGTACTAATTTGGTATGATATGATTGCGATTATGATTACGATCCTGTGATTACTATTATGATTATACAAGAGTTTGTTACGGTATGATACAAGAGTTCATTACTTGGAAAACATGTGCAGGTTTTGATGTTGTGATGGTGGAACAAGCAGTGTTAACCCAATATTTGGAGTTTTTGCATATCTCAGCTTTGTCGAAATGTAAGATAGTTGAACTATTGAGACCTTTTATGTCTCATCTTCTATACTTCGCGCATGCATATATTCATCCATTTTCTATACTCCCTGTATGATAATATTTTTGTTAAGATTCGGTAGCCATATTAACAATATGCTCACGAGCACACACACCTTTAATCTGCAATTTGTAGAACCACTTAGTTTCAATTTGGACTTAATGTCATCGTAAGTTTATGTCACCTATACTATGTTTTACAATTTCAAAATAATATTGTGTTAACTAAACTAGCATAACACTTTGGCTCCCTGGACATGAGTATCCCAAAAAATAGTGAAAAGAAGCATTGTTACGCTCTTCACTGTAGGTCCTGTAGAAGGTGACGTTACAAATTAACTTGAATAAGTGGTATGATTATAATTAAATATTTTCCAATGCTTCGAGGTCTTGCACCACGGTCAGGAAGCAGTAATTGGTACAATGGATGTTGAGGATCAGGCAAGCTCTTCAGGAGGAACGGTGGAACGGTGATGAAGAATATTTCTACACATATTTACCTAAGTTGCAATTTAGAAAAGCTATTTCCAAAGCTCGATGGAACGGTGAGTTGGGCTTGGCTGAAGTTTTAGATAAGAAGGATCGAATATAACAGGGGAATATCAGCAATTACAACAATGGAATTTTTGGTATAGGAAGTGAAAATGAAGAAATGACAGTTAGCTCTTCAAGTTCACTCTTGGGAAGAATATATTTATGTTTTTTATTTTTCTTCCCACTAATTTTTTAGGCCTATTTAGGCGACAAAGGAAGGCTATGTATAGATATCCTCCCCTCATGAAATCAACTTCTATTGTGTTAGTTGTCCTGATAGTTTTACGGTAGTTGTTTAAAAATCTTTTATTTAAGTTATAAATGATGTTTGGGAGTACTTTCTTTTTTAAATTCTTATGGATTCAGATATTTTATTTCATTGAAAATTAAGTTAAAAAACAAGTGAATATGGTAACAAGGCATTTTTTTTAACTGCATGCTAGCTACTTGACAAAACTCCAACGTTCGAATTTTTATAAATTGAAAAAGTGCTTATATTGTGTTGTGTGCTACTGGAACCTGCCCCATCTATTACCCTCATCCATTCTTTATGTTTGTTTTTTGTATTTGTAACCAATTGCACATTGTCTCAATAGAGTGATTTATGGTTTATATATTGAAGTGGCATTTTTGATACATGAAAGTTGTGCCTTATGTTAGTTACTGCTGAAGGAGATATCATGTACTGCTGAAGGAGACCTCAGGTAGTACTAATGAAGGAGATATCAGGTACTGCTGAAGGAGATCTCAGGTACTGCTGAAGGAGATATCAGGTACTACAGTTAGAGACGATTCAAGAGTTGTCAAAAACCTCAGACTTTCCTAAAACTGAATCATATATTTGGTTCTTCGGGTTCCACATATTCCGATGAACACTTAACTTTCGTTTAGATTTCAGTTCTAATGTATGTCGGATTCATTTCAATTTCAGTGTTCGATCGATTGGTATTATTCCTATGTGTATAACAACTCCCCAAAACTGCTGCATTACGATACAGCAACCCCAACTATTGGTAATTCAACATTCAGGACATCTCCTAAGTGATCCTGAGCATGGTCTGTAATCCCTATCACAACAATGCCTACTAACATATAAATTCAAAACATTGTTTTTATCTCATTGTGTCATTCAATAATGTCTACTAAAACATTAAAATTTATATGTTAGTCTGAATTTATATGTTAGTAGTTATGTTTTAGTTATGACTAATAAATCACAAGTAAATGGAGTCATTGGCATTGATTGATGAGAGCAAAAATATCAAAAAGTAACTTAAAAATTGAAATTGAATAGACTAAAAAATCAAGGTATACTCTCTCTTTCTCTGATACTTTATAATTTTTGATGTATTTTGTGAGTTTTAGGTATATTTTTGGGTTTTCAGGTATTTTCACTAGGTGGAATTGATGTCATGTAAGAAAATGGCAGCAAGTGTAGAACTTAGTCACGCCATGGAAGCTGTTAAGTGGGGGACTGACTACATCATTAAAGCTCACGATGAACCCCATGTCATCATACTCGGTAACTTAGTAACGCACGGGTTTGTGTTGGATTAAAGAATATCAATGAATGTTGACCCGTGGCGGCTATGGCGAATTCATGTGTTAGTAAGGTTTATTTATTAATATTTTCAATATTTTTCTTCATTTTTAAATATATATTTTTGTAAAATTTTCCTTTTACTTTTGAAAAAAGTCGAAGGTAGTTAAATATTAAACTGAAGTGAGATACATATGTGAATACATATAAAGCAAGTTAAAATTTTCATTCGGCCAATATTTTATGCATATCACCCTATCAGCACCGCTGGAACCCATCTCAATGGGTACTGTGAATTGTTTCATTTCGGAGTTTCACCCGTGTGGAGGGTACTGTTGCTTAGATCGTCAGTTGCTTAGTCTTCCCAGATATGGGTATTGTTGTTAAGTTGTGTGGGAGAAGATGCTTAGACTGC
Source organism: Sambucus nigra (assembly GCA_949130495.1). NCBI lineage: Eukaryota > Viridiplantae > Streptophyta > Magnoliopsida > Dipsacales > Adoxaceae > Sambucus > Sambucus nigra. The sequence goes on along the minus strand of OX422209.1, from coordinate 312,737,529 downwards.
CCATCTTTTTTTTGAAGATGATGTGGTAGCTAAGTTGATGTGTGATAATAATATACTAAATATTACAACTGACTAAATCGGATTATGGACAATGAATAATTGGAAAATTATTCTATAGTACAAATGGTTATTATAAGGCAGCATTGTTATCTGGGACGGTTATCCATTGCCTGTGGCAAGTGAAGATGATGTGGTAGCTAAGTTGATGTGTTCTTAATAGGTATGTGCACATCTATGTTTAATTGTTAATGTATAAAATTCTATACTATTTTTTAGTCCAGCTTAGTTATTGAATTCATTATTTGGTTTGGTTTGGTTTTCTTTGGTGTGTACAAACTATAAGTTTATGAATCAATGGGAGGATGATACATTCCCACAACTCAACGCCTCACTGACTAAACCTGTTGCTTTCACACAACTCGGACAACAACCAAACATGAGGTGTTTTTTACAGTCCTCTTCTGAGGTAAATGATTAGAGAGTTTTTTATTTTCATGATGTGATTAATTAAAGAATAATGAGTGGTTGATTTAACTAATGGTTGATTATGATTTAATCAATGTTTCCTAACTACCAATGCAAGCATAAGTAATTTTAGTTTAATAATTAATTATCTCATATGATAACATATGCAATTAAGCAACCCCAAAAAAATTCCACTTCCTAACACAACCTACTGCCTAAGGCCTATTGTCGCTACAAACCTTCCCTGTTTGCAAACTCAATTTAATGTTTCATTTTTGCCTCTTGATTTGATCTACTCGATTCCAGTTTCTCTAATAGGTTATTCGTGAAAACCATGAAGATAATGTAATATATATTCTGTAATGTAATGTATTTTTATTCTGTTATTGTGAGTTCCTAATTTATTTTGAGTTCCTAATTATAGAGAGTGTAATGTATTACTAAAATAGGTTTCTTTAATTAATGAGCACAGGTGTATGTACGATTCGAGTAAGAAAGGCAAAAGTTTTCGAGCAGCACATTGAGCAAAGGTGTATGTGGAACTTGCAGAGGAACCTATGCCGTCAACCATGGTAGGATTATTATCGTACCCGTACTGTGAAAGATAAAAGCCACTGTTAGCCTCAAGGATGAAGAAGTGCAGTAGCTGACAACGAGGATCCAGAATGCCGGGGCAAAGGTTGTGTAGGTGAAGGCCGGTGTAGGGTCCACTACCCTTTTAATGGCATATGCAGCGGAGAGATTTTTTTAATCGTCTATGCCTCCTCTCGATGGATATGGTGATGTCTACGAGTGTGCTTATGTTTAGTCAGAGCTGACTAACCTTCCATACTTTACGTCAAGGAATAAGATTGGTAGAAAAAGGGGTTGAAGCTATAATTTCGGCTGATCTTCAAGGGTTGACCGAGTGTGAGGAGAAGGCTCTGGGAGCCTTAAAGCTTGGAATTGTATTCTAGTATGAAAATGGGGTGTCGTTTACCCATAAGCAGATAGTAGTTCCTTGAAGTCGATAACTATAAATCTCACCCCTTAGAGAGAGTAATAACAAAGTGGTAAAGTTTTTTTGATTCATCCATGCTTTCATCATTTTCGATTTCGTAGGCTTCCTTGGGTTAATGCGATTTTCAATTTTAGAAAATTGAAGGGTGGATTTGAGAAACAATATACTTTTGTATTTTGTACCTGAATCACAATTCTTAGTTACTTGAAGTTGTTTGTGCCTTTATATCATGCCCATTCCTTTGTCAAATAAATAATCTTGGTATTAATTCAGAACATATGCGGGGTTTCATTTGGACTTTTTTTTTAATTTGGTACTTTTTTCGACAATTTTATATTATTATTCAACTGTTGTACTTTATTCTCAACCGTATATTATTACTGAACTTGGTCCTTTTTTCCTGTAATGTTATATTACTACTTACTTAACCTGGTACTTTAACTTAATACTTTTGTAAATGAACCCTAAGCGCATTACCGAATTTGGTACTTATATTTCTAAACTATTTTATTCTTGATTTTATTTTTTTGTGATTTACATACAAGAAATGTCAAATATTATTTTATTTACATACAAATTTTATCTTGCCTAATATTTATTGGTTGTGCGATGATGCAAGAAGTGTTGTAGGCATGCGAGTTGGAGTCACGGTGCGCAGCACTTTCGAAATTATGATCAATTTTTTTAAAAATTACACTTTTTTTTGTTGAGAAACAATTTTTTTTCCGTTTTGCAATTACGTAGCTTGAAAATTTTCATCGTTTTACGATTACGTATTTTGAAAATTTTTGTCGTGCCTTCAGGCACGGGCATACACTAGTATATATATATATATATATATATATATATATATATATATATATATATATATATATATATATATATATATAAACATACATAAAACTTTTATATATGCATGATACAAGAATGTATACATACATACATACATACATACATACATACATACATACATACATACATACATGCATACATCATAAATTATATACATGTACATTTAATATAATGTATTTTTTGGTATATTTAATGAGGTATGTTGGGGAGTTTAACTATATATATATATATATATATATATTGCATGTATAATTTCACTATAAAATTATATACATACATAAATTGATAATATTTTTTTAATACATTTGTACTATATGTATATTTTATATTATTCCATACATTAATAATATATGTATAAAGCTACATATAAGTATCATGTATCTATTGATAATATTATTTAACTTTATATTATTCCATATGTAATTTTGTGTACAACTACATATATATATATATATATATATATATATATATATATATATATATATATATTATTTATAAGAATTACACACATATTAATGTATTATGTATGTATATTATATATTAAGGCATAACTGCTTTGAAATATTATGAATGAATAATTCTAAGTAGAAAAATAAAAAACAGAATATATAAAACACCCTAAACTTGTTTTCTAAAAAACTCGATTATAACACAAAAATATTATAATTATGTGTTTAAAAATAGGTTGTCAAACGAAGATTTTTATCATAATTGTATTTAAACACATAAAACAGAATTATAGTTACAAACCAAACAGTCCCTTACTTTCTCTATTTGGTTTTTGAGAAAGTCTTGGAAAGTTGGAAATTTGGGAGTTATTTATGGGTTATAACTTATTATGTGTTATTATTGTAAGTTTGTCACCAAATAAAATATTGGGTTAAATTGAATTATGGGAGTGATTGATTTGGGTAGAATTGATTTTTGTGTAAGCTGACCAAAACTCATATGAGGTTTATGCCTAAACTACTTTAATGCCAGAAGCAGATGTAATTAGAGATGTTAGATGAGACAAAGAGATGAGAAAAATGAGATACGTGAATGCCAAAATTAAAGAGAACATATCACGTTGGCAATTGTCTTGCTGGTCATATCGTTAAGGTTTACCAGAATTCAGGTCTCATAATTAATATTTTTATTATAAATCTAAGAGGTTAGATGTTTTTTTTCAATGGTTAAAAAATTACATTCATACTATAAGCCATTTAATTTGTCAGTTTCTGACTTGGATACGTCTAATGGGATCATCATATTATTTTAATTTGAATATAGAGTTGGATATGTTCTCCATTTTGATCAAATATTGTGGTTGGTTCATCACAGGTTAGCCCATGGCAGCTGCGATAATGACACATCTATAATTTTATTACTCATGATTTATTTTTTTAGGATAGAAAGCTTGGAGCAGATCGAGATTACTTGGATTATTGGATATTCGTATCTGATGGTTGACCATTTCAATCCCATCTTTTATATTAATGGTTTCTTTGTAAGTACAAGATGGTCATGTTGTGTCGTTATATATATTGCAGATGTTTTCAAATCACAAATAACCTGATTTTTTTCTTATCAAATTCATATATTGATTTTGCATGTTTTACGTGGTGGCAATTCCTCGGGTTTAAGTTCACATTTGTCGTATAGCTTGCGCATCGCGCGAGTTTCCAACTAATATATATAAAAATGATGTCTTCTCATGTTTTTGTGCCACATATCCACACTAAACAGAGGCGGATCTACATGGGTGGTTGGTGGGGCAAGTGCCCCACCCCAAATCTCAAATTCAAAATTTTACCCCTAGAAAATTATAAATTTACAGTTGTGCCTCACCTCAAAAAAGAAAAAAATTCAAAATTTTACCACTAAAAATTTTTTAATTCTAAAAGAAATTTCGGGGCTCCCGACCCCGAATGCTAGCAATGATTTTTGCTCCACCCGAAATAAATTCCTGGATCCGCCTCTGACACTAAATGCAAAGAGTTTATTAAAAATGGTGTATCCCCATATAAAAGCTTTTTTTATACTAAACATCTTTTCCCTCAATTATATTAAAAATGTTGTATCCCCATATAAAAGGTATTTTTATAGGAAACATTTTTTCCCTAAATTAATAAATGTTAATATTTATATGATAAATATTTTTTTTATATATGACTCAAAAAATGTTTCTTTTATAAAAAAATGTATAGTTTTTTAAAACAGTTTATAAATTTTGAACGTTAACATTGCTTTATAAAAACACTTTTATCTTAAAAAAATTTGTATTTATAGTTATTTAAAAACCTTTTAAAACACAATTTATATAACGAAATGAAGTTAAAACTACCGTTTTTAGAAAATTACTTTATAAAAATACAATTTTTATATATAATAAAATATTTTATACTATCCTTAAAAAATGAGGTTATATTAAAAGATTATAGAAAATTTTTAACACTATAGTTTAATAAAAAAAATGATTATCAATTTATATTTTAATAAAAACAGTATTGTTTAAAGCCTTTCAAAACACAATTTATATAAAGAAATGAAGTTAAAAACTAGAGTTTTTAGAAAACTACTTTATAAAAATACAATTCTTATATGTATTCAAATATTTTATACTTATCTTTATAAAATTAGGTTTTATTAAAAAATTATAAAAAAATTGTTAACACTATAGTTTTATAAAAAAAATTAATATATATTTATATTTTTATAAAAATTGTATTGTTTAAAAAAATAATTTATATTTATAAATAGTCTTTTAATATAAATAAATATATATATATATATATATAATGCTCGTGTGTGGACTAGTCCGCATTTTAAGAATGCGGACCGGACTTATGTCACCGGACATGGGTTTTTATGTGTATTCGGGCAATTACAAAAGCTACTCGAGGTGGTTTTTTATTTGTTTTGTGGTTTGAGAGGGTGAACCATGAGAGGATGGTGGGCTTTTCTAGTTCATTTAAGCCTATGTAGTGGAAGGTTAGCTTGGAGGTGGGGTTAGACCCATGGACAATTGTTCCGACTTAGTTGAGCTCGGAGTGAGAGAGAGGATCTAGTGGGTGATACTAGTGTGTTGATAATACTGGAAGGAATAAGGGAATCACACAGAAAAATAAGAGGAGACTGTTGAATGTTGAAGTCATTGCCATGGCTATCAATGGATTACGAGATTGATTTGCCTTTGTTAGTAGGAATATTTATAATTTGGTCCTTTATTTTTTATTTGTTAGGTAGGGTGTTTAGTAAGACTTTTAAAATCTCCATACTTAGCAGTATAAAATATTAAAGTTTTCTTTTTTCTTTTTTTTTGTTTTAGTGTATTATTAATTTTTGATTTTAGAATTTAATACAATTTTATCGATTTATTAGACTTTAATATATTTTTCGTTGTTAAATGTAAAAAATTTCCCAATTAAAAGTGATCGTTTAGCGACGAAAAATACCATTTAGTGACAAAAAATATTAAAGTCTAATAAACTAATAAACTTGTATTTAAGTCTAAAATTGAATATTAGTAATATATTAATGTTAAAAAAACTCATTTAAATGATAAATGGTTCTTATTTATATGTGGGACTCTATGGCTTTACATTCGTTGCATGTGGTCTCATTCGACATCTTCTAATAACTTTGGCATATAACCAAATAATAAACATAATACCCAAACATATCCTTAAAATGCATCTATTGTTTGTATTTTTTTAGATCTCTTTTTCAATATACAAATACTTATGCACTTTTAAAATAATTGGAGAATATGTTTGGGGATGTAACATTACTCGAACCTAAAACATTGGCATCACATGATGACATAATCATTGCCCTTCTATTAAGTCGTGATATCATTTAGTAATGATATCTACAAACTTCATAAATTGCATTTACTGATTGTAACCTATGAAATTTGCTCCGATAAACCTCACTCCAATGTACACAAACTTAAGCATTTTGAAATATGTTTGGGGTATGTATTATTACTCGAGGTCATTTAATGAGCAATGTTATTATTTTGGATACATTTAACAAGCATCCTACAGCTATTTGGCATTCTAATACGTGTTGTACATTTTAATGTAATAATTACAAAGTCAGATACATTTTTGCTATGCCACCTCAATTGATGAGGAAATGGGGGATGTAGTTGAGACTCATAACATCACTCCTTGTTAATATTTGTTTAATAAAAGAACCAATATGTTATCTTATTTAAATAATTTAATCCATGTGATAAAAAAAATTAAATAATATGCCTCAACCTGATAATGTTTAATATGTAATATTTTGATAAGTTTAATAACTTAATTAGGTGGTACTAATTTACCACATTGAGTTAAGTGATTTAATTAATTCACGAGGTTTGCACGTTTTTGTCTCTTGTCAATAGTTAGTGTCTTTAATCCGTAGCTTATTAAAATCAACACCTAGGTTCCTTACACATATTGTGACACCCTATAATATTTAATAATAGATTGATCAAGTTTAAATTAAGCAATACAAGAGTCTGAACAATTAAGTACCATTATAAGCATGCATAAATACTGAAATATACAAAAAGAAAGGAAAACTAAATATAGACGAGTAAACTATCCATCAACTCCGATGCCGTAGTATATGCCCAAAAATCTATATAGTCGATAATAAAATACAAACTAACTCCCAAAACATGATATGTATAAGTACTACGTATGCCTCTCCATGCCAAACTAAAAACAACAGAAATGATGGTAGAAGTTGGCGCGCAGGCCAGGGACGCCTACATCCTAATGATTATAAGTAACGAGAAGGATGAGCGACATCAACGAGATCTATCAAGGTTACGACACGGGCGACACAATAAGAAAAAACAACATGGGTATCAAAATTTATTTTGAAAGAGAACACATAACATTTATCATCTGTAACGTTTAAATAGAAGGTTAGGATCAAATCAGTTCCATTTTGGTCCAGGATCAATTTATCGCTGAATTTGGGTTTGTGTAGTAACTCAGAACCTAAACAAACTGAAAAAAATAAATTTTGCAACTTTTGGAATAAAAACCAAACTAATAGGAAAAAAGTAAACCAATCCTACCCAATGTCAGCAGTTTAGTTCATTTATCGATTTTTCAGGTCCTATTGAACACCCATAGTGGCCACTATTGTTCGAGGTGATATGTACTGTTTTTCCAATTTTTATAATTGTTTTATGCCACAGTAAGATAAACAAAAAATTCAGGAACTAAAAGTAATAAAGAAGGAGAACTATCAGATAAAGAGTGAAAATCATCAAACTTTAATAAAAAAAATTAGTGCCAATTTTAGAATAGGGAAGGGTACCCATAAGCAATATATTTTTTACCGTTGTGTAAATGATAAAGGAAAAAAGAAATAAAGTTCAGTAAAAGAAAAAATATTAAATTAATGTTTTCCTCGCAACGTTTTTAATTTTTGGAGACTAAAATATTAGATCAATGAGTCCTACTATGAGATCTATTTAAGTCCCCCCAAAACTCCCCCAAAAGCAATAATTTTTTGTGCCCTGGCGGGATCCATACCACAAGGCAACTTAATAGGTAAGTGAGAGAATAAGTGGATTCCATGTCACTTTTGGGAGAGATTTTGGTACTCATATCATTATTCTAGATCAATTATCTAAAATTTTAATATGCAGTAGGAAATTGATTTATGAGAAATTCAACTGTAAGGACATATTTTATTTCACTCCTTTGGTTTTGACATTTTTTCAAATTGGCAAAACATCTAAATGTAGGCCTAGGTGTGTATCACTACATGAAAAATACTTTTTTTATGACACTTTGAAATTAACTTTACGACAATTTTACACAAATTGTCATTAAAAATATAATACTATTATTTATATTATATATTAGTTTTAAACCGTCATTCTATATTTATTTAGTGTTAATATACATGACACTTTAAATATAAAAGTCATACTAAATGGTACATATTATGATTATTTTTGTTGAACAACAATATGTATATTTGGTAAGACAACATATATGACTATTTTTTATCTCAAAAATTTGAGAGTTGCGCGCGTCAATAAGGAAAAGGGGGTGGAAATCCCCCCCCCCCCCCCCCCCCCCCGGCCAAAAGTCAGCCCTAACTTAAATCGTCTCACCTCCCCCGAAACCATAGCATCCATAACCATGAAATCAAGTACTCTCCCCTCCCCCCCTCTCCCCCCCCCCCCCCCCCTCTCTCTCTCTCATACACACACAAGCGCAGTGGCACAAGAACACACACACACACACACATGTAGAGGCACGAGAACATACACACACATGTAGAGGCACGAACACACACACAAACACACACCCACCCACCCCCACACACACACAGACGCACACACATAAATATGAAACTCACTATAAAAATTTTGATTTTAGTTATGTATGAAACTTACTCAGTTCATTCATCAAGTACTTTTTTTTTCAATTTCGATTATTCATTTTTAGATTTACTTCATTTTTAGTTTAATCTTGACTGTTTTTGTTTGGAAAAAATATTAATTTCATGGCTTTTAAGAGCATATAGTATGTAAACAAAATGATGATCTTAAATTTTTAGTGATTGGTTGGTTTAATTTTGTTGAGACAGTTGGAGTTAATTTAGTTATGTTGTCACTAGTTGATGTGAAATTTCATGCGAGTATAAATACATTTAAAATATAATTTCATGTGTTTCTTTGGTTTAAAATATAATTTGTGAGCACCATTAAATTTAACACGAGCGTTAGTTGCATTGCAAATTTGAGACCTTATTAATACATAGTACTATTTGTTGAATATTATTGGGAAAAGTGCCTTGAAGTGCTAGATTTTCTTTATTTCTCCTCTTTTCGATTGGTTAATTTTCTATCTTTCCATTCTTCGCTTGTTAGTTATTTTACTTTTAAACATTCGATTTGATGTCATATTTTAATTTGTTTAAGTTTGATGAGAATGGTGGATAAAATGTTTAAGTTTGTTAATAGCATTCTATTTATAAATGGTCTTTAATGAATTTATGCTCTATATGTTTATATGCTTGTGGTTGGTCTTCAAACTTAGGTAAAAGGAATGTATTTTAACAAAGGAGATTCTTTTAACTCACAAGAAGAGAGAGATAATGTAGGTTTGTAGACTTTAGAGATATTTTTTATGATTTTTATTCATATGAAACCATTTATAACTTCTAATCCACACACATGGGGTACATACTACCGTTGATTAAACAAACAGATTATGAACTGTTCATGCATTTCAATTCATTTGTTCATGTATTACAATTCCAAATTCTTTATAAATACAATTCCAAATTCTTTATAAATAATATCCATTTCCAAACCATTGAACAAAATCTCTGAATTTAAGTTAGCTTGTTATTGTGGTACTATTTTTATAGCCAATAATTTATTTGGTGTTTGTGGTACACTTATATCCAATAGTTTATTTGGTGTTCATGGTACACTTAGTTGGTTGTTGTGGTACACTTCTTTAAGCTTAATGTTTCTTTTTTGGAAAATTAATGAATATAATGTTTATTTGTTGCTGCCAATTTGATTATTAATGTTATATGGTTTGTTTGTGTAGTGGATATGGACGAGGAAGATGAATTCCATTTAAATCGGCCAAACGATTTAGCAAAGTCACGAGGAAATTTATGTAATAAAAAATGAACAGTTAGAGGTGTAGTTGTTTTAAAACAGATAAGCAAAAGGGTTTTCGGTGATCGATTACTAGGGACTTACAACAAAAATGGACAACCAAATGGTACACCAAGGTTTGATTTTGCATGTTACAAGGGATTTTTGGCAAGGACAATGGAACTCGTAAGATTTCTAAGTTAGCTCACTCCACACACCACTGCACTATTGAGATTTATGTACACATTTATATTTATTTGGTTGCTATCAATGGTCTTTTCTTTATTTTCACAGGTCCCCAACACCCTCACGTCTTGTACTTGTGGCATTGGATTTATTTGTCTATTATGACTCATTTGGACATGAAAACTTTTAGTGTTGGGTTATCGTAGAGACGACTTCCCTCTGTTGGATTGACATAGTTTCTACTTTCTTTTATTATTGTATTCATGGCTGTAGCATTTTTAAAAAATAACTTTTTCTGCTTTCCTATTTATCTTATTAGTGGTAGTGTGATAAACCTTGTTGGGACTGCAACACAATATAGGATTTTAGTTACTTGTAGCCATCATTATAAGGCTCTAGGATTTCTTTCCTTTTTCTCTTTTTGGGATTTTTTGTTTACTTGTAACCTTTATTTTGTTTTAATCAATTTGGCTCTCTGAATCTTTTAAAGAAGTAAAGAACGGTTTTTCAATTAACCTAGTAAGTTATACAAACATTTCAGTTGGGGAGGTGTTCCAAGATTAAGGACACTTTTTCAACGAGTAAGAAATATAAGCATTTCAGATATTGTAAAGGTAACTCAACTTGAATTTTACTTCATGAAACGAAAAATTATTTGTCTATGACATAATTGTTGCTTATTATATATACTTTTGTCTTAGTGTATTCTAATATATGTATGCATATATTTTGCTGGTGATCGGAACGAAAGATAAGGTTTGTGAACGAATTGTGACACTTCAACAACTTGTTTCACCATTTGGAAAGGTACACTTCTCGAATTAGAATAAGTGAATAATTAATTCAAGGATGCAGGTCTGGTATGCATATCATTGAATATGCATATCTCATATGTCATAAACTTCGTGAAGTTATAATAAGTACAATAGATAGACTCGAACTCACTACGAAAAAAATTGCGGTTCAGCTACCTCTCTGGCATGCTCTGGACAACTTGCAGCACAACATCGTGACGTGAGTGTCACCCCTTCCCAACTGCAGTATCTAGTCATATGCATGTTATGTAGGAATGATAGGTAGCGGAGTTTAACGTGCCTCCCCAACTGTAATATCTAGTCGTATGCAGGGTAGGTCATGTATCAATTACACTTATCTGGGTTAAACCAAAAAACTTAATAGCATAATTGTCCCCAATATTCAAATACATATTCAAAGACTATTTTATATGTTGTAGCCTAATATCCCACAATAGTATTTGATTGCACCAATGACATGAGCACTCTGTTATATTAAACCTAGAATTTCACGAATGAAGGCATTCACTATAATTTGACAAGTTATATGTCTTACTTAGATGTCATAATCTTTCTCAATAATCTATGATGGTCGAGCATTGTAGGCAATGTTAGTATTCCTGATCTTTGTTAGTATTTCAATGTTACTTGCATTCGAGGATATTGTAGGCAAACATATATATTTATTTGAAGTAAATGTCTTTCGTTTTCTTATCCATTTGAATAATACATTGTAGTTAAATGTTTTGTTCAATATTTCATTTCCATATTGAATTATAATTCATGTTTTGATTTGTTTCGTTAACAAAAAATATTTTTTTGTTGTTATTATGATTATCCTAGAAACTCGTGCGTGGATAATGTTCGGTCCAATAGACTCTGTTAATATGACAACCAGAGGATTGGTCTGAGGCTATGGGGGTAGGACATGATTTTGTGGCCCTAGCATCCCGACATAGTTATTCAGGAGGCATTGGCTTAATATCCTTATTTTCATGCTATTTTCCCAAACAGTAGGTATGACTTTATGGTGACCTTTGGTGTTTAGATCTATGGAAATTTGTACTCGCTCATATACAATAATCCAAATGTTATTGAAAACTCCAAGTATTGGTTAGATTTATTTAGGGCTATCTCTATTTTGATGAATAATGTTATATTCATGCATGATATGCACAAACTTGGGTGGGGTGGTAATGATACATTTGGGTTGTTTTGATTTCAATATGATCATCCTTTGTAGGAGCTCTATGTATCTCATTCATCTGTTAACCATTTCCTATTTGGTAGATCTAACTGATCTTGGTTTTTCATTATAATATATAAACAAGTGTTCAATATCGGTGAATGTTTCGTCCATCTAAAATTTTGGTAAGATTTTTATTTAATAGATTAAAGATGTAATAGCACCATAATCCATTAAAAAATTTGGTGAGGTTTTTATTTAACCCATTAAAAATTTTGTGTTCATGGTATCAATCGATGATTAACACGTGTAGGTTTAAAACACATGTTCAGTGTTTTATCTTTCGTTTTTTAATTATCTTTTTTTCCCTTTTCTCTTACCTCATGAGTATTATATCAATCCAGTGGATTTGGAGTTTTAAACATATGTTAAAGTTGTATTAACTCAATCTTTAATATACTACTCAACTTGGTTTGGGATCTTAAGACTTTAGTTGGATGTGGTTTAGTTTTGTATTTGGTCCATTGTTTTTGGATTTTCGGTTCAAGTTTAGTGTGGATTGTTTTTATTGGTGGTTTGTTCCGATGTAGTTGTTGGCATCTTTCAAGTCATGCATTTATGTTGGATAGTGTATATATGTCGTGTGGATTATTAAAGACGGGTTGGATATTTATTTCGGGGGATTCACAAAGATGTATAATGGTTTCTCCATCAACCTTAAGTTTTAGAAGAATCCCGCCATTTTGTAAATATTAGAAGCATTAAGCATCCGTTATACATTTCTATTTTAAATTTTGTAAATATTAATGTCATTTTTATGTTTGTAATTGATTGTTTAACAATGGAAGCAATGAGAAATGGGGGAATGTCGTACCACGAGGTTCACAAATTGAAACTATTCGTTGTTCATTGTGTGAACACGGTGTTGCAGGGACCCTTCTTCTTAGAGTTCGATTTGGTTGCATTGGCCTCTAATATTGATCAAAAGGAATGTATGATGCCGCTCCAAGTCCATCATTTTCCTACCGAAGAATCTCGCAACGTATTTATGGACGGTGATTTTGATATTCAGGTTTTAGAAAGGCTCTGGAGGTATGGGACCTACAAGTCATTTTGCTCTATCGACCTAGACAAGACTCTGCATGCAGAACTATGGCATCTCTCCAAGTTTTTCATTGAGGCCTATATGCACACTCTAAAAGGCTTTGGGTGGATCATATTCTTGGTGAGAGGGAGCTTACCAAAGGAATGCCCCATCTCATCCTAGCAAAACTGTCCAAAATCAACAGCCTTAGAATACTGGAATAAGAACAACAATGGTGAAACTGCGTAACAATGATGCCTACTTGATGTTTTATCCCTGATATGGAGATTCATAGAACGTGAAACATGTATACATCTAATTTATTTTATTTTTATTTTCTTAATTTGGTTTGATATTGATTGAGTTGAGTTTGACATTGTAAAACTTTTATTCAAGAATAATTACCACTCAAAGTTGTAAAACTTTTGTTCTATTAAGCAGTATGCCCCCTGCCTTGGGATTTCTCTATGAACTTTTCGATTTCTCTACAATGAAGAAATCCATCATATTTATGATTGGAGACATCATATTTTCTAGGTAAGATAAATATTTATTTAATTGAATTCACAATCTATTGGTCGAGGAGATGGTAGTTCATTGCCCCATTGAAATATCATCTAATTATATCATCTTACCTTTCTACTTCATAGATTATATTCCTCTATTGGAGATATACGACTGATGCTTGGGATATAAAACATTTTAGGAAGCATCACTTGCCTATGCACCACTACAATACTTCCATTTTATCGGTGAAGAAATGCTATTTGGAGTTTCAAATTGGTTGGTTCTCACACATTCATATACTATTTAATGAGTTTTAAATTGTACATAGTTTTTTAGTTTTTATAGATCTAGCAATTTTCTTTATATCCATGTTTGTTTTAACCTTTACGTTGAGTATACAAATGCACAATTTTTTGTTTAGAGTTTCTCATTTCTAAAAATGAATTCTATTTGAAAGGGAAAATGGAGAAAGAAAAATCTTCTAAATAGGTGAAATATTTTTTTTTATAAGTTTTGTAGCTCACTTGCAATTATGTCCATTATATTTACATTTTTATGTTGTTTTCATGAAATTAGGGTCATTTCAATGTCCTCAAATTTCAAATTATTTCAATTTGAATCCTAAATTTACTCAAGTGATGCAACGTGAACTGTAATTCTAACTCCTTCCAAATTTTCAAGTGAGGCTAGTGATGTGATTTTGGTGTTAGATATTTATTAATGCTGAAGGAATTTGGAACCAGTTGATGTTGTTAAATTGACACCTGATGAAAACAGAGAATCAAAATCACAACACTTGGACCGTATCACTTTAACACTTGCACTATGGTATCAAATCTCTTTTCATTTGGTTAAATTTTAATTAACCACTTTAAAATTATTTTTTTAGCTTGCTTCATTCCAGGTCTATCAGATACATTCATAAGCAACGAGAGTGAGTTTTTTATTTTTAAATAGGGAAGACTTAAGTCCTCCAGTGCTTATGTTATTTCAATTTGAATTTTCATTATATTATTCAATATAAAGTCTATTGCAAATGTTGCATTAGGGTTGTGCTCTAATTTTGTGGCATGTTACGTTCTCCATTTACTTTGATTTTAGATCTTGGATTGGAAGAAGCTGTAAAGTTTATTGATAAAGTAAACGATAGGTTAAAGATTTACAATAAAATCATTGTTCAAATGATACTCGTTTGATCACTTATTAGAGCATATCTGGTCTTTAGGATTGTGGGCATAAAGCAACATTTTACCATGGTAGCATGGATCCTGGTCAATGTGCATATGTTCAGAATCAGTGGAGTAAAGATGAGTTTAATATAATATGTGCAACAGTGGCATTTAAAATGGGTACAATCCTTTTATTTTTCTTCGATTGCAATCTTATAAGCTTATAATTACAATGTATTAACACAAGTATTTCAGGTATCAATGATGTTCGGTTTGTTATTCATCACTCTATTCCTAAATCTATTGAAGGCTACCATTAAGTAAATTACGAAAATTACTCTGATCATTGATTTTGCAACCTATAAAAGGTGTTGATAATTTATTTTGCAACCTATTGACCATGAGACATTTTTCTACGTATTGTTCCATCTGAGGGTCAATCATATCATAGCAGTTGTTGAAATTGATGAGTTCATTACCCATTTTGTTGGGTTTTCATTATGCGCAGTTTATGCTTCAAGACTAGTAGTGGTCAGTTGATCCGCACACGAGGCACGTTTCAACATGTTTGATTAACATTGTGAACTCATACTAATTTGTTTGATTTATTCATAATCGATTGTAGTTAACAATAGTATAACTAAAATTTCTGCGGCTGAACTTTTGAGCGCATAGTGATAATGTTATATTTTAACAACTTAGAGACGATTTTTCGATTGTGTAACAATTTCGAGATGATTTAACGACAATTATGGATTTGATAAATTGGATTAATGAGTTATTTTTAGAATAGACACAATAACTATGCTTGGATTTAATTCCTCTATTCAATTACTTCATTTTTCCTATTAACGTTATTTTTTTTATTTGTATATTAGATTTAATGGGATCAAACTCCATACTCCATTTTTGTATAACAGAGGTAATCATGTATGACTGTTGTTAAGCTTGCGAAACCGTAGTATGTATAACTGTTGTTGTTAATCACGTATAACTGCTGTCAACCCCAAAGATATTATGTATAATTGTTATAAATCGTATATGCAACTACTGAATGGTGTCGTTCGAACATGTTGGCTCAAGTACATAAATTACATGTTGTTCATCCATGAAACTGATATATAGTATATAAAAAGTTATCACACGTTTCTACATGTAAAATTCCTTTTTTTTATAAGTTATCACATGTTCATTCCAAATCTTTAACAATTAAAAATTGTATTTGTATGCTTTTTCAGATGCGGACTGGGCTAAATGTCTCTCACTCGACGGTCTACTTCTAGGTAGTGAGTTTATTTAGGTGTTAATTGTGTTTCATAGTCATAAAAAAATCAACCCATTATTGATTTTTCAAGCTCTAAAGTAGAATATTGTGCCCTTGCATCAATTGCGAGTATCTAGAACATGTTGGTTAACCTATGTGCTAGGTACTTTGTTATGATTCTGATTTTTTTTGTTAAATGTTTGATTCTGGAATATGAACATTATGTGATATTATGATTAGAGAGATTTTGTTTGGTTATACATTATTTAATCTGGAGTACTATATGAGGGCTGGAATTATAAATTTGGTGGTTCGTGCAAGTATCACCATATAAGACAAGGAGGTGTATCTGTGATGCAATTTTCACTAAATATATTTGTATTCCCACTACGTCATGTATGTGAATTTTGACTTTTAAGTAAATTTATTTCTTGAAATTAGGTGTTGGGTTGTCTCAATAGTTCTTGTGCTGCAAGGTGAAAACATGTGCTCTTACTATTTAAAAATAGGGTGGTGCAAGTTTAGTGTAAGTGGGATTTTCTTTAGTGCTAAATGGGATCTAGTGTACTAAGTTTCTAATAAAAAAATAATTTTAGGCTACCAAGAGCACACTCAACAAAAAAATGAGGGAAATAGTGTCCTTTGACAAAAGGCCAAGGACTTATTCCAAGTTAAAATCAACAAAGTCGGCCTTTGGACAAGAGGCACATGCCACAACTTTAGTGGTTCTCAAAAATAGAAAAGCTACATACATATAAGTAAATTTCCCACTAGTTATAGAATATTTACGTAGTTTATGCATCCATATGGAACTTAGGTAGTCTTCAATCAGAGTCAAGATAGGGAGACAAAGTAGGAGTAAATGTGACAGTTTTATGTTCTTGAATTTCATATGACCATGGGATGAACAAGGAAAAATAGTAAATCGTGAAAAATGTAAATTGTTTCTCATGTTTATGGTATTAAGCAGCTGTGAATGTTTTTTGAATTTAAAGTTTAAAGTATTTATTTAGATATAATGAAATTGAAGTACAATAAGGTTATGCTGCGATTGCTAATTTGTTGATTGCGGATGTAAAATTTATTGTGATATAATGTGTCCACAATAACCATTCGCCTAAAATATAGTGATATAATATTACATCCTTAAAGTTCTGTTTGATATGAATTATTTCTGGTTATAAAGTTTTTCAGCCTCAGGGACTTGGGGGAACTTGATATGGGATTATGTGGTTGTGCTACTCTATGGGATTAGTTATGTTTCATTTTGTAAATTGTTTATAATTATTTGTGTTATATAAAAATTATTTTTGACTTAAATTGTTTTTATGATGAGTTAGTTTGAAATAAGCACTCAAACTAAATTACTTATTCTACAACTTTAAAATGCAAATATGCTTTTACAATCAGATTGAGTTTTTTTAATGCATTTTGTGTGTTTCGCAGACGAAAAGAACTACATGGAAGAGTGGTTGTTTGCTATTCACTAATGAAGTTCACAACAATATTGTTCATAATTATTTTCAGGACTGAGCAACAATTACCTAAAGGTGAGGATAATTTTATTTGGCTATTTTTTATGTGAAACACAACGAAAATATCAAGGCGTTAATGGTTGATTTTCCCTTTTAGTGAATAAAAAAATATCTACATTTGTTTAATAAACTGGGCACTTTGAAAAAACAATATTGTTGATGGAGTTTTTTTTTCTTAAAGAAGGTGGATAGTGCTCTATCCAGATTTTTTAAAATATTTACAATTGTTTGTATTATATAAAAATTCTTTTCAACTTAAATTACACACGACTTAATACTTTGGAAAAACTCGAATTCATATGTTGTGTTTTACGTTGGACTAGAGATTTATATATGTTGTTTTGAACTTATGCAAGAGGAAGGCATGTGACAGGAGTATCATTATCGGACAACATGATCGTGAATGTAGGAAGATGAAGTCGACGCATTGTTGCCTAAAACTATGAAGTGATTATTACTACGGAGGAACACTTACTTTTTATAAAAGAATTAAATTTGGTTGATGTGTTGGCTCAATTTGATTCAGTGTAGTTTTTTATTTGATTATTACTATGGATGAACTTATTTGGCTATAATGTATCTATTGTAACACTGAATGTGGAATAAATGAATCTACACCATTTGATTTGTACTTTGATTTATTTCTTAACCATGGGTTGAACATTTTTTTTACATTATTTGATTTTTCATAACAGTTTACATTAAACCATCATGATATGAAATATTTTACATGACAGTTTTTAATATATGTAAATTGTTTCTATGACTATTTTTTAAATCATACACGAAAATTTTCAATGTATAAACTAATTTGTCATAACAATGTTTATATCATATATGACAGTTTTTATATCATATATTACAATTTTTTGGTGGTTTAATGATGGTTTTGAAAAAAACAGTCATATATAATGCACATCTAATATGACAGTTTTTTCTCATATCAGTTATGACACCCAAACTTATGATTGATTTTACCTATAAAAAATAGTCATAAAAGGCTTGTTTATGAGAGTTTTTAACAGTCATAAAAATACTTTTTTTTTCTTAATGTGATACATTTCTCGAAGAATTGTGCCACACCCACCTACATCATCTTATTGGATGACACCATTTCATAAAAGCACTAATTTTTAGGTGTTGATAAGTTTCATAAGTCTTGATTTTATTTCATGTTGTGTATTAACTGGATTTGGGTTAGCTTAAAGTGAGATAAAATATTTCTTGTTGTATCGACAAGTTTTTAAATCATAAAAATTGTTGTTGAAAACTTTGAGGGTATTTTTAACAAATCAAACATTGAAATTTCCTACATATTAGAATATGAAAAAGTTTGATTTTCAAGTAAGCTTTACAACAAAAAAATCGTGTGTCATTTGGACATCTAGGTCAAAATTTATGCTCATAACAGTGAACCTCCTACAAAGTTTTTTTTGTACACGAATATCGCACACAATTTTGTTTTGTATAAGAATGGGACCAGATGTTTTTTTTGTATAAAGAGAGATCATATAAAAATTATTTTGTACTAGATTTCTCATATGAAGTTTCTCATTCATACAAGATCAATGTAGTTCCTACAAGAGTCTGATTTTAGAAAATCAAGTTTTCAGACTTATTTTCACTTATTCAATTCGGTGTTTAATTATATCACCTAGATTCATCTAGAGTGAAGTCGTCCATGAGATCGGTGGATAATAGACTTGCACGTTGTGACTTGTCTTCTAGAGGATGTAGTGGTGATAATTCGGATCTCATTTAGAAAGCAGTTGAAAGACATAACACATAAGGAATTTTCCCGAAAGGGTTTAGAGTGTCTGTTGTAAGACGTGTATGTTCTTGTGTAACACTTTAACTTATTAGCTCAAATGATTTTGAAGGTCAGGGCACAATGGGTATTCTCGTAAGGGATTTTGTGACACCCTTATTTTTTATAGACGGAGTGGACAATTTCATGTACAGTCCACATAAGTTATCTAATAATTATATACCATTATAAGAGTGAGACATAAATAAAGAAGACGATGAAGAAAGTAAAGAATAAGATAGATTTTTAAATCCAAAATGAAGGAAGTAAGGACATATTTTATAAGTCCTAGTTTACCTTAGTATATGGCGTTTACCTCTACAACCGTCGAAGATTTATTCAAGACCTATCATGCATCAAGACGGATCTTAATATCAACATTCTTCAACAAGAAAAGCCTCTTCAAGATGAATTTTGGTAAGGTTGTATTTTAGTTCCTTTTTGGTTCATTTAAAAGTGTTGGGATATTTTTCTAAGTGTTTGGAAAAAAATTCTAAACTATTTAAAATCAGTTAAGGCGTTGTTTTTCATCAAAAGGAATTTTTTCTAAGTGTTGAGGTGAATATTTTGTTGCTACGGTCATTCGAACGAGCTGCTAATGTCGTTCAAATGACATAGTAGTCTCGCGCGATGTCTTTCAAATGACATGTGTCATCGTTCGAGCAACATTGATATCTCATTTGAGCGAAAACGTCGGTGCAAGTTTTTTTTTATAAAGCATGTTAAATAAGTCCATTTTCGTTAAGAAAATGATTTTCACTCTACACAAACTACAAAACAGCAGAACGTTTTGTCTTCTTCAATTTAGGGTTCAATTCTTTTGTTTTTCAATTCACAAAAATCCCAAATGCTTTAGTAATTTGTTTTAGAACCCAAGATACATCTTTACTGGAGTTTCTCTTATAGGGAGGATAACTTACTGCTGATCTAGGTGCCACTTGAGGGAGGCACTGGGGTGACATTGACTGCGTTTCATAGAGAGTATTCGTGGGTGTTCCTGGGTGATTGGACTGCATGTGTTTGTGGATCTTCTGAGGCTGAATCATTGCTAATTCAGAATTGCGCGTTCTTGTGGGTATTTGCCGATATTCATTGCAGATTTCACTTATAATCATTATGAGTATTATTGAGTATAATAAAAAGGTTTCACTTTTGGGGTTTTTCCTGAAGCCTATGAGTCAACAATTCATATTTATTTATGTTGGCATGATCCACAGTTTGTTTAGGGTTAATTGATATTGGGTTTAAATAATTTGGTTTAAATTTGACAATTGATTTAATAAGGGTTTAATTGAAATTTGCAAATTTACTCTAATCGATATCACACAACGTTCACAAATTGGTATCAGAGCTTTTTAAGCGATCACCACATTCACAAATTGGTATAAAAAAATTTTAAGTGATCACCACATTCATAAATTTGTATCACAGAGGGTCTCTCTAATTTATCGAGTGATCCTGTTTTCCGCTAAATTTTGTGATATTGATTTTTTTTTGAAAAAATATGATTTTGAAAAATCGCAATGTTTTTGAATGAAAACTTATATAATCGGTTGGCAATTTTTGACCGGTCTAATTATGCTTTTGGAAAGCCCGCATGAAATCACATTTAAAAGCAATCGATGAGCACATTTGGGTAGTTTGAGAAAGTGTCCAGACTCCTCCCACTGTCACCGTAAATAATGTCACTAATTTAAAACCTGTGGAAGACTGGACTGAGGATGAGTTTTGGTGGAGCGCTTTTAATTCATGTGCGCTGAGTGCAATTTTTGGTGCCGTCACTCTTGAGGAGTTTCGATGTATTGTGATGTGCACCACGTCTAAAGAAGTGTGGAATGTTTTACAACTTACCCATGAAGGCACAAATGCGGTCAAAGAGTCTAAACTTCCAAATTTAGATACTCAATTTGAAACAATTACCATGCTTGAAACTGAGTGTTTTGATGAGTTTTATGCACATTTATATGATATTGTAAATACTAGTTTCAATCTTGGTGATCATATTCCTGACGCACGAGTGGTTAATAAGATTTTGAGCTCGTTGCCAAAACGTTTTATCCCTAAAGTAACTGTTTTGAATTCCTTAGGTAATTTGAGAAATTTAAAATTAGAAGAGATAGTAAAAGACCTCCGGACATATGAGATTTGCATGTTCCCCGACACTGTCAAACCTAAGGATAGAGGGATAGTACTTAGAGACCAGTCTAGAAAGGGAAAGTAAGTGTCTAAGAGTGAGAAGAAAAGAAAGTGAGAGTTTGTGAGTCCGTTCTGAGGACGAGTCTAATTTTGATATGACCATGCTTGCGAAAAATTTCAAAAAATTTCTCAAGTTTTCAAAGAAAAATTCTTCCAATAAAAGGGTTTTTGAGAAAAATAAAAAGAAAGATAAGGCAAAAGAAAGCGGTAAGAAAGAAGGTGAAAAAGAGGGAGAAAAAATATGTTTTGAGTGTGAAGGTAGAGGGCATAAAAGATTTGAGCGTCCCACTAGGTTAAAGAGAAAGGGCAAAAAGATTGCCATGCTAGCCACTCTTAGCGATAGTGAGGAAGAGGTGAAAGATTATGGGGATGAGTATCTAGTCACGTTAGCACACCCAGTTTGTCCCACGACAATGAGGATACTTGTGCATGTAAGACCCCCGAGGATTATTTGAGTTTTTGTAGTGAGTGTGAGTGATTACGCTAGTGAGGGTGATAGTGAGATCCAGATATCGTTTAGGAATTTGTACGCCGTAACCCTAAAGACCAAAGTTGAACAAAGACCTAACTCTTAGGGTGATAGATTTTGGGAGAGGGATTGAGTTTTTTTTAAAAGATTTGAGGGGTAGGCGAGTCAACTAGGGAAGGTGAAGATTACTTTGAGTGAGTAGTTAATCGTCGTGAATCGGGAGAAGAGTGAACTTATATCTCGCGTGTCACAATTAGAGAAAGATATTGAACGTATCCGGGAGGTAAAGGTCACTATAGAATACATTTAGGAAGGTAGGAAATATGCTCCTCGGTCCTGTTTTGGGTAATGCTGAGAGACTAGGAATAGGTTATGATTGTGCGTCAACTTCTCACGCTGCACCCGAGTCAGTTCCCGAGTTTATTATTGATCCATATGGCTCTCAATCTAACCCACCTAGGCACCCCGTACCTAATATGAGAGTGTACCATAGACATTTTGAGAGAGATGTTCCTAGGCTCATGTATGTTTACACCCATTGTAAAAAGAGAGGACACCTTAGGGAGTTTTTCTTTAAGTTGGGTAATGTGTCATGTTTTGCTACTACACATGTTTCTACGACACATGCACCCACACATGATACTTTGGATTCCCCGGATGATTACATGTGATAGTTTGCACATATTACGGAAAAAGTTAAGTTTTTGGTCAAAACTTCACATGACTTGATGGAGGTTTTTCGTAGGATGTCACCGCCTTTTGAAAACTCCACCGCACTTAACAGTTGAGGTTTAGACTTATTTGCTAGCATAGGATGATTTTTTTGAGTATGTTTTATACCTATTGCTAGTGTGTACCATTTTTGCATTTATATTTTCCATTTTCGATATATTTTTCGAAAAACAAAAAAGATTTTTGTTTTTCAAATTTTTTGGAAAAATACAAAAAAAATTCTATATTTTTGGGAAAAAATTGAAAAGGCCAAAAAGATTTTATTTTGATAAAATATATGGCAAAAGTCAAAAGGAGTTTTGAATTTATTTACACTGTTTATGAATGGACATTTAGGATGATCGAGTCACAATTTCATTCCATATCCATGTGACTATTTGATAGTGTTTTGATATGCGTCATCATTTCATTTTCGTGCTTCATAATGTTTGGATTCATTAAGATGTAATTTGAGATTACTACCTACATATTTAACTCTTAGTTTCCTTTAATGCACACTTGCCCAGATTTGTTTAATTATTGTACGTGTCAAATCACATGTTGGTCGAAGTATTTTCATCTCAATCACGTCTTTATAACGAACCAAATGCAATCAAACTCGACAATGAAAGTAGTCTATGTAAGAACCGTTTATCGTGAGGAATTAAATTGTAAAAAATGATGAGTGTTCAAGGAAAAGGGTTGCGAGAGTACAAAATTAATTGGTCGTGAAAACCACCATTAAAAGTGCCCAAGAAAAAATTAAGGCAATAAAAATAAACATATGCCAAAAAAATGGGGCCATTAGGATTTTTATCTAAGGAGAGAAAAATAGATCACCTCAAGAAAAAAATAAAAAATTTATTATTTATGAGGGTGTTTGGATATATACGTAAAAAACGGGTTTGCACGTCCTGATAAAGTCTTGAAAAAGTATTACTTTTGAGTTATCACCCATTCATTCCGTTTCCACGATTTGGTTATCTTAGTGTAAATTCATGGTGTGTGACTTTTATAAAATTATTTTTTTATTTTTGTATAAAATCAAAAATAGTCCGTGGAATACTTTTGAGTATCTTTTAATGATCGTAGTTATTTTATATGCTTACCGTGACAACTCCATATTTATTTTATTTATTCTCTTTCCATTATTTATTTCAGACAAATAAAAAGAGCTAGAATGAATTATGGGGGAGTTTTAAATTATGGGGAAGATTTGAGATTCAATATTTATTTTGATGTCATGTTTATCTCATTTCAAACTCGTTACGTCACAAAGGTATTTGATTTGTCTCATGTGTGTAGGTACAAAGATTGATGATCATATGTTACACACCCTGATGAGAAAAGCTTGAAGATTTGAAGATTTGATGTTGAAGATTATTGAAGAAAAGTTTTTATCTTGCATTTTTAATACCTTTTCAATTTTGGGATCATGGGAGGGTATTAGATTTGTATAGGCATTTTGATTTGATAATTCAGATATTTTTATTTTGTTCTGGCATAGACATAGGGGGAGATTTGTAAGGATATATTTTATAAGTCCTGGTTTATCTTAGTGTATGTCGTATACCGCTACAACTGTTGAAGATTTATTCAATACCTATCATGTGTCAGGACGGATCTGAATATCAACATTCTTCAACAAGAAAAGCCTATTAGAGAAGAATTTTGGTAAGGTTGTATTTTAGTTCCTTTTTGATTAATTTAAAAGTGTTGGAATATTTTTCTAAGTGTTTAGAAAAAATTCTAAACTGTTTTAAATCAGTTGAGGCACTCTTTTTCGTCAAAAGGAATTTGTTTTAATTGTTGAGGCGAAGATTTTGTCACTCCAGTCGTTCGAACGACCTGCTAATGTCGTTCAAATGACATAGCAGTCTCACTGACGTCGTTCAAATGACACGTATCATCCTTCGAGCGACAACACCTACTCATATTTTTTATATAGAGTGTGTTCAATGAGTCCATTTTCGTTAAGAAGACCTGACAATTTTCATTCCGCACAAATTGCAAAATAGTAGAACACTTTGTCTTCTTCAATTTAGGGTTCAATCCTTTTGTTTTTCAATTTACGAAAATCCCAAATGCCTTAGTGAATTATTTTGGCACCCAAGATACATCTTTACTAGAGTTTATCTTATAGGGAGGATAACGTATTGTTGATCTTGGTGACACTTGAGGGATGTACTGGGATGACATTGAATGTATGTCATAGGGAGTACTCGTGGGTGTTCATGGGTGGTTAGACTACATGTCATTGTGGATCTTCTGAGGTTGATTCAGAACTGCGTGTTCTTGTTGGTATATGCGGATATTCATTGTAGATTTTTCTTGTAATCATTTTGAGCATTATCAAGTGAAATAAAAAGTTTTTTCTTTTGGGTTTTTTCTAAAATCTGTGAGTCAGCAATTCATATTTATTTGTGTTGGCATGATCCACTATTTGTTTAGGGTTAATTAAAACTGGGTTTGATTAATTTTGTTTAAAATTGACCATTGATTAAATAATCGTTTAATTAAAATGTACGAATTTATTCAAATCGATATCACACCACTTTCTCAAATTGGTATCAGAGCTTTTTAAGCGATCATCACATGCACAAATAAAACCAACTGCGCCACATGGATGAATACGTAGAATATCACGTGAGAGTTGCACGTGGGGCGATCGGCCCAGATAAGCCTAGACTTTGAAAGATAAGACCAAATATTGAAGATTGTATCAGCTCAGATGAGCTAATCGAACAACTTTTATCATTAGGACTCTTAAGTCAAGTCAAGATAAGTATGAAGAGGCCCAAAAACGTAGAACTCTTACGTGTATAAATAAAATTCATCTATCTCACATTAAAAGCTGACTGTAAATTACACGTAATAACTTGAACTCTTAGCTAGCATCTCTAGAACTCTAGTTATTACCATCCCCCTTTATAATAATAAGTCTTACCCCTTTTTCTCCGGTGGATTTAAGCTGACTTATCGATCGAACCTTAAGCATAGATTCGTATCATTATTTACGCATTCATAATATTTTTATGGAAATTCTGCAAATCTAGCATTCATTATGGAAAAATCCCCTTCAATTCGGTGCCGTCTGTGGGAAACTTGAAGTTCTCCTCACTGTTAAATTCAGAAAAGGAAAAAGTACATATTGAGTAAAGACTAGTATCAGCCCAATCAGGGAGTCATGTTCAGTCTAAAATACACATCGTAAGGAGGAATCACAGTCCTGTATGACTGCCATCTCACCAGTGACATTTAAGATACAAAGGATGCTCGCCTAGGAGATCTGGGCCTAGCTAGTGATATCGTACATCGCTGATTGAATGATTAGATGGAAGGGTTATTTCCCATCTAGCCACAATCAATTAAGAAAGAATGGACAATTACAATCAGGACATCATTCATTTAAGGAGGCAGTTGAACAAACACTAAAAGGATCACACACCAGATTCTCGAATTCAGTACTATGACAGAAGGGGACCTCACTCCCTAAGGAATCAACCTAGTAGCTCTTCCCATTCAAGGAAACCTCGTGTAGTAGATCACCACCGGTGATATGATCATTCTCTTGGGAGGAATCTTATTAATAGCAGGCACCACCAACCCCGACCTCCAGATTCAACTCAAAGTAGAATGCATGCTCATCCAGAGTTTCATCAAGACTATGTAAAAAGTGACAAACTTAGTGGACACATCCATAGGAAGTTGGAAGGAATGATGAATCCAAACCTTCCCTGGACTCCTAAGGACCTGGCCAGAAAAGCCCTGGGGCACAGTTTAGCTCCACTCTTTATTAAGGTAATAGAGTCTTTTGATACCTCAAAGAAGTTCTTCATGCTAAAAGTAACGCCGTACGATGGAAAGGAAAATCCTTCCCATCACATCAAACACTACCATCAGAATATGTCATTTCGGATCCATCACGATGCCCTAATGTGTCGAACATTCCCAGCGAATCTAGGGGAGATCACCTTAAAGTGGAATGAGAAATTAGTTCCGAGATCAATCTTCTCTTTTCAAGAGATTGACCCAATTTATCGTGAGCAACAAAGTAATAGAGTAATCAAGGAGGCCGATTTAATCATTTCTATCAAGAATAAGAAAGGAGAATCTCTCAAGATGTATGCTTAGAGGTACTAGGAGTTGTAAAACAAAATTGACAATTGCAATGATCAGCTGATGATATCTTATTTAAAGTTTATAATGGAGTGGTCAAGTAATATATATCACTCGCTAACGAAGAATACAACCTCTTCAATGGACAACCTTATATCCCATATTGAAAAATATTCCAAGGTAGAGGATGAGCTCGTCACTGCGATTTCTCTTACTAATCAGAAGAAGAACAAGCCAAAGAAGGCCCCCAAAGGGGAAAATCAACCTTCTTCGGCCAAGAGTGGTTATAAGAATGAAGCTTTAAAAAGTCGCCCAAAATCTTAAGCCAGTGAGAGCAGTTACAAGGCACTAGAGGCTATCTTCAAAGAGGCCATCTACAAGATTATTAATTAGATCAAAGATAAATAATTTTTTAAGAGGCCTCTCAAGATGGTCAGCGATCTAGGTGATAGAGACGCCAATCTCAGGTGTAGCTATCTCCAAGACCACGACACTTGGATAAATTTATCTAAGAGAAGCAACCTAAGGAGTATATAAATGCAATTAAGATGAAAGTAATGAAGAAGACCAACACGTTGCAGAAGATAGAGGAGGACCTTTCGCTAGTACGATTGGTCACAACTATCCCCCACTACACCGATCCATCTCCACATACTACTAAGAAGCTCAAGGAGAAGGTGAGAATAGCACCCATCATACAATAATAATTCCAGTTAGACTTAACCAAGCTGCTCATGTCCAAGAGTGAGAGGAGTGACCTGGACACTGACTGCATCATTGTATTCACTGACAATGATCTGGTCAGCGTGAATCTGCCTCATGAGGGTACCTTGGTTCTCACCTTAAGAGTTGCAAACTTCGATGTAAGAAAAGTGCTGGTGGACTAAGAAAGATCTTCATAAATCATGTACCTGACAGGTTTTTATAATCTTGGCTATCGCATCAAGGACCTGGATACCAACGCCAACCCATTAATCGCATTCAATGGAGATGTAGAGACCCTTATAGGGAAAATTTAGTTTCCAGTCAAGATTAGTTCGGCTAAAAAGGAAGTATAATTTCTAGTAATCTAATTAGATTTATCTTACAATTTCATACTGAGAAGGGGATATCTATATAATATGATGGTTGTCCCCCCATCACTTCATTAGAACCTCAAATTTGTAACCGATTAGGGAGTGACAGAGATTAGAGGAGGTTAAGTAGCGACACAAAGCTATTTTATTTCATCCATAAAGGTAAAAAAGACCCATTCTAAGAGTAGTCAAGATGAGGAGAATTGGAGGATAATCAACCGAAGTAGCAATCAAAGGGGGTTTGATTAGCAATCAACGAAACTCGGTTGGCTCCTTCCAAAAGCGTTTTAGAGGAACTAATCTCCATTCCTATGCTTGCATCACAACCAAAAAAAACTTCCTCATCGAATCGAAACTGCCCATGGACGAAGCAAACTAACTTTCTTATTTCCTCTAAGTAAACAATGACATTTTCTCTTGGCAGCCCTGTGATCTTTAGGGAATATAATCGTAGATTACATTCCATCAACTGCACGTGGAACCGAGCATCAAACTGATAAAATGGAAACCCAAGAAGCCAACCTCAGAAAAGGAAAGGGCTATGGAAGCTGAAGTTGTAACCTACTTCGAGCTGAATGCATTAGAGAGGTCCAATTCCCAAATTGGATCTCCAACACCATTGTCATGAAGAAAAAATGCAAAATAAAGGGTTTGTGTTGACTTCAGTGGTATCAACAAACACTTCCCTAAGGGAAGTTTCGGGCTACCCTAGATATATCATCTTGTGGATTCCACAGCAGGGAATTAATGCATAACTTTCATAGAGGCTTTCACCAGACACCCATGTTTGTCCCATACCAGGAGAAGATGTCATTCATCACAATATTAAGACTTTACTTTTATAAGAAATTCCACATATATTAAAAAAATGTGGGGCCTCTTATCAAAGGACGATTACCAAGGTGTTTAAGAAGTTGAGTGGCTCCACCATGGAGGTGTATATTTATGATATGCTTGTTAAGAGTAGGTATTCGACTCATCATCTAAGAGACCTTACAAATACATTCACCATTCTCAAAGAGTATAGAATGAACATAAGTGCTTCTAAATGTGTATTTGGTGTATGCTCTAGTAAGTTTTTAGGGTACTTGGTTACTCAGAGGGATATTGAGTAAAACCCAAAGAAGATTAAAGCTCGACAAGACTTCAAAAAGCTGAACACTATTAAAGATATTCAAGTCATCACTAGGATGTTAGCGTACCTTAATTGTTTTATTTTAAGATCTTTCAACAAGCGTCAGCTATTTTTCCAATCCCTAAAGAAAGAAAGCCCCATGATCTAAACAAAATAATATGAACAAGCTCTAGAAGGGATTCAATGGCACTTGGAATCTCCTCCATTGCTGTCAACTTCCAAAGAAGGGGTGGACCTGTGCCTTTGTTTAGCTATTTTAAGTCATGCAACCAGTGCAACATTGATCTATCTATATGATGGAGATCAAAGACCAATCTACTATGTGGGCCACACCCTTTTCAAAGAAGAAGGAAGGTACATGGCCATAAAAATATGGTTTTAGCACTTATGACCAACGTAAAGAAGTTAAGGCATTACTCTAATGCTCACGCAACAGTCATCTTAACAACTTAACCCTATATAGACGTTCTAAAAAAGGTTGACCTTTCTAATTGTATGACCAAATAGTCTCTTGAACTCGCCCAATTCGGCATCAAGTATGAGTCCAGAATGGTGATAAGACTTGGTAGACTTTATCACAGAGTTTTCAATGTCGCCAAGAGAAATATTGTAACAACCATAACCCGTCGTGAAGTCACTAGCAGTCGATGAAGATAAGAATCACTAGAAGCTCTTTATTGATGGCTCATCAATTGAGATAATCACAGGAGTTGAGATAGTTTTTTTAATGCTACAAGGCATACTTATTGAGCAAACCATCGGGATGGAGTTTAAAGTCTCAAATAATGAGGGAGAATAGAAGCCATAGTACACAGTTCGATATGGCAATTAGTTTGGGTTCTCACCACATTGTTGTATTTGATGGTTTTAAGATGATCGCAAACCATCTCAATAGGGAATATGAAGAAAGGGATCCCAGGATGATGGCCTGTAGAGATAAGTCCAGGGGACTTCTTCAATAGTTCAAGTCTTCCTCGGTTGAATAGCTTCTAAGGAATAATAATAGCCACGCAAATGCCCTTGCCACCCTGGCCTCTGTCGTAGATACTGACTTGAAAAGAATAATCGAGGTGGAATACAAAAACCGACCAAGCATTTAAGACGCAGGTAGGTATATGAGTATTCTTAAAGTACAATTGTACCATCATGTATGGACCCCATCATATCCTACTTGAAAACTTGCAAAATACCTCCAAACGACAAGGCTGTGAAAAAATTAAAGATAAAATTGCTGAGATTCTGTCTTAACTCAAATGGGAAGCTCTACCAAAGATAATTCATTGGTCCATTACTGAAATGTGTTCATCTAGACCAAGTAGAAAGGATTTTCAGAGAGATGCATGAGGGTAACTATGGAGAGAACATGGGTGGAAGATTTCTCTCCTACAGAGCAATATCTGAGGGATACTAGTGGCCATTTATGTAGAAAGATTCAACGAAGTTCACCCGAAAGTGTGCAAAGTGCTAATGCTCCCACCAATGATTAAATAGCCTATGTGGGATTTCAACCCCCTCACGAGTCTATGGCCGTTCACCCAATGTGGCATGGATATTTTGGGATAACTACCAGCCATACCCTAGAATCGAAGGTACCTAATAACGGTGATTTACTACTTCACCAAATGGGTTGAGGTCGGATCACTCATCCATATCAGAGAGCCAGATGCTAAGAAATTCATCTAGAGGAATCTAATCACAAGATTTGGCATCCTAAGAGCATTGGTAATAGACAACAAAACTCAGTTCAATAACTATTCCTTTCGGTACTTTTACTTCAAACATGGAGTCAGGATCCACTACGTATTAATAGTCTTCCCCCAGTACAACGAACAAGTAAAGATCACTAATAAAACTATTCTATCGAGCATCAAGTGGAGATTGGAAAAGGCCAATGAACGATGGGTAGACAAGCTTCCATCCATTATGTGTACATACAAGAAACTCCTAGAAAATCAATGAAAGAAACTCCATACCCCCTTTACTACAGCATGGAGGCAATGGTCCCCTAGAGGCCTGACTGCCAATCTTGCATGAGTTATATTTGAGGACGACCAAAATGATGACCGGATAGCTCATGAGTTAGACCTAGTTGAGGAAAGAAGGGATCAAGTCTTGATACATTTGGTCATTTATCAGTAAGAACTAAAAAATTAACATGATAAGAAGGTCAAGATCAGAGAATTCCAAGTGAGTAACTTGGTCCTTCGAAAGTTATTTCTCATTGCAAAGAAGCCATTTAATGGAAAACTAACACTAAAATGGCAGAAACCCTAACACATAACTTCAAAAGGGATGGGGATCTTACCATTTAGAAGGGGTAGATAGGAAGGTAGTCCTAAGGTCAAGTAATTCCATGAACCTTAGGAAATGTTATCACTAAATAGCAAGGAAGATAAATTCTTCTTTTTTTTATTAATGCACAATAAAACGATATAAGGTTACTTACTTAGAATTGTGTAAAATACCCTTTAATTTATTATTTATTAAACCCGCTTGCATGAGTAGTATGATTTGAGGATGATCGATGAAAACCCACTCATGAAGTGGTATGATCTAAATTAGATCGGCATAGAGTGGCATAAAACCCACGTGCTTAAGTGGTATTGAGAGTGTACTTGCGATCTGAATGGATAATTTCTATAATTAAGTGTCCAACACAAAAAAGTCCAAATTTTATCTATATTAACCTAAACAAGAAACTAGATGATAAAGAAGATAAAATCATGCATGCAAACACATACAAGGAAAATCGAGGAAAAACCCCTTACGGGTAAAACCTTTTATCAACAGTATAGAGTGTATTTAAAAGACACAACTTACAAAAAATTCTACAAAATACAACTCAGTCTAGAGTCATCCACAAGTACGATCCGCCCTCGGTATTCACTGATCAGGCGTGGTCTTCCTTTCAGTAGTGATCCCTCTGAGACACATAACGGGTCAGCAGTGAAGAGAATCTCCTCACAAGTATAACTCAAATATAGAAATCTAGGGTTTTAAACAGATTTACATATATAAATGGGAGCAGATATGGTGAATCAAAAAAGGTATTTAACCTAAAGAAAGTGAGTATTTTTGCAGCAGTTTTGCAAAAATCGAATTCGTAAAAGTCTCAATAATTTTATGCACGAAATGGGTATTTGTAAGGTAGGACAAATTTTGAGGCAGCTAGTCTCGTTCGAACAAAAATAAAGCCTCATATGAACGATAATAGGCTCTCATTTGAAAGACACTGAGGTTGTTTGAATGACAATTCAATCTCATTTGAATGAGCTTCAGATGAGCTTTAAACATGACAAAACACCAAGCCCTCGTTACGTGTTCGATCGAAGAATCCTTCTAACGACCACATAAAACGAGGTTGCAACTTCATTAGAACGATATGTGCATCTCGTTATAACGATTTCCACTCTTTTTGAAAATTTTTAATCCAGAAAAATGTTTAGAAAAATGACTTCAGTTTAATAAAAAATAACTCCCAGATATAAACGTAAATAAATTTAAATCCAAAATTATTTTTACTTTTGTTTTTGTGAAGATCTTCTTGAATTTGGAGATTATAAAAAATGGTTCTTCGTGATGGCTCAAAACAATCGGTAGCGAGATATGCCAAAACTAAATGTAGCCTCAACTATGAGAAAGTGAAAACAATCATGATCTTACAAGTATAATCTGGGGCAGATTAGTGAAACCCCCTCATGGAGTGATATGATCTAAACTAGATCAACCTAGAGAGGCATAAAACCCACTTATATAAATGGTACGATCTAAGGCAGAATGATAAAAACTCACTCATAGAGTGGTATGATCGAAAGTATATCGACCTAGAGAGGCATAAAATCCACTTGCTTAAGTGGTACAATCTGAGAGAGATCGGTGAAAATCGACTCATGAATTTGTATGATCTAAAGTAGATTGGCCTAGAGAGGCATTAAACCCATTTCCTTAAGTGGTATGACTTGAGACAGATCGATAAAAACCCAATCATGGAGTGGTATAATCAAAAGTAAATCGTCCTAAATAGACACAAAACCCACTTTTGCAAGCAATATAAGAGTGGTTAAAAACCTGTATAAATATTTGCTGTAATAGTTGATTTCTCTATTTTCTTAAGACTTTGGAAATAATGCAAATAAAAAAATAAGCAAACATATAATATCTAATAATGATATAACAATACAAAAAGTCAATGGAGGGGGGAACAAAAACTTCTTCATCATAATAAAAATAATGGTTTGGGGCCTACTAAAGACCACCAAGGTCAAGAAAAAGAGAAATACATCAAATAAAATAAAAGCCTCAAAATTGGTTGGCCGTTGGGTCGGTTGACTCATGAGAAACCCCATGAAGAACAACATGAGAATCGATGGAGGTTGGGGCTTATGCGTCTACAAGGCGATCTTCTAAAGGATTGACTATTGGGGGATGTTCAGCATAGTCATGGTTGCATTCACCAACGTTACCCTTTTTCAGACCTACCACCCAACCTTTATTGAGAGCGACGAACTCATAATAGTCCAAATAGGCGATGAGCTCCTAGACGATCACTTCGTAGCCTTTATTATATGACTTTTGAAGATTGGACTCCCGGGTTTTCTCAATCTGATTTCTCATTCTTTAGAGGAGGATATTCTCTAAGATTGTATGTTGATGAGAAGTCTTCATCTTAGATAGCTCGGTGTCCATCGACTAAACTCGTTTTAAGTTTGCTCAGTCTCTTCTACTTCCTTTGTTTTGGCGATGACCTCATTCTTCATCTTCTTAACCAAATCCTTTATCTCCCTGAAATAGTTTCCAACTTATGTTTTGAGGGTGGCATTTTTCTTAGCATAGGTATCCAACGCCTTCCAATAGTTGGAAGCTCGGCTGGCGAGTTCTTGTTGAACTTGCATGGTCTGCACCAAAAATGATTAAGAGTTAAAACTTCCAATAAAATAAAATAATGAAAAAAGGAGCATTAACTTACCAACACGTTGTGGCATAGTTCATCTTTGTAAAGCCTCTCCAGGGTGAAGTCCCTCAAATCCATCATATTAGACGGTGGCATGGAATCCTATGAAATAGAGAAGGCCACCTTCAGGCCTCTGTAGTCTCAATTACTGTCCATCACTGACTCCTTCCCCTTGAAAAAGGATATCTCCCACTTACAATTACGACTTGGTTGAGGGGGTGGGGTCTTTTATCGAGGCCCTCGCCTCTTTTCAGACTCATTTATTATAATAGGCTAGTTGGACGGAGGAGTTGGTGCTTTGGAACCACCATCAATCGTTCTCGTGTTGGTCTTTTTATTCTTGGATTGTTTGGATTTTGATCGCTGGCGCTCCACCTCTCGAGATTATTTCTCCCTAAGAGAGATCAACTTCCTCTTAATCCAATCATCTGTATATGGAACTATGACGTCCCGCTTAAAATAATAATGGGTGGCCAGTCCTATACTAAAATAAAATAGGAGTCTCAAGTGGATCATTCTCAGCATCAACTGCAAAATCTAAATAAAACATAACTAACCACCCAATAATAAAATAAACAGATGCCAAAATTTCAAAAGCATACAAGGAACTACAAACCAACATATATAATGAATACAAACATGATAATATATACACGTGTACGACAAAAGATATACCCGAATATGCTTTCGGGTCATAGACAATACAACATTCAGGATAAAAAAACATAAAAGAGCTACATATACAAACGACCCTGGGGTATACATACACGATATACAAACATAATGGATCCTTAACTAGATTTACAAAAATAGGAAGCGGCTACAACAAAATCCTGTAATATCCTGCATCTGCTACAACTCCCAGGACTCTAGACAGAATAGGCATTATTTTCATCCTTGCGGAGGGACACCTAAAATATATTACAATATATGGATAGCAAGAGAAAGATACAAATGGGTCAGAGCCCGAGGTTTGAAAATAATTTTAGCAAATGAATTAAAATGCATAATAATTCTGAATGCACAAATTTTATAATTAAAGTGGTGTCGCACTCTCTTGGGACTTAACCTCACCCCTCAACTATAGCGCATACCTAAACGTAAGCATATGAACCTCAATTAAGCTACCCGATACATTCTATGGATAAATCATCTTAAATCTATGCATAATCCACGTTCGCGTAACTCACTATATCCGTAACATAACCATATATCTACTCCTTCTATCGTCTCCTAAGTTTACTCCTAAACTTTTACATTATTATATATCTGAATATATTCTATCGGATTCTAGTTATTAACTTTCACAAGTTATTAGAAATAAGAGATCACACGTCATAATTAATGCTAGTAATATTCTACCATTATTTTACATAAACCCAAGAACTAAGGACCAAACATCTCCCTATGCCCAACATGACGCTAAGTTTCGTGCGTGGGACGTCTCGCAAAGCGAAATCCAAACAAGGAAGCCCCACCGATAAACTACCACCTAACATTATCGGTCGTGGAAATCAGTTAGGCCCCGGTCCAAAGTACGAACCCTTTTCTTCCTGTCTATCAGCATAAGAGTATGCTCATCCACTCTCATGCTACAAAAGACAAAACATAATACATATCTTTATAACTTTCTCTAGTTATAATATTAAAATATCACACACTATCTATAAAGATTGTATAATATTACTCACATGTATTATACATAATTTATCATTCTCTAAGAAGTACACATAAATAACACACATAATATATATATACTAACAGTCTCTACAATACTATCATATTCTAGGGGATTTCTCACATATCATCCTGGGTTACCAGCGGTCGAACTCTTACACCGACTTAGTAATAAACCAAATCACAAGGGTACGTGAAGCAGTCATAGTAATTCACCTAAAGGCAAAGCTAATCATACCCAAGACGTCTTACCCCTACCTCACGAACGGTAAAAATACTGGATGTTATAACCTGGGGATTATACTCTCCCTGCTACTTAAGCCAAGGGGATTCACCCACACCACGCAACTTTCTATGATAGCACTAGAGGGGTATGGACCACATAATATATATCATACACACCAGATATATATGCACATGCATATCATATATACAAACCATCACACAAGGTATACTCATTCACACCATATATATATATATCTATATATACATACCAACTCACGTCCGTATGTAAAAAGTATAGAATCCGGATGTATGTGATGATGTTATTAATAGCACCACTAGATAAGGTGTTGACAAGCTCAAACTAGTGACAAAAATGGAAGCATAAGAGTGAATATATAGTAGAATGAGGTGAGGAGAAGAGGATGAACACTTGTATATAAGTGGCTCGGTAATTGCCTACGTCCACTGTGCAAGTGAGTGTAAGTATCACTATCAGAAGGGTGGCTCTAATGGCCTTAGCAATATAATCGCTCCACTTTATCTCCCTACTGTAAATGCAGCAGAGTTTGGCTAGGGTTTGTAATTAATGGATCCCTTTACAAGATAGAGGATGACCTTTATACATAGTCCTTGGGAGGTGTATTGTACCCCCCAAGCATGAAATGAGCATGTGCATGAGGATCGAACTAATATGAGGATGACACCTGGCTGATCTTATGTAGATAATGATGACCTCAATATTCCCTCACGTGAGGGGAATGATTCAGTTGTAAATGATTTGTCCACGTGTTCCAAACCTTACATCTGCTTGTAAATTCTCGGCCCTGTGTCCTTGACTGGTGCAACCTCGACCTGAACCAGTACGAGGTTGATGAAGTTCGACAGTTGCTTTGTCTCCTCAATATCCACGATGACCTCGGCCGGGAGGGCTAGCCGTGGTTGGGTATGAGGGAGCTGTAACATCGTCTTAAGCTGACTAGGATGTTGACATCAACCTGTCCCTATAAGGCATTGTGACCTCGACTGTCGCAGAGCCGAGGTTGGTGGTAGACAGACGACCTTGTAGAATACGACCCTTCTGATGTCAATTGTGAGCTTCTTATCAACTTGACTATAAGACATGCCAAGGTTGGTGACTTAGAGTATGAGGGTTCACTTTGGGCATATCAATCACCCCTAGCCCTTAGTCACCTATGTGAGTAGGTGATTGAGGGGTATGATAGGCTGAGGCTGAGTTTCTTTTAGTGCCTTGGGGGGTGAAATGGCTCCCTAACACATGTCACTCTTTGAATTGAGTAGTGTGCTCCCCAAGGTGTGATGATTATGACTACACCCCTTGGGTTTCCCTAGGGCAATGATGAGTGTTGGAATATGGGCCCCATTTGATAAGGTTTAAAACCCTTCTTTTCTCTTTATTCCATTTTTCTCTCGCTTAAACTATCTCTGCAACTACAATTTCCTTCAAACCTCCATTATTGACTGCCATTGAAGGTTTCCTTTGCTTCCTATCCTCTTCTTCCCTCACTCGCCACTAGCCAAGTATTATTTTCAACCTCTCTTTTCCATTTTTGGTCATTATTTTTCATTTCTGAATTTTTGACGAAGTTTTCCATTTTTCGGCGAGGGTTTCCACCACTGTTGGTGGTTATAGGGCAAGGTTCGTGGTGGTTAGGTCATTTTCAAACTGTTCCAGGCAGCTCTGAGGTTGTTTCAGCCAAAAATAACCCTTTTTAGGTTTACCAGTGGCCTTCCGATCACCTTCTCTGGTGACCTTCCCTTGAATGTTCTTGGTGTTCTTCGATTAAGTGTTTCAACTTCCCCTTTTTGATCTTTAGTTTGGGTTCTTTTAAGTTGTGTACATATCTGTGGTTTGATTCCTTCCTTTTAAGTGTAGTGTCATCTCACTTATGCTCAGACCCTTGTACCAACTCATAGAAGAGTTCTCATCTCTTCGTGAGAAGACCTTCGAGAAAATTAGGCAAATAGATCTAGCCCAAGAGGTAGCTTGTAGGGCTGAGGCCTTTCCTCTCAGACCCATCTTTCATTCACCCCTGAAGGTTTTATACCTTGAGCCAGTTGATCCTACTGAGCCTGCAGAGGTTCCTGAGGATTTTGCACCAATGTCTGAGCCTGAGTCATCTTCCTCATATCCCATGTCAACCTCTGAAGTGAGAGAATCTGTAGAATCTTTTCAAGAGGCTATGGATTATTCTCCTAGACGGGGTGAAGTTACTGAGGAAGCCGAGGTTTCAAACCGTGCCTCGTCTCACCAAGGTGCAAGAACTTCTCATAGGTCTTCTGACGTTGAGATCATAGGGCCAACTATGGCACTTCCACCTCCCATTGATGTCATTCCCCCGTCAGCTGTCAATAGGGCCGAATTTGCTCAGAGGTTTCCTAGTGGTGCTCCGACACCTACCCGGGCCGATGTTATTGGGGATGGTGATGACGATGGGGAGAGTGATCTTGATATGTCTGAGGTGGTCGAGTATGAGAGTACCATCAGTGAGTACGACCTTCTTACTTTTAGGCACCTCTATTCCATAAATTCTTCCATCATCCTTAGGAAACCTCTGAAGGATGAGAGGGCCTTTGATTTCCGAGATATAGAGATCTGTGTCTATGAGAATATGTTCAAGTTCGGCTTTCATCTTCATATTCACCCAACCATTAGAGACATACATTCTCATATAAATCTTGCCCCTTCCCAAGTATCCCCTAATGCCTGTAGGGTTATGATTGGGGCTATCGTCCTTTTTAGGGTTGTCCACCACTCAGACCTTCCAGTTAGGGTTTTTACTGGGTGTTACATTCCTTCATCTGCCAAAAACCTCCCTAGCTATTACCACTTCTTAGCCAGAAAATCAAAGAAGAAAATATTGTTGGTTACAAAAACTTCAAACAACAATGGAAACCTCGGTACTTTTTTATTTTCGGAGCATGAGAATTTAGTTCAGATGAGGCTTCTGGAAGGTCGATTCCAAGGACCCCCTTGAGATGGGGTAAGGTCTCCTTTGCTGCCAAAGCTGACCCTAGACTTATCCAGGACAATTATAAAAACATTGAAGACCTTTGCAGTCAGGGCGATAAGGGTCGGCTTGTTAAATATGAGCATCTAATGACCCCCTATTACCTATCTCAGACAGGTTTAGGTGGTGGTCCCTTGGAAGATCTTCGTAAGTCTTAATTTTTCTTATACAAGTTGTACCTTTCATGTTTTATATCTCTGATTGACTATCTCAAAGACTTGTCTTTTGCAGAGCGTCCAGCAGGCATATCATATGACCTTTGGGAAATGTCTGCTCCAGGTCCTGTGAAGTTGATGGAGAAAAAGGGTGGAAAAAATGTACCCCCACCTGTCAGCAAGAAGAACGTCAGCACCTCCAGGGTCGATACTACTAAAAAGAGTAAGTCCACGACCGACCCAGATCATACGAGGCAGAGTAAGGCTCAGGCCAGGGATCGTGCTTGATTACGCGTGAAAGGTAGCGTCGCATCAAAACGCTAATCGTTGAATTCGTTTCACCGCGTTAAAACAAAACCTAAATTACGACTGCACTTGCAATTCAAGTTAAGTCGGGTATCAAATCCACAGGGAGTGTTCGACAGATTTTAATCGATTTATTTTTTTAGGAATACAAATGTAAAAGGTGATGGGTGGTTGCAAATAAAAAGAAAAAAATAAGAAGTTAAGTCTAAACAATATTAAATAAAACGAGGGTCGGGATCACGTACCCACCATGGACTAAACACGCGGAATTATAATTTCGATTCGAAAATATTTAATCTAGCATTTTTAATTAATCATAAACATCACACGTGAAGGAATTTAAGCCAAATATGCGAGATTAAATATTTAATAAAAAAATAGTGACACGCGTCTTAAAATTGGATTATCACTTTAAAAACTAACGTTGCATGACAATGAAAGTTAAACGCATAATAATATCATTTTAATTCGCGAGGTTTAAATTAAATACAATTTTACACGAAACCTAATTGTCGGAGCTCGACGCCCATCAATGGCGGACACACGACCCAAACCCTATTTAACTACTCACACAACATGAATAATTAAATTAAACAACAAATTAATAATTAAAGCAAGAAATAATTAAACTACACTAATTTATCTAGGCATAGGAATTAAATATGCAAAGAAATAAAATGAACAAAACTAGAATAATATCCACTTACATTAATGGGTGTCAAACCACAACACAAATGGAGGAGAGGGGTGGTCTCCACAAAATTCCCAAAATGTACAAACCCTAGCTCCACAAAAATGAAAAAGGAACTAAAAACTAATCTCCTTACAAAATAAATAAAGGGTCCTTTTTATACTAAGTTGCATAAAATATATAAAAAAAAGGAAAAGAAAACAAATAAGGGGGATAAGTCACTAATTAATGGAATTAAAAAAAGGAAAAATAAAAAGAAAAGGGAAAGACAACATTTCGGCAACAGCAAAAACAGGGCACCGGTCGACCACGACAAACCCTGTCGATCGCGCGGAAGGGGGGGGGGGGGGAGTCCACTATCTCGGACCAAAGGCAAAAATCGAATTACCGGTCGACCGTCGAAGAGAGGCCGGTCGATCGCATGCGCCATCACTCCCCAAGATCGAACACAGCAGCAAACAAACACAAAACAACCCTAAGCCATGGCCAAAAACCCAACATGCAATTACCCACCATGGTTGCAATACATATCCGAGACCACTTTGTGAGCAAACCGAGATCAAAACCGAAACCCCACCATAGCCAACAAAATTCAAAACCACAAATGGGTATCCACCAAAAATGTCCAAAGCCATGGAAATGTCAAAATGTATACTCTAAAAACCCGAGCCAATTGACCCACAACTATATCCGTACGCAACCCCACCTTCAATTTCGAACGAAAAGAATCAATTTGGGATGAACCCAAAACCCGAGCACAAACCCGAGCTTGGCCAAAAATCGCCCATGGCTGAATTTGCTGCAAAAAAATGTTTTTGGACATAAAGGGAATTAATGGATTTGTTATAAGTGAGAAAGGGACATGGATATAATTAATAAAATTGTTAATGAATCTTTTATAATTCTTTTCGATTAAATCTCCGTGTTTCCTTCGTTCGGACTCCGATTTGAGCACCGTTCGTGGCCACGCGAAGCTTGGCCCAAGGGAGCTAAAAAGCCTAAGTTTGAGGGTAATTAAATGCATAATTCGATACGAATCACACCCCTTAACTTACACATTGTTAGTCCCTAGTAATGAAATTCAACGCAAGAAGAACTATAAGAAAATCAAAACATTTATATATGCATCGAAATATAAATGCCACTTTCGTAGGGAACACGATTGCATTTAGCATATGCAATAAGCCGTTAAACCCCTAGGTTACCCTAGTGGACGAGTATCGTTTCGTGAGGGTTTTCAGGGATAAAATCCACAAACATCATATGGTTTCCTCAAAATATGCCCAAACAAACATGAGACAAGCCTAGCAATAACGAAAAAGATTTCATACACATTATTAGCACAATGAATGAATTCAAAAAAAGTCTGAAATCATTAACATTATAGAATGTACCTCATAGAATTGAAACCTTAAAATGTGGGAGGGGAGCGAG
This sequence comes from Sambucus nigra, assembly GCA_949130495.1. Classification (NCBI taxonomy): domain Eukaryota; kingdom Viridiplantae; phylum Streptophyta; class Magnoliopsida; order Dipsacales; family Adoxaceae; genus Sambucus; species Sambucus nigra. The sequence goes on along the minus strand of OX422209.1, from coordinate 312,695,882 downwards.
AACATGCAAAGTGTGATTTGGCAAAGACTTAAATAAACCGGATACTAAATAAAGCGAGCATATATTCAATCCTCATGGGCACTACACTCAACAAGTGAATTCACTCGAAACAAGGAGTTAACACATGGAACATGCAGGCATAAAGAGTAAATGTAAATGGAAACTAGGCCGCACACATGTCACAAATGAAGAACGCTATATAAAAAATGAAAAATGTATCAATGAAAGATACCGCACATAAAAGGAGGCGAAATGCATTTTCACAGATTATCAAAACTATTATGACTTTTAAATTAAATACACTTTAAGATCACATAGGACTTTATAGGGTTGTAATGTAAGCTAGGATAGGGTGCGAAATGAATGACATGTATGTACGAGTTCAAAGTGTATGAAACGAAAAAATTGGAATAATGGAAAATAGTGCGGGCAATATCAAAATTTGGAAAATAAGTTCCAAATGAGCATTAGATATAACAATTGGAGAGTAATCAAATCTTATTGAACTATATACAATATTTACAACTTTCTCTTTCTTTTCTTTTCTTCTTTTTGTCATGTTTTCTTTTCTTTTCTTTTGCTTTTTTCTTTCTCTTTTTCATCTCTTTTTTCACATATCTTTTCTTTTCTTTTCTTTTCTCACTCTCATATGACTATATTACAACCACAACAACAACAACAACATTCAATCCCAAGCAACATTCCAAACGAAGTTATGGAAGGTGTATGTATGGTATATAACTCCAATTTAGAGTTGGTTATGGGAATTTGGGTAATGAAACGAAAGGCTATATTTAGGCTCAAAGGGGTTGACGAGGGAAAAAATTTAAGGTGAGGTCAAGGTCAATATGGGTGATATCACAAAGAATGCCTATGATCATTTCCAAAATTTTACGCAATTCTCGAGTCAAAACAATATATGAAAATCATGCTCAAGTAATGCATTTCATATATGAACTCAATTAATGAACTATCAATGAAAGAATACAGAGATTACCAATGAATGTAACATTTTCCAAGAGGAAAGAAAAATGTATAACACTCAGAAACGATGAAAGGTACAAAGCTTACTCGGTGTAAGTATATACAATGCAACAAAAGATTACCATGTTATAAAAATCTTAAACCAAATCAATAAAGCAAGAAAGGTGCATGTGCTCATGAGATTAAAGTTTAATTCATGAAGTTATTCACAATACCAATGATTGAGTACTAAAGTCTAATAACTTCTAAAATCGAGAACATGTAAATAAATAAGTAATTTTCTATAAATTTCCAAAAATAATATCCAAAAATGTAAATGTAAATAATATCCAAAAATAATATCCAAAAATATAAATGTAAATAATATCCAAAAATATTGGATAACAATTTATTTTCATTCAAAATAAATAAGTAATTTTCTACAAATTTCATAAAAAAATGAAGGCCGGCTTAATATGTGATTTAAGTGTGAAATAATCACTATATACTTATACTAATGGAGAAAAAAACCATATATGGAGTTTTTTGTTGACTTTATATGGTGAAATAATCACATGACTTTATATCCATCAAATAAAAGCATGAAAACTAAAAAACTACAATAAGGGTTAAAATGGCATCCGAAGTTGCTAAAAGCCTGAAAAATAAAATATTTTTTAAGATTTGTGATGAATAACTAAAGTTAAAAAAGTATTACTTTAGTCATTAAATTACTTTTTGAATTCGGGCGATGCGCATAAATTTGTAGTAATTGTCTTATAATAAAGATCAATTAGTCTATGTTGTTGAAAAATTTGATCAAATTGGTGAGCCCTTCATATTTTAAAAATGTTGTTTTTATTCCTATTTAAATTTTCTTTCTATACACCCCTAATTATATTTAAAGTTTAATAAAACAGGAGTTATAGAAAGAAAAGTGGGGTTTTCATAATCTTACTTTGTCACAATTAATTTATATGCCTCAAAGTTATTTTATCACTCTTAGTTTATATTTGTGATAATACTTTATTAAAGATTTTTATGGGAACTTGTTATACTAGAACTTAGATGAACACTAAGTGATGAAAATAGTCCATAAAATTGAAAATTAAATAAAGTTTATAAAAGTAAAGATGCTGGTAATACATCAAAGATAAATTAATAAGGACTAAATAACAAAATGTGTTCAAGTGTATAACAAGAAAGAAAATGTGGTATTTAGATTGGGTAAAATTCTTAAAGTAATGTTAAGGGACTAAAAGACCCAAGACAACTGGCGAGTAAGTCACGGACTGAAAAATTTATGACGGCTGATGAAAGCACGTAAACATGTTGGGGTGGGGGTGGGTGGGGGTGGGGTATGATTTAAAAAAAGCACAAAACAATAGTAGAAATTCAATACCTGAAATTAACATTGAGATTATTTTAAATAGACAGCCAGTACTGTGTGTGTGTTTAAATTGAAAGAAGATATGAAAATTTTATTAAAGATTTTTATGGGAACTTGTTATACTAGAACTTAGATGAACACTAAGTGATGAAAATAGTCCTTAAAATTGAAAATATTATATCTTTACTAATAACATTTTTTTACAGCAAATGTCTCCTTCAGATATTAAGGCGAAGATGATGATGCTGTTTATGATGATGTCGTCTGGGGTCGGTGGTAGTGGAGGCGACGAGGGCTCTTCCGCCCCTAGTCTCCCCAAATATGGGAAATATGGGATTACCGTCGAGAAAAAATCGAAGATATTAGCGAGATTCCTCGTCCTGCTAAAGACGGTCATCGGCCCGGGGTTTATGAGTTGGAAAGAGGTGCCAAATGAGCTCAAGTTAGCTGTTTGGGCTGCACTACAGGTAATATATTTCAATTTCAATTTCAATTTCAATTTCAATTTCAATTTCCATTTCAATTTCAATTTCAATTTCAATTTCAATTTCATATTTATATTTATATTTATATTTATTCGCAACTAACATTGTATTTGTTGGACATGAACAATTCAACTTGGATCCAAAGCTACGCGATCCCGTGTTGGAGAAGATTAGGGAGCAACTCATGTCGTGGAAAAAAAATATGCGGGCACGGTACTTTGGGAAAACACAAGAGTCGATTATCCAATGGCATGAATCTGTCCCCCCCAAGGAGCCGATCTCATTGGCACAATGGCCGAAGTTCATTGACTATGAGATAGAGGATCGAAAATTGGCATCTCGCCAATCAGGGAGGGAAAATCGGGCAAAAAAGACAGACGTGCACTACTCCGGCCGGACCTCTTACGCCGAGGTGGAGCATAGGATGCAGGTAAGATTTCATTTTTCTATAACTACAGAAATATATTATTCTTCATTATTTTACTCTGCGGTGCCGATACTAATTTTACTTTACTTTATTTTATTTCAGGGGGTAGGGAGTGGGCCAAGGGGTAAGACACATAGGCTCGATACTTATGTGGCTCTTCGAACGAAGAAGGGGAAGGACAAGGAGGTGTCCCCGAGCTTCGCGTCGACGATTGTAAGTAATCCGACAGTTTAATTTTTGTTAATTACGTTATAATTTTTTAGTTTACTTATTTTACTAATCATGTACTTTTTGTCGTTTCAGGCAAAGCTTAAGGAAGTGCATGAGTCGCAGTCTGATGCCGAAAAGGCATTTTTGTCCACAGATGCACTCAGACAAGTGCTTGGCTCTGATCGCAAGGGGAGGACAAGGGAGTGAGATCGCGGGTGGCCAAATCTAGGATCATCGGATTGGAGATGAGCGACACTGGGTTGGCTCGAATGGTGGATTCACACGACTCGAAGCTGTCCTGTTTGGAGGCGACGGTCCAAGATATGTATGCATCCATGAAGCATACGTTGGGCGGAGACCGTAAAGGGAAAGGGAAAGGGAAGGAGAAGGCGGTGGAGGAGGATGTGCGGGAGGACGAGGCGCAGGATGACGAGGATGTGGACCTCACTGCTTCATCACCAACACGTTCATACTTCGATGATCCACTTCCCTATTTGGCGCCCTTCAACAGACCAATGTCGACACTTGGTTGGCCGAGCGTGTTCATATTGGACATATTTGATGGCCAGCGGATAGGGCAGGGGTTGAGGGACCCGAATATCGTCCAGGGTGGAATAGTTCATGGCCGTGCGCTTCAAGAGATGGAGTCCAGGGTGCTCGTCACGCATGTCATACCCGGAAAGGAGAACTCCCTATTGTGGTTGCGCGAACAATGCGGCATGACGTATATTAGTGGGTGTGTCAATTCTTATGTCGTGTGGCCTACTCACCTCCTCAGTTTTAACAATACACTAGACATGTAGTGACATTATTTTAAGTTTGAATTGAATTGTTTTAAGTTTGAATTGAATTGTTTTAAGTTGTTACATTTGAATTATATCGTGATGCATATTGTCTCTATTTGAATATATATTTGCATTATTTTTAGTTTGTTTGGATATATGATGTTTGGATACTGCTGGGCAGTGGCAGTGGCCATACTGCCCATCAGATTTTTTTTAAATTCTACCCAGAATTGTCACGGTCATTGACCGTGACACGTCCGTGACAAAAAGTTGTCACGGACGTGTCACGGTCAATGGCCGTGACAATTTTTTTATAAAGGGTCACTGCTTTGTCACGGTTTATAACCGTGACAAACGTGTCACGGTCATTGACCGCGACACGACTGTGACAAAAAAAGTTATCTCGCCTCGAAATGTCACGGTCATTGACCTTGACAAGTTGGATTTGTCAAGGTCAATGACCTTGACAATTCGGCAGATTTGGTGTAGTGATGGGCATAGGAATTAAATATGCAAGGAAATAAAATGAACAAAACTAGAATAATATCCACTTACATTAATGGGTGTCAAACCACAACACAAATGGAGGAGAGGGGTGGTCTCCACAAAATCCCTAAAATGTGCAAACCCTATCTCTGCAAAAATGAAAAAGGAACTAAAAACTAATCTCCTTACAAAATAAACAAAGGGTCCTTTTTATACTAAGTTGCATAAAAGATATAAATAAAATAGGAAAAGAAAAGAAATAAGGGGGATAAGTCACTAATTAATGGAATTAAAAAAAGGAAAAATAAAAAGAAAAGGGAAAGACAACATTTCGGCAACAGCAAAAACAGAGCAGGGGTCGACTGCGACAAACTCGGTTGACCGCCCGGAAGGGGGGGAGTCCACTGTCTCGGACCAAAGGCAAAAATCGAATTACCGGTCGACCGCCGATGAGAGACCGGTCGACCGCGTGCCCCAGCACTCCCCAAGATCGCACACAGCATCAAACCAACACAAAATAACCCCAAGCCATGGCCAAAAACCCAACACACAAATACCCACTATGGTTGCAATCCATATCCGAGACAACTTTGTGCCCAAATCGAGATCAAAACCGAAACCCCACCATAGCCAACAAAATCCAAAACCACATATGGGTATCCACCAAAAATGTCCAAAGCCATGGAAATGTCAAAATGGTACTCTAAAAACTCGAGCCAATTGACCCATAACTATATCCGTACGCAATCCCACCTTCAATTTCGGACGAAAAGCATCAATTTGGGACGAACCCAAAACCCGAGCTTGGCCAAAAATCGCCCATGGCTGAATTTGCTGCAAAAAAACGTTTTAGGACATAAAGGGAATTAATGGATTTGTTATAAAAGAGAAAGGGACATGGATGTAATTAATCAAATTGTTAATGAATCTTTTATAATTCTTTCCGATTAAAGCTCCGTGTTTCCTTCATTCGGACTCCAATTCGAGCACTGTTCACGGCCACACAAAGCTTGGCCCGAGGGCTACAAGTTCCGTGAATGCTTCGGGAAAAAATCCCAAAGTGTGAAATTACGAAAATACCCCTGAACGTGCGAATCGCGACGAAACTTTACCGGAACGCGCCCAAACTTCATACTAAGTAGTTTAATACCTATAATAGCTCAATTATACCTCAAATAACATTTTAGCATATAAAACGGAGGTTGTCTGATTAACGAGCATAATTATAGGCATTAAAGTACCTGATGGGCTAAAAAGCCTAAGTTTGAGGGTAATTAAATGGATAATTCGATACGAATCAGTGCTATACCCATCTCAACAAACGATGCCTTAGCTACATGTCTAGCTCAGCTAAAAATCAGTGACATCTTGATCGGCCACATTCTGAAGGCTGCCGATGCTATCAGAATAATAATGACTTAAGAGGACAAGTGTTTCTTATGCTCACTGGACGTCCCGTCGTTGGCCGAGTTCGCCCTCTATAAGTCAATTCAGGTACTAGTTTTTGCTCATAAGTCATAAGTGTAACCTTGCTTTATTATAACTCAGATTTTCTTAAATCTGATCTTTTTCTGCAGGCTGTCTTGTCCTTCCATCGTCTCATTGATTGGACTCTGAAGAGGATTCCCCTTATAGAGAAGGGTCTGGATGCTAAGAAGGTTCAAGCCTCTTTGACTGCAGAGGTTGAAAGGATGAAGGGAGTTGTCCAGCAGAGGGATAAAAATATGTTTAAGCTCAAGAAGGGCCATGACGTTGCTTTGAAGGCCAATGATGATGCCCTTCAGTCCAAGGTTGATGCTGCAGTCAAGGCTACAGTTGAAGATGCTGCTAAAAAGACCATTGAAGACTATAAGGTCTCAGATGAATTTGTCAGCTTTGGTTTTGAATACCTAGAGAGGGGTATCAAAGCAACTGGAAAATGGGCAGCCACTAAGGAGAAAAGGTCTGGGATCTTGACTGCTTCAGATTTTGCGGGTCTCATCTTTGGGGATCCTCAGTTTGCTCAGGCCTTGCAGGAAGTTAGGGTTGATGATGCTGCTCCAGCCGAGACTGCTACCCTAGAGGTCACTAAGACTGAAGATACTGTCCATTATGATGATGGAAATGAGGTGACAAATGTCGTTCGTGACGAAATGACTGCAAATGCAGATACATAGGCCCTTGTGAAGCTTTTTAACATTTGTACTTTTGATTTCCCTCCTGTACCTCTTATTTTTGTGAACTTTGATGGCCTTTTGACACACTTGATTTGTAACTTTGAATCCCTTTAATGATAATCATTGATTCAACTTCTTCAGAGCCTATTGCTTCATACGATGTTTCACTTGAAATTTATATGAAACTCCTTCCAAATTATCATCAAATAATGATGTTTAAGGTTTGAGGTCATCATATTATGATGTTTCACCACATTAATTTTCACCAAACTAATGATGTTTTAGGTCTAAGGTCACTATATTATGATGTTTCACCTCATAAATTTTCACCAAACTAATGATGTTTAAGGTATGAGGTCATCATATTATGATGTGTAAGCTCATAAATTTCACCAAACTAATGATGTTTAAGGACTCAGGTCACCATATTATGGTGTTTCACCTCATAAATTTTCACCAAACTAATGATTTTTAAGGTCTGAGGTTACCATATTATGATGTTTCACCTCATTAATTTTCACCAAACTAATGATGTTTAAGGTCTGAGGTCACCATATTATGATGTTTCAGCTCATAAATTATCACCAAACTAATGATGTTTAAGGTCAGAGGTCACCATATTATGATGTTTCACCTCATAAATTTTCACCAAACTAATGATGTTTAAGGACCGAGGTCCCCATATTATGGTGTTTCACCTCATAAATTTTCACCAAACTAATGATGTTCAAGGTTTGAGGTCACCATATTATGATGTTTCACCTCATTAATTTTCACCAAACTAGTGATGTTTAAGGTCCGAGGTCACCATATTATGATGTTTCAACTTATGAATTTTCACCAAACTAATGATGTTTAAGGACTGAGGACTGAGGTCACCATATTATGATGTTTCACCTCATAAATTTTTACCAAACTAATGATGTTTAGGGACTGAGGTCACCATATTATGGTGTTTCACCTCATAAATTTTTACCAAACTAATGATGTTTAAGGTCTGAGGTCACCATATTATGATGTTTCACCTTATTAATTTTCACCAAACTAATGATGTTTAAGGTTCGAGGTCACCATATTATGATGTTTCACCTCATATATTTTCACCAAATTAATGATGTTTAATAACATAATACAAGTATCAGCACAACATTGCTATCTTTTCATTAACATCCTTTGTATAAACTGGTACATGTATTATAAAAAGATAAGAATAACTGTAACATCATATGTAATACTTCTTTAAGTGATCGACATTCCAAGGGTTGGAGAAAGGTTCTCCTTCAAGATTTTCTAGCCGCTAGGTACCAGGCACAACCTCATCAACTACCCTATAAGGACCATGCCAGTTAGGATGGATCTTATTTCCTTTTTTCCACGTCTTCTTTAGGACTAGGTCTCCCATAGCTATGGGCCTTGACTTCACCCTTTGATTGTATAATCTTACAGTTCTCTACTGATAGGATGCCTGTCTTATCTCTGCATCCTCTCTTCTCTCTCCAATCAAATCCAAATCAAGTCTTCTCTCTTCCCCGTTCTTCTAAGGGTCATACGTTTGCACTCTATGAGTGGGGATTCCTACCTCTGTAGGGATGACAACCTCTGAGCCATGGTCTAGCATAAATGGAGTCTCTCCTGTCGGTGTCCTCACTGTCGTCCTGTAGGCCCATAATATGGCATATACCTGTTCTGTCCATCCTTTGGCCTCTTACAACCTCTTTTTATCCCATCAAGGATTGTTCGGTTTGTGACCTCGATCTTCCCATTTTCCTGGGGTTGGCCAGGAAAAGATAAGAACTACTTGATCCCTACTCTTTCGTAGTATTTTTCTAAGGAGACATTCTTAAACTGGGTTCCATTGTCTGAGATGAGGGTGTTTGGAAGACCATACCTCCATATGATGTTCTTCTAGATGAACTGGAAGGTCTTCTGCTCAGTGATTGTGATCATTGGCTCAGCCTCTACCCATTTGGAGAAGTAATCAATTGCCACTATTAAGAATCGATAGTTGTTTGCAGCTCTTGGCAAGGGTCCTACCAATTCAATGCCCCATACTGTAAATGGCCAAGGGGAGCTGATAGAAGTAAGAGGTTGGTGTGGCTAATGAGGGATGATCGAGAATCTCTGACACTTATCACACTTCTTCACATACGCAGCTGCATCCTTAGCCAAGGTCGGCCATCAGTACCCCTGAGTGATTATCCTCTTAGCCAATGGACTTCTTCCTATGTGACTTAAACAAGAGCCCTCATGAACATCATGCAAGATGAGCGAAACCTCTGAAGGGTTAACACATATGAGGAGAGAGAGTAGGAACCCATTTTTATACAAGACATCTCCTATAATTGAGAATTTGGTAGCTCTGAACCTCATCATCTTTCTCCTTTCTAACTTTGATTCTAAAAGCTCTCCCTCTCTAATGTATCTAATAAGAGGGTCCATCCATGAGGTTCCCATACTCAAATTTAGTCAAAGTATGGCAACCTCTTCTTCTTCTATGGTCAGCTTGAGAAGAATCTCAACTGGTACTGTTCTTCTTACGTCTATCCTTATTGCTGAGGCCAACCTCGCGAGTGCATCTACTCGGCTATTGTCTAGCCGAGGTATCCTCTTTATCTTTACTTCCTTGAAGCCTTCTAGCATCGTTCTCACATGTTCAGGTATTTGGATATCCTTTCATCTTTGACCTCATACACCCCCAGGATTTAGTTGATAACCAACCTTGAGTCACTGTGAACTAGGAGTTAGCCCACACTAAGGGCCCTTACCAAAGAGAGACCTTCTATTAATGCCTCATATTCTGATTCATTGTTGGAAGCTTTGAATTTGAACCTCAATGAATACTTAATATCGATACCATCTGGTGCTGAGATTATCAGACCTGCTCTATTTCGCTTTCACAAAATGACTCATCAACGAAGAGGTTCCAAATGGTTTCATCTGAAGAGAAGTTTCCCTCTGATAAGGTTCCTTCCTTGAAGAGGTATCCATCCTCCTCATTATCAACTATTCTTTTTCTAGCTTTGCTTGACTCAACCTCGTCTGGATCTTGGATGGCGTTTATGTTCTATTCCTCTGTAGCCTTTTGATTAATCTTAACCTCAGCTTCTTCCCATGTAAACTCGAATACAAAGTCTGCGAGTGTCTTCCCCTTGATGGAAACCCTGGGTTGATGGACAATGTCATATTACCCTAACTCAATGGCCCAAGTCATTAGCCTACATGACTTCTCAGGCTTATGGAGGACTTGTTTGAGTGGGAAATCAGTGAGGATGACCATGACGTGGGCTTGGAAGTATGGATTAATTTTCCTAGATGCATGTATCAATGCATAGGCTAATTTTTCAATCTGAGGGTACTTATGTTCAGACCATTGAAGAGATTTATTATTGCAGTATATTGTCCTCTATAGCGCTAGTGGTTGACTCTGAGACAGCTAGATATACATATAACTTCTCACCCAGGATTGGCTAAGATAGGAGTAAAGGGAATTCGAGGTAGGACTTGAGCTCCTTAAAAGATTTATCGCATTTCTCATCTCATTCGAAGGCCTTTCTGAGCTCTTTGAAAATAGGAAGACACTTGTCTATAGCTCTCAAGACGAACCTATTAAGTGTAGAAACTCTTCCGATTAGCCTCTGAACGTTTTTTATGGTTCTGGGTGTCTTTATTTCAAGAAAATCTTTGATCTTCTCTGGGTTAGCCTCTATTACCCTTTAGTTAACAATGAATCCCAAAAACTTCCCTGCTCCTACCCCGAAGTCACATTTGGTCGGGTTGAGCTTCATTCTGTACTTGTCTATGGTGTCAAAATTTCTTTCAAGGTCGGCCACATGAGTATCGGCCTTCAGACTTTTCGTTAGCATGTCGTCCACATATACTTCCATAGACTTGCCTATCTGATCTTCGAACATCTTATTTACAAGACGTTGGTAAGTTTACCCTGCATTCTTCAACCCGAAGGGCATGACCTTGTAGCAATAGGTCCTCTTATCTGTGATGAATGCTTTCTTCTTTGAGTCTTCCGAATTCATAAAGATTTGATTATACCCTTAATATGCATCCATGAAGCTTATGAGCTCATGTCTGTTGTGTCATCCTCCATCTGATTAATACGAGGTAGGGGGAACTATCTTTTGGGTAAGACTTGTTTAAATCAGTGAAATCTAGACACATCCTCCATTTCTCATTAGCTTTTGGCACAATGACAGCGTTAGATATCCACTCAGGGTATACGACCTCTCTGATGAACCTGACCTCTTCAAGCTTTCTAACCTCTTCTCTAATGACATTATACTTCTCCCTTGAGTACACTCTTCTTCTCTATTTGATGGGCTTAGTGTCTTCTACAATATTGAGTTTATAACACATGATCTCAGGATCAATACCTTGCATGTTTGCATGGCTCCATGCGAAGATGCTCCGTCTCTTCCTTAGCAGCTTTACCAATTCCTCCTTGATCTTAGATGTTAGGGCCTTGCCTATTTGGATCATTTTTTTTTTGGGTTGTCCTCATCGAGGACGATGGATTCTACCTCTTCCGCAACCTCTCCCTTTTTGAGTTGTGTTTCATCTCTTGGATCAAGTGTGTCGATGTTGTACTTGGTTGTTGCCCTCTTACGAGCCTCTCTCTCTTCTGTAGAGTTGAAGTAGCATTCGCTTGCTGACGTTTGGTCACCTTGCACTTCCCCTACTCCATAGGTAGTCGAGAATTTTAGCATTTGGTGGACCGTTGAAGGCACGACCTCAAATTCCTTAAGGGTTACTCGTCCTATGATGAGGTTGTAAGTTAAGAAGACGTTCTCATCCATTACAAAGAAATTAATTTTTCTTGTCAACCTCTTAGGCCATTCATCTCCCATTAGAACATCCATCTCATACATGCCCAACGGATGAACCTTTTCACCGTTGAAGCCAATCAAGGGATGATGATAAGGGAAAAGCCTGGCTCTGCTGAGGCCTAGGCTTTTAAAATAGGGCCAAAACATAACGTTTGCTGAACTACCCCCATCAATGAGGATCCTATAAACTTCACAACCATGCACCCTTGTGGTGATTACTAAAGGGTCATTGTGGGGAGCTAATATACCCTTAAAGTCAAGTCATTAAAATCCGACCATGAGGGTGTCCATATCCACCTTCTTTCTCTTCTCGCACTTAATCTCCGTAGATTCCAAGTTTATAACCTCGGATTTAGTCACTGCCTTAGCCTATGCCATATGAGCCTTGCGATCTGCCACTTCTGAGCCACCTCCTGCTAGTCCCCCATAGATAGTGTTCACACCGAAAGAGATCATACCAACCCTCTTTACTGGAGCATTATCGTCTTTTAGTGGGAGGTTAGGGTCATCATCATCATTATCTGAGTCATCAGCACTTCTGGCAGGGAGATCCTCCTGAAATTTATCATTTTTTTTCTTTTTGGGGTCGTCTCTTCCCCCCTTATAAGCTCTACCATCCACCTACTTTCTAAGATTTTCAGACTTTAACATTTTCTCAATCTCATTTTTTAGGGCGAAACACTTATCAGTTAGATGGTTGTGATCTTGGTGGAACTCGCACCATAGGTTTTTATTCCTCTTATGTGGAGCAGCCTTCAGCTTCTTCGGACATCTCAAGGACCTGTCATTCTTTATTTAGTTGAGGATGTGTTCGTAACTCACAGTTAAATGAGTATAGTGTGAAAACTTATCGTCTGCAACCCTTTTCTTTCCATCCTTTTTCCTTTGAAATTTCCCACCGCTACTTCCATTCCGATCCTCATACTTTGCAGCCATTGCTTCTTCTGCGTTCATGAACTTTCCATCTGTTGCCAACAGCTCGGCCATAGACTTATGAGGGTCTTCAGCAAGCTTCCAAAGTAGCTTTTCCTTCTGAAGTCCTCCAATGAGAGCTGTCATGGCTATGCTCTCTTCATAATCTTCAACCTCCAACTTTTCCTTATTGAACCTAGCGATGTAGTCGCTGAGGCTTTCATTCTTGCCTTGCTTTACATAGAGCAGATGGGTTGTCTTATTCTGAGGTCTTACCCCAAAACAGATGTTGTGTATAAAATGCTCAGCCAAACCCTTAAAGTTCTCAACAGGATTTTTAGGAAGAGAAGTGAACCAAATATGTTCAGCTCCCGTTAAAGTGCTAGAGAAAGCTCATCACCTCATCTCATTAGGGATTAAATAAATGTCCGCTGCAGACTGATACATCTCAGTGTGATGCATTGGGTTGGTACTACCATCATACTTGGGAAATACCATCGGCGGTTTAAATTTGGTAGGCGTTGGGAAGTTGACAATACTTGCCACAAATGGGGAGCCCTCTGAGAATCCCCTTTGTAGTGGGTCTCAGATTTTTATGAGGTTCCCTACCTTCTCTTCAAGGCTTTGGATGGAATCATTCCAGGGTCTAGAAAATTCGGCCTGGCCGAGGTTATTCCCATACACCTCCAAGGGGTGGACTGAGGGTTCCCCAGTAGTAACGCAACATCGGCTGTTGACTTCCCCGGCCATGTGGGAGTCGGCCATGATGAGGCCGATGTTCGTCACCTCCCCTTTGTGAGCCAGCTATGTTTCTTGAACTGGATAGCCTCTTCCTCAGATCATTAACTGGGCCGATCCTCTCAAAGGCCAACCCTCTGCTTAGGCGATAAAAAATTGACCCTCTTTGTTGTGCATTAACATCTCATCTTTCACACTGACCTCGGCTCTGCGGTATAGGACGTACGGTGTTATTTGAGACCACATATGGCTCCCAACAGTCTGCCGGAGCATCCTATGCCTCAATTTTGTCGTACCTATCCTCAGGTCAAGGGTTTCCTTGCCTCTCAAGGTGTAAACGCTTGGGGTCAGCAACATCCCTCCTCCATTGAGGAGCAGGTTGGTCTTTTCACGGTGTCTGGTGTGGTCCCCTGGCCTTAAGATGTGGTTGAGCAACTGCCAGAGTAATCATCTCCGGTGAGACCCCAGTGAAACACCTTATACTTTTGACTTACTTAAGTCTATACTGTATAAGTGTTCAACTAGTTTGGAAATAGTGACAAAATTGGTTGTCCATCCTAGAATCCAAAGAACCTCATAATCATTCTCTCTAATCCTCTTCAATGATCCATGAAGGTATAAATTGAATCACACTACACACAATTAGAAGTGCATACATGTGTATATATTGCTTTAAATTGATTGTGTGATAATTCCCCTTAAAATAGTGCTTTAATAATTTTTTGGGAATTTTTAAACATTTTTTAAATAAATTTTTCATTAATAAAATGTGTTTATATAATTTGTGGGGTTAATATTATATTTTGGAAACTTCAGTTTTCACTGAAATGTTTGATTGGGTAGGATATAAATGCGCTAGAGACTTCAGGGGGCTACTTGTAAATATTTTAGACGCGCGTTTGTACACCTGTCACATGCCAACACTTGTCACTTGCTTGTTGCATCAGTTTGTGTTTGTAATGTGAGAGGATTGCCTAGTGCATTACTGAACGTTGGATCAGTCCTAATCGATGGACTGCATGTGTTTTTAATCAATCCTGGTGGTATATCTATGAACCAATTACAATCATCTTAACCACCGCTATTTCATAACCCTTGGATCAAGTCAAAGTTAGAAAGACTTGATCTCATCCATTGATTCCCTTCGTAGTTCCAGAACCTTCCCTCACCCCTATATAAACCCTCCACTTCTCAGCATTTCAAGACTTTTGGGCATTCGTCATTTCTGAGAGAAAAAAATATAGAGAGAAGAGAGAAGTGAGAGAGAAGAGAGAAAAGAAAAGAGAGAAGAGAGAGAAAAGAAACTGTTAGCCAAACCCTAACCCTAAACACTTCAAACCCTGAATCAAACCTTCGTTTATATAACACCCCAAACACAACCTTGAGTGTTTGAGAGAGAGTGGTTTGTTCATATTGAAGCTGTAACCTCTTTGTCTACGATCTTGTTTACAAGTTAAACATTCGTGTGAAGATCTGTGTTTCTTTTTCATAGAAACTTTAGATCTACACTCTGCATGTTACATTTTCACTAGATCTGCATATTTCTTACTTGATTTAAGAAAATCTTTACTGATTTAGTTTTGAAAATGTTTTATGGTTTCTGTTCTTACGAAACATAACCTTGACCTAGTTGGATTCACACTTGGAGATTTTCAATCTCAAAAATATTTTTAAAACCGAGATTGATTACGATCTTGACCGATTTTGAAGCGAGATATCCGTGGAATCTGGGTTATATTAAAGGTCAAAAAGGTTTTAGTTCTGTAAGAAAGAAAGAAAACAAAATCACAGCATATAGTCTATATATGTAATTTTTCTAGGACTGTCTGTAAATCTAAGTGTGTGTGAGTTCATGCATGTTGATAGGAATCACTTCACAAACACTTAACACACTACTACACTGAAAGTGTTGTGTATAAGATCAAAGATCATTGAGTCGACATAAGTAAGATAAAGCAAAGGAAGTTATCAAACTGGAAAAACATCATCAACAATCAGATCTATGAGAAGTTAGAAGGACACCAAGTGGGGTATATTCCTAAACTTAGAATAGGTTGATTTGTGTGCATGTATGTTGTATTGTTTGTAACTATTATTTGTTGTTAGTGGATTTTTACTTTTGTGACTTAGAAGTCACCGTGGATGTTTCCTCTGTTGGGAGAGGTTTTACCACGTTAAAAACTGTGTGTTGATTATCTGTGTTGATTATCTTCATCTACTCATCTCATTCTATAGTGTGCTGAATTTTTGAAACTGTCTTAGTTTTAAAAACTGATTACAAAGTCTTGATTACTCTCGTACATAAGTTTTTTTGTAAACACATCTTGTTGTTTATAATTTTTATTTTCAAAAGAAAAGGGTTTCTTCAATAAACATCTCGGAGTTGCTTATATAGTTTAATCTTGTATTAAACGGCATTAGTAACGTTTTTCACCCAGGTGGTCTCAATATGTTTTGGCTTAGCTAGGCAAATTGCTCCTATATCACTTGCTAAGTTATAGCCAAGGACTTCAAGGCTACTGCCACCTCAGCCATCTCGGACTGGGGTAGTGCCTGGCTGGAACTGGGTCCTCCAACAGCAGATGGTGGAGGAGGTGGTGGTAACTTAGGTGCCATATGTTTAGACTAAAGAGCTTGCAATGAAAATATTAGAGAGCTTGATATCTTAAAGGACCTCTTTCAATAGTGACACAGCTTCACGCGAAGGATGAGGCATGGTTCACCACCAGAGTCTTCGGTGAGGTTAAGCTACAAAAAAGAAGAGATGAATCTTCTCATTCCCAGAAACGGTGCCAAAATGATGATGCTATAAATAGCACCACCAGGTAAGGTGTTGACAAGCTCAAACAAGTGACAATAATGACAGCATTAGAGTGAATATATAGTAGAATGAGGTGAGGATAAGAGGATGAACACTAGTATTGAAGTGGTTCGATAATTTCCTGTGTCCACTGTGCAAGTGAGTGTATGTATCACTATTAGAAGTGGGCTCTAATGGAATTGTAAATACAATCACTACACTTTCTCTCTCTACTGTAAATGCACTAGAGTTTGGCTAGGGTTTGTAATTAATGGATCCCTTTACAAGGTAGAGGATGACCTCTATATATAGTCCTTGAGGGGTGTAATGTACCCCCCAAGCATGCAATGAGCATGTGCATGAGGATTAAACCATTATGAGGATGACACCTCGCTGATCTTATGTAGATAATAATGACCTCAATATTCCCTCACGCGAGGGTAATGATTCGGTTATAACTGATTTTTCCACGTGTTCCAAACCTTACATGTTCTTGTAAATGATCGGCCTGGTGTCCTTGACTGGTGCAACCTCGTCCTGAACGAGTACAAGGTTGATAAAGTCCGATAGTTGCTTTGTCTCGTCAATATCCACGATGAACTCGACCGGGAGGGTTGGCCGAGGTTGGGTGTGAGGGAGTTTTAATGTCGTCTTAAGCTGAGTAGGATGTTGACATTAACCTATCCCCATAAGGCGCTGTGACCTCGACTGTTGCAGAGCCGAGGTTGGTGGTAGATAGCCGATCTTACAGAATACAACCCTTCTGATGGTAGTTGTGATCTTCTTGTCAACTCGGCTATGAGACAGGATGAGGTTGGTGACTCAAAATACGAGGGTGCACTTTGGGCATATCAATATGTGTATAACTCTCATTATACTAACATATACACTCTCGCATACCTTCCCAATACATTTTATTATACGACCCCTCACTTGATACTTACTAATCCATCACACCTATGATATGATTAGTCAACCAATTTAATCAACACTAAGGACACACGATACCCCTCTCTCACCCAGTCCATATTCGGCGTTAAGTAAATTCCTACTACTCGGATAATTTACAAAAGGATTTGGTATGTTAAACTCTAAAATATATCTCCATAATAGCTTCTATGTAACCCCACCATCGTGTGACGCCATATACCCAACGTTTATCTCAAAAACATATATATCCCATCAGATTTGAGGGTTTCCAAGCCCTAAACCCAATGAGAAATGAGTAACCCCAAAAAATTCAAGCTACAAGGACTGAATCGGATCGAGGGTACCCAAAAATGAACCGGTCTAGTTCCTTAAAAATAGTAGAAAGATTTTGATGATCGGACTGATCCGATGCCTCTAAAAAATGAACAGGTCCGCTGCTAAAATGAACCGATCTGATGGTCTCCTACCCGGACCGATCCGGTTCTGTAGATTTATTCTTAAGAGATTTATACCCCATAACCTTACTCTACACTTCACAAGATTCACCCTACATGTCTAAAACCCAATTCTATCCTCACACCAAAAACCATCCCAAATATTCTCCCCACCATTTTTATCATCAAATCCACAAATATAACACTAAATGCAAGTTTTACTCATCCGATTCTATGGTTTAACCATTAAAGCCCAAAATACTCTAAATCACCAACAAAATTATGAGATAACTCACACACACATTTATTTATCAAGTTTAAGCACTTGCCTCAAAGTTTTAGAGGTTGAATCTTTCTTAAATCCACGTATTTGAATCGAAAATCTCCAAAGCTCCAAGTTTTCTCCTTTATTCTTCTTTTTCTCTTCTTCCTTTGCTTTCTCTCTCTTTCTCTTGTTTTTTGTCATAATGAAATAGCCTAACTCTTCCAAGACTATATAACCCTTATCTCTAATTACTCCCAACTTGAAATGATAATACACACTTAATACGACTCGTTTACTAATATTCAGGTCAAACTAGGTCCAAAATACTCTGAAACCCAGATGCATCCCCCAGACAGTCATTTTGACTTTCTCGACCCATATCGGATCAACCGTGCACTTTAAATTTTCATTTGAGACTCCTAATAAAATAAATTTATTTCACCACAAAAAATTAAATTCCTATGTTCTCGAACACACGGGGTGTTATAGGAACTTGGCTGGCCAGTGTGGCAACGATCAATTATTTCTTCAATTTATTCCTGGAAGCTGCGCAATATGCTCTTGTATAATACCTTAATGTGGTTTTCAATATGCTCTTAGGAATTAGAAAAATCCTTATCCCATCCACGAGTATAGGCATTAGACTAGGCATGTACAATCCTAGTCGAGGCCTTCTCGGCTTTGGCATTTGAGTACTCAACGTTTTCCTTAGCAGTTACAGCCTTGATTTTGTCCTTCTTGGTATCTTCCTTCGCTTTCTTAGAAATAATGACTAGGGCCATGGAATCATTAATCTAGTTATTAAAGTTAACAATGGAAACCTCTAATTATTTGACCTTATGGTCATGCTTCTCCTTCTCGGCGATGGCGAATTGAGTAACCGACTGAGCAGTATTGAAGGCATCAGTTACCTTACCCAAAGATACCTCCACATAATAGGAATACTTGTTCAACATAATGTGTCTCTTTAACACCGGGTCACCGTCAACAAGGAACTGCAAGACATAGAAAGAAGAAAATATTAGTAGTTTGTAACGAAAGAAGTTATGCAAAAAGAGATATATAATGTTCACATGGAACTTAAGAGAGAAAGATTGTGGTTATCATGCTCCACCAACTAATTATGAGTCAGGAAAAAAGAAATTTCCCTATTAATAGGAAGTCACACTGATCCAATCAAGACATGTATTAGGTTGGGGTGACCAATAATCAAATGGGAAACATTCTTACCCTTATCACCTTTTATGATCGATGGTCAATCAACCTTTTCATCATTGATCATTGGGAGACTAGGAGGAGACTTCTAATTAAGAGTGGAAACGATAAAGTTCACTAGTATTCTCTTATGTGCCATTACACTAAGAGAAAGTTCAGCAATAGGAATGGATGAAACGTCTAGCGACTCAAACGAGGATGATATTTCCTCTTCCTTTGACACCTTAGAAGTAAAGGCCCACCAATCGTCCAAGTCTACCATTTTAACCATAGTCTGGTCGAATAACCTCTGAACAAAAGAAGCCTTTTAACTTTTTTAGCATAGGAGAAAGGAAGTTGACCTTGGATGATTACCAGTTGAAATATTTTGTTGAATCGCCCAGATTTTTTGAAGATCGAAAAAATTCATATGTTGATCGCGAGGAGGTGTTTACTTTCTTTTTCCTATCAAGAAATAAAGATAAAGAAATAATAATCAATCAGAGATTAAGAGAAAAATACAAAGAGAAGAATTAATTACGATATAAACTATTACCTCCCCCTCATGAGGGCACCTTGGCCCTTCATATTTTATGCCCGCGAGAAGGGGAGTGTGTTGCCAGTTCTTCAAAATTATGTCATAATCCGATTAGTCCTTATTGGATTGAGGAAACCACCAGAGCTCGATTGTCCAGTCTATTCTTTAGATAATTGATAATCTCATCGGTTAAAGCCCATTAATAATAGTACATGATGTCATTAGTACCTATATTGGGCCCATACAACTTTTTATTATGGTGAGTCATTAACTATCCTCTAAGTATTTAGAGCGATATGGGTGGGACTACATCGGAGTATTGAACAAAATTGAGGAAAAGGTGATTCGAGGGAAAAATTACCCCCGCACTTAGCATTGAAAATCGAAGGCAACCAATGACCTTCACCAAGTTTACAGGTTTCACATGGGACCTTGACCCACTATGGGATATCATCCAGTTTGAACTTATATATGATATCCTCATTGATAACGTATACTATTTTTAAATAATGGTATAATATCGAAGAAAGAATTATAGAAAAGAAATTCAGAAATGCAGAAAAATAAAAAAAGATGAAGTTAAAGTTCTTACAGCATCCTTCTTCGGACGTGTTGTTTTTCAAATGAAAGAGAAAGATAGGGAATGGTTATTTTGTGGTGAGAAATGACTTCATAGTTATCCAAAATGATTATTACATGCATGAAACACGAAACAACATGTGGTGACTACCGAAAAGATGACAACGCCCTCCTAAGGTTATGTAAAGACACCAAAATTAATAGCACGCCTTTGGGGGACTCAACAGATAAAGTATTTTCAGCTCCTGGGGCATTTATAAAATTTCCCTCCGAGCAACGTTCAAAAGTTCCAAACAACTTGTAAAGCAATACAACTTGTCAACCATTAACAACCGACCTAGGCACAAGGTCTGATGACCTCAATGAGCCCCTGGACTTTGGGGGTAATTATGGGGCCAAGAATTACCCTGTCACGTGCTCGGTCACTTTTTGCCCGACCAATTATGCCTATGATCAATAAACACTCCAGGTCAAACAATAATTGTTCAATATTGTCACTTGTAATGGATGATAATAATCATTGATAAGTCTAAACGTTTAGGGATAGATGTTATTGGGGCTTAAGACTCTCCTAAGTTGCCTTACAAATGTAAACCCTACCCACATGAATGGGGAAAGCATTATTGTAACTTTTAGTAGTACTACAACTTTTCCAACTTAAGTTCATATGCAATAGATAATAAAAGCTATCACCATGTGGATGTAGGAGCATTGTCGAACCACATACATATTGCGCTGTGTGTGGGATTTCATTCCTTTATGGTATGATTATCCTTATTTGGCTCTTGTGCATTGAATATCACTACTTATATGAAATTTCCACCTACAAAATTATTTTAAATATCACTCCAACCCATATGTTACCATTATAAAATTATGCAAAAAGTTTATTAATCGGTAATTAAATTATTAAGACTACCTCTCGACCCTTCTCAGTGCACCTACTAGTCTAATATTTTCATTAATATTACTTAAATCTAGTTACAAACTAACCCAAATTAAGAAACCCATCAAACCCAACTAAAAACTCATCTACCCAAACTAACTGAACCATGTCGATCTGCTCCGAGAACTAGACCAATCTCGGTTACAAAACATATGAACTTTCCCCTTTTTAGTTTGAAATGTGCATAATTGTTATCTAAATTCAATCTCAATCATATCATATATATTTCTAATGTTTGAATATAGGTTTACGATTAGAAAAAAAAAAAATTTAAAATATAAACAATGAATTCTCCTTAATGTCATTCTGAACCCAATTAATAATATCAAACCATGTGAACAATATATCCGTAAATATGAATTTTATCATAAAATTACTCTAATAACCATATTTCAACATGGATATATATTTTTAAGTAAATCCCAACATGCTAAACTTATCATTTTTAATATCTTAACATCGACTTACAATTTTGATAGAAAATTTTGGAACAATTTGAGCAATTAACATAATTATAACATGAATCCTAAGTTTCATTCCAAAATAGTTTTCATATACCAATTTTCAATTTTAGCCTATAAATTTAAGAAAGTTATAGAAGATGGAGTTAGATATTTTGATCCATGTTAGGATTCATATAGATTAAAGTTCAAATTTTAACAATAGGATTCCAATTATATAAACTAGATTATAACTACTTAAATTAGAT
The DNA here is from genome assembly GCA_949130495.1 of Sambucus nigra. Lineage (NCBI taxonomy): Eukaryota > Viridiplantae > Streptophyta > Magnoliopsida > Dipsacales > Adoxaceae > Sambucus > Sambucus nigra. Next base: position 312,674,097 of record OX422209.1, on the reverse strand, counting down.
AATTAAATCTAAAAGTTTATTTGATTTAGGTTTCTAAACATGATTTAAATTAGAATAATATGAACCAAAAAGGGAAATTAAAATCAATTTCTTTCTTAAATTTGTTTTAGGATGAAATTACTCGATGTGAAGATGATGTTGATTATTTAATGATGACTTACTAATTATATTGTCCTAAATTCTCAAGATTTGCACTCCAATATTACCTCTTAATTTCTCCCAAGTTATGTTTCTCCCTAGGCTCTTAAATTTTTAAGGTGAAGCCCTTATACTCTTGACTCACTTGAGTCTATATTGTATAAGTGTTCATCTAGTTTGGAAATTGTGACGAAATTATGTCTAACCAAGAAGCCAAAGAACCTCAGAGCTTGCATTTCTATTTCATCTTTGATTGAAGGGATCTAGACCTAATTACCAACACTCACACACAGTAGAATGAATCATTTACATGTCATATTCCATATTAGTTGTAACAACCCGAGTTTTTAAATGGGAATTTTTAAATTAATTTTAAAAATCAGAGAAAAATGAAATTTTGGATTTTATAAATTTTATAATTTAAAGTGTTGGTTTTTTATATTTGAAAAATAAATTTTCAAACGGAATTGGAATCGAAATTAAAATGGAGTTTTAATTGAATATTTATTATTTAGAAGAGTCGTTAAAATATAAAACTCTCTAAGAGTCCTCAAAACATAAAATTTTCTTGTAAAAATAATATTTTTAGAAATTCGACCGTCCGATCAAGCTGAATTTTTGTCCGCAGCCCTGTCTCGCCGTTCGCTACAACATACTAAAATTTCAAGCGACTCTAACGGTCCGATCGTCCGTAAGGATTTTTTCCAGTATTTGTATTTGATTAGGACTCTAATTCTTTTTGGTGTATAAAAATAAAGTGACGAGTTTGGATCTTTTAAAACACATTTTAGCCTTCTCAAAAATCATAATCCTTTCATCTTCTGCAACCTCAAAAACAAAGCCCCATTCTACATAACTTTCAACTCAAGTTTTGTCAAGATTAACCGGATTTTCTCAAGACGCGTCAAGAAAGAATCTTTGTCAAATTTTGAGAGGAATACACATTCAAGATCAGATTTCTAAACCAACTTTTATTCAGGCATGAATACTCAATTCTTTTCCTTTAGTATTATGCATTTTAAGTGTTGCCTAAACACTTAATTACATATTTTCTTAAAAATAATTAGTAACTTAATTAGAAAAAGTGAATACTAATTATGGGGCTGTTTTTATAAAATCTTTTAATCTGAATAATATTCATAACCCTTTGGGAACGTAGGATTGATGAGTGATTTTGGGTTTTATTGGTGTAGGTTGCATATAGAAAAATCATAGTTTTAAAATAAATAATTTTTGGGTGCGTATAACTCATGTAATAGATGTAGAGATAATGAAATTTGGTTTTTGATGTATATATGATGAAAAATTGGTATATTTTATTTAAAATAATTAAATGATATTATTTGGGTATTATTGACGTTGTGATAATTAAATTAAAGATTTAATTGAATTGAACTATCATGCGTAGTTTTATACATTGATTAATCATGCGTGGTTGTGTGATTTTTTGGTATTATTATATTTCCTTGTGACGATGGGTTGCTGGGTATTTTTTTGCTCCCCCTATATTTTAGAATGCCTTATAGGAATGGGACTAGTGAGGGAAGATTATTGCGTTTTTATCACCTTGAGGGTGGGCTGATTTTTATTACTTTATCGTCGTTACACTTGTCTAAGTATGAGATTAGGTTATGATTTATGTTAGAAAATCCTCCTATACATAAGTTAGGACGTATTGATGACTTGGGAACCCTTAGGTATAGGACTAAGGGGTATTTTGAGGATCTCACATCGATAAAAGGGTGGGGTAAATTATAAATTGTGAATTGAGAAATTGAGAACTAATTCCTAAGATAATAAGACGGGTATAAAAATATATTGACGACATAATCAGCGAGGGCCGACAGTTTAAACGGGCCAGCCGGCGTTTTATGTCGTGTCGTGTGTGGAACCTTGTCAATCAGCGAGGGCCGGCAGTTTAAATGGGCTAGCCGGCGTTTTGACGAGGGGATGTGTATTTTTGGTGGAGAAATCACTCGAGGCGGGAGGACCGCCATAATAAAATGAGGATATAATAAAAGCTGGTTAATTTAATGAAATTAACATCGTGGGACTTGGGAAATTAAAATCATATTGGTGTGCCTTTATAAATGGGGATTTATGCGGGTAGTTAGTGATTTATATCTATCGCGTTTAATTATCTCGTTTAATTTAAAATATTCTATTGTGATATTTATTGCGTATAATGCTACTGTCTGGATTCAAGGATCCTATTTGAGGGGAGTAGTTTGTATTCTTGCTCGGGGCTTTGGCTCTGACCCATGCGTTGACTAATCTTTTTCAGGATTGGAATTTGGAGAAGCTGTATAAGTTTATCGGAGTTATCATTGGAGGTACAACTGGAGTTATTTACTTTATGGCATATTTTAGTTAGACTTTCTTTTTCCAGTCGTATTATGAGACTTCATTTGAGTTTTATTGGGCCATTCGGTTCCAAAGTTGTTTAGAGGATTTATTTTGGGATTATTTCAGATTTTATTTAATCATTATTGGAGATTGAATTTTTGGAGTTAGCATGTGATGGATATTTTATTGCTTATTTATTTGTGATCATGTAAGATTGACAAATTATTTATCTCATGGACTGATTTATTTATGTCTCATATCTGTCTCATGCTAAGAATGGTATTTATTTAGTTCACGCCCGGCTTAGTTTTGGTGGCGGCCGATGCCAGAATTAGGCGGGGTGTGACATTAGTGTGTGTACATATGTTGAGTGTGTTTAAATCCCCAATATTATTTTTTAAATATTTTTGAGATTTTTTAAAAACATTTTAAAAATAAGTTTTTATTAATAAAACTTGGTTTTAAAAGGTTATGGGGTAAATATGCTATTTTAGAATGTTGGTTTTATTGTCTAAAGTTGGTTTGGGTAGAAACTAAAAGCAGCAGAGACTTCAGGGTTTACTTTGTAATTACTTTAGACGCGCATTTTATCTCGTGTTATTGGCCAACATTTGTTGCCCTCTGATTGGTGGGAAATGTGTTTCTTTATAGAGAGTAAAACAACGACTGTTTTCAACCCTTGGATCATTTATGATCAACAATCTGCATGCGCCCCTTTATAATCCCTATGAATCCCTTTTGAACCAATCAGGTGAGTTTTAATCACCGCATATTGTGAGCCCTTGGATTATAGTCAATCCATCTTGACTCAATCTGGACCCTTGATTTTGGCCCTCGTTCTCGAACCTTCTCAGCCTCCTATAAAAGGAGCCCTTTACTCAGGTTTCTGAGACTTTTGCCATTTCGTTCCTTGAGAGAAAAGAAAGAGAGAGTAGAGAGAAGAGAGAAGCCAGAAGAGAGAGAAAGAGTTAGAAACCCTAACCCTAACCCTAAATCGTCTAAACAGTTCTAACCATTTGTAAACCTTCAGACCTCTATACTTTACCAAAGACAACCTTGAGTGTTTGAGTGTTTTGAGAGATGATTTGAGAGTTGGTTTGTTGCTGTAACCTCTTATTCTTTGGATCTTGTTTCCAACTTAATCATTTTCTTAGATCTGTTGTTCTCGTATATAGAAATTTTCAGATCTGAGTTTTTCATGATATATTACACTTAGTTTGCATGTTTGTTTCTCAGCTTGAGAAATATTTTGTTGATTTATTTTCTGTAAATGTTTTTAACTTTGAAATCAACAAAAATGTTTTATGTTTCTAGTTCTCTTGAAACAAGACCTTAGACCTAGTTTGGAATCACACTTGGAGGTTTTCAATCTCAAAAATCTTTTCAAAACTTTGAGATTGATTAAGATCTTGACTGTCTTCTAAGCAAGATATCCGTGGAATCTGGGATTGATTTAAAGGTCAAAACAGGTTCAAAGTTTTGTGAGAAGAGAGAAAAAGAAAAATCACAGCATATAGACTTATATGTAATTTTCTAGGACTGTTTGTACTTAATAAGTGTGAGTGTGTGCATGCATGTGTTAGAGAGAACCTCCACAAACACTTTCACACTACAACACGAAAAGTGTTGGTAATAAGATCTTGAGAAAAAGAGTCGACGTAAAGAGCTTGAACAAATTGGAGTTAACAAACTGAGAGGACAATATCAACAATCAGAACTGCAGAGAAGTTATAAGGACACCAGAGGGTACATTCCTAAACTTATGTAGGTCTGAGTTGTATGCATGTTTGTTATATAGTTTGTAACTGTTAAATTTATTTATAGTGGATTTTTGTTTTACTCCGTAGAGGGAGTCGTGGATGTTTCCTCAATTGGTGAGGTTTTACCACATAAAAATCTTGTACTTAATCTTCCTACATCTTCTCATCTCATTCTTGGTTGTGCTGGGTTTTAAAGTTTGTTTAAAACTGTTTTATAAACCTGTTAGTAAAATCTTGAATAGATCACTACACCAAATCTGCCGAATTGTCAAGGTCATTGACCTTGACAAATCCAACTTGTCAAGGTCAATGACCGTGACATTTCGAGGCGAGATAACTTTTTTTGTCACGGTCGTGTCACGGTCATTGACCTTGACACAAAACTCGCATTTTGTGTCACGGTCGTATCGCGGTCAATGATCGTGACACGTTTGTCACGGTTTATAACCATGACAAAGCCGTGACCCTTTTAAAAAAAAATGTCACGGTCAATGACAGTGACAATTCTGGGAAGAATTTAAAAAAAATCTGTTGGGCAGTATGGCCACTGCCACTGCCCAGCAGTATATTTTTACCTGTTATAGCAACGTTGTACATGTTCCAAACATCATATATCCAAACAAACTAAAGATAATGCAAATATATACTCAAAATAGAAACAATATGCATCACGATATAATTCAAATGTAACAACTTAAAACAATTCAATTCAAACTTAAAACAATGTCACTACATGTCTGGTGTATTGTTAAAACTGAGGAGGTGAGTAGGCCACACGACAAACGAATTGACGCACCCACTAATATACGTCGTGCCGCATTGTTCGCGCAACCACAATAGGGAGTTCTCCTTCCCGGGTATGACATGCGTGATGAGCACCCTGGACTCCATCTCTTGAAGCGCACGTCCATGAACTATTCCACCCTGGACGATATTCGGGTCCCTCAACCCCCGCCCTATCCGCTGGCCATCAAATACGTCCAATATGAACACGCTTGGCCAACCATGTGTCGTCATTGGACTGTTGAAGGGCGCCAAATAGGGAAGTGGATCATCGAAGTACGAACGTGTCGGTGATGAAGCAGCGAGGTCCACATCCTTGTCATCCTGTGCCTCGTCCTCCCGCACCTCCTCCTCCATCGCCTTCTCCTTCCCTTTCCCTTTCCCTTTACGGTCTCTGCCCAATGTACGCTTCATGAATGCGTATATATCTTGGACCGTCGCCTCCAAACGGGACAGCTTTGCGTCTTGTGAATCCACCGTTCAAGCCAACCCGGTGTCGCTCGTCTCCAATCCGATGATCCTAGATTTGGCCACCCGCGAGCTCACCCCCTTGTCCTCCCCTTGCGATCAGAGCCAAGCACTTGGCTGAGTGCGTCTGTGGACAAAGATGCCTTGTCGGCATCAGACTGCGACTCATGCACTTCCTTAAGCTTTGCCTGAAACGACAAAAAGCACATGATTAGTAAAATAAGTAAACTAAAAATTATAACGTAATTAACAAAAATTAAACTGTCGGATTACTTACAATCGTGGCCGCGACGCTCGGGGACACCTCCTTGTCCTTCCCCTTCTTCGTCCGAAGAGCCACATAAGTATCGAGCCTATGTGGCTTACCCCCTGGCCCACTCCCTACCCCCTGAAATAAAATAAAGTAAAGTAAAATTAGTATCGGCCCCGCAAAGTAAAATAATGAAGAATAATATATTTCTGTAGTTATAGAAAAATTAAATCTTACCTGCATCCTATGCTCCACCTCGGCGTAAGAGGTCCGGCCGGAGTAGTGCACGTCCGTCTTTTTTGCCCGATTTTCCCTCCCCGATTGGCGAGATAGCAATTGTCGATCCTCGATCTCATTGTCAATGAACTTCTGCCATTGTGCCAATGAGATCGGCTCCTTGGGGGGGGGGGGGGACGGATTCACGCCATTGGATAATCGACTCTCGTGTTTTCCCAAAGTACCGTGCCCGCATATTTTTTTTCCACGACTTGAGTTGCTCCCTAATCTGCTCCAAGACGGGATCGCGTAGCTTTGGATCCAAGTTAAATTCTTCCTGTCCAACAAATACATTGTTAGTTGTGAATAAATATAAATATAAATATAAATATAAATATGAAATCGAAATTGAAATTGAAATTGAAATATTCATATAAATATAAATATAAATATATTACCTGTAGTGCCGCCCAAACAGCTAACTTGAGCTCATATGGCACCTCCTTCCAACTCATAAAACCCGGGCCGATGACCGTCTTTTGCAGAACGAGGGATCTCGCTAATATCTTCGATTTGTTCTCGACGGTAATCCCAAATTTCCCATATTTGGGGAGCCTAGGGGCGGAAGAGCCCTCGTTGCCTCCACTACCACCTACCCCAGACGACATCATCATAAACAGCATCATCATCTTATCCTTAATATCTGAAGGAGACATTTGCTGTAAAAAAATGTGAATAGTACAGATATAATATTATCACAATATGCATATCTTATAAGAGAGTCGGGTTTGGCATTAATAAAGTGAGAATTACATTTAAGACTTTCTAACAACATGTAGGTGTATATATATATTGGTAAGATTTCCCCACCACACACACACCACATCCCCTCACCCCCAGCCCCCTGCCCCCGCCACACACACAGCACACACCTGCACACACACACACACACCCCACCCCACCCCCACCCCACCCCCACCATTACTTTAAGAATTTTACCCAATCTAAATACCACATTTTCTTTCTTGTTATACACTTGAACACGTTTTGTTATTTAGTCCTTATTAATTTATCTTTGATGTATTACCAGCATCTTTACTTTTATAAACTTTATTTAATTTTCAATTTTAAGGACTATTTTCATCACTTAGTGTTCATCTAAGTTCTAGTATAACAAGTTCCCATAAAAATCTTTAATAAAATTCTCATGTCTTCTTTCAATTTAAACACACACACACAGTACTGACTGTCTATTTAAATAATCTCAATGTTAATTTCAGGTATTGAATTTCTACTATTGTTTTGTGATTTTTATAAATCATACCCCACCCCCACCCACCCCCACCCCAACATGTTTACGGGCTGTCATCACCCGTCATAAATTTTTCGGTCCGTGACTTACTGGCCAGTTGTCTTGGGTCTTTTAGTCCCTTAACATTACTATAAGAATTTTACCCAATCTAAATACCACATTTTCTTTCTTGTTATACACTTGAACACGTTTTGTTATTTAGTCCTTATTAATTTATCTTTGATGTATTACCAGCATCTTTACTTTTATAAACTTTATTTAATTTTCAATTTTTAGGACTATTTTCATCAGTTAGTGTTAATCTAAGTTCTAGTATAACAAGTTCCCATAAAAATCTTTAATAAAGTATTATCACAAATATAAACTAAGAGTGATAAAATAACTTTGAGGCATATAAATTAATTGTGACAAAGTAAGATTATGGAAACCCCACTTTTCTTTCTATAACTCCTATTTTATTAAACTTTAAATATAATTAGGGGTGTATAGAAAGAAAAGTTAAATAGGAATAAAAACAACATTTTTAAAATATGAAGGGCTCACCAATTTGATCAAATTTTTCAACAACATAGACTAATTGATCTTTATTATAAGACAATTGCTACAAATTTATGCGCATCACCCGAATTCAAAAAGTAATTTAATGACTAAAGTAATACTTTTTTTAACTTTACTTATTCACCACAAATCTTAAAAAATATTTTATTTTTCATGCTTTTAGCAACTTCGGATGCCATTTTAACCCTTATTGTAGTTTTTTAGTTTTCATGCTTTTATTTGATGGATATAAAGTCATGTGATTATTTCACCATATAAAGTCAACAAAAAACGCCATATATGATTTTTTTCTCCATTAGTATAAGTATATAGCGATTATTTCACACTTAAATCACATATTAAGCCGGCCTTCATTTTTTTATGAAATTTATAGAAAATTACTTATTTATTTTGAATGAAAATAAATTGTTATCCAATATTTTTGGATATTATTTACATTTACATTTTTGGATATTATTTTTGGATATTATTTACATTTACATTTTTGGATATTATTTTTGGAAATTTATAGAAAATTACTTATTTATTTACATTTTTAACCCCCTACCCCCACCCTGCCCCACCCCCTAACCCCCACTCTGCCCCCCCCCCCCCCTACCCCCCCTGCCCCCCACTCCCCCCCACCCCCCCCACACACGCACACACACACGCACATATATACACACATACACACATATATATACACACAAACATATATATAAATGGAAGAGAGAGAGAGAGAGAATTAAACCTGAAAGTAGAGAGAGAGAGAGAGTGCAGCGTCGAGAGAGAGAGAGAGAGGGAGGGAACGACGGGAGGGAAAAAAGAAGGGGGAAAGGGTTTTTGCTGCAAACATTATCACGGTCGTGTCAAGGTCATTGACCGTGAGAAGTTCTTGCCAAGGTCAATGACCATGACACAAAACGCGTGTTTTTCTCACGGTCAATGACCTTGACAAGGGTGGCCGGCTGAAAGGTGACAATTTGACCATTTTGGTGTAGTGGATCTCGTACATACTAATTTGTTAAACACATCTTGTGTTCAAATAGTTTTGGTTTTCAAGAAAAGAGTTTCTTCAAAAAACAGATCGGAGTTACTTAAATAGTTTATTTATAATAAACGACTTTAGTTAGAGAATTTCAATTGGTATCAGAGCTTTGTAAACTTCTTTTAAAGATATCCTGTGTTTCTGAAATTGTTTTCTGAAAATCAAATATGGACGAGAAAAATGAAAGATTTGGTAACTTGACCAAACCTCCTATCTTTGATGGAACCAATTTTGCTTACTGGAAAATAAGGATGATTGCTTTCATTCAAGGAACTCTGGGAGATGATGTCAGGGACATTGTTGAAAATGGTTACATTTTTCCTACAAAATCAGCCACTGAAGGAAGTAATGAGAGGGTTAAAAAAGTTTTAAGTGAGTTCACATAAGAAGAGAAACAAGTTTCTCGCAACAATAACAAAGGAAAGAATGCCATATTTATGTCTATAAATGAACATGAGTTCAAAAGAATCTCATCCTGTACCACTTCTAAGGAAGCTTGGGACACTTTAGCTACTGCTCATGAAGTTACACTAGAGTTAAGGCTGCTAAAACTCAAATGCTCATTCAACAGTATAATTCCCTAATTATGTCTGAGACTGAGTCATTTGATGACTTCTATATGAACCTGACTGATATTGTGACCAAACTGCATGCTAATGGGATAACATATGACAGACAAGAAATTGTTTCTAAAATTTTGAGATCATTACCACAGAAATTTGATAACAAAAAATATGCTATTGAGAAAATGTGTGATATTAATCTCACTCTTGAACTACTCAGTAGTAAGTTAAGAACTGTGGAAATGGAACTGGAATTTAAGAAACAATTAACCCAGTCCCATAGGAAATAGACTAGTTCCAATCTAAGCTTCTCTTCTAAATTGATTAAGCCTGAGTTTAATACTTCCAATGATGATTCTGATGAGGAATGCGATATAGAGAGTTTGGACAATCAGATTGCCTTAATGTCAAAACAGTTTAAGAAAATCATTAAATTTAGAAATAACATGGCAAATAAACAAGGCAAGTCCAATTATCCAACTCCTTTCAATCACAGACCTCATGAGAAAATCCATGACAAAAAGCACAAGGACTCTCACACTAGACCTAACAGAGACCTTAAGAAGACTGAATTCTATAGATGTGGTAAACTAGGACACATTGCACAAGACTGTAGAGTTAACTTGAACACTCAAAACAAACACACTAGAGCCAACATTTGCAAGACATGGGATGATTCAAGTGAATCTGAAAATGAGGAACCTGAGTCATCTAATGTTTTTGACCCTTGCATGTCTTTCTTTGCCAAGATTATCTATAATGATGATATGCCCGTGTTTGTTAATGAGGATGAATATAGTAATTCTACTTTTGATGTTTCGAATACTGCTGTTACTGGTTTAGATGCTTTGATTACTGAGAATATTAATATCTGTTCCTCGGGGTGTGTGAGTCAAAGGGAAAGAGATAATGACGATGTCAATGGGTGTGTGAGTACAAAGAATGAAGCCCTAGGGGTCACTTCACACACTACACTTAGTGACTCAGACAAGGAAGACCTCCCAGATATTCACACTCTCTATGCTAAAACTCTCAAGAAAAGCACTAGACTAGAAAAGATTGTGAAAGATCTCACTAAGAAGTTAGAAGATCTAAGCCTAATGGTTAAACTGAATGCTGAAGAGTATACTACCCAATGTTTGACTCATGAAAGCGAAATCAAAATGTTTGATCAAAAACTCAGAAATTTAAATGAAACAAATGAAACTCTGGAGAAAAAATACAAAGGGACATTGTTAGAATTGGAACAAACTAAAGAAAAGACAGCAGCTGTTTTCAAAAAATTTACAAAATTTGAAAATAATTCAAACTGTTTTGATGAATTTGTTGCTGAATCAAAAAACAATTCTGATGATTGAACTGGAATAGGGTTTTGCCCCAATTTGAAGATACAAACAAAATCTTTTGAACCTATCAAGTTTGTGTCAGGAGGCAAAAGGCCTATTGAAACATGCCCAGACTTTCAATCTCTAAAAACTGAGTTTGATTCAAAACATCAAAATTTTAACATTGGGGAATCAAGTTGCTCTAAACATGAAAGTTCACCTAAGGCTAAATACGTCTGCCCCTCTATTAGGAAGAGTGAGTCTGCATTCAAGACTGTCACACCTAGGAATAGAGCTCAACCTCAAAACTTCTCAAAACCTTTGTTTAGAGACTTTCCTAACGAGACCCCTATCTTGAGCAATATTTATTGCTCTTACTGTGATATATACGGTCACTCTTTTAACGGTTGCTATGCTAGGAGATTAGTTAAACCTGTCTATAGTTCTCCTATTTATCAGAACTTTAACTATTCCAGGAGGAGCCGGAACAATTATGTACTTCCTAGACAACCTGACAAAAACTCTAATTATAGGAAGAGAAAGACCAAGCCTAAAAGAACATTTCCTAAAAGGATTCCTAAGCACTTTCCTAAACCAAATGCTCAAGTTTTTCATAAAATTCAAAATCATGCGCAAAACATTTTTCAGCAAAAATCTAATGCTCGCAAATTTTATCAATTGAGAGCTAATAAGCGCAAAATGAAAACTAGAGCAATTTGGGTTAGAAAAGATGATCTATTACCTCAGATGAAGTGTAACATAGTTATTACTGCTTTAAAAGCTGAACACACATCATCCGGTTGGTATTTAGACTCTGGATGTTCTAAGCACATGACTGGGGATGAAACTAAACTTTTAAACAAAACCATCTTTGCTGGAGGTAAAGTTTTTTTTAGTGATGGAGTTTCATCTCAAATAATAGGCAAAGGAACTCTCCAAGAAGATGGACTTCCTGTTCTCGAAAATGTCCTTCTAGTTAAAGGTCTCAAGGCCAATCTACTTAGTATATCGCAATTTTGTGACTCAAATCATACTGTTACCTTTTCAAAGAACAATTACAAAATATTAAATGATAAAGGTGAATGCATAATTACTGGATTCAGAACCCCTGCCAATTGCTATACTGTCATGAACAATTCTGAAATCTGTAATGTTGCCAGAATAGATGACAACGAGATATGGCATAACAGAATGGGTCATATAAATTACGATAATCTGAGTAGACTGACCTCTCAGGAATTAGTTAAAGGAGTCCCTAAAATTAAACCCATTCCTAACATTGTTTGTGGTTCCTGTCAGGAAGGTAAAATTGTTAAGGCACCTCATAAGAAAGTTAATGATATTCTTACCTCTAATCCCTTGGAGCTCATCCATATGGACCTAATGGGTCCCTCCCAAACTGTTAGTCTTTGTGGACACAGTTATATTTTAGTTATGGTTGATGACTTCACCAGATTTACTTGGGTAGCTTTTTTAAAACAAAAGTCTGACACTTTTCAAACTTTCTTAAAAATTCTTCTTCGGATTAAAAATGAAAAGGACACTCAAGTAAATATAATTCGTAGTGATAGAGGTGGTGAATTCAAAGACACTAGTATTATTGAATACTGTGACTATAATGGTTACAAACACGAGTTTAGTGCTCCTAAGATTCCTCAACAAAATGGGATCGCAGAGAGAAAGAATCGTACCCTTCAAGATATGGCACGTGTTATGTTACATGCCAAGAATTTGCCTAAGTATTTTTGGGTAGAATATATTCGTACTGCCTGTCACATCATAAATAGGGTCTATCTTAGAAAGAATTCCAAACAAACCCCTTACGAACTTTGGTACAAGAAAAATCCCAATCTTAAGTACCTTAGAACTTTTGGTAGTACTTGGTATGTATGCAAAGATAGGGAACACTTGTCCAAATTTGAGAGCCGAGGAGATAAAGCTATATTTTTAGGATACTCGCCTAACAGTAAAGCCTATCGAGTGTATAATCTTCGCACTAAAACATTGATGGAATCTATAAATGTAATTGTGAGTGACACTACTGTAGAGAGTAAGACTGGTGAATCAACTATTGAGGAAGAGCCTACAAACATTTTAGAAAATAACACTCCTGAAATAGATGATTCATTACCAATTGAGACACCTGAAGTACCTAACTGGGTTTCTAAAGATCATCCCATAAATAACGTAGTTAGTAACCCTAGTGAGCTAGTGCGTACAAGATCTCAACTAAGAAACTATGCACATTATGCATGTTTTGTTTCCCTAGTGGAACCAAAGAATGTAAATGAGGCATTGAATGACTATCACTGGATTTCTGCTATGCAGGAAGAACTTCTTCAATTTGTCATTCATGATGTTTGGTATCTTGTTCCTCGTCCTCATCACAAAAAGGTTATTGTCACACGTTGGATTTTTAAAAATAAGTCTGATGAAAGTGGGATAATCATTAGAAATAAAGCTAGATTAGTTTCTGAAGGATACTCTTAAATTGAAGGAATAGATTTTAACGAGACCTTTGCTCCTGTTACTCGGTTAGAATCTGTTCGTCTGCTCTTTGCTATATCTTGCCACATGCATTTTACACTTTACCAAATGGATGTCAAATCTGCATTCCTTAATGGAATACTGACTAAAGAGACCTATGTAGAACAACCTAAAAGGTTCATTATCCCTTGATATCCAAATCATGTATTTGGTATTAAAAAGCCTCTGTATGGCCTTAAACAAGCACCTAGAGCTTGGTATGAGCGTCTTTCCAGTTTCCTCTTAGATAAAGGTTTCAAAAGAGGTGGAAATGATCAAACTCTTTTTGTCAAACATTTTGACAAACACATCATTATTGCACAAGTTTATGTTGACGATATTATCTTTGGATCAACTTCTCCCTCAGAAGTCAAATCCTTCTCTGTAACTATGCATAAGGAATTTCAAATGTCCCTTATGGGGGAGTTACAATTCTTCTTAGGCCTCCAAGTCAAACAAAATTCAGAAGGATTATTTGTATCGCAATCCAAGTACGCTTTAGAGATAGTAAAGAAATTTGGCCTCGAGAGTGCTAAAGATGCTGAAACGCCCATGAGTACTACGTTAAAACTTTCTAAAAATGAAAATGGAAAATCCTTAGATCCTACTCTATATCGTAGTATGATAGGAACCTTACTATATCTTACTGCCTCGCGTCCTGATATTATGTATGTTGTGTGTGTATGTGCTCGTTATCAAAATAACCCTAAAGAGATCCATTTGAATGCTGTTAAACGTATCATTAAATATGTAAAAGGCACTCTAAATCTAGGACTTTGGTACACGAATGTCACACAAAGCACTATAATTGGGTACACTGATGCTGACTAGGCTGGGTGTACTGATGATAGTAAAAGCACATCAGGAGCATGTTATTATATAGGTAATAACTTGGTAGGATGGAGTAGTAAGAAACAAAACTGCCCATCCCTCTCGACAATCGAATCTGAATACATAGCCGCTGGCAGCTGTTGTGCTCAATTAATGCGGCTTAAACAAATGCTACGTGATTATAGTATTCAAGAAAACCAATTGCATCTCTATTGTGATAATCAAAGTGCGATTAATATTTCTAAAAACCCTGTTCAACACTCGCGAACAAAGCACATAAAAATTAGACATCACTTTATACGTGAATTGGTTGAAATTAAGGAATTAGAAATCAATTATCTTCCTACTGATTTGCAACTCGCAGATATGTTCACCAAATCGTTGGATTACAATCGATTTATTTCTTTGCGTAAATCTATTGGTATGGTGTGTGCTGATTAATCTCCTTGTTTTTTTTTCTTCCTTTGTCCATCTGAGACAAAATGGGGGAGAAATTTGAGTCTCTAATGATTCTTTATATATGCTAAACAACTTGATCTTAGTGATTCATTGCAGGTTTTTGTACAACTTTCCTCAACTGATGTAATAGGGTATTCAATTGTTAATAGTTGAGTTATGTACTTTTGTTTTCTAGGATTTGGGTAGATAGAATCTTTATAGGAATAGGTTTTTCTTATCTTTTTGTTGCCCTACGAGTCCTACTAGTTGACTCAAAGGAGATTTTGTCTCATATTTCAAAAGGGGGAGATTTAAGCCCTTATACTCTTGACTCACTTGTGTCTATATTGTATAATTGTTCATCTAGTTTGGAAATTGTGACAAAATTATGTCTAACCTAGAAACCAAAGAACCTCAGAGCTTGCATTTCTATTTCATCTTTGATTGAAGGAATCTAGACCTAATTACCAACACTCACACACAGTAGAATGAATCATTTACATGTCATATTGCATATTAGTGTGTGTACATATGTTGAGTGTGTTTAAATCCCCAATATTGTATTTTAAATATTTTTTGGGATTTTTTAAAAACATTTTAAAAATAAGGTTTTATTAATAAAACTTGGTTTTAAAAGGTTATGGGGTAAATATGCTATTTTAGAATGTTGGTTTTATTGTCTAAAGTTGGTTTGGGTAGAAACCAAAAGCGGCAGAGACTTTAGGGTTTACTTTGTAATTACTTTAGACGCGCATTTTATCTCATGTTATTGGCCAACATTTGTTGCCCTCTGATTGGTGGGAAATGTGTTTCTTTATAGAGAGTAAAACAACGACTGTTTTCAACCCTTGGATCATTTATGATCAACGATATGCATGCGCCCCTTTATAATCCCTATGAATCCCTTTTGAACCAATCAGGTGAGTTTTAATCACCGCATATTGTGAGCCCTTGGATTATAGTCAATCCATCTTGACTCAATCTGGACCCTTGATTTTGGCCCTCGTTCTCGAACCTTCTCAGCCTCCTATAAAAGGAGCCCTTTACTCAGCTTTTTGAGACTTTTGCCATTTCGTCCCTTGAGAGAAAAGAAAGAGAGAGTAGAGAGAAGAGAGAGAGAAGAGAGAAACCAGAAGAGAGAGAAAGAGTTAGAAACCCTAACCCTAACCCTAAATCGTCTAAACAGTTCAAACCATTTGTAAACCTTCAAACCTCTATACTTTACCAAACACAACCTTGAGTGTTTGAGTGTTTTGAGAGATGATTTGAGAGTTGGTTTGTTGCTGTAACCTCTTATTCTTTGGATATTATTTCCAACTTAATCATTTTCTTAGATCTGTTGTTCTCGTATATAGGAATTTTCAGATCTGAGTTTTTCATGATATATTACACTTAGTTTGCATGTTTGTTTCTCAGCTTGAGAAATATTTTGTTGATTTGTTTTCTGTAAATGTTTTTAACTTTGAAATCAACAAAAATGTTTTATGTTTCTAGTTCTCTTGAAACAAGACCTTAGACCTAGTTTGGAATCACACTTGGAGGTTTTCAATCTCAAAAATCTTTTCAAAACTCTGAGATTGATTAAGATCTTGACTTTCTTCTAAGCAAGATATCCGTGGATTCTGGGATTGATTTAAAGGTCAAAACAGGTTCAAAGTTTTGTGAGAAGGGAGAAAAAAAATCACAGCATATAGACTTATATGTAATTTTCTAGGACTGTTTGTACTTAATAAGTGTGAATGTGTGCATGCATGTGTTAGAGAGCACCTCCACAAACACTTTCACACTACAACACGAAAAGTGTTCGTAATAAGATCTTGAGAAAAAGAGTAGACCTAAAGATCTTGAACAAATTGGAGTTAACAAACTGAGAGGACAACATGAACAATCAGAACTGCAGAGAAGTTATAAGGACACCAGATGGTACATTTCTAAATTTATATAGGTCTGAGTTGTATGCATGTTTGTTATATAGTTTGTAACTGTTAAATTTGTTTATAGTGGATTTTTATTTTACTCCGTAGAGGGAGTCGTGGATGTTTCCTCAATTGGTGAGGTTTTACCACGTAAAAATCTTGTACTTAATCTTCCTACATCTTCTCATCTCATTCTTGGTTGTGATGGGTTTTAAAGTTTGTTTAAAACTGTTTTATAAACCTGTTAGTAAAATCTTGAATAGATCTCGTACATACTGTTTTGTTAAACGCATCTTGTGTTCTAATAGTTTTGGTTTTTCAAGAAAAGAGTTTCTTCAAAAAACAGATCGGAGTTACTTAAATAGTTTATTTTTAATAAATGGCTTTAGTAACAAAATTTCATAAGGTTTACGACTTTTTAAGGGTGTGATAAGAGCTAAAGTGGATTAATATTTAGGAATAAATAATACTAAATTTGTCACTTTTCTTAATGATAACTTATCTTTGCTTTATGGGCCTTAAAACCATATGTTGACCCAATGGGTCACCCTACCCGCATATACAATCCCCATCTCTTGAACACTATTTGGACTTCCAAATGACTGTATCAATCCAACGAAAATCACAATGTACTAAAATGGTCTCAAGACAAAATACATATAATCAACACATGAAAAATTCATGTGGTTATTAAAATCACGTTCCAACTAGTTATCAGTGAATTATTTTATTTTTTTTCACAAAAAAATTACATGACACAAAGTTTAATCATCTGACAAATGAGAATTATTAATCTGAATAGTTAACTTACACATAAATGTTACTTGTAAATGTTAACAACTAACTTAATTATTTAATTTACTAATTAAATTAAGATATCAATTTCTCTCTCTCTCTCTCTCTCTATATATATATATATATATATATATATATTAAATTTTCTTACCAATTAAATAATTTATTTAAAATCAGAAGGCATTGTAGGTTTTTACTTAAATATCAATGTTCACGTCTACATCTCTTTATAATATTTAAACCATCATATATTCGCAATCACCTCAGATCATAATTAGATTTAATTAATTAATTAATTAAATACTGTAATAGAGTCACAATATATTCTCTATTTAACTAGTTCATGATCAGTCTAGAGTCACAATATACATAAATATGGTGAGAACCTAGAGTGATCGCCCTACGATGACTATATACCATAGCCTCCTATTATGCCTCATTATTTGAGCCTTTGAATCCCAATATAACGTCTTGCTCAATAAGACTACCTTACGGTGTCACAAAAACTATCCCAACTACCATTACCCTTTCTTTTTATGCGTCATCCACGAAGTGCTTCCAAGATCGTTCATTATTGTGGACTGTTAATAACTATAGGATGGGATTAGAATGTTTGTCCTCACCTCTTCTTGACACTAAAAATTCTACTAGAAAGTCTTTTAAGACTTGACCCTTGATCAGTGTCCTTGCTTCATTCCTAATGTCAAACTAGGCTAGTTCTAGGGACCACTTGGTCATTCCGTTTGAGAGACGTGCCTTCTTGAGTTCATATTTCAAATGATAAGTTGTGGAGACGATAATGGTATAAGCATAAAAGTAGTGTCTCAGTTACCTGAGGCGGTTACTAATGCTAGAACCAATTTCTCAATAGGCATGTATCTAATTTTCACCTCAAGAAGAGTACTGCTCATGTAGTAAACCGATCTTTTAAACTCATTATGTAAACAAACCAGTGTAATATCAGTCGCGTGCTTATAGATGACTAAGTACAAGTACATATATTCCCCATCTTGGGGTCGTGATAGAAAGGGAGGAGATCCCAAGTATTGTCAAATTCTTTCCAAATCTTGATCATACTCCTCTGTCCAGGTGAAGGGGCCTGCTTTCTTTAACACGTGGAAGAATGATGGAAACTTATCCGATGATCTTAAAATAAAGTGATTTAGAGTAACTAGTATTCTAGTGATGATGTGGATGTCTCTGATAGTAGTTGACTTTTTGATATCTTATTAAGATTTGATATGGCATGGATTCTCCTCTATACCTCTCTAGGTCACCAAATACCCAAGAAATTTTCAATAGTTGACTTCAAAGATGCATTTTGAGGCGTTGAGCTTCATCCTCTCTTCTATAAGAATCTTGAAGATTTTCATGACGTCTGTGATGTGGTCGGTTGCCTTATTAGTTTTGATAAGCATGCCATCAATATATACTTCCATAGTAGAGCTCATCTGCTTCCTTAACATCTTGTTCATGAGCCGTTAATAGGTTTTTCCTGCATTGAAGGGAATTATTTTATAGAAGTAAAGTCCTAAGATTATGATGAATGAGGTTTTCTCCTAGGTCGAACATAGGTATTTAGTGGTAACCTGGATATGTATTGATGAAGCTCATGCATTGACATCATTCCGTAGAATCTGTGAGTTAATCTATTTGTGATTATCCAAAGTGGTCTTTTGGGCATTGATTGTTGAGGTCGATGAAGTTTATACATACTCACCACTTACCGCTCTTTTTATTGATAAAAACAGTGTTATAGACCCAATCATGGAATTAGACTTTTATAATGGAGTTGTCCTGAAGTAGGTCGTGAACCTTTGTCTCTATAACTTTTACCTTCTTCAAGGATGACTGTTGTGTCTTATGCTTGATAGATTTGACAGTCTTATATACGTGGAGTCAGTGATAAGTGATCTCCAATTTATTCTTGAAAGGTTGTATGGTTTCCACGCAAAGATATCTGTATTGGTTCTAAGGAAATGAGCGATATGATATGCTTCATCCTTAGGTATCACTGATCAGATGAGGAAAGTCATTTTTATCCATGATGAATCCATAGGAATGAAAATTAGTTCCTCCATCATGTATTAAGAAGGAGCCAACTAAGTTTCTTCTATTCCAACTGAGCACCCTTTGGTTGCTACTTAGACTGATCATCCTCTTAATCATTATTATCCTGAATTTTCTTAGAATAATTTTGTCTTACTTTAATGGTCAAGAAAAAAAATACTTTGAGTTATTTCTTGATCTCCCCTAATCTCTACCATCCCTTGGTCACTGAATAACTTGAGCTTTTGGTTGAGGGAAGAGGGGAAAACTCTCATCTCTTGAATCTATCCTCTTCCCACTATGGAATTATAGGGTGACTTTGATATGAATATGTTGAACTCGACCTCTTTATTAGTCGAGCCTATCTTTACTGGTAGCTTGATCTTACCTAGCAAAATTTCTATATCTCCATTAAAATAGACCAGTGTCCCTACATTAGTATGAATGTCCTTGATGCTGAAGTCGATCTTATAGAGCACTACCAGGTACATGATCTACGAAGATATTCCTTGGTTCACTAATATTCTTCTTAGGTCAAAGTTGAAATTCATAGAGTGGGGACTAGGGTGTACTTGTGGGAAAATTAAAGCTGATAATATTATCGTTGGTGAACACAATAACCTGATAATTGTCAAAGTCTCTTATCTCCCTCTTGGAAATGACATGTTTGGCTAATTCCACATGGAAAGCCTGTTAAGCATTGGCCGCAATTATCACTTTCTCTCTGAGCTTATTTCCAATGTGTTGAGATGGATTGGTGTATCCATGAATGGTTTCAACCAACCCTACTCGGGGATGATCCTCATCCTCCTTTTGAACTTCATTGATCTTTCACAAAACTTTTAGCTTCATTGTGTTAATGTGGTGCTTGAGGTGCCCTGATTGAATGAGCTCCTCCAGATGTTTCTTTAATATTTTGAAGTTTTTTGTAAGGTACTTATGATCCTATTGATAAGTGCATGTGAGTTTGGTATCAACATCATTAGGATCGTTGGCCGTTTTAGGACGCCTCTTGAAGTAGGACGTGTCTTCGATATGCATGATACGCTTATAGATGGGATATTTGAAGGCAATTTCCAATGCCTTATAGCTGTGCATCACATGCCCCGTGGATATCATGTGAAAAATATTAAGAGACCACAATATTAGGAGACCACGATATTGAAAGTCCATGAATGTAAAGGGATATAAGTCCTAATCTTAAAACATCACACTGGCGAATTTGGAGATCAGTCCTTATAGGAATTCATGATCGGCAATTAAGATGATCATGGAGAGGCCTAGATGAGTTGGATCCTCAAGATTATAAATAAGGGCAACCTCACCCATTATAAAGGTATTGATTATAACTGACATGAGGTGGCTTGGACTCTCAACTAGCAAACCTAGCACTCCGATCTCCATTAGTCTTCTTGTATAATAAACTAATCTCCCTCAATTACCCATGGACATAAGAAGTTCTCCTTGCCGAACTAGGTAGATCTTGTTTCCTTTATTTTTTCACTACATTAATAAATCTTTGAGGGATAATCTCTAATTATTACTTTTATTATGGGTAAACAACCCGTACAATTTAATTGATGGGAGAATGGATGAATACATGTCATGTTGACATCTTGTGACATATATTAGGAGACCACAATATCAGGAGACCATGATATTATAAGGACATGAATATAAAGGGAGATAAGTCCACATATAGAAAGATCACACTGGTGAGTTAGGAGAGCAGTTCTTATAGGATTCCATGATTGGTAATTAAGATGAACATCAAGAGGCCTAGAGGAGTAGGAACCTTAATATTATAAACAAAGGAGACCTCGCCCATTATGAGGGTATTGATTATAACATGCATGTGGTGACTTGGACTCTCAGCTAGCAATCCTAGCACTCAAATCTCCTTTGTTCTTCCTGAACAATAAACAAATATCCTTCCTTTCCCCGTGGAGATCAACATATCTACTCTCTGAACCACATACATCTAGTTTCCTTTATTTTTCACTGCATTCATAATTATTTGGGATCTAATCTCTAATTACTTCATTTATTGTGGGTAAACATTCCCTTCATAACCCATTTAAAAACTTCTAGCTATTTTGCCTTGCAACAGGTGAAATATTTTATTTAAACCTATTTTGCAAATACCATGCATCCCAAGAGTTCATGTATATGTTGGATTTAAGTGGAAAATCTCTTGTCGTGCTGCTTGTAAACTCCAAATGATTATGTTCAATCATTCATTACAAAAAAATATATTTAATCCCAATGTTTTACCTCAAGTTCACTCACATAAAATATTTTTCCATTTCTCTTTCACTTAGAATTTAGTGCAATCGAAAAAATGACTTCTCTTCTAAAGATACCATCAACTAATTAATTAATTATAGTCATTCCAACACTATCGACTATAAATATTTTATTGGAACAATGATTATTTACGATTTTGGAATATCAATTATGTGTACATTCTTTTCAATAATATTTAATCACAATTAGTAGGATAAAAGAAACTCGACGATCATGATTATGTTCATGGTCAAAGAGTGATTGAGGGGGCATGGGGAATAGTAATGAATAGTTTATTGAAATTAATTCTCAAGTACAACAGGGTATTTTCTTGATTATTTTAATCACTAATTTTGGATTCAACGTAAAAAAAAATTACTAGATTTTTGTCATGAATTATTTCAATCGATAAATATGTGTGCATTTATAAGTTCACTGCACTCGAATTAATGAAGCACATAACAACATGATTTTCTAATTGTATATAGGTGACTACTTAAGGACCTTTATGAAACATGATCTTTGGCATTTTCTAGGTCAAGGCGATTGCGATGATTCCCAATCATTATTGAAAATAATGATTGTATAAACTAGACATGGAGAAGATATCATATAGCATGGTAAGGGAACCAAAAAGTCATGTCTACCAATAAAATCACCATTCTTAAGGGAGTTTTTGATCATTATCTCTAGACCTTGCGTACATTCTTTAGGAGGCATGGTTTTCACTATAATATAAATGTGTTAGTCCATTATAATGTATTTTACATGTTTTCATGGTCAAACACATATAAGAATCATTTTTACAAACAATTACTAACCACATAAACACATACAAAAGTACTTTGCAGAGTGAAAGTGGCCATCTCGAAAGGATGCGAGGAGCCTTATATTGGAGGTAAATATAGAGAGTTGGAAGATTAAAAACACGAAAAGTATATATTTTGGACTTATGATGGACTATATCCACAATATGACGTCTCGGGATGATATCGTATATCAATAGAGATTTCATATCGAAGAAATTTATTTCAGCATGACTTTGGACTCTGGCCAAATGTTATCGGTAGATAAATGTCTTCATCAAAGTATGATTCTTCTCTAAAAAGTCTAAGTAAGTGAGGTGTGATGGATTTTAGATCTAAGTTTTTCATTTGCGTGTCTTCTTCACAACTGAATTAAATGTAATCTATAAAGATGCATGTGTCAATTAACATCCATTTAACTACCCATATAGGTATTAGAGCTTTAATGACCATAAGGTTAATGTGGTACATGACAAATATCATTGGAGCCCTCTTTAAGGAAGACAAAATCATCGTTCCCTTTGGTTTTCTTTGATTGATGAGTGTCAAGAGAATTTGTGTATGTCACACACTATTTTTGGTATGAATGTACAAGATAGTAACAAAGCAATGAAACTAAAGTTAAGGCGTAAATACAAAACTTTATTCATTAATATTGTATTAAATATATTGTACTACCACCACAGAGGTGAGTTATTCATATTACATTACATCCCAAAAATGAAAAATTACACAGGTCATTGATAAATGCCATACTTTTCTTCCATCTTCTCTAATCTCCTTTCACATAGTAATATATGCATACATATTATTCGTGCATATCACAAAAACAGAGGAGGTACGTCTTCCTTATCCTGGAACATCTGGAGAAAAATGGAATTAACACAAGTATGTTAAGTAGATTTTATAACCAATTTTATAACAATTATATGCATATAGAGGTTTGAATGTGTATGGAATTAACTTTTTTCTAAATGAAGTATAAAAAATATTTCTAAAAAAAAAGATCAATGATTTTTAAACTGATAATGCCATACTTAACAATTTACTAATTGGTATAGAAATAATTAAGCATGATCAATATAACCAAATAATAATGGCAACCCAAAATCTTTGGGGAAAATAAACAGTTAAGAACACTAACTGGAGTGGCACTCATACGTATGTAGTGATAAATCTAGGCACTCAAACATTTGAGACCTTAAGCTAACTAGAAAAATTCCGTGAAACAACACAACAATATACTCCTTAGATAATACGAATGCTTATAACAAAAACAATTAGCACAAAAGACCATAGGTAAACTGATTCAATCATGGCAATAATCTCATGAAATTAGTTATTAGATAAGAAGGGTATAAATTTATCCCAATGATCCATATTCAAATATCAATGATTGTTAACAACATATATAACATGGTAGTATTATAACATGCATACACTAAGGATAATTTCAAGATATCCCAGTGTGATATCAATAACAGTTATATCGTATATGCTGAAATTAATACTGAAAAAAAAACTACTTATTAGCAGTCCAAAATGTGATTAGAATTGATTTAAGTGGGGATCGGGAGGGCCAGGTGCTTGATTATCTGTTAATCCACATAATTGTGAGTGTATATTATTGGTAATAAGTCTAAATTTGAAAAACTTATTGAGAAAACTATATCCTTTAAAGTGTATGGGCTAATTTACCATTATTTTTTTAAAGTTTAAAATGTAAGGCTTAAGGTAACATGTGGAAAATACTGTAGAAGAATTTTTGCTTGAAATATAACAAAGAGTATGTAAAAAAAGTTGGGATTAAAATTCAAAATTTATAAAATTTAAGAGGGGCCAATTTGTAATTTTTGGAAAATACTTTTAACCTAAAACCTTGGTTTTCTGCAATTTGGGCTAGTATTGACCAAATAGTGCCTTACCTTATACTATTTTGACAAGAAAAATTTAATAAAAATATTTGAAAAAAATTAGAATTTTTTTATTGGCCATGCACCCTCACACACCTGGTCAATATTTGTGGTTGAAAAGTTCATCTTCAACATCTCAACAGTTGGCCTAGGTTTCAATAAAACTTTGGTCTTAAATAAATTTTGATTTCTAAACCCTTTGAGATGATTTCTAACCCAATCCATCCTAATTTTTCATAAGGAATCCAAATATATAGGTTTCATGGATTGAGGTTCAGAATTCCTTGAGTTCCAACTACTGTGAGTTTTTTAGAAACTTTGACCAAACATTCATGGATTTACAAAGTATGGCAATGGATTTAAAGCTTATGTCTAGGTTTCTGTTGTCCAAAGGAAGAGTTTGTCTTTGGTTTGAAGGATTGAGGTATCCTGGTTGAAGATAATTTTAAAATTTTAGTTTTTGAACTTGAAAACACTTTTGAGAAAACTTATGATTTTTAAAAAATTTCCATTGCACTCGAGCTCCTGGGTTCATAAGAAACTCATTCCCCACTTTAAAACACGTTCAAATAAGCTTTATTAGAGTTTTTGAAGGTTTCTACCTATAAAGGCTATTTTATATATAATAGTTTGGTTTCTTTGATTTGGTTGTATATTGTGATTGTGTAGAAAATGTTTTAGATAATAAAAATAAGAAATGATGTATAAAATAATAAGTAAACAGTTTAGAGGGAAAATGCAAGTTTGATTCTACTAAACTAGTGAGGTTTAAGACTAAATGTCATGGGGTAATTACACTATCAGCTAAGGGTAGTTGATTGGTGCTTCAAGGAGGTGGATTCTCCATGGTTTAAGAATATTGAGCTTGGGGAAAAGGTGGTAACATGGATAAATTGTGTTAGGCTTGTTAATTTTTTCCTTTTATGCTGATTAGGATGATTTGTTTGCAGGGGAGGAATGTCTAAATAATTTGGTTTTGATTTTGGTCCTTAAAGAGAGATTGTTATATTTATTTGGTATTTAATATAATAATTTTTCATGTTTAAGGGAAAGTTGTGTGATTTTATGAAATTTTAAGGGTTAGAATTATAAATGAAATCAGTTTAGGTCCAAAGGTTCAATTTGAGGTTAAGTTATATTCTTTTAAGGTTTAGAGGCGTAATTTGGTCATATTGTAACCTTAGAGGGGTACTTAAGTTATAAGGTAAAGATATAGACTTCTATTTGTAGTTTCAACTTTGTTAGGGTGTTTTTGAATCTGACTAAGTTTTAAGGGGGATATGAGGTAATATATACAATTATTAGATCGTAGTTGATTGTTCTAGGGTACTATGCGGGTATTACAATCTACCTACCCAATAAAAAATTCGTCTTCAAATTTACCTCCGAAAAGCTCGGGATAATTTTTCTTCATAGCTTGTTCTCATTCCCACATGTATTCTTGATGATTTTTCTATTCCCAGAGTACCTTTATTAAGGGAATTTCCTTCTTTCTAAGAACTTTTACTTGATTGTCTAGAATTTAAATAGGCCATTCTTTAGAATCATGATTGGGTTGAACAAACATTTCGTGCCACGTAATCACATGGTTCAGGTCTGGAATGTATCAACGTAGATGAGACACATTGAATAAATTATGAATACTTGGTAATTTCCAAAGTAATTTTAATTCATAGGCCACAGGGCCAACACGTTTGGTGATGCTAAAGGATCTGATGTATCTTGGCGCTAACTTCCCTTTCTTTCCAAATCATAGAATTTCTTTTCAGTGTGAAAATTTCAAGAACACTTGATAGAAAAATTGAAATTCTAAAGTCTTCCTACAATGATCAAAGTAACTCTTCTGTTAATCTTGGTTCATTTTATGTCTTTATCTGATATGTTGTATCTTTGTGGTAGTTTCTTAAATTATTTCAGGACCAAACTATTTGCTATTTCCTTATTCTATCTAATATAGTGGTGATAGACATAGTCTTCCATACAATGCTTCAATTGGGGTGGCTTTGATACTTGATTGGTAACTTTTGTTATATGAAAACTCAATTAATGACAAGTGCTCATTCCAATTATCGGGAATGTCTAAAGCATAGGCACTCAACATATCTTTTAATGTTTGGATAGTGCGTTCAGATTATCCATCAGTCTTGGGGTGAAATGTGGTACTGAAATGGAGTTTGGTACCTATTGTAGTTTCGAGTGCTTGTTAAAATCTAACCACAAAATGAGAATATTGGTCTGATACTATGGATAAAGGAATTCCATATAATCGAATAATTTCTTGGATGTATATTTTACTAAGTTTTTATAAAGAATCAATAGT
The DNA here is from genome assembly GCA_949130495.1 of Sambucus nigra. NCBI lineage: Eukaryota > Viridiplantae > Streptophyta > Magnoliopsida > Dipsacales > Adoxaceae > Sambucus > Sambucus nigra. Next base: position 312,647,471 of record OX422209.1, on the reverse strand, counting down.
TTTTACTCGAAGAAAATGAGTGGATTTGGTGAATTAGTCTACTATGACCCAAATAGAATTCTATCCTTGGGAAGTACGGGGCAATCCACTAAAAAATTTCATTGTGATGTGATCCCATTTCCATTTAAGGATTGGATAATGTTGGAGAAGTTCACCAGAACACTGGTGTTCTCTCTTTACTTAGTAATAAGAGAGACATCATTTAACAAAGTTCTCAATATTGTTCATCATAATTGGCCACCAATATTGTTTCTTCAGTACATGATACATTTTATATCTTATGATATGTATCATAAATTTGGAACATTGATCATCTTGTAATAACTCTTCTCGTAATGACGACTCATTGGGTACACCCAATATATCTTTAAATCGAAGGCCTATCTCTTTATCGTATGACAATTCTTGGATCTGGCTTCCAATTTTCTGTTTAATCACAAAGGGGTCTTGAAGTTATTGTTCATAAATTTTCTTTCTCAGTCTTGGGTAAGCAATAATATTAATAAATTTTGAAAAAAAAGAGGTTGGTTGAAGATCATATTGCTATATGGTAGCAGCAACATCATACGAAATCAGTTTGTTAAGTCTTCCAACAAGATTATGGCTTAAGGTGCGGGCTACAACATTTCTCTTTCATGGATGGTAGTCTAAGTTCAATATATAATCTTCTAAAAATTCCATCCAACGCATGTGTCTCAAATTCAAATCCTTTTGGGTGAAGATGTATTTTAAACTTTTATCATTTGAAAACATTTGGAACTCTTCACCGTATAAATAATAATGCCATATTTTTAAGAAAAAACTACGGTTTCTAACTCAAGATCATGCACATGATAAATATACTCATGAATCATGAGTTGTCGAGACCCATACACAACCTACCTTACAATAAGGCATAAATGTATACGTCATAGCTTACTCTACTTGAATGAATGGTTAGGATGGGAGTAATGGTCAACTTCTCCTTTAGATTTTGGAATTCTTACTCACACTCGACAGTTCATATAAGTGGTATTTCCTCTCTATTTAACTTCATCAATGGAAGAGCAATTTTGGAAAATTATTCTACAAAATGAAGATAGTAACCATATAATATGAGAAAAATCTTAATGTTAGAGACATTGGTTGGAATTTTCAATTCTAAAATGGCTCTAATTTAGCCGGGTCGACTTGGATTCCACTTTCAGAAATCACATGTCCTAAGAATTTCACCTCCTTTATCGAGAAGTCACATTTGCTCTTTTTATAATACACCCGGTGGTTTCTCAAAGTATCTAATATTGTTTCCAAATGTTGAGTATGTTCATTAGGATTTTAGTAATAAATGAGAATATCAACAATGAATATGATATCAAACGGATTAAGAAAAGGTCAGAATATCCGATGCATTAGGTCCATAAAATCTGCACGGGCATTGGTTAATCTAAAAGACATCACAATAAATTTAAAATGTTCATAACGGGATCGAAATGCATTTTTTTAGAATGTCCTCTTCTGTCCTCTTCTGACACTCGTAATTGACGGCAACCAAATCACAAGTATTTTGAAAATATTCTTTCACCCCTAAGTTGATCGAATAAATATCCAATTCTAGGTAAAGAATACCTATTCTTAGTTGTTACTGAATTTCACTTACGATAGCCTCTGCATGATCGAAAACTTGCATCACTCTTTTTCATGAACAAAATGAGTGCTCCCTAAGGATACGAACTAAAGCAAATAAAACCCTTTTCAATTATATCATCTAATTGGTTAGGAAGTTTAAGAATTTCTAGAGTAATGATTCGATATGGAGGTATCAAAATAGGAAGTATTCAAGTAAATATTAATGGTAAACTTAATTTCTCGAGAGGGTAGTATTCCTAGAAATTCGTCTGGGAAAACATCCTCAAGTTTTTGTAAGATTTTAAAAATAAAAGTGAAAGTGGTACATTGTATTTGGAAAGTTGAAGATTCAGAATGACCCACTCCTTGGAACACCAAAGGGTGATTTTCTTAGTCTTAAAAGTATAATATCTTTAAAATAACAATATATATGAGCGTGATTTTTATGACACATCCTTCTAATAATAATATCAAATCCATGTATATCGAAGATTAATAAATCCACAAAGAGTGTACCCATGCCTACATGAATCTTACAGTTATCATAATTTTGATTTGTTGTGCTAACCTCACTGATAGGAAATTTTATTTCTAAAGGAATGTCCAATGATTTTGGTAAAATTTACAAAACTTTAGCTAGTTTAAGACCAATGAATGAATGAGTTCAACTAGAACCAAATAAAGCCCGAGCAGGATAATTATAAAATAATATATACTTTCTACCACATCGTGAAAATTCTGTACGAGAAATATGGCACAATTTTTCCCATTGTTGGGGAATGGCTCAGGCTTTTTACCAGCATTATAGGGCATGCACTAATTGTAGGAAGGAACTGTTCTTCCAGGTCTCGAAGAATTACCCGATTATTTTAGGTTACTAAGGGGTATAACATAGGACATCCGGATGGATATGTCCTACCTATTGACACTCATGGTATCGGATTACTGTATAGATAGAGCTATGATGAATTTGAGAATAGTCTTATCCAATTGAGCTATGAGATGGTTGGGATCGGGGTTGAGGTATGGTTCGAGCAACATAGTTATTACAATTGATTGGATTGGGCAGGCATGCATATCCACCAGATATGGGATTACGGTTAACAATAGAGATGACTTTAATGAGTTTGTAAAAATCTCGGATTTATAGAGGTATGACGGAGGTTTTAATTATTGGGTGTAATCCTCTCTCAAAATTCTTACATTTCTTAACTTTATTACTCATGTACTAGGGTTTATAACAGGATAGTTTAATAAACTTGGCTTCATAATGGTCTATAAACATATTATCTTACTATAACTTTGGAAATCTATAATTAGCTTGTCAATTTTAGTCTTGGAAAATTAGTTGTTGAAGAAGATTTATTCAAACTATTCCTAGGCTAGGGCAACTACATTATAACTTCGAATTACATCTTACCACCGAAAATCGGATTCACCCTCAAAAAAATAAGATGATAAACTACTCAAAGATTACCAGCAATTCTTACCCAGCTGAATATTTTTATGATTTGACATATCCACTTCTTAACCTCACTTGCTCCTAGCTTCCCAATATATGTAGGGGGTCGTTGCTTTAAAAATTCCTTAAGATAATTCATTCGGAATGCTTCATCTATGGTTTCCTCTTGAATTGGGTGTGGAATCGGTGCTTGGTGCTATCTAGAGAAAAATGTTAATTCTTGAAGGCATTTTATGATTCCTTCAATGTGAGTCTGCTCAGTTCTAATTCCAGTAAAAGGAGTGAGAGTGTTAATTGCCCTAAACCACAATGTAATATTTACATAAGGAAAATGCATAAGAATAATATTTTTAAAGAGAGAGCATATATGAGCAACTTTAACAAAGTTATATTATACAAAAGGGTCGTTATAACTAGCACTTGATATTAACATACCATTATATAACTAAGCATGTATTAAGCATTCTGATTTTGTATACAACCTACTAGTAACTTACTCCATCTATATTTGTAGCATTTTCATGATATTTACAAGCTACTTCTTAAGTATATTACAAATAGAAGGAGGTATGTTATTCTTCTCATCATTCTAGTACCACGACGTCAATCTCTAAGGGATCAGAGTCGGGAACGAAAGTTGCTAGAAGATGCTGAGGAAGTCTCAATGAAATTCTCTCCATTAGAGGTGGCTTCGGGGTGGAGCGGGGTGGAGATTACATATCATTCCATGCAAGATTGAGAGCCTCTTGGAGAATAACTGTGTTATCCACATATTCTCGCACTTTTATCATCACTTGAGCCTCAACAGTGATTCGATTAGTCAACACCAAATGCTTCACGAAAGTACTAGAGTTTCTCTAATCTCCATCAACTTCTCAAACCATATTATCGAGTCTAAAAAAAGCATGTTCATTTACCTTGTCATTCCATCTATTGGTGGGAACTATGTCAAAATAAAAAAGATTTGAATCCTAGATATTCATGTTGCAAAATAGATTTAATATGTGAAGAAAGTAAAGAAGTTAAAAAATGTAAAATAACAAATATATTATATCATTCGAGTATAGGAGTGTAACCTCGTACATTTTAGTATCACGCTCTAATGCCAACTTTCCACACCCTCTTTTTGGTATGAATGTACAAGATAGTAATAAAGAAATAAAACTAATGTTAAATCAAAAGAACAAAACTTTGTTCATTAATATTGTATTATATATAATGTACTACCACCACAGAGGTGAGTTATTCATATTACATTTTATGCCAAAAGTGAAAAACAACATAGGTCATTGAGAATGTCACCCATTGCTTCCATCTTCCTTAGTCTCCTTTCATATAATTATATATATGCATACATATGATTCGTGTGTATAAAGAAGGGATGGGGTATGACTTCCTTATCCGGGAACATCTGGGAGAAAAAGGAATTAGTATAAATATGCTAAGTAGATTATAACCTATACTATTTTGAGTGTGTATGAAGTTAATTGTTTACTAAATGAAGCATATTCAACATTTCTTATAAAAAGATCAAATATTTTTAGACCGATAATCCCATACTCAACAGTTTACTAATTGATATAAAAATAATTAAGAATGACTAGTATAAGAAAATAATAATGTCAACCCAAAATCTTTCGCGAAACTAAACATCTAGGCACTCTAACTATAGTGGCACTCATATGTATGTAGTGATAAATTTAGGTTCTCAAACATCTGAGACGTTAGTCCAAGTTGCAAATTTTTGTGGTATAACACGACAATCAACATCCTAGTTAATACCGATGCTTATAATAAAAACAATTAGCACAAAAGTGAATAAGTGAACTCATTCAATCATTTCAAGAACCTTATGAGATCAGTTATTAGACGAAAAGGGTATAAATTGATCCAAATGATCCATATTAAAATATCAATGATGTTTAACAACATATATAGCATCGTAGAATCATAACATGAACATATTGTGAATAATTTGGAGCTATCGCAGTGTGATATCTATAGCAGTTGTATCAAATATGCTGAAATTACTACTAAAATGTCAAAACTTACCTATTAGCTATGAAGAACATGATTATAATTGATTGATGCCGAGATCGAGAGCGTGAGGTGATTGATTATCTGTTAATCAACATAATTGTAAGTGTATGTTATTGGTAAAAAGCCTCAATTAAAAAATAAAAGGAAAAACCACATCCTTTAAAGGCTTGGTGCTAATTTGTAATTAATTTTGGGAGTTTAAAATGTAAGGCTTAAGGTCATATTTGGAAAATGGTTTAAGGCTTTTTGACTTATAATTTATGAAAGAGTACGTATAAAAAAATTGGGGCAAAAATTCAAAACTTGAAAAAGTTAAGAGGGGTCAATTTGTATTATTTGGAAAATATTTTGAACTTAAAATCTTGGTTTTTTGTGATTTGGGCTAGGGTTGACCAAACACTGCCTTACCTTATACTATTTTGACAGGAAAATTTTAATAAAAATATTGGGAAAAAATCAAAAAAATATTATTCATCACGCACCCTCACGCGTCTAATCAATATTTCTAGTGGAAAAGTTCATCTTCAACCTCTAGACAGTTGACCTAAGTTTTGAACAAACTTTGACCTTAAGTAATTTTTGATTTTCTAAATCATTTTATATGAATCCTAAACCAATCCAACCTAATTTTTCATAAGGAATCCAAATATATCGGTTTCATGGATTGAGGTTCAGAATTCATCAGGGTTCCAATTACTGTGCATTTTTTTGATAATTTGACCAAACATTCATGGATTTAGAGAGTATGGAAATGGATTTTAACATTATGGCTAGTTTTTTTATGGTCCTAAGGAAGAGCTTGTCTTTAGTTTGGAGAATTGAGGTATCCTAGTTGATGATAATTTTAAAATATCAGTTTTCGAACTTCGAAAACACTTTTGAGAAATTTGGTTTAAAAAATTATGAGTTTTGAAAATGGCCTTTGCACTCAAGATACTGGGCTCATGAGAAACTCATTTCCCACTTTGAAATAGGTTCAAAGTCAAGGAATGAAGTTTCTCCATTAAAGGTCAAGCTTTAATGGAGTTTTTGAAGGTTTCTGCTTGTATAGGTTATTCTATACGTAAGCTTGTCGTTTTTTGATTAGGTTGTGTATTGTGATGGTGAAAAAAAAATTGAATAAAAATAAGAAATGGTGCATAAAATCATAGGTTAGTAGTTTGGAGGGAAAAAAAAGATATTTGGTTCTACTGAACTAGTAAGGTTTAAGGCTGGATTTCATGGGGTATTTATACTATGAGCTAAGGGTAGTTGATCGATGCTTCTAGGAGGTGGATTCTCCCTTGTTTTAAGAATATAGAACTTGGTGAAAAGGCGGTCACATGAACAAATGGTGTTAGACATTTCAATTTTATCCTTTTATGCTAATTGGGATGCTTTGTTGGCAGGGAGGAAAGTCTAAATAAGTTGGTTTTGGTCCTTAAAGGGAAATTTTTATATTTATTTGGTATTTAACATAATAAAGTTTCATTTTTTAGGGGAATTTGTGTAATTTTATGAAATTTAAAGGGTTAGTGTAGTAAAATTAAATTAGTTGAATTCTAAAGGTTCAATTTGATATAAAGTTGGGGTCTTGGGGTGAAATAGAGGTTAAGTTATACTTCTTTCAATGTTATGAGGGATGATTTTGTCATTTTGTAACCTTAGGGGGTATTGAGGCAATTAAGCGAAGTTATATACTTTTATGTGTATTTTCAACATTGTTTTGGGTGTTTTTGAATTTGGCTAAGTTGTAAGGGGATATGATGAAATATATGTAATTATCGGATCATAATTGATTGTTCTAGGGTTTAGTATTACGCGGGTATTACATTGTGATCATACCTGTCCATAGTCTAGGTTTCTGACCTGAGATGATTTTGCCTCCAAATGCCAATTTCACATGATACCACACCCATAATGGCATATTAATGTTGATTTTTTGTATCTATCTCAGTGTTCATGCTTATCTTATTTTGGGTGGAATGGATGATAGATTTCACAAGCAATATATGTTTAAAGGAAAGGAAAAGCAATATATGTCTTGTACTTGTAAAAATAACATACTTAGTGAACTTAAGGCTAGGGTCGTCCGAGGTTTTTTCCCTTTGTGGGTTTTTCCTCGTACATCGCGGCGTAGTGGTTATTTGTTTATTTTATCTTTTGCAAAATTCACATTGGATGCATGCTTAGGTAAAAATATAAATTTGGTTTAAATCGCTACTTTCTTAATTTGGTGCAAATTTAATTTGGATAAATGTTAATTTAATTCAAGTCATTAATTTTATTGGATAAAATTTGGTTTGGCCTAAAGTGAAAAAATGAATATTGATTGTTAGGCAAATTTCTAGGACTTGGGTTAAATTGGTTTAAGTGAATATTTTGTGTTGACTAATTTATTTTCACTATTGAACTTTGTTTAATTTTAATTTGAAAGAGTTTAAAATTTGGTTTATGTTAGTGTTTCGTTGAGCCATCTATATTCCGCCTCTAAAAGGAAATTACTTTTTGTAAGATTTAAAAATTGGGGGTATCTTACTTTCAATAAATATATCCAAGGATTAATATAACATATGCATTCATAGTGAGAGATCCTTGGAAAGTTGATGAGGAGACAAGGCACGAAACGCGGCATAGGATGTGATATTCTTTGACCTGACCGCTACGTCTTCAACTCAAATGTCATAGGCTTGAAAGATCACAAACTTCTATCCTATGACTCAAATAGTTTTTTCTGGAATTAAGCCAACACTTATAAATTGACTCAATTGAAAATTTGTCCTTACCAATCTCCCGCTTTGTCTATTCCAGGACAAAATAAAAATAAAGCCCTTTGGGCCGTCAAGCTCAACTAAAAGAAATAATCCCAACCCAAAATAAAAAATACATATGCTTGACCGACGCATATGTTAAGTACCTTTGCTTACTTTAATACTTTGTTGCATGGATGAAAACCTGCACACTTAAACACACCATGAAACACATAGGGAATATAACAATATTAATCAGATATCTAAATCCCCCATTTGTCTAACATTATCTACTAAAGAAAGAAATCTCCCCCTAAGATAGATCTCCCCAAATTAAAAGGTTTAGATACCATTTTCCCCCTATTTTTTAGGAATGTACAAAGATTAAGGTTCAAAAAATAACTCATTTCTCCCCGATTAATTCAATTCTCCCCCTAAATAAAACTTCTGATAAGTATAATGGAAAACAAGTATATCATGCAATGGTGTATAGTGATACAAGAGACAACAAAGAAGCAACTAATCGACACAAAGAGAAATGGATACCAACTAAGATGCGATAGTAAAATGATACCAACTAAAATTTACTAAGATAAGCATGGGATATCAATGTAAAATCGCAATAAGATATATACCTATTTGAACCAATAGCATACAAGGAATAGATGACAAAGAAAATATTTAAAACAAACGATACCATGTATATAAATATGCACAAAGATATGAATGAAACGTAAGCACATAAATATAGTTATAAATATCACACAAGAAATTAGACACAATAATCTTCCCACACTCATATGTCATAAATGTGTCGAAATAAACGTGTGATAAACAGAGTGAATGGGTGTGAACTAGAGACAAAAAAATTATGACCCAATCGCTTAAACATGTTCAAGGAGTTTTATTGGATTGAAAAAGTTTATCAAACTTAGATTTATCCTCATGTGACAAGATAAACTGAACTCAAAGAACAAGCAAGCACAACTCACACAAGCCTAGAATTTTGATCATTCTGCAAATCAATGGAGTCGTGACAAAATAAACATAAATAGGATTCATTTTCAATGTGCAAACCCGTTGATATTTCCATGAAAACTCCCTCATAAATAATAATTCTTTTTTTTTCTTTTGAATGATCATATAAAACTAAACTATGTTGTCCTTGACTACTTTTTTCAATGACACACCCTTTTAGGCTCTTGCCAACGGTGGCTTTCACGCATAAGAGATTTGCTCCTTTCGTAGCTCTTTTTCGTGCACCCTCATCTATTTTCTGTACGATCCAAATAAATCTCATGAGCGACGATTCTTACATGCACAAATCCTCCACGGTCACAAAACATGTAGATGATTAAATTCATGGGAGAACATATCACAAAGCTCAAATATGGATACGAAGTTAACGTTCAAAAGAGCTCGTGCATGTGTGCGAGGAGGCATATAAAAAGATAATCCATTAAATCATACCACTCCATGTAAGCATGTAAATAACACTTTAAGAATTGAAATTAATAACCAAAAATTATGGCCACATGGATTTGGAAGGTGATATAGGATTCAAAACACAATGATATGCCGCACAAAATGTGTAAAACAAGCATACACACAAAAAAATATTTTTGAGTTTTTCAAAATTTTAACCAAATTTTAAGCACAAAGATAACTCAAGGGAAAAACAAAATAATTTTCTTATTTTTTAATAAAACTCAAAGAATGAAGAATCAAAATACAAAATATAGATATGTCATATTTGTAGCAAAATGTATATGACGAAGCATAGACTAGAATATGACAAACAAACATACAACTAGTAATAATATATCATGAAGCACAAGTTGGGTATGTATACATGCAAGAAATCTCTTATAAGATATTGCAAGTGAAGAGTCATGCGCAAGCATGAAAAAATCCATCACTTTAAAATTTATACACGCATAGAGAGCATCATCAAAACTAATAATCCTCGAAAATGATTAATTTTCATATTCAAGCGTAAAACTATCTAGCATAACAAATCCTTAAAAAATTCTTCACAATCAGGATCACACGATATCTAAGTGTAACTCGCTCTAATAACACTTGTAAATCCCAAAAAATAGAAAATTTTAAATTAAAAAGGGATGGTTCTCCAAATATTTTGAAATTTTAAATTCTACAAATTAATTTATACTTCTTATACAAGACTTCAATTCAAGTTCTAAATTATGCAAATCAAACCAAAGATGAATTTTTACAAATTATTTATTCCTACTTGAATTTGAGTAAAATAAATTATCCAATTTAATTAAGCACCAATGATACTATTTTTACATGGTTAAACCTAAGGATGAATCTATGTGTGAATTTGCAAGATAAAATACACAACCACAACACTCCGATGTATGAGGAAAACCCCCAACGACAAAAATCTCGGACGACCCAGCCCCAAGTCCACTAAGTATGGTATTACATAGGACACGGAAAAATACTTACACAACGACTCGACGCCCTCGTAAGACTTGATGCTCTTTGTTCCTTCCACCTTTACCTACTGACAACGCAGGAGTTCACCTCAACATCGGAATCCACCGATGGGTCAAAGCTACCGTCAGGCACACGGAGTCCACCGTATGAATATCAACGCACACGAAATCCTCAGCAAGAAATAATATCTATGAATAAAATCTAGTGCCAAAAATGATCTCAAATAAATTTCATGTTGAAAATTGGATCATACAAACAAAATTGGGTGTAAACTTGGTTTTTATTTTGAAGATTAAACCATTAAAGATTCAAAAAACTCAAGGGACTTTTCTTAAATGTTTCTCTATTTAGAAGTTGTAAAAATTCTTCAGGAAAAATTCATTCTTGCACTATATAAGGTTAGGAAAAACTAGTAGGAGTAATGGAGAAAAACTGCCAAAAAACTGCCCATTTTCATAGAAAACAGCTAGGTCGTTCGAACGAGAAAATAGAGGCATTCGAATGACATATCGAACGAGAATTCAGTGAGCCAAAAAGCATATCATTTGAAGATTTGTTCGAATGGTATTTGGATCTTGTTCAAATGAGAAGCGAAAGCCATTCTAATGACCTTTGGGAAGCTAAATATTTTCGATACGAATGTATGGCCGCGAGATTTGTATATTTTTATTTTTTTTATTAGTTTTTACTTTTTTATGGAAAGGTGTTCGAGAACAAAATATTTAGATAGTATGAATTTAAAACAAATGACAAAATTCTAACACCTAATAAATATATCCAAGGCTCAATATAACGTATGCATTCATACCTGAGAGATGTTGATGATGATACAAGGCACGAAACGCGACATAGGATGTGATCTTCTTTGACTTGGCCATTACGTCTTCATTTCAAATTTCATAGTCTTAAAAGGTCACAAACTTTTATCTTATGTCTCAAATAGTCTTGTCTGGAATTAAGCCAATACTTAGAAATTGACTCAATTAGAAATTTGTCCTTGCATCTTGAAAAATATTTTGTAATATTTTTTAGTTATACCAAACATTTTCTACACAGTCAGAAAATATGATTTCCTCAAATATTCTAGGTGTTGATCATTGGCTTCTCTTTGTTTTGATTTACTTAGAGAGAAGTAAATTTTTATCTTAAAAAATATTTTTTTAAAGCTTCGAACTCGACATTATCAACAATATTGACACCCCAAACATGTAGAGTGGTGGGATAGATATTCGTGCTTGCTCTTGGGTGTTCAGATCTTAGATCAAGATTAGTTTGGGATTAAAATTTTCTAAAGAGAAGTTCATTATTAGAAATTTAAACCTATCTTATTGGCTTTTGAAGGATATTAATGATACAATGTTGGATATGATATGTTTATATGGTGCATATTATTGTGGTGAGATTGTGTATTTTTCAAATGAAGTTTTTGAGTTCTGTTTATAGGCTTGAAGTGAAACTAGTTATGGGAGGGGATTATAATATTTTTTAGTAACTCTGATTTTTTAAATTTTATAAAAATTAGTTATTTTAACGTGGAATAAACAATTTTGGTAGAATATAAGTGAGTTTTAATGAACTAAAACTCCTAAGAATTTCATTAAAAAATCAAAATTAGGTAGACTTAATTAGCATGATTTAGTCGACTAAACTAGTTTTTCTAGTTTTTATCGATATTTATAATGAAGGGTGAGTTTAGGGTGGCTTTGAGAGTGATTAGATCCAATAATTTTAGGACTAAACTAGTTTTTCTAGTTTTTATGGATATTTATAATGAAGGGTGAGTTTAGGGTGAGTTTGAGAGTGATTAGATCCAATAATTTTATCATAAAAGATGTTTTACACTATTACATCAATTTATCAATCGCTCAACTCTCTTTTATGAACCACGAAAGCCATTTTGCTACAAGTTTTGTGCATACGCAATGCTTGAATGAGCCTCTGATTGTGTTTTGAATTTCATGATATTGGAGAGAGTAAGCATGATTTGTTGATGATATTTAAAATTCATTTGATCTTAGGAAATTTTGATAATTTCCTGATTGTGAATTTAATGAGTTGACTTGATTTCATTTAGTGGACATGCATATGGTATGCACTCTTTATATAGCTCTATTAGTTATGAGCTCTAGACTAAGTTAACTTGATTTGGTTGTGACCTTATTACTTGGTTTATAAACTTATCATTAAGCTAAATTAATTACATATAAAATTAATTTCTTTAATAATGAGTTGAACGGATGAATATGAGTTGGAAGGATTTTTTTAAAGGGAGGTGTTAGTGTAATACATCAGGTTTTAAATAAAGAATTAATTTGGAAAATAATTAAGTAAATCGAATTGATTAGAAAATTTGGTTTGCAAGTAAATTTAATTTGTAAAATTAAATAAGTAAACAAGTGCTTATGTCCTAAAATAGTTCAATAAAATTAGTTACATGTTTGATAAATCAATTTAGTGTCACTTAAGTTAAAATGAGTTTGTACCAACATTATGTTTTCATATTTTAATTGGTATTATGTAGGGTTATGTATTAAATTTGAATTTTCGGTATTTTAGGGTCACAAATATGGTAAAACATAGTAGTGGAATGTACCCTGGGTTTGTTGAGTATTGGGATCAGTTTATTAAGAGTGGAGTGGGATTAGATGTCCGTTACCCATGTAATTTTATGGTTAGATAAAATGAAAAACAATAGAATTTGTTTTGAATTAACATATAAACATAAACCTAGAATAATTTCATCATATAACCAAATCGTAACCCCAAAATTTTGGAGAGAGAAGTGAGAGGAAATCTTGTAGGGTTTAAGCTAAAGAAGAAAGATTAAAAGAAAAAACAAGAACAAACAAGCAAGTCTAGGATTAATCATCTTAATAAACCAAGTTAACTCTAATTTAAAAGGAAAGAGCTATGCACCACTTTTCCCCTTTGAATCTATTTGAGTTTAGATTGGATTAAAATACTAATTGACCTAGTTATATTATATGATTTATGAAATTTGATCATAATCGTGAATTGGCACTTAATTAAATTATTGACATAAATTAATAATTGTAACTTATTATAATTTAATTAAATAATATGTTTTACTATACTTATTGTTATAATTTTAAAATTTTAGTTTGAACGAAAATAATCACCCTACGCTTATTTAGGGAATTAAATAAATTATGGTTCATGTTAAAATGATATAATTGTTATAGTTGAATTATTATATCAAATTGAGAATACATTACATATTATATGATTGATATGTGTTAGAAAACATGATAGTATAACGAATTCATGTTATAGTATCATACATCATGATTAGAATCCATGTTCTTAGGATTTAATTGATTTATAACATATTGTGACTAGTTGTGTAGTTAACTTGATTGTAATTGTTGAATTCATAAAGCAGGTTGTTGATATTGTTGTTAGATGTCCCTAAACCATTATTATAATATTACGAATTATCATGGAAATATTAGAACCAAATTGGATTACGTTTGGATCTAAATTAGGAACTAGATCAAAACTAAACTGTAATACCCCCGTAATTTTATTGATTTTATTTAATGGGATTAATTAAATTAAATGGGAATTAATTGAAAATTCATCCGGACTTAAATACTAGCAAGACGTGAGTTGGTATTTGATTATGATGATAATGTTTAATATTACTGGGTATATATGGTAATATATGATTATTGAATTTATTAAAATTATCGCGAGTCATATATACAACAATTCGGGAAATTAAGTTGGGACGCGTGTGTCAATCGCGTCAGGAATCAATTTAATTAGATTTAAAAGTAAATTATAATTTTATCATCCATATGGTCATTTTGAGTGCGTCAATGTGTCCGGAGGGGTTGAAATAGTCAGAAAACACTAGCCGGGAGTTTAGTTTGGGTCCCGGGGCATTTTTAGGCCAAACTCGCAACCCGGGAGGGTGTTTTACTCATTTTATTTTTTAAGGAATTTTGACCCACGAATTTTAGGCCTTATTTATCAGCCATAATGAGGGCCATTAGGCCCATTATCTGTCAAAAAGCAAGAAGTGGGGAACATGAGAAAGATGAGAAGTTACAGGAGGGTTACAAAGCCATAACCACCACCCACCACCACTTTTCGTCGGAATTGTGACCGGAGAGAGGGAGAGAACCAGCCTTTAACATCACCAGTGGATCAGAACGTCAATTACAAGGCAAGTGATTTGATTTGATTAAGTTTCAGCGAATAATTCATCCATGCTAGTGTAGGATTTGTTGATAGCCTTGAATAATGATGAAAACTCATGAAATTTAGAAAAGAAACCTAAATCTTGGATAGGATTTGCATGTAAATTAGTTCTGGAAGTAATTCAGTAACCAAATCATAACCTTAGATGAATTAAAAATGGATTTAAGAAGAGAAATATTATGGTTCTTGAAGAAAATAGAAAAAAAATAAGGTTTTTTTAGGTTATGATGGAGATTTGATTCAAGAAAGGCTAATTGTTGATGATTTAAAAGTTTTGGAACGTTAAGAATCATGTAATTAGGTTGTATAATGACCCCATATACTTGTATTAGAGTTTCATATCATGTAATGAAGTTTTGGGACAAATCTAGGACTGAAAAATGAAAACCCGTAGCCTCACCTGCTTGATCGATCGATCGACATTCATAGGTCGATCGATCGACCATCGATTGATCGATGATCAGGCTCGATCAATCGATCCCCCCAGAAATGGTGACTTTTTCCCCTCTTTAATTTTAAGTGTTTCCAGCCATCGAATGTTGTAGATGGGGATTATGTGAATGCATTAGGATTTGAAGGAAACCAATAGGGATGTATATTTGAACCCGAAATATATTAGAATTGGGTTAGAATGTAGCATTGAATTTTCGAGTGTCCGACGAGTAATTGTCTAATTTATGATGTGAGAACGTGATTTAAATTCTTAGGAGTGAGTAGTTAGGATTTGGGACAAAAATAATGAGTTAAGAGTACTGAATTTATGTGCAGGAAAGTTAGGAGACTTATTAACCTCTTCAGTTAGGTTTAAGTACTCGAAATTATACGACGTGAAACGTATCGACGAAATATAATATATACACTCGGAATAATCGTAGCGTATGAATTAGAATAGTGGTATAAGGCTGAGAATATACCTTTAATAATTTAATAAGTTATCTAAGTTGTGTGAATGACTAGTCTATGGATTATTGTGTGTATGACAAATCTTTGTGTGCCTACGGGGGGGATTTATATTGGTACCTTAAGGAAATAGGGTTGTGAATGGCTTATTTGTGAATTAATAAGTCAGCTGACCATGGGAGCGTAGGTATGTACGTAATCCATGGGTATGTGAACTATGTTCGCCTCCAATATGTGTGATTTTGCTTATTGAAACGGTTCCTGAGAGATTCAGAACATGTAGTCCTTATGTACGTGATGTACCAAGATTCGATAGCAGAGTATGTGTGCACCGCTACTTAGCCTTGGGGTGACCTATTTGTATATTTGTGATGAGAATAATATACTTGTGATTATATCGGACTCTTTGTTAAAGTGTGAATATAAATTATTGAGACTTTTTTATTGGTATTTAAAATAAGAATTTCCTAACTTAATTGTTTTAAATTAATCTTATCAGTGAAAGGTGAGTTACACGCAGGACATGTTAGAATGATGTGAATAAAACCCTATATTATAATGTGAGGACAGGAAGTGGTATAGACTAGTTAGTTAACAGCATAATTAGGACGGTTTAAGGATATACGTTAGGCGTGCACACTAGTTGAGGGGTGACGAACTCATGTGAGAGCACGTAACTAAAATGTATATATTATTCACTGTTTAAGGCAATTAAACACTTGCTATTTTTAAACTGTTTTCACCTCGGGCTCTGACCCGTTTGATTTTAGTTCTATTTTTGTAAAACCTTTTAGGTTCCCAGTCACAGGGACGCCAAGCATAGGAGTTCCATCCCATTGACATGTTTTAGCTAATGTGGAAGTTACAGGATCTCGTTAGTAGACGCCTCCACACTTTGCATTTGATTCTATTTCTGGGTCATTCATCGGTTAGGGCGTGTCGCCCTTTCTATTTAGAGACAACTTTCTCATACTTTCAGTTTCGTTTCATTTTGAAGTTATTTAATTATTCAGACTTTGTATTGGGTTTTTATTCAGTATTTGGATTATTCGGGGAAGTGTTACTCTAGACTCAATTATTATTCCATAAATATTTCCATTGTGATTGTGATGTGGATGTGATGCAGTTAGATTACAACTTAATTGGTTGCATGTTAATTTAATTTAATAAAATTTGACAACTCACTCTTTAAATATTAGGTGGCTAGTAATTGTTTAATAATCTTTTCGACAATGATGCTATGAACTGAACCAACTTGACATTTTGTATTAATTTGAATAAATGAGTAGCTACCCGGTATTTAATTAGTCGGGGTGTCACATAAACATCATACATAAAAAATAAATAGGGATTTAGTGCTACAAGAGAGTATGATAGATTGAGGCCTAGGGAGTCCAATCGATCGGGTTAGATAGTAGGATGAAGTTGGGTTTAATGGTTACATTTGGGTTTCGGTTGCTCCCAACATATTTTGAAATGTGAGTTAGTTTATATCACATCATGTTAAATCACTAATTTGGGGAAGTTATTGGTTAGGAGTATGTGTAAACCTTTAGGAGTGTGTTGCAACCTAAACTAGTATAGGTCGTAATTATGAGTTTTAAGTAATATGTCTTTATTAAGGTTGATGAATTAGTACCTATAGGTGGACTTTGTAATTATAATATACTTTAGATCCATTAGGTTAGGAGAGGGTATGTAAAGACATGCACTTTTTTAAATTCGTATGGTTTGTCTTATTTTGGATCAACAAAACATAAAAAAAACGTAGGTCTATGGGTGTCTTCGTTTCGTGAAGATGCGGCATACCTACCCACACCATCTTATCGAACAACACCATTGCATTCACGAACACATCTCGAGGTATTAGTAAGTTTTTTAAGTTGTGATTTTTGTTTGTGCCGTGTCGCCACTTTATTTGGTTTGGCATGATATGTTATAATTAATGAAAATATTTTTTGATACTCTCGAAAGTTTTAAAATAAGAAAATTAATTTTTGAAAATATTGAGGATATTTTTAAAAAATTAAATGTTCAAATTTTAGACCTCTCAAAACATGAAAATTGTACGATGCCAAACCTTGCATCATTCAGACAATTGAGTAAATAATTATGCTCAAGATAATGAACCTCATGCAAAGTCATTGCACATATTTGAATCCCTAGTTCAAAGCTTGATCAAAATGTATTTTAAATGAGATCCCCGTAATTGAGGAGAAAGTATTGTTCAAAATTTTTTCCAAGCTCGTAAACCGTGGTTCAAATCAGACATCATTAGAATGAGGTTGATGTGGTTCAAACGAGGGAAAATATGTAGTTATAAAGATAACTTTCACACTTTGTATATTTTTCCTAGTGAGGATTATTCTTCCTAATCTTATTATTCAATTAAATTTATGGGGCTCTATCTTACTTACCCCAAAAAACATAACTATATATCAGACTCTAGTTTTGATCTTTCAAAACTAGAGAGAGTGTTTTTGTAATCTTTCAAAACCCCACAGAGAGTGTTTTTGAGCTTTATTTGATTATTAATAAGAGATATTGCCAAACCAATTTGTATAAAAAGAAAAATCATATACATACAATTTTGCCTTTGTTTAAGGCTTCGATGGATTCCATGGTTGAGTTTGTTAGAGACTAGTGCTAGAGGAGTCAATGCTATAGTTCATATTTAGATAAACTATCTTCATTAGAAAATGTACGAGTAAGTGTTAGGGTGGATCATGTTCCCATTTAATATTGGTAGATAGTGAGACCTATGGGTTCTGCAAGATGTATTAGTCACGATCAATTGATTACTAATACGAGCAGAGGCATCGGATAATAACATAGGGGAGAGACAATCTGGTGTGTATTATTCTATTATATTATTAGTACTGATGGATGTGATTGGGATTGGATCATATCTTTGAGTGTTGCTTGTGATTTCTTTTATTGCTTCCGCTGTTAATAATCACATGCATGAAATATATAATTTTTTCTTAAAATTGAAATTGCCTCAAATAAAAAAGGATTTAATTTTCTTAATATGGTAATTAATTAGACTTAGAGCCTGCCCCATATACCTATTTCAAGGTATGCTATCAATTTTTTTATTAGTAATTAATGTATGTTTACTAATACATATGTATTATGGATGATCCATGTGGATAATTGACATGTGTAGATTATTTGTACTTAACTGCATGCACTTATTTTTTTTCTTTATATGAGTGAACATACCACGGGTGGGTTGTTATCCTCGTGTAAAATCTATTGATTAGGGATTTGACAGGGCATGTATATTTTAAATCACCCCGGTCGGATATAGGTCATTTATATACACGAGCTGAGATTAAAAGACTTTGATTGTTGAAACTGATTGGTCATAGGTCTTATCGTGATTCTGTTTCATGAGGATGCTTTGAGGATGTAATGCTTTGTGGATGTAATGTTTCATGAGGATGTCTTGATCCTTCTATATAGATGTTGATATTTGGTCACACGGGTGCTTTGAGGAAGTAATGATTTACTTGTATCACTACACAAAATATGTCGAATTGTCAAGGTCATTGACCTTGACAAATCCAACTTGTCAAGGTCAATGACCATGACATTTCGAGGCGAGACAACTTTTTTTGTCACGGTCGTGTCACGGTCATTGACCTTGACACAAAACTCGCGTTTTTTGTCACGGTCGTGTCGCGGTCAATGACCGTGACACTTTTGTCACGGTTTATAACCGTGACAAAGTCGTGACCCTTTTTTAAAAAATTGTCACGGTCAATGACCGTGACAATTCTGGGCAGAATTTAAAAAAAATCTGCTGGGCAGTATGGCCACTGCCACTACCCAGCAGTATATTTGTACCTGTTATAGCAACGTTGTACCTGTTCCAAACATCATATATCCAAACAAACTAAAGATAATGCAAATATATATTCAAAATAGAAACAATATGCATCACGATATAATTCAAATGTAACAACTTAAAACAATTCAATTCAAACTTAAAACAATGTCACTACATGTCTGGTGTATTGTTAAAACTGAGGAGGTGAATAGGCCACACGACATATGAATTGACGCACCCACTAATATACGTCGTGCCGCATTGTTCGCGCAACCACATTAGGAAGTTCTCCTTCTCGGGTATGACATGCGTGATGAGCACCCTGGACTCCATCTCTTGAAGCGCATGTCCATGAACTATTCCACCCTGGACGATATTCAGGTCCCTCAACCCCCGCCCTATCCGCTGGCCATCAAATACGTCCAATATGAACACGCTCGGCCAACCAAGTGTCGTCATTGGTCTGTTTAAGGGCTCCAAATAGGGAAGTGGATCATCGAAGTACGAACGTGTCGGTGATGAAGCAGCGAGGTCCACATCCTCGTCATCCTGCGCCTTGTCCTCCCGCACCTCCTCCTCCACCGCCTTCTCCTTCCCTTTCCCTTTCCCTTTATGGTCTCCGCCCAATGTACGCTTCATGAATGCATACATATCTTGGACCGTCGCCTCCAAACGGGACAGCTTCGCGTCGTGTGAATCCACCGTTCGAGCCAACCCGGTGTCGCTCGTCTCCAATCCGATGATCCTAGATTTGGCCACCCGCGAGCTCACCCCCCTTGTCCTCCCCTTGCGATCAGAGCCAAGCACTTGGCTGAGTGCGTCTGTGGACAAAGATGCCTTGTCGGCATCAGACTGCGACTCATGCACTTCCTTAAGCTTTGCCTGAAACGACAAAAAGCACATGATTAGTAAAATAAGTAAACTAAAAAATTATAACGTAATTAACAAAAATTAAACTGTCGGATTACTTACAACCGTGGTCGCGACGCTCGGGGACACCTCCTTGTCATTCCCCTTCTTCGTCCGAAGAGCCACATAAGTATCGAGCCTATGTGGCTTACCCCCTGGCCCATTCCCTACCTCCTGAAATAAAATAAAGTAAAGTAAAATTAGTATCGGCCCCGCAAAGTAAAATAATGAAGAATAATATATTTCTGTAGTTATAGAAAAATTAAATCTTACCTGCATCCTATGCTCCACCTCGGCGTAAGAGGTCCGGCCCGAGTAGTGCACGTCCATCTTTTTTGCCCGATTTTCCCTCCCTGATTGGCGAGATGCCAATTGTCGATCCTCAATCTCATTGTCAATGAACTTCTGCCATTGTGCTAATGAGATCGGCTCCTTGGGGGGGACGGATTCACGCCATTGGATAATCGACTCTCGTGTTTTCCCAAAGTACCGTGCCCGCATATTTTTTTTCCACGACTTGAGTTGCTCCCTAATCTGCTCCAAGACGGGATCGCATAGCTTTGGATCCAAGTTGAATTGTTCCTGTCCAACAAATACAATGTTAGTTGCGAATAAATATAATTATAAATATAAATATAAATATAAATATAAATATAAATATGAAATTGAAATTGAAATTGAAATTGAAATTGAAATTGAAATTGAAATTGAAATTGAAATTGAAATTGAAATTGAAATTGAAATATTCATATAAATATAAATATAAATATATTACCTGTAGTGCCGCCCAAACAGCTAACTTGAGCTCATATGGCACCTCCTTCCAACTCATAAACCCCGGGCCGATGACCGTCTTTAGCAGAACGAGGGATCTCGTTAATATCTCCGATTTGTTCTCGACGGTAATCCCAAATTTCCCATATTTGGGGAGCCTAGGGGCGGAAGAGCCCTCGTCGCCTCCACTACCACCGACCCCAGACGACATCATCATGAACAACATCATCATCTTCTCCGTAATATCTGAAGGAGACATTTGCTGTAAAAAAATATTATTATTACAGATATAATATTATCACAATATGCATATCTTATAAGAGAGTCGGGTTTGGCATTAATAAAGTGAGAATTACATTTAAGACTTTCTAACAACATGCAGGTGTATATATATATTGTTAAGATTGCCCCACCACACACACACCACATCCCCCACCCCCTGCCCCCTGCCCCCGCCACACACACATGCACACACCTGCACACACACACACACCCCACCCCCACCATTACTTTAAGAATTTTACCCAATCTAAATACCACATTTTCTTTCTTGTTATACACTTGAACACGTTTTGTTATTTAGTCCTTATTAATTTATCTTTGGTGTATTACAAACATCTTTACTTTTATAAAATTTATTTAATTTTCAATTTTAAGGACTATTTTCATCACTTAGTGTTCATCTAGGTTCTAGTATAGCAAGTTCCCATAAAAATCTTTAATAAAATTCTCATATATTCTTTCAATTTAAACACACACACAGTAGTGACTGTCTATTTAAAATAATCTCAATGTTAATTTCAGGTATTGAATTTCTACTATTGTTTTGTGCTTTTTATAAATCATACCCCACCCCCACCCCCACCTCCACCCACCCCCACCCCCACCCCAACATGTTTACGGGCTTTCATCACCCGTCATAAATTTTTCGGTCAGTGACTTACTGGCCAGTTGTCTTGGGTCTTTTAGTCCCTTAACATTACTATAAGAATTTTACCCAATCTAAATACCACATTTTCTTTCTTGTTATACACTTGAACACGTTTTGTTATTTAGTCCTTATTAATTTATCTTTGATGTATTACCAGCATCTTTACTTTTATAAACTTTATTTAATTTTCAATTTGAAGGACTATTTTCATCACTTAGTGTTCATCTAAGTTCTAGTATAACAAGTTCCCATAAAAATCTTTAATAAAGTATTATCACAAATATAAACTAAGAGTGATAAAATAACTTTGAGGCATATAAATTAATTGTGACAAAGTAAGATTATGGAAACCCCACTTTTCTTTCTATAACTCCTATTTTATTAAACTTTAAATATAATTAGGGGTTTATAGAAAGAAAAGTTAAATAGTAATAAAAACAACATTTTTAAAATATGAAGGGCTCACCAATTTGATCAAATTTTTCAACAACATAGACTAATTGATCTTTATTATAAGACAATTACTACAAATTTATGTGCATCGCCCGAATTCAAAAAGTAATTTAATGACTAAAGTAATACTCTTTTTAACTTTAGTTATTCACCACAAATCTTAAAAAATATTTTATTTTTCATGCTTTTAGCAACTTTGGATGCCATTTTAACCCTTATTGTAGTTTTTTAGTTTTCATGCTTTTATTTGATGGATATAAAGTCATGTGATTATTTCACCATATAAAGTCAACAAAAAATGCCATATATGGTTTTTTTTCTCCATTAGTATAAGTATATAGCGATTATTTCACACTTAAATCACATATTAAGCTGACCTTCATTTTTTTATGAAATTTGTAGAAAATTACTTATTTATTTTGAATGAAAATAAATTGTTATCCAATATTTTTGGATATTATTTACATTTACATTTTTGGATATTATTTTTGGAAATTTATAGAAAACTACTTATTTATTTACATTTTTAAACCCCTACCCCTACCCCCACCCTGCCCCACCCCCTAACCCCCACCCTGCCCCCACCCTGCCCCACCCCCTACCCCCACCCTGCCCCACCCCCCACACACGCACACACACAAGAAAATATATACACACATACACACATATATATACACACAAACATATATATAAATGGAAGAGAGAGAGAGAGAGAGAGAGAGAGAGAGAGAGAGAGAGAGAGAGAGAGAATTAAACCTGAAAGTAGAGAGAGAGAGAGAGCAGCGTCGAGAGAGAGAGAGAGGGAGGGAACGGCGGGAGGGAAAAAGGAAGGGGGAAAGGGTTTTTGCTGCAAACATTGTCACGGTCGTGTCAAGGTCATTGACCGTGATAATTATTTAAAGAATTGTCACGGTCATTGACCGTGAAAAGTCCGTGACAAGTAAATTTGTCACGGACTTGTCACGGTCAATGACCGTGACAAGTTCTTGTCACGGTCGTGTCAAGGTCAATGACCGTGACACAAAACGCGTGTTTTTTGGGGTGGCCGGCTGAAAGGTGACAATTTGACCATTTTGGTGTTGTGTATGTTTACTTGGAGACTGTAGGAGTTAATACCTTCTATTAGTCACTATTACATGAAAGAGAGATCCCCAAAGGCGTAGGTTAGGCCTTCATTAGATACTTTATGTGGGGGCTATGAGGATGCCCTATGATTATTGTTATTGATTGAGAATGACAATGTGATTCTTATGTATGATATATGGATTACATACTTATGAAAATAATGTAGCTAGATTAAATATAGGTTTAACTATATCCTTAGCGTAACACAATATAAAGATGAATATTATAATGGGATAACGTAATGGTTTCGATATGGATAACATAGTAACAATAATAATGGGTTGGGAATCACCTAATTAACTCGCCGTAGGATCATATAGTTTTATTATTACTATATGGATCATATGGTTGGGATCATATAGGAAGTTATTATTGGGCCCTAACCCTCGTGACTTTTTCTATTTTGTGTCAACTACAATGACAATTACAAGGTTGAGCTATTTGTGCATTCTAAAACATTCCTATTTCATTCATCAGTACATTATCTACATAAGTTTTGGAAGTTTCATCTCATTTATATTTCATTTCATGTCCTTAACTCTGAGAAATTATATATGGGTCATGTTGGCACAAATTTTTATTTATTTACTTTACGTTTATATTTATCATTATGGTTTGATTTGAGACTTACAATTTTTGTATTAGAGAATATTAGTTGATATATGAGATTGATTTCAATTATTGTGATATCTTTTATTCATTTTGTTATTTACTTTTTATGCTTAGAATGGTATTTATTTATTAAGTAGACTTTTTGGATGGTGTATGGGACATGCCACCCTATGTATAAAAAAAACATGGGATATTTTAGCTAGTTTTAGAGCATTTCAAGTTATAATTTCTTAGGACAATTGGAATTATTTGACCATTTTATTATAGAGTTCTTTGATATTTTTAGTGTTGTCCATTATCAAATTTACAATATATCTCTCGTACGTTACTAATATCAATTTTAATTTTCCTTTTCAAGTTGAAAACTCATGCCGATGAGATAATCAATGTAGGCAGACTACTATTGCTGAGCCATACTGGGATCCATCACAATGTTAAGTTCCACCTCAATCATATTTGTCTACCAAAGTAGATGAGACTTTTTATACCATTATGTACATAATATTATACAATCATCCACTATCATCTCAGTTATCTTCACAAGCACCAGCACCAACACCAACCATTTGAGGGGGTCCAAGGAGGACTCCCCCCCCCCCTTTTCTCTGAAGTTCACATGGGAGTGTGCCCTTTATCGGGGCACTCGACTGTCATCGATGTGGGGTAATATGTAGAGATAGAGTCTCCAGCTTATTTTGCACAAAACAGGTAAATTAAATGTTATCGCCTCGAGAGAACTGCATCAAGGATAACACTGATGCTTGTCAAACTAAATAGTTCAAAGTTTAGAGGACTAAATTACGAAATAGGAAGGTGTTAGGCACACATACCTCCCTTCATGTCTCTCGTGTGAATGTGTTAATTTTCTCTTGTTAAAATCTATGAAGTGTGTCCTTAAGTACATAATATAAATGGAGAATGGAATCATTCAACTCGCATCATGAAAAAGTACGGAGTGAGTTCATCCTTAGGAGTGTTTCCAAAATAATAATTCAATGAATAATGTAAATGTTTGCCTATTCACAAGTCCTTACGAAAGAATGAATGTATACATTGGACAAGACGTAAGCATGCAAGCATATAAAATCCATTGTGAATATATATAATAAAATCAAGATAAAAAATGTGTATAAAGGAGGACTCGAGTCTAGGGATTTACATAAGATGCATACATATCCCAAGGGGCGTCAAAGTCCACATAGTTTGAAAATAACGTAGGGTGGGGTTTAACCCATAAATTCGAATGGGGGATTTCTCTTATATGTGTGTGTAGAGATAAACGTGCTTCAAGTGTGAGGATGTATCATGAGAATCCCTATTTTAGAATTTATAGGTAAACCAAAATAAAGTATATGCAAATACTAATAATATATGTTTAAGATTAAGGTGTGTTATGTAATTAATTAAAGAGGTAAAGTAAAAGTATAGCAACTGATGCTAAAATAAGAGAATTTGAAGACAAGGGTGAGAAATCGACCTCCTTACGAAGACTCGAAGTGGATATTGATTGTAGATGCGCTGATCTCACAATGAGGTGATGGTGGTATGAGGAGATGGGTGAGAATTTACTAAATGGAGTATGCAAATAATGGAAGGAATGTGGGACATTGGCTTTTTAAGAGGGGAACAACTCAGAATTCGGGAGAATGTTCTCTGAACTGTTAAGAGGGATGCTCAAGGGTACTTTTCAAAGTGAGATCATGGCCTCTATTTATAGGGATAAGGGGGGTGCTGATCGACAAGGTCCTTGACCTACCTATTGAGATAGAACCCCAGACACACTACCAATAAGTAGGGTCTTGGGGGTGCCATTCGGGATTCCAAGAAAAAATGGTCATAAAATGTGAATCATAAGTCAGAATTATGCACGGGGTGGACCGTTGAAAATGGTATTCAAATCCATTTAAGAATCCATTGTGTCACTCCCAGGTTCGGGAGTTGACTGAGATCAAATGGGGCTCTGAAGCACCCGTTGGTTACTAGACAGGAAAATTCTCGAAGGAAATAGATCATTCATATGAATGATTCATGCAGGGATAGACCATTGGAAAGGTTATTCAAATCCCTTGGATAATCCATCCAGCTTCATTTAGTTTAGAGAATTGATCAAGGTCAAACGGGGTTCAAAAGCACCTGGTGACCCTTTGGAATAAAATGGGTCGTTCATTCTTACCTTAAGGATGATTCATGCACGGGGTGGAATGTTGGAAATGGTATTTAGATCCCTTTAAAGATTCATTGATCTTCGATCAAGATGGAGAGTTGTAACCATAGTCAAACAGTGTCCGGTGGCCTCTAGATCAATTTTTTGGGTAAAATGAATTGTTCATCTATGTTGTAAGGCCAGTTTGTGCATGGGGTTGACCATTGGAATGGTGATTCAGATTCCTTTGAATATTCATTAAGATTTTTCTCATGTGAGAAATTTGATCGGAGTCAAATGGGGTCTGGGAGTGCCCGGTGGCCTGTATGTTAATTTTAGATAGTAAAATGGACTGTTCGTTCGAATCATAAGGACAATTCATTCACAATACGAACAATTGGAAAGGCTATTCAGATCCTTTCATATATTCATTGAGCTTTAACTCATATGTTAAAGTTAACAGGAGTCAAACGGCAACTGGGAGCACCCGATGGCCTCTAGGTCAGTTTTTTTATAGTAAAATGGACTTTTCGTACAAACTGTAAGGATGATTCATGCATGGTGTGGACCGTTTGAAAGGGGATTCAGAGACCTTTGAAGATTCATTGAGCTTCTTCTCAGAAGAGAAAGTTGAGCAGAGTCAAACGGGGGCTAGGAGCAGTCGGTGACTTTTAAATCAGTTTTTGGAGTATGACCTCGTGTTTGCAATGAACGAAAGAGTGGGAGGGAGCTAAATACGTTCTTAGGGGGTCCTAGGATGAGGTGCTACACCATCAGTTCCTTCAAAAAAGGTAATCCTCCCGATTTCGTATGATTGACTGATACATTGGTGGGTTGTTAGTGGAAGCAGGACATAAAGTGTCATTTGAGTACGGTTAACTGCTCATTGGCACAACTCTACATTCTTTCTAATTTTAAGATGACAGTGATAATTTGTAATTGTGGGAATCCATTTACACCACCAAGAATAGTATAATTATGATTAATTTCTAGCTTTGGAGGTTATTTATGAGTTAGTATTATCTATATTTTGTGATATTGTCGATGAAGTGGAACTTCCATTCTATAATTCATGTCTATCACGTTGTATCCCAATATAAGAAGGAAGTCATTCCGCTATCAAATGTTTCACATGAGGAGGATAAAACGAAGGCAAAGTTGATGGAACATTTCATTTTGGGTTTGACTTGGATGATTAGGCATATCTTTTGGGGAGAACCTCCACACCACTTATTCTTAGGTGGTTAATGTGGAAGTAATGCATTGACAACACCACACTTAGTTGGAGTGAGACAAAAGAGAAAATAAAGGGAATAATTGGTCTATTCGGGGACCTAAGAATAGAGGTAATAGTGGGTCGACTCATATTATGGAAGAAAATTATTAGTAAAAAGGATAACCTCGGGAGGAGAAGACACCTAAAAGACACATCGAACATGATGATTTTTTTACGTTAAGGACAATTAAGTCAGGGATTTAATGGATGTTAGGGACTAGGTTATTTTCACTATCATCACCAAGGATACCATGAGCAGAAGTAGAATGGTCATGGCTAAAAAGGCCAAGGCTATTAAGAATAAAGAGAAGTAAGGAGGTATGATGCATAGTTCATAGGTAGGTATTTATATATGGGGAGGAGGGGCATACACCTATGAGGTTATTAAAGGGTAATCACGAAGTTTAAGGGACACTATGATAATAGGGAGAATGTCAATAGTTGTCATCCCCACTAGTGAGACTAATGTTGCTCGAACCACCTTTTGGGTAGAAACCAACATCCTAAAAACCATAACTTTAGTATGTATGTGTTTAGAATGTTCCACCAAGATATGTCCATGATCTATCTTAGATAATCAAGGCTACATTTCCTATTTATGGTCATGGTGGATGAGTTTTATTTGATACTAGAAAATTACACTCATTTGCTAGTTCTATATTTGTACAGTCTTTGGGCTTTCTTATAATTATGATAGTTACACTTCTATATATGGATACACCGTTTATTATACTCCATGTTTGTAATAATACAAGGATAAATATCGATCACTAGTGTTTTTTCTCTAATTTATTAGTATTGAATTTTTACATGTATGATGTGATTTTTTTTTTTGGGGGGGGGGGGGGTGTGGATTGGTTATAATTTCATCGTGATCAAGTGTTTTGCCACATGAAAGTTATAATCTATTCTATTCCTGAACATGAGTAATAACGATTTCAAGGCCTAACAGATGGTCTAACATGATAATATACTACATTCAAAAGGGTTCCTTTGTAGATACTTTTATATAATTAGAGTCTACTATGATCATTTAGGATTTCCTTATGTGTTTGAGGAGATACTAGGGTACCATATAAGGATATGATTTTATAAATGTCCATTGTAGTATCTAGGAAATTTTCTAAGTGTCCTAGATCATATCTTGTATGTCTTATACCACTACATTCGGCACGTCAACACTATCATCCATAGCGACCTCAATCTGAATCTGAAGCTTCACGTAGCCATCATCATCTTCATACCTGCGTAGTTCAACCCCAACGTGCAACGTGCATCTTCAACATTACCTCTACTCCACTCACGATTATGGTAAAATATTTAATTTGGAGTTTGTAAGGTTTACATATTTATTTGGGAATTTTTATATAAACTGTTTACAGGACCTGAAATATTTTCCAACGTGATAGAATTTATTTCTAGGTGTTGAGGTAGATAAGATTTGTCATTCGTGTCGTTCGAACAAGATCATATTGTTGTTCAAATGACATATGCATCTCGCTCGAAGTCGTTCAAACGACATCAACTTTCTTTCGAGAGACGTCCCTATTTCGTTCAAGCAACAACACCTCTTTAACTTCCATAGAAATTCCAGTTTTCTGCACTCACATTTTTCAAGTCTTCACAACTACATTTTCTGTAGAAATATTTGCAATTTAAGACTTCGTTTTTGAGAGTTTTAAACATCTTTTGATTCACAAAATTGTCCCAAATTAATATGTGAATCATTTAAACCCTAGATTACTTATATCGTTCTCATATGGAGTACACTTTTGGAGAAAAAGGTTGATTCTCCTTTGTTGACGATTGGAGCTCTTGCGGGATCTCTTATCGATGACAATGAACTTATGCTTGCGAATAGTCATGTGTCAAGCTGCATTTCTCTATATTTGTAAGTTGTTACAAGATATAGTGAAATAAAAAGGTTTTTCCCCTTTGGGGAATTTTTTCTCATATTTGTGATTATGTGCATGCTTGATTTCATTTAATTAGTCATTCATAATTAATTGCAAGAGTTAGGATTTTTGGAACTAATATTGGAATTTAATTAGACAAGTTTGTTCATTGATTGCTGGTGCACTCTCATGCCACAAGGATGAGACATTAATTTATTTATTCACCTAGAGCTAAGTAGTACATTGATAGTAAGGGAACCGTATTGTTTGTAACCTCTAGAGATGACAGAATCAGATTTATTAGTTACTATGCGAGGGGTTCATATAGAGGAAAACATCATTGTGGGGGAGACCTAATGATGTTTGTAAAAAAAAGGATGGGTCACTTCATTTTGGTATTAACTATCAGAAATTGAACATGGTCATCATTTATAAAAAGTATTCATTACTCCATATTGATGTTATTTTCGATCAGTTGAGAATTGATGCATACTTCTCAAATATGGACTTGATATCTAGGTATCATAAGTTGTGAGTTGGGGAGGAAGATGAACCAAGACTGCATTTCTAACACACTATGGATAATATAAGGTCGAGGTTATACCGCTTGGATTAATCAATTATCCAATAATGTTCATAGAAGTTATGAATAGGACCATACCTAGACCAAATTATAATTGTCTATATAGATGATATTATGGGGTTTCATACTCTTAACGAGCATGCACACCACTCGAGGGATATATTATATATCTTGATAGAATATCAATTGTATGATAAGTTCTCAACCTTTATATTTATGTTGAAGGAGGATCCATTTTGGGCACATTATTTTGAAGGCTTAAATTTAAATAAATCATAGTAATCTACTTTTAATGGTAGAATGGGAACATTCTACTACACCAAAGAAGGCGTAGCGTTTTCGTAGGTTGGTAGGTAACTAGTATGATTTAATTGGGGTGTCTCTAAGATTAAGGGACCACGGACACACTTGAACCATGTTTTAACCTGTTAAAGTAGTATATATCTCAAGCAACATTCATCCATTCATAAAAACTAAATCCATACATATTAATTCAATCACATTACCAAATAATATTTAACATTCAAAATTTGTAACCTACAAATACAAATGAAATTATTACAAATAATTGTTATGGTGTTTGGTTTTCAACAAGTCTAAGGAGTAAGGTAGGCCACACTACAAACGAATTGAGACAACCCTCAATTCGCCAAACGCTGCATTATTCATCCAACCACAAGGGTTCATTCTCTTTTTTGGGCACAATATGCGTGACGTGGACCCTTGCCTCAATTGGTTGCAACTGACGTTCATACACCAAACTACACGGGTGTGTGTCCGGGTCCCAAAACCCTCTAGTTATTGGCGTGTCACCCCATGTTCTATTATATACACACTCGGACAACTAATTGTTAACATAGGCCATTTAATGGGGGTAAAGGTGGCGAATGGAACATATGGTCAGTCAGGGAGTACGTATCGATGGTGAGGGTATAATAGATGTAGCATTGGCATCTTTGTCTACCGCTTCCCATTGGCTACTTGAGATGTACCCCAATTGACACTTCATGTAGTAAAACATATTTTGGGTCGTCGCCTCCAACACTTTTAACTTATCTCCATGGGTGTTCACCTTATGAGACATCTCGTTGTTTCTCGTCTCAATCTCGATGAGCCTCGACTTCCCCACTAAATAGCTCACCCCTTTGTCCGGCCCTTGTGATCCGCACCGAGCACTTGGCTTAGTGCATTCATTGCTAAAGATGCCTTGTCGGTATCAGACTGGGAGTTGCACACTTCCTTAAACATTGCCTAAAATATCAAAAAAGTACATGATTAGATAAGTTAATAAAACAATTATAACATAATTATAAAGCTAAATAAGTATAAGATATTTTTATAACTTACAATTGTGGCTTCCATGCTCAGGAACAGCTCTTCATCCTTTACCTTCTTAGTTCGAATTTCCATATAGGCATTGAGCCTATGTGGCCTACTCCCAGTCTCCTAAAATAAAATATTGAAAAAATAGTAAGTAATGCAAAATAATTCTAAATTAGAATAACATAAAACTAAAATGAAAGAAAATTAATAACTTACCATCTTATGATCCAACTCGGCATAAGACATACGTTCAGAGTAGTGCATGCCGACCTTTTTGACCCGGTTTGCCCTCCCCGATTGATGAGAGGACAACTGCCTATACGATATCTCATTGTCAACAAACTGGTGCCAGCTTGCCAATGAGATTGCCTCCTTTAGTGGTACCGTGTCCCTAAGCTTCTAGATGGACTCTTGATCCTGGCCAAAGTACCATGCCTGTATATTTTTCTTCCATGTTTTGTATTGATATGTCAATTGTTCAAATGTGGTGTCGCGGACATGTGGGGGCAGGCCGAATTGTTACTATCAAATAAATACAAAACAAAAAGAAAGTAAGTGTTAGTAGTATTTAAATTAAAAAATATAATAAAATATAAATATAAATATGAATATAAGTATAAAATAAAAATAAAAATAAAGTGAGTAGCTACCTGTAATGCCCCCCAGATGGCCATCTTGAGCTCGATGGACACCTTCCTCCAATCCGTGTACCCCGGGCCGATGATCTCAAGCCTATAAGGTCGTCTTGTTCTTGACGAGGGACCCTAATTTGTTCCATTTTAGGGGCCTAGTGGCAGACGAGCCTTCCTCGCCTCCGCTACCCTGTTGCCATGATGAAGACATTTCCTACAAAATTGTTGTTATAAGTAGAAACATGTATATGAGAAAATGATGAAATCCAAATGAAAAAACTATATTAAATTATCATCCGTTTATAAAAAAGAACTACAAGAATAAAAGTTAATGGCATGATAAGAATACAAATAATTAGAATACTTATTACAAATTTAAATATTGTTTCGAATTCGGGTCATGTCACAGACATTGAAGTAAAGCTTAAATTGATTAAAATCCAAACTAACATATTCACTAACCAAAAACCCAATTTTGATTCAAATCCACAGAAACTGATCAAGTCCAAATGAATTAAAAGAATAAAACTTTCGTCCGATAATAATAAAGTATTATAACAATAAACGTTATTAGTTATTACAATTAATTGGAATACTTATTACAAATCTAAAAATTGTTTCAAAAAATTGGAATACTTATTACAAATCTAAAAATTATTTCAAATTCGAGTTGTCATCTAAAATGGATTGATGTTCGATAGGAGAAACCAATTCATCCACACTACTGGTGATGATGCTGGGAATAGTAACACCAGATTAAGAGATGATAGAGCTCAAACATTAATGACAATAGCAATAATGGAGTTATATATACACAAACATGTATAGAAGGAGGTGATTATAAGAGGAATGAAGACAATGATGTATAATGGTTCAACTAATCAGGCCTACGTTCACTGTGTGTGTGATCCACTAAGTATGGGCACCAATGGCCTTCGATACAATGCACATAAGCTTTCTCTCTCTACTGTGTACAAATAGTGTTTCAGTTAGGGTTACAATTATCGATACTTTTACAAGGTTATAGATGACAAGTATATATAGGGCTTAGGAGGTGTAGTGTATCCTCAAGCATGCAATGAGCATGTGAATGATGATCTAACCGACCTCCTGTTGACACCTGGCTGAGACACTTGCAAGTAATGATGACATAATATTCCCTCATGTGAGGGAATGATCTTAATATAACGGTTTAGTCCACGTGCTACATGAGTCCCACGCGCATCGCCCCACGTGTCTCTCAAATCACGCGCCATGATCGTGTTGCCCTTGACTTATGGTGACAGGTCGAGGCTGAGATTGATGCTGACCTATTAGGTATCTGAACTGCTGGATGTACGATCTTCATACTGTCAGCCCCTATAGGGTCAGCCAGTCGCTTGGTCGTCCGAATAGCCCCTAAGCCGAGGCTTCTATCCCCACTGGCTTGGCTAATTCGGGTCATCAGACTTGTCAATAGTGGGGTCAGCCTCCATAGGCTTGTCCGATCATCTGTACTGTGTTTCCAATGATGGGGTCATCTTGGCTTACCCCCTATCTTCAGTATGATCCCCTGTAGATAGAAATAGATTTGATCCCTCGTCCTAGTCGAGATTACCCTCGGCCTGGCCGAGGGTGTATTGTGGTATATCAATCACCCCTAGACCTTAGCCATCGATGCTTTTGAAATGGCTGAGGGGTAATATTTTCTTTGGATGTCAAGTTGATGAGTGGTCAGGTTGATGAGTGACATTTTTCAGGTGTCAATCATCATTTTGTGTTCCCCAGAAATGACGGTTTCACATCACACTTGGGACTTTGTCCCCTAATGATGATTCTCCTCGTGGTCTATGCACCACTTTGGTTATTGGTCCCATTAATAGCAAAGTATTTAAACCCTTTTCAAACAATTATTCCTCTTTCTTCTGCTTTCTTCTTCGTGGTCTGTCTCTCTCTCTAGCCTTGGCAGTTAACCTCCATTGTTGCATTTTCGTGAGAGATCCAAGTTTCTTCCAGTTTCTCCCACTTTCGATCTTCTTTTCCAAGTAATCTCTTCATCGTTCTTTGCATTTTTCTTCTCTTTTGTACTGAGTTTTATGTGATTTCTCCCATAGTTGTTTTTCTCCGTTTTTCGGTGGGTTTTCGATCTCTTGAGGTTGTGTTTCCACCATTCATTGGTGGTTGTAGGGCTAGGAATTGACTAACAAGCCTTCATGGGTTCCCCCCCCCCCCCACACACACCGCTTTGTGGTGGTTCAGCATTGATTTTTAGCTTTTTTAGGTTTTTCGATGACCCTCCGGATATCTTCTCTGATAAATTTCGCTTGCTTTGTTCTTGGCTGTTCATACCTAAAACCCTTCATTTCTTTAGATCGATCTTAAAGTGAGCCTGGTCAACTATTTCCTTTGCTTGTAGGTTGTTTGGAAAAAAATCTTTTAAGTGTAGGGTCTTCCACTTAATTCTCCAAAGGCTTTATGATTTAGCCGAGGAGTTTCCAACCTTGAGAAAGAGATGCTTCATAGAGATTAGGAGAATAAAGGAAGAGAATGAGTCTAGACGTAGGGCCGACCCTGTCTGGGTATGACTCATTTTCCCAATACCATTAGCTACAATTTTAGCATCACCCTCTGATCCCTTTGGGTCATCCTATCGTCCATCTGAGAGTCAGAGTCAAGTAGAAGCTATGGGCAAACGAACTAGAGCGTCGTCTTCTTTTGGTTCTGGGACCTCTAGGAGAGACGACCCTTCAAACCTTAATCCCCGCGAATGGGCCGAGGGAACAGTTAACCCTGAAGCTGTCCCTATTACTGCCATGTCCCCACTTGAATTCCAAGATACTTTTCCAGGTGCCCCCTCCCCCCACACTTTGATAACAAAGAGGACAGCGGATATGGGGATGAGGGTAGTGG
Organism: Sambucus nigra; assembly: GCA_949130495.1. Classification (NCBI taxonomy): domain Eukaryota; kingdom Viridiplantae; phylum Streptophyta; class Magnoliopsida; order Dipsacales; family Adoxaceae; genus Sambucus; species Sambucus nigra. Next base: position 312,612,662 of record OX422209.1, on the reverse strand, counting down.
GGTCGAGGATGAATATGAGAGTTCAAATGATGAGGAAGAGGTCGACACTTCAACAACCTCGGCCTGTGTCTCATCTGTCAAGGATCATGATCTCTTATTTTGGAGACATTCATTTGGTGTAAAGACCAATGTAACTATGAGGATCCCAAACGAAGATGAGAAGGTCTTTCAGAGGAGAGGGGGAGAAGTCACTATGTATAAGCAGATGTTTAGGGTCGGCGTCAGGTTCCCTTTTCATCCTGCCAGAGTTGACATATTCTTTGCTCTTGGGGTTGCTCTTTCCCAACATCCTCCTACCTCCTATGGGATCATCCTCGGCTATATCTCCCTCTGGAAGAACGCATTTACTGACGATCCATCGGCTGATCTGTTCCTGGCTTGTTACAACATAACTTCCTCATCTAAGCTACCTGGGAACTTCCATCTGGGGGTCAGGAGATCAGACAAGAAACTTCTTCATGTTTCTCAAACTTCCAACCATGACTGGAAAAAGAGGTTCTTCTTTGTTTCTGGGGATCGGGAATTTCCCACCGGGGTTAACCTCCTTAAAGATAGCCCGAGGGTCCTTAGAGGATGGTCTAACCCCTCTATGAAAGCAAGATTGGACCCTTGGCATAGCTTAGATGAGAGGTCCATAGCCGACTATCTGAGGGAGCAGGGGAAGGAGGGTGCGATTCCTAAATTTGAAGATTTAATGACCCATCATCTCCTCAAAGAAGATGGTCTGAGGGTCAACCCTTTAAGGGAATTACGTGAGTTTCTTTTTGTTTTAATTTCTTCTAAGTGTTCCCTCGTTATTTTAACTTATATATGATATACCGTCATATCTTTGCGGGTCGTCCTCCAGGCATACCCGATTCACTTTGGGAAATATCGGCTCCAAGTCTGCTAGCTGGTCTTAAGAAGAAAGGAAAATAGCCTCAGCAATAACGGAAGAGAGCAATTGAAGTGGGGTTGATGATTCAGGGGCTGACACCTGTGGACTCACGAAAAATGAAGGAGAGAGACGCTCCTTCCGAAGGTCATCGTGATGACACTACGAGGGTGAGGATTGATGTCGTCGATATGCGCACTGAAGGGACAAGTTCCTTCTCCTCTTTATATTCCTTATGGTCGGCCAACCTGATCATGCTGAAGGTCGACCCCTCCTCTCTGTTTGCCCATAGGAAGGCTGCTAGGGCGTCCATATTCTCTGCTCCGTCCACATCTGACTACGAATTTTTGTTTAAGATGCCTCCGCCCAAAGTATAGCCCAGGTACATTATCACATCCCTTTTGTTTTTAATTTTAAGAAATATCAACTGTAACCTCGTCTAACTTTTCCCTCGTCCTTTTCAGTTTGTCTGCGCCTTTACCTCCGCTATGAAATGAATGGCCACGAACTATCCAAAGTTTCAAGAGGCCGATAGGGCCATTCAAAATGAGGCCGACTTGAAGGCTCAGCTGGAAAGCATCTAGAAAGAACTGGAGGGTGTGAGAGCTGACCACTCTAGGATTCTTGGGGATCTTGGAAAGGAGCATGTCGTGCAACTGGAGCAGAGGGACAGTCTTATTAAGGCCAAAGACGAGGCTCTGACTAATCAAGCAACACAATTTAAGTCAAATCTCGAGGCAGCTGTTCAGGGGGTAGGGGATGATGCTGTGGAGGCATATTAAGTCTCTGATGAGTTACAAGGCTTCGAACTTGAGTACTTGGAGAGAGCACTTAAGACGGCCTGTTGGTGGGTCGTCTTAAAGTTTTTCGACGCGATTTCAGCCATTCGCCCTGCTTTGGAGGCTGCAGATCTTGAAGACCCCTTAATGGTTAAGGCTTTGTCCTATGTGGAGTCTCGAACAACTGTTGAGGGAACAGGTACATTGGAGGGTCGTCCTGTCGTTGAAGATATCGTTCCAGAGAATGCTGAGACTCTTCCCTCTGAGACGGCTCCTTAGGGTGGTCGTCTGTGGCGTGTACCCTTTTTTTATAACTTCGTTTTGCCTTGTATTCTTCTCTACCTTTATTTTGGACACCTTGGGTATCATCCACTCATTATATTTTAACTTTTTATATGTTCAATGAGAGTACCTTTATTTTCTATTTGGTCTTATTATTCTGCCATTTATATGTTCTCCCTCGTCTTTCTTGAGAGTGAATGGAGGGTCGTCTCCACTATTCACCCTCATTATAGCCTAGGGTGGTTATCCACCAAATTAATGATGTTTTCAATTATAAAGTCTTCCCTCGTCTTTCTTGAGAGTGAATGGAGGGTCGTCCCTACCATTCACCCTCATCATAGACGAGGGTGGTTATCCACCAAATTAATGTTGTTTTCAATTATAAAAGTCCTCCCTCATCTTTCTTGAGTGTGAATGGAGGTCGTCCCTACCATTCATCCTCGTCATAACCGAGGGTGGTTATCTACCAAATTAATGATGTTTTCAATTATAAAGTCCTCCCTCGTTTTTCTTGAGAGTGAATAGAGGGTCGCCCTTACCATTCACCCTCATCATAGCCGAGGGTGGTTATCCACCAAATTAATGATGTTTTCAATTATAAAGTCCTCCTTCGTCTTTCTTGAGAATGAATGGAGGGTCATCCCCACCATTCACCCTCATCATAGCTGAGGGTGGTTATCCACCAAATTAATGATGTTTTCAATTATAAATGTCCTTCCTCATCTTTCTTGAGAGTGAATGGAGGGTCGTCCCTATAATTCACCCTCATTATAGCCGAGGGTGGTTATCCACCAAATTAATGATGTTTGCACAACTAAATGCCCCTCGATGTTATTAGTAGTATATGGATGAGGTTGTCCCCATTCATGCTGTTGTATCACCGAAGAGCATTTAAGCCTACTTCACCACGAATGATGTTATGTAGCTTAGCATGAATTATCCCGACAAATACCTAAATTGACAAACACATGATGAGGGGCTAGTAAAATATTCTCATTAACATTCCAAGTGTTCTATGAAACAACACATTCATTAAAATTGTGAACAAGTAGGACATCAACTACAATAATATTGGTAATATTTCTTCAAATGATCTGTGTTCTAGGGGTTTGAAAAGGGTTCCCCCTCAATGTTCTCTAGCCTATAAGTTCCTGGGACAACTTCATCGGTGACCCTGTAAGGGACATGACAATTTGGGTGGATCTTATTAGGTTTTTTCCATGTCTTTTTGAGGACTAGGTCTCCCACAGCGATCGAACTTTTCTTTACCCTTTGATTGTAAAACTTGGATGTCCTTTATAGGTAGGTTGCTTGTCTTATCTCAACATCTTCTCTTCTGTCCTCAATCAAGTCTAGATTAAGTCTCCTTTCTTCCATATTTCTCTGAGGGTCATACATTTGAATTCTGTGACTGGGAAGCCCAATTTCAGTAGGGATGTCGACCTCTGAGCCATACGCCAACATCAAGGGGGTTTCCCCCATAGGAGTTTTTATCGTCGTCTTGTAGGCCCATAGTACAGCATATACTTCTTCAACCCATCTTCACTTTGCCTCTTCATTTTTTTTAATCCCATCCAGAATTGTTCGATTTGTTAATTCAATTTTCCCATTAGCCTGGGGTCTGCCTGGGGTAGAAAAGAATTGCTTGATCCCCACCCTTTCGCATCACTTCTCAAAGGAATCATTCTTAAATTGAGTCCCGTTATCTGAGATGAGGGTTTTGGGGAGACCATACCTGTATATGATATTCTTTCAGATGAACTATAAGGTCTTTTGCTTAGTGATTGTGATCATCGGCTCGGCCTCCACCCATTTTGAAAAATAATCGATCGCTATAATTAAATATCGATAGTTATTTACTGCCCTCGGTAGGTGTTCTACCAAATGGATTACCCATACTGAAAATGGCCACGATGAGGTGATGGAAGTCAGAGGTTGATAAGTCTTATGGTGGATGATGGCGAACCTATGACATTTGTCACACTTCTTCACATATGCCGCAACATCCTTGGCCAAGGTCAACCACCAGTATCCTTAGGTGACTATCCTCTTGGCTAACGATCTTCCCCCGACGTGACTCAAACAAGACCCCTCATGCACATCTTTTAATACGTATGGAACCTCATATGGGTGAACACACCTGAGCAATGGGAGTAAGAACCCTTTCTTGTACAGGGTATCCCCAGTGACAGTAAATCTTTCTGCCCTATATCTCAGCTTTTTCCTCTCGGATTTCGCTTTTGTCATCTTCCTGTCTTTAATATATCTGTACAGAGGGTCTATCCATGAGGCTTACATGTTCATATTTAGGCAGAAGTCAAGTGTTTTGTCTTTATCTTCAATCGCTGGCCGTAGTAGAATTTTTACTGGCAGTATTCTTCTGATCTCTATTCTGGTTGCTGAGGCTAGTCTTGGAAGTACGTTGGCTCGATTGTTGTCTAGCAGAGGGACCGTCTTCAACTTTACTTCCTTGAATCTTGTTAGCATTGACTTTAGATTCTCAAGATACTTCGTCATTCTTTCATCTTTGGCCTTATGTGCTCCCAGTATTTAATTTATTACTAACCCCAAATTGCTATGCACCAAAAGTTGGACGATACTAAGAGACCTAGCCAAGGAGAGGCTTGTAATCGAGGCTTTGAAGTTAAACCCCAGGGCATATTCGATGTCTGTGCCGTTGGGTGTTTATAATATCAATCCAGCTCCACTTTCTCTCTCGCAGGAGGACCCATCAACAAAGAGATTCCACACAGCCTGTCTCCTTTAGAAATTTCCCTCAGAGAGGGATCCCTGTCTAAAGAGGTATCTTCCCTCTTTATTTTCAAGAACTTTTTCTCTAGTGGTGCTTGACTCAGCCTTATTTGTGGGTGGGTTAACAATTCTACCTTGCGGGATATCTGTCTTATCGAGGTTCTCATTTTTAGCCTCAGCCTCTTCCCAAGTAAACTCATCCAGGAAATCTGGTAATTCTTGCCCCTTGATGGACATCCGAGGTTGATACACAATATCAAACTCTCCCATCTTTATAGCCCAGGCCATTAGCCTCACCGACTTCTCTGGCTTGTGTATGACCTGCCTAAGAGGGGAATCGATGAGGATGACCATTTTATTAGACTGTAAGTACGGCTTCATCTTCCTTGAGGTGTGAATCAAAGCATAGGATAACTTCTCCATACTAGGGTACCTTTGTTCTGCCCCTTGGAGTGCTTTACTATTAAAATACATCGACTTCTGCACTCCCTCTTTTCTCATAATAGCAGCGCTGATGGATGACTCTAAGATGGCTAGGTACACATACAACCTTTCTCCTTTTACTTGACGCGATAATAGTAAAGGGGACCCTAGGTAGGACTTTAGCTCTTTTAAAGTGATGGCACACTCTTCATTCCACTCGAAGGCCTTTCTGAGGACTTTGAAAAATGATAGACATTTGTCTATGGCTCTGGATACAAATCTATTCAAAGCAGCCACTCGCCCTATGAGCCTCTAAACATCTTTAATGGTCTTCGGGGTTTTCATTTCTAGCAGAGCCTTTATCTTCTCAGGATTGGCCTCAATACCCCTTTGATTGATGATGAACCCCAAGAACTTGTAATACCCCGTATTTTTTTATGATATTTATTTATGGGATTAATTGAATTAAATGTGTATTAATTGAAAATTAATCCGGATAAAAATACTAGCGAGATGTGAGTTGGTATTTGATTTTAATGAGTATATATGGCTATATATGAATATTGAATTATTAAATTTGTCGTGAGTTTTATATACAGCAATTTGGGAAATTTTGTTGAGACGTGTGTGACAGTCGCGTCAGGAAAGTATTTATTTAATTAAAAAGTAAATTTTATTTCTATTAACCGTATGGTCATTTTGAGTGCGCCAGCACGTCCGAAAGGGTCAAAATAGTCAGAAAACACTAGCCGGGGGTTTAATTTGGGTCCCGGGGCATTTTTAGGCCATACCGACAACTTAGAAGAATATTTTGGTAATTTTGGAATTTTGGGAATTATAACCCACGAAAATTAGAGTTTAATTATGTTTATTAAATAAACCCACTAACCCATTTCCAACCCCAATCCAAGTAGTGGGCTACGGGAGAAGTTAAGAAACTATTTCTTATTTGCCAAGAACCAACCTCCACCTCCATTGTCATCATCCTTAAAGAAGAACTTGTAGAGAGAGAGAGAGAGGAGAATTCTGTAGAGAGAGAGAGAGAGAGAACAATTCATCAATTCGACATCAAAATCAGAGAAAGACATAAGGCAAGTGGTTTAATTTCGTTAATTGCAAAGAATGCTTCTTCCATGCGTAGGAAATTTATGAAATCGTATTGTTCTTGGAGAATGATAAAAAGCCATTGAATTGGATTTAGAGATTTATAATTTTATGAGGAGATTGAATGTAGAACAATGTTAGGGTGATTATTCAGATAAAAATACATCTTTTATATCATAAAAACGGATTTAGTTATGTTTATGGATGAATTTAATTTTTTAGGGTTCATGTTCATGGGGTTTGGGAAAACTGAGGGGATTTGATGATTTGATGATGTTTAGGAAGATTTGGCCCTATATAAATTTTTAATTATGACCTACGAATGTTTAGTGTGTATTAGAAACCTTAAAATGTTGTTGGGACGAATTGTATATGGGATTAGAGGTGAAGAAAGTTAGAAAAACGAAAAAAGGAAATTCTGGGCTCGAAACTGGCCTCTCGTTAGAAGACCTGCCCAGGTCGTTCGAACGAGCTCGTTCGAACGAGCTTCTAACGAGTTGACAGTTTTCCTTCTAACGAGAGGGATGTTCGTTCGATGCCTTTCGTTCGAACGAGATCTCGTTAGATGGCCACTTCGTTCGAACGAACTCTCGTTCGAACAGCCTCGTTCGAACGAGACTTCTAACGAGTTGACAGTTTGGTCTTTTTGGCCTAATTTGACTTCTAGTGTTCCGTAACCTTGTTTAATTATAGAGATGACAATTCCTTGATGACAAATCGATATTGTTGGGACATCTGGGTTATATTGAGGAGTAAAACATAGAAGTGTGGTTTGAACCAAATGATACTTATAGGTTAGAACGTGAATAATAAATTACGACATGAGGATAATGGATGATGGGTATATAAAAACCGGGGGCACGTGTATTGGTATAAGAATGAGAAGTATACTACTAATATAATATGTTAAGTACTAAGATGTGTGCATGCTTAGTATACGTATATGATTTTATGTGTATGACATACCTACCATACTTGATATCACGGGAGGTTTACGTTCGCTTAGGGCCATCTACTCCTTGTGTGCCCGGATTTAGAGTAGTACTGTAACAACCCGCGTAATTTTTGGAGTATTTTCGAAATTAAGAGAAAAAATTAAATTTTGAGATAAAATTATTTGTATTTCTCAAATATGTTGGTTATTATTTTTAAAGGCGAGAATTTCAAACGATTTCGAAATCGGAATTAAAATGGAGTTTTAATTGAAGTTTTATTATTTAGAAGAGTCCTCGGAACATAAAACTCTCTAGTAAAAATAATATTTTTAGAGAACCAACCGTCCGATCAAGCTGAATTTTTGTCAGAAGTCCTGTCTCGCCGTTCGCTATAACATACTAAAATTTTAAGGGATTCCAACGGTCCGATCGTTCAGAATAAAAATTTTAGTCTTTGTATCTCATTAGAACTCTTTTCTTAATCAAACACTTAATCCTTTATATATCAACAAATTCGTGGCTTGGCTTTTCAAATCACTTTTTCTCAAACTTTTCAATCAGAAGACCTCTCCAAAATTACTCCCTTTCATATACAAACCATAGCCCCAAGCTTATTCAAGATTTCAACCTTAGATTAGAAGGCTTATTTGGTGTTTTCTCGAGTTTGGGCTAGAACGAGATTTGATTATTTTCGCGAGAAGAACGGGATAGTGTGATTAGATTTTGAGGCTGAAATTATGTGATGATTCATGTTGGTTTTTTTGGGGGGTTTAAGGTATGGGGTTTTACACAATATGCTCCTAAATCTCGCGAGTCCTTATTCTGTTGAATTCTTGTTAATTGAACTCATATTTTGAATTGTTAAATTCATTGGAATCTGGAAAAATAATTATTGGAATTATTTTGATTCATGTGGTATTATTCATGTTGTTGTTGAGTACGTTGTCATGAAGATTTTAATATGGCACGGAGGTTGGACACCCGCCAATATTCCTTTTTCCGGATATGATAGAAAAATGCATAGGCGCGGTACGTTGGTGAGGCCTGGTGACCCGATTAATGTGTTGTTGAGAAATTATAGTGATATAATTGCTTATGTGATTCACATTTGATTTGAATATTCGTATTGTGACGTTTTATTCATCGCTAACATTTTTGTTGAACATATTCCTGTGTATTGTGTACTTCCCCATCTTTTTTCTTAGTTGGCAGGTGAGCACGGATTTGAGTGCTATGGACCAATTGGGATGATTTTAGCGAGGATTATTTGGGAAGAATTTTTAATACAAGAGATGAGAAGACTTGTTTTTATTTTGATGTATAGAGCATTTGGAGATTTATTTTATTTTCGAGATAGTTAGATTGTTATAATTATTTCGAGAGATTTGTTGTATTAATTTGAAGATGAGAATAGTGGTTTCTTGTTTTGTTGTGGAATTTAGATGCTCTATACCTTGTTATTTATGGATTAGTTTAGTTTTATCGATAGTAGCGCTCCGTTCGCTCTCCCCGGACGGGCGGGGTGTTAGAGAATGGTATCAGAGCTTAGGTATACGACCACCCTCGGGTCTTGGGTTTTTGGGTCTGTTGCGTTTTTGTGGCGCGTATTTTGGAGATAGAAATTTTAGAGTATCGTTTCGTATTAAGCATCTAGATTAGATGTGAGGAAATTATTTTGGAGACGGAATTATTTTGGAGATTATTGGGCTGATTTTTTAGAGTTAAGCAATCGGCAAATTTCGAGGGCGGAATTCCATTGTTAGTGGGGAAGTGTAACAACCCGCGTAATTTTTGGGGTATTTTCGAAATTAAGAGAAAAAAAAAATTTTGAGATAAAATTATTTGTATTGCTCAAATATGTTGGTTATTATTTTTAAAGGCGAGAATTTCAAACGATTTCGAAATCGGAATTAAAATGGAGTTTTAATTGAAGTTTTATTATTTAGAAGAGTCCTCGGAACATAAAACTCTCTAAGAGTCCTCGGAACATAAAACTCTCTAGTAAAAATACTATTTTTAGAACACCGACCGTCCGATCAAGCTGATTTTTTGACAGAAGTCATGTCTCGCCGTTCGCTACAACATACTAAAATTTCAAGCGATTCCAACGGTCCGATCGTTCAGAATAAAAATTTTAGTCTTTGTACCTCATTAGAACTCTTTTCTTAATCAAACACTTAATCCTTTATATATCAACAAATTCGTGGCTTGGCTTTTCAAATAACTTTTTCTCAAACTTTTCAACAAGAAGACCACTCCAAAATTACTCCCTTTCATATACAAACCATAGCCCCAAGCTTATTCAAGATTTCAACCTTAGATTATAAGGCTTATTTGGTGTTTTCTTGAGTTTGGGCTAGAACGAGATTTGATTATTTTCACGAGAAGAACGTGATGGTGTGATTAGATTTTGAGGCTGAAATTATGTGATGATTCATGTTGGTTCTTTTTGGTAGTTTATGGTATGGGGTTTTACACAATATGCTCCTAAATCTCGCGAGTGCTTATTCCGTTGAATTCTTGTTAATTGAACTCATATTTTGAATTGTTAAATTCATTGGAATCTGGAAAAATAATTATTGGAATTATTTTGATTCATGTGGTATTATTCATGTTGTTGTTGAGCACGTTGTCATGATGATTTTAATATGGCACGGAGGTTCGGCACCCGCCAATATTTCTTTTTCCGGATATGCTAGAAAAATGCATAGGCGCGGTACATTGGTGAGGCCTGGTGACCCGGTTAATGTTTTGTTGAGAAATTATAGTGATATAATTGCTTATGTGATTCGCATTTGATTTGAATATTCGTATTGTAACGTTTTATTCATCGCTAACATTTTTGTTGAGCATATTCCTGTCGTATTGTGTACTTCCCCATCTTTTTTTTTAGTTGGCAGGTGAGCACGGATTTGAGTGCTATGGACCAATTGGGATGATTTTAGCGAGGATTATTTGGGAAGAATTTTTAATACAAGAGATGAGAAGACTTGTTTTTATTTTGATGTATAGAGCATTTGGAGATTTATTTTATTTTCGAGATAGTTAGATTGCTATAATTATTTCGAGAGATTTGTTGTATTAATTTGAAGATGAGAATAGTGGTTTCTTGTTTTATTGTGGAATTTAGATGTTCTATACCTTGTTATTTGCGGATTAGTTTAGTTTTATCGATAGTAGCGCTCCGTTCGCTCTCCCCGGACGGGCGGGGTGTTAGAGAATGGTATCAGAGCTTAGGTATACGACCACCCTCGGGTCTTGGGTTTTTGGGTGTGTTGCGTTTTTGTGGCGCGTATTTTGGAGATAGAAATTTGAGAGTATCGTTTCGTATTAAGCATCTAGATTAGATGTGAGGAAATTGTTTTGGAGACGGAATTATTTTGGAGATTATTGGCCTGATTTTTTAGAGTTAAGCATTCGGCGAATTTCGAGGGAGAAATTCCATTGTTAGTGGGGAAGTGTAACAACCCGCGTAATTTTTGGGGTATTTTCGAAATTAAGAGAAAAAAATAAATTTTGAGATAAAAGTATTTGTATTGCTCAAATATGTTGGTTATTATTTTTAAAGGTGAGAATTTCAAACGATTTCGAAATCGGAATTAAAATGGAGTTTTAATTGAAGTTTTATTATTTAGAAGAGTCCTCGGAACATAAAACTCTCTAAGTGTCCTCGGAACATAAAACTCTCTAGTAAAAATAATATTTTTAGAACACCGACCGTCCGATCAAGCTGAATTTTTGTCAGAAGTCCTGTCTCGCCGTTCTCTACAACATACTAAAATTTCAAGCGATTGCAACGCTCCGATCGTTCAGAATAAAAATTTTAGTCTTTGTATCTCATTAGAACTCTTTTCTTAATCAAACACTTAATCCTTTATATATCAACAAATTCGTGGCTTGGCTTTTCAAATCACTTTTTCTCAAACTTTTCAACAAGAACACCTCTCCAAAATTACTCCCTTTCATATACAAACCATAGCCCCAAGCTTATTCAAGATTTCAACCTTAGATCAGAAGGCTTATTTTGTGTTTTCTCGAGTTTGGGCTAGAACGAGATTGGATTATTTTCGCGAGAAGAACGGGATGGTGTGATTAGATTTTGAGGCTGAAATTATGTGATGATTCATGTTGGTTCTTTTTGGTAGTTTAAGGTATGGGGTTTTACACAATATGCTCCTAAATCTCGCGAGTGCTTATTCCGTTGAATTCTTGTTAATTGAACTCATATTTTGAATTGTTAAATTCATTGCAATCTGGAAAAATAATTATTGGAATTATTATGATTCATGTGGTATTATTCATGTTGTTGTTGAGCACGTTGTCATGAAGATTTTAATATGGCACGGAGGTTGGGCACCCGCCAATATTCCTTTTTCCGGATATGCTAGAAAAATGCATAGGCGCGGTACGTTGGTGAGGCCTGCTGACCCGGTTAATGTGTTGTTGAGAAATTATAGTGATATAATTGCTTATGTGATTCGCATTTGATTTGAATATTCGTATTGTGACGTTTTATTCATCGCTAACATTTTTGTTGAGCATAATCATGTCGTATTGTGTACTTCCCCATCTTTTTTCTCAGTTGGCAGGTGAGCACGGATTTGAGTGCTATGGACTAATTGGGATGATTTTAGCGAGGATTATTTGGGAAGAATTTTTAATACAAGAGATGAGAAGACTTGTTTTTATTTTGATGTATAGAGCATTTGGAGATTTATTTTATTTTCGAGATAGTTAGATTGTTATAATTATTTCGAGAGATTTGTTGTATTAATTTGAAGATGAGAATAGTGGTTTCTTGTTTTATTGTGGAATTTAGATGCTCTATACCTTGTTATTTGTGGATTAGTTTAGTTTTATCGATAGTAGCGCTCCGTTCGCTCTCCCCGGACGGGCAGGGTGTTAGAGAATGGTATCAGAGCTTAGGTATACGACCACCATCGGGTCTTGGGTTTTTGGGTCTGTTGTGTTTTTGTGGCGCGTATTTTGGAGATAGAAATTTTAGAGTATCGTTTCGTATTAAGCATCTAGATTAGATGTGAGGAAATTGTTTTGGAGACGGAATTATTTTGGAGATTATTGGCCTGATTTTTTAGAGTTAAGCATTCGGCGAATTTCGAGGGCGAAATTCCATTGTTAGTGGGGAAGCGTAACAACCCGCGTAATTTTTGGGGTATTTTCGAAATTAAGAGAAAAAAATAAATTTTGAGATAAAATTATTTGTATTGCTCAAATATGTTTGTTATTATTTTTAAAGGCGAGAATTTCAAACGATTTCGAAATCGGAATTAAAATGGAGTTTTAATTGAAGTTTTATTATTTAGAAGAGTCCTCGGAACATAAACTCTCTAAGAGTCCTCGGAACATAAAACTCTCTAGTAAAAATAATATTTTTAGAACACCGACCGTCCAATAAAGCTGAATTTTTGTCAGAAGTCCTGTCTCGCCGTTCTCTACAACATACTAAAATTTCAAGCGATTCCAACGGTCCGATCGTTCAGAATAAAAATTTTAGTCTTTGTATCTCATTAGAACTCTTTTCTTAATCAAACACTTAGTCCTTTATATATCAACAAATTCATGGCTTGGCTTTTCAAATCACTTTTTCTCAAACTTTTCAACAAGAAGACCTCTCCAAAATTACTCCCTTTCATATACAAACCATAGCCCCAAGCTTACTCAAGATTTCAACCTTAGATTAGAAGGCTTATTTGGTGTTTTCTCGAGTTTGGGCTCGAACGAGATTTGATTATTTTCGCGAGAAGAACGGGATGGTGTGATTAGATTTTGAGGCTAAAATTATGTGATGATTCATGTTGGTTCTTTTTGGTAGTTTAAGGTATGGGGTTTTCACAATATGCTCCTAAATCTCGCGAGTGCTTATTCCGTTGAATTCTTGTTAATTGAACTCATATTTTGAATTGTTAAATTCATTGGAATCTGGAAAAATAATTATTGGAATAATTATGATTCATGTGGTATTATTCATGTTGTTGTTGAGCACGTTGTCATGAAGATTTTGATATGGCACAGAGGTTGGGCACCCGCCAATATTCCTTTTTCCGGATATGCTAGAAAAATGCATAGGCGCGATACGTTGGTGAGGCCTGGTGACCCGGTTAATGTGTTGTTGAGAAATTATAGTGATATAATTGCTTATGTGATTCGCATTTGATTTGAATATTCGTATTGTGACGTTTTATTCATCGCTAACATTTTTGTTGAGCATATTCATGTCGTATTGTGTACTTCCCCATCTTTTTTCTTAGTTGGCAGGTGAGCACGGATTTGAGTGCTATGGACCAATTGGGATGATTTTAGCGAGGATTATTTGGGAAGAATTTTTAATACAAGAGATGAGAAGACTTGTTTTTATTTTGATGTATAGAGCATTTGGAGATTTATTTTATTTTCGAGATAGTTAGATTGTTATAATTATTTCGAGAGATTTGTTGTATTAATTTGAAGATGAGAATAGTGGTTTCTTGTTTTATTGTGGAATTTAGATGCTCCATACCTTGTTATTTGTGGATTAGTTTAGTTTTATCGATAGTAGCGCTCCGTTCGCTCTCCCCGGACGGGCGGGGTGTTAGAGAATGGTATCAGAGCTTAGGTATACGACCACCCTCGGGTCATGGGTTTTTGGGTCTGTTGCGTTTTTGTAGCGCGTATTTTGGAGATAGAAATTTTAGAGTATCGTTTCGTATTAAGCATCTAGATTAGATGTGAGGAAATTGTTTTGGAGACGGAATTATTTTGGAGATTATTGGCCTGATTTTTTAGAGTTAAGCATTCGGCGAATTTCGAGGGCGAAATTCCATTGTTAGTGGGGAAGCGTAACAACCCGCGTAATTTTTGGGGTATTTTCGAAATTAAAAGAAAAAAATAAATTTTGAGATAAAATTATTTGTATTGCTCAAATATGTTGGTTATTATTTTTAAAGGCGAGAATTTCAAACGATTTCGAAATCGGAATTAAAATGGAGTTTTAATTGAAGTTTTATTATTTAGAAGAGTCCTCGGAACATAAAACTCTCTAAGAGTCCTCGGAACATAAAACTCTCTAGTAAAACTAATATTTTTAGAACACCGACCGTCCGATAAAGTTGAATTTTTTTTAGAAGTCCTGTCTCGCCGTTCTCTACAACATACTAAAATTTCAAGCGATTCCAACAGTCCGATCGTTCAGAATAAAAATTTTAGTCTTTGTATCTCATTAGAACTCTTTTCTTAATCAAACACTTAATCCTTTATATATCAACAAATTCGTGGCTTGGCTTTTCAAATCACTTTTTATCAAACTTTTCAACAAGAAGACCTCTCCAAAATTACTCCCTTTCATATACAAACCATAGCCCCAAGCTTATTCAAGATTTCAACCTTAGATTAGAAGGCTTATTTGGTGTTTTCTCGAGTTTGGGCTAGAACGAGATTTGATTATTTTCGCGAGAAGAACAGGATGGTGTGATTAGATTTTGAGGCTGAAATTATGTGATGATTCATGTTGGTTCTTTTTGGTAGTTTAAGGTATGGGGTTTTACACAATATGCTCCTAAATCTCGCGAGTGCTTGTTCCGTTGAATTCTTGTTAATTGAACTCATATTTTGAATTGTTAAATTCATTGCAATCTGGAAAAATAATTATTGGAATTATTTTGATTCATGTGGTATTATTCATGTTGTTGTTGAGCACGTTGTCATGAAGATTTTAATATGGCACGGAGGTTCGGCACCCGCCAATATTTCTTTTTCCGGATATGCTAGAAAAATGCATAGGCGCGGTACGTTGGTGAGGCCTGGTGACCCGGTTAATGTGTTGTTGAGAAATTATAGTGATATAATTGCTTATGTGATTCGCATTTGATTTGAATATTCGTATTGTGACGTTTTATTCATCGTTAACATTTTTGTTGAGCATATTCTTGTGTATTGTGTACTTCCCCATCTTTTTTCTTAGTTGGCAGGTGAGCACGGATTTGAGTGCTATTGACCAATTGGGATGATTTTAGCGAGGATTATTTGGGAAGAATTTTTAATACAAGAGATGAGAAGACTTGTTTTTATTTTGATGTATAGAGCATTTGGAGATTTATTTTATTTTCGAGATTGGTAGATTGTTATAATTATTTCGAGAGATTTGTTGTATTAATTTGAAGATGAGAATAGTGGTTTCTTGTTTTATTGTGGAATTTAGATGTGCTATACCTTGTTATTTGTGGATTAGTTTAGTTTTATCGATAGTAGCGCTCCGTTCGCTCTCCCCGGACGGGCGGGGTGTTAGAGAATGGTATCAGAGCTTAGGTATACGACCACCCTCGGGTCTTGGGTTTTTGGGTTTGTTGCGTTTTTGTGGCGCGTATTTTGGAGATAAAAATTTGAGAGTATCGTTTCGTATTAAGCATCTAGATTAGATGTGAGGAAATTGTTTTGGAGACGGAATTATTTTGGAGATTATTGGCCTGATTTTTTAGAGTTAAGCATTCGGCGAATTTCGAGGGAGAAATTCCATTGTTAGTGGGGAAGTGTAACAACCCGCGTAATTTTTGGGGTATTTTCGAAATTAAGAGAAAAAAATAAATTTTGAGATAAAATTATTTGTATTGCTCAAATATGTTGGTTATTATTTTTAAAGGCCAGAATTTCAAACGATTTAGAAATCTGAATTAAAATGGAGTTTTAATTGAAGTTTTATTATTTAGAAGAGTCCTCGGAACATAAAACTCTCTAAGAGTCCTCGGAACATAAAACTCTCTAGTAAAAATAATATTTTTAGAACACCGATCGTCCGATCAAGCTGAATTTTTGTCAGAAGTCCTGTCTCGCCGTTCGCTACAACATGTTAAAATTTCAAGCGATTCCAACGCTCCGATCGTTCAGAATAAAAATTTTAGTTTTTGTACCTCATTAGAACTCTTTTCTTAATCAAACACTTAATCCTTTATATATCAACAAATTCGTGGCTTGGCTTTTCAAATCACTTTTTCTCAAACTTTTCAACCAGAAGACCTCTCCGAAATTACTACCTTTCATATACAAACCGTAGCCCCAAGCTTATTAAAGATTTCAACCTTAGATTAGAAGGCTTATTTGGTGTTTTCTCGAGTTTGGGTAGAACGAGATTTGATTATTTTCGCGAGAAGAACGGGATGGTGTGATTAGATTTTGAGGCTGAAATTATGTGATGATTCATGTTGGTTCTTTTTTATTGTTTAAGGTATGGGGTTTTACACAATATGCTCCTAAATCTCGCGACTGCTTATTCCGTTGAATTCTTGTTAATTGAACTCATATTTTGAATTGTTAAATTCATTGCAATCTGGAAAAATAATTATTGGAATTATTGTGATTCATGTGGTATTATTCATGTTGTTGTTGAGCACGTTGTCATGAAGATTTTAATATGGCACGGAGGTTGGGCACCCGCCAATATTCCTTTTTTCGGATATGCTAGAAAAATGCATAGGCGCGGTACGTTGGTGAGGCCTGGTGACCCGGTTAATGTGTTGTTGAGAAATTATAGTGATATAATTGCTTATGTGATTTGCATTTGATTTGAATATTCGTATTGTGACGTTTTATTCATCGCTAACAGTTTTGTTGAGCATATTCCTGTGTATTGTGTACTTCCCCATCTTTTTTCTTAGTTGGCAGGTGAGCACGGATTTGAGTGCTATTGACCAATTGGGATGATTTTAGCGAGGATTATTAGGGAAGAATTTTTAATACAAGAGATGAGAAGACTTGTTTTTATTTTGATGTATAGAGCATTTGGAGATTTATTTTATTTTCGAGATAGTTAGATTGTTATAATTATTTCGAGAGATTTGTTGTATTAATTTGAAGATGAGAATAGTGGTTTCTTGTTTTATTGTGGAATTTAGATGTGCTATACCTTGTTATTTGAGGATTAGTTTAGTTTTATCGATAGTAGCGCTCCGTTCGCTCTCCCCGGACGGGCGGGGTGTTAGAGAATGGTATCAGAGCTTAGGTATACGACCACCCTCGGGTCTTGGGTTTTTGGGTGTGTTGCGTTTTTGTGGCGCGTATTTTGGAGATAGAAATTTGAGAGTATCGTTTCGTATTAAGCATATAGATTAGATGTGAGGAAATTGTTTTGGAGACGGAATTATTTTGGAGATTATTGGCCTGATTTTTTAGAGTTAAGCATTCGGCGAATTTCGAGGGCGAAATTCCATTGTTAGTGGGGAAGTGTAACAACCCGCGTAATTTTTGGCGTATTTTCGAAATTAAGAGAAAAAAATAAATTTTGAGATAAAATTATTTTTATTGCTCAAATATGTTGGTTATTATTTTTAAAGGCCAGAATTTCAAACGATTTAGAAATCGGAATTAAAATGGAGTTTTAATTGAAGTTTTATTATTTAGAAGAGTCCTCGGAACATAAAACTCTCTAAGAGTCCTCGGAACATAAAACTCTCTAGTAAAAATAATATTTTTAGAACACCGACCGTCCGATCAAGCTGAATTTTTGTCAGAAGTCCTGTCCCGCCGTTCGCTACAATATGCTAAAATTTCAAGCGATTCCAACGTTCCGATTGTTCAGAATAAAAATTTTAGTCTTTGTACCTCGTTAGAACTCTTTTCTTAATCAAACACTTAATCCTTTATATATCAACAAATTCGTGGCTTAGCTTTTCAAATCACTTTTTCTCAAACTTTTCAACAAGAAGACCTCTCCAAAATTACTACCTTTCATATACAAACCATAGCCCCAAGCTTATTCAAGATTTCAACCTTAGATTAGAAGGCTTATTTGGTGTTTTCTCGAGTTTGGGATAGAACGAGATTTGATTATTTTCGCGAGAAGAACGGGATGGTGTGATTAGATTTTGAGGCTGAAATTATGTGATGATTCATGTTGGTTCTTTTTTATTGTTTAAGGTATGGGGTTTTGCACAATATGCTCCTAAATCTCGCGAGTGCTTATTCCGTTGAATTCTTGTTAATTGAACTCATATTTTGAATTGTTAAATTCATTGGAATCTGGAAAAATAATTATTGGAATTATTTTGATTCATGTGGTATTATTCATGTTGTTGTTGAGCACGTTGTCATGAAGATTTTAATATGGCACGGAGGTTGGGCAGCCGCCAATATTCCTTTTTCCGGATATGCTAGAAAAATGCATAGGCGCGGTACGTTGGTGAGGCCTGGTGACCCGGTTAATGTGTTGTTGAAAAATTATAGTGATATAATTGCTTATGTGATTCGCATTTGATTTGAATATTCGTATTGTGACGTTTTATTCATCGCTAACATTTTTGTTGAGCATATTTCTGTCGTATTGTGTACTTCCCCATCTTTTTTCTTAGTTGGCAGGTGAGCACGGATTTGAGTGCTATGGACCAATTGGGATGATTTTAGCGAGGATTATATGGAAAGAATTTTTAATACAAGAGATGAGAAGACTTATTCTTATTTTGATGTATAGAGCATTTGGAGATTTATTTTATTTTCGGGATAGTTAGATTGTTATAATTATTTCGAGAGATTTGTTGTATTAATTTGAAGATGAGAATAGTGGTTTCTTGTTTTATTGTGGAATTTAGATGATCTATACCTTGTTATTTGTGGATTAGTTTAGTTTTATCGATAGTAGCGCTCCGTTCGCTCTCCCCGGACGGGCGGGGTGTTAGAGAATGGTATCTGAGCTTAGGTATACGACCACCCTCGGGTCTTGGGTTTTTGGGTCTGTTGCGTTTTTGTGGCGCGTATTTTGGAGATAGAAATTTTAGAGTATCGTTTCGTATTAAGCATCTAGATTAGATGTGAGGAAATTATTTTGGAGACGGAATTATTTTGGAGATTATTGGCCTGATTTTTTAGAGTTAAACATTCGGCGAATTTCGAGGGCGAAATTCCATTGTTAGTGGGGAAGTGTAACAACCCGCGTAATTTTTGGGGTATTTTCGAAATTAAGAGAAAAAATTAAATTTTGAGATAAAATTATTTGTATTGCTCAAATATGTTGGTTATTATTTTTAAAGGCGAGAATTTCAAACGATTTCGAAATCGGAATTAAAATGGAGTTTTAATTGAAGTTTTATTATTTAGAAGAGTCCTCGGAACATAAAAATCTCTAAGAGTCCTCGGAACAGAAAACTCTCTAGTAAAAATAATAGTTTTAGAACACCGACCGTCCGATCAAGCTGAATTTTTGTCAGAAGTCCTGTCTCGCCGTTCGCTACAACATACTAAAATTTCAAGCGATTCCAATGGTCCGATCGTTCAGAATAAAAATTTTAGTCTTTGTATCTCATTAGAACTCTTTTCTTAATCAAACACTTAATCCTTTATATATCAACAAATTCGTGGCTTGGCTTTTCAAATCACTTTTTCTCAAACTTTTCAACAAGAAGACCTCTCCAAAATTACTCCCTTTCATATACAAACCATAGCCCCAAGCTTATTCAAGATTTCAACCTTAGATTAGAAGGCTTATTTGGTGTTTTCTCGAGTTTGGGATAGAACGAGATTTGATTATTTTCGCGAGAAGAACGGGATGGTGTGATTAGATTTTGAGGCTGAAATTATGTGATGATTCATGTTGGTTCTTTTGGTAGTTTAAGGTATGGGGTTTTACACAATATGCTCCTAAATCTCGCGAGTGCTTATTCCGTTGAATTCTTGTTAATTGAACTCATATTTTGAATTGTTAAATTCATTGGAATCTGGAAAAATAATTATTGGAATTATTTTGATTCATGTGGTATTATTCATGTTGTTGTTGAGCACGTTGTCATGAAGATTTTAATATGGCACGGAGGTTGGGCACCCGCCAATATTTCTTTTTCCGGATATGCTAGAAAAATGCATAGGCCCGGTATGTTGGTGAGGCCTGGTGACCCGATTAATGTGTTGTTGAGAAATTATAGTGATATAATTGCTTATGTGATTCGCATTTGATTTGAATATTCGTATTGTGACGTTTTATTCATCGCTAACATTTTTGTTGAGCATATTCCTGTCGTATTGTGTACTTCCCCATCTTTTTTCTTAGTTGGCAGGTGAGCACGGATTTGAGTGCTATGGACCAATTGGGATAATTTTAGCGAGGATTATTTGGGAAGAATTTTTAATACAAGAGATGAGAAGACTTGTTTTTATTTTGATGTATAGAGCATTTGGAGATTTATTTTATTTTCGAGATAGTTAGATTGTTATAATTATTCCGAGAGATTTGTTGTATTAATTTGAAGATGAGAATAGTGGTTTCTTGTTTTATTGTGGAATTTAGATGCTTTATACCTTGTTATTTGTGGATTAGTTTAGTTTTATCGATAGTAGCGCTCCGTTCGCTCTCCCCGGATGGGCGGGGTGTTAGAGAATGGTATCAGAGCTTAGGTATACGACCACCCTCGGGTCTTGGGTTTTTGGGTCTGTTGCATTTTTGTGGCGCGTATTTTGGAGATAGAAATTTTAGAGTATCATTTCGTATTAAGCATCTAGATTAGATGTGAGGAAATTGTTTTGGAGACGGAATTATTTTGGAGATTATTGGCCTGATTTTTTAGAGTTAAGCATTCGGCGAATTTCGAGGGCGAAATTCCATTGTTAGTGGGGAAGTGTAACAACCCGCGTAATTTTTGGGGTATTTTCGAAATTAAGAGAAAAAAATAAATTTTGAGATAAAATTATTTGTATTGCTCAAATATGTTGGTTATTATTTTTAAAGGCGAGAATTTCAAACGATTTCGAAATCGGAATTAAAATGGAGTTTTAATTGAAGTTTTATTATTTAGAAGAGTCCTCGGAACATAAAACTCTCTAAGAGTCCTCGGAACATAAAACTCTCTTGTAAAAATACTATTTTTAGAACACCGACCGTCCGATCAAGCTGAATTTTTGTCAGAAGTCCTGTCTCGCCGTTCGCTACAACATACTAAAATTTCAAGCGATTCCAACGGTCCGATCGTTCAGAATAAAAATTTTAGTCTTTGTATCTCATTAGAACTCTTTTCTTAATCAAACACTTAATCCTTTATATATCAACAAATTCGTGGCTTGGCTTTTCAAATCACTTTTTCTCAAACTTTTCAACAAGAAGACCTCTCCAAAATTACTCCCTTTCATATACAAACCATAGCCCCAAGCTTATTCAAGATTTCAACCTTAGATTAGAAGGCTTATTTGGTGTTTTCTCGAGTTTGGGATAGAACGAGATTTGATTATTTTCGCGACAAGAACGGGATGGTGTGATTAGATTTTGAGGCTGAAATTATGTGATGATTCATGTTGGTTCTTTTTGGTAGTTTAAGGTATGGGGTTTTACACAATATGCTCCTAAATCCAGCGAGTGCTTATTCCGTTGAATTCTTGTTAATTGAATTCATATTTTGAATTGTTATATTCATTGGAATCTGGAAAAATAATTATTGGAATTATTTTAATTCATGTGGTATTATTCATGTTGTTGTTGAGCACGTTGTCATGAAGATTTTAATATGGCACGGAGGTTGGGCACCCGCCAATATTCCTTTTTCCGGATATGCTAGAAAAATTCATAGGCGCGGTACATTGGTGAGGCCTGGTGACCCGGTTAATGTGTTGTTGAGAAATTATAGTGATATAATTGCTTATGTGATTCGCATTTGACTTGAATATTCGTATTGTGACGTTTTATTCATCTCTAACATTTTTGTTGAGCATATTCCTGTCGTATTGTGTACTTCCCCATCTTTTTTTTTAGTTGGCAGGTGAACACGGATTTGAGTGCTATGGACCAATTGGGATGATTTTAGCGAGGATTATTTGGGAAGAATTTTTAATACAAGAGATGAGAAGACTTGATTTTATTTTGATGTATAGAGCATTTGGAGATTTATTTTATTTTCAAGATAGTTAGATTGTTATAATTATTTCGAGAGATTTGTTGTATTAATTTGAAGATGAGAATAGTGGTTTCTTGTTTTATTGTGGAATTTAGATGGTCTATACCTTGTTATTTGTGGATTAGTTTAGTTTTATCGATAGTAGCGCTCCGTTCGCTCTCCCCGGACGGGCGGGGTGTTAGAGAATGGTATCAGAGCTTAGGTATACGACCACCCTCGGGTCTTGGGTTTTTGGGTCTGTTGTGTTTTTGTGGCGCGTATTTTGGAGATAGAAATTTTAGAGTATCGTTTCGTATTAAGCATCTAGATTAGATGCGAGGAAATTATTTTGGAGACGGAATTATTTTGGAGATTATTGGCCTGATTTTTTAGAGTTAAACATTCGGCGAATTTCGAGGGCGAAATTCCATTGTTAGTGGGGAAGTGTAACAACCCGCGTAATTTTTGGGGTATTTTCGAAATTAAGAGAAAAAAATAAATTTTGAGATAAAATTATTTGTATTGCTCAAATATGTTGGTTATTATTTTTAAAGGCGATAATTTCAAACGATTTCGAAATCGGAATTAAAATGGAGTTTTAATTGAAGTTTTATTATTTAGAAGAGTCCTGGGAACATAAAACTCTCTAAGAGTCCTCGGAACATAAAACTCTCTAGTAAAAATAATATTTTTAGAAAACCGACCGTCCAATCAAGCCTGTCTCGCCGTTCGTTACAACATACTAAAATTTCAAGCGATTCCAACGGTCCGATCGTTCAGAATAAAAAATTTAGTCTTTGTATCTCATTAGAACTCTTTTCTCAATCAAACATATAATCCTTTATATATCAACAAATTCGTGGCTTGGCTTTTCAAATCACTTTTTCTCAAACTTTTCAACCAGAAGACCTCTCCAAAATTACTCCCTTTCATATACAAACCATAGCCCCAAGGTTATTCAAGATTTCAACCTTAGATTAGAAGGCTTATTTGGTGTTTTCTCGAGTTTGGGCTAGAACGAGATTTGATTATTTTCGCGAGAAGAACGGGATGGTGTGATTAGATTTTGAGGCTGAAATTATGTGATGATTCATGTTGGTTATTTTTGGTGGTTTAAGGTATGGGGTTTTACACAATATGCTCCTAAATCTCACGAGTGCTTATTCCGTTGAATTCTTGTTAATTGAACTCATATTTTGAATTGTTAAATTCATTGGAATCTGGAAAAATAATTATTGGAATTATTTTGATTCATGTGGTATTATTCAAGTTGTTGTTGAGCACGTTGTCATGAAGATTTTAATATGGCACGGAGGTTGGGCACCCGCCAATATTCCTTTTTCCGGATATACTAGAAAAATGCATAGGCGCGGTACGTTGGTGAGGCCTGATGACCCGGTTATTGTGTTGTTGAGAAATTATAGTGATATAATTGCTTATGTGATTCGCATTTGATTTGAATATTCGTATTGTGACGTTTTATTCATCGCTAACATTTTTGTTGAGCATATTCTTGTGTATTGTGTACTTCCCCATCTTTTTTCTTAGTTGGCAGGTGAGCCCGGATTTGAGTGCTATGGACCAATTGGGATGATTTTAGTGAGGATTATTTGGGAAGAATTTTTAATACAAGAGATGAGAAGACTTGTTTTTATTTTGATGTATAGAGCATTTGGAGATTTATTTTATTTTCGAGATAGTTAGATTGGTATAATTATTTCGAGAGATTTGTTGTATTAATTTGAAGATGAGAATAGTGGTTTCTTTTTTATTGTGGAATTTAGATGCTCTATACCTTGTTATTTGTGGATTAGTTTAGTTTTATCGATAGTAGCGCTCCGTTCGCTCTCCCCGGATGGGCGGGGTGTTAGAGAATGGTATCAGAGCTTAGGTATACGACCACCCTCGGGTCTTGGTGTTTTTGGGTCTGTTGCGTTTTTGTGGCGCGTATTTTGGAGATAGAAATTTTAGAGTATCGTTTCGTATTAAGCATCTAGATTAGATGTGAGGAAATGGTTTTGGAGACGGAATTATTTTGGAGATTATTGACCTGATTTTTTAGAGTTAAGCATTCGGCGAATTTCGAAGGCGAAATTCCATTGTTGGTGGGGAAGTGTAATAACCCGCGTAATTTTTGGGGTATTTTCGAAATTAAGAGAAATTAAAATGGAGTTTTGATTGAAGTTTTATTATTTAGAAGAGTCCTCGGAACATAAAATTCTCTAAGAGTCCTCGGAACATAAAACTCTCTAGTAAAAATAATATTTTTAGAAAACCGACCGTCCGATCAAGTTGAATGTTTGTCAGAAGTCCTGTCTCGCCGTTCGCTACAACATACTAAAATTTCAAGCGATTCCAACGGTCCGATCGTTTAGAATAAAAATTTTAGTCTTTGTACCTCGTTAGAACTCTTTTCTTAATCAAACACTTAATCCTTTATATATCAACAAATTCGTGGCTTAGCTTTTCAAATCACTTTTTCTCAAACTTTTCAACCAGAAGACCTCTCCAAAATTACTTCCTTTCATATACAAACCATAGCCCCAAGGTTATTCAAGATTTCAACCTTAGATTAGAAGGCTTATTTGGTGTTTTCTCGAGTTTGGGATAGAACGAGATTTGATTATTTTCACGAGAAGAACGGGATGGTGTGATTAGATTTTGAGGCTGAAATTATGTGATGATTCATGTTGCTTCTTTTTGGTGGTTTAAGGTATGGTATTTTACACAATATGCTCATAAATCTCGCGAGTGCTTATTCCGTTGAATTCTTGTTAATTGAACTCATATTTTGAATTGTTAAATTCATTGCAATCTGGAAAAATAATTATTGGAATTATTTTGATTCATGTGGTATTATTCATGTTGTTGTTGAGCACGTTGTCAAGAAGATTTTAATATGGCACGGAGGTTGGGCAGCCGCCAATATTCCTTTTTCCGGATATGCTAGAAAAATGCATAGGCGCGGTACGTTGGTGAGGCCTGGTGACCCGGTTAATGTGTTGCTTAGAAATTATAGTGATATAATTGCTTATGTGATTCGCATTTGATTTGAATATTCGTATTGTGACGTTTTATTCATCGCTAACATTTTTGTTGAGCATATTCATGTCGTATTGTGTACTTCCCCATCTTTTTTCTTAGTTGGCAGGTGAGCACGGATTTGAGTGCTATGGACCAATTGGGATGATTTTAGCGAGGATTATTTGGGAAGAATTTTTAATACAAGAGATGAGAAGAATTATTTTTATTTTGATGTATAGAGCATTTGGAGATTTTTTTTTATTTTCGAGATAGTTAGATTGTTATAATTATTTCGAGAGATTTGTTGTATTAATTTGAAGATGAGAATAGTGGTTTCTTGTTTTATTGTTGAATTTAGATGCTCTATACCTTGTTATTTGTGGATTAGTTTAGTTTTATCGATAGTAGCGCTCCGTTCGCTCTCCCCGGACGGGCGGGGTGTTAGAGAATGGTATCAGATCTTAGGTATCGACCACCCTCGGGACTTGGGTTTTTGGGTCTGTTGCGTTTTTGTGGCGCGTATTTTGGGGATAGAAATTTTAGAGTATCCTTTTGTATTAATCATCTAGATTAGATGTGAGGAAATTGTTTTGGAGACGGAATTATTTTGGAGATTATTGGCCTGATTTTTTAGAGTTAAGCATTTGGCGAATTTCGAGGGCGAAATTCCATTGTTGGTGGGGAAGTGTAATAACCCGCGTAATTTTTGGGGTATTTTCGAAATTAAGAGAAATTAAAATGGAGTTTTGATTGAAGTTTTATTATTTAGAAGAGTCCTCGGAACATAAAACTCTCTAAGAGTCCTCGGAACATAAAACTCTCTAGTAAAAATAATATTTTTAGAAAACCGACCGTCCGATCAAGTTGAATGTTTGTCAGAAGTCCTGTCTCGCCGTTCGCTACAACATACTAAAATTTCAAGCGATTCCAACGGTCCGATCGTTTAGAATAAAAATTTTAGTCTTTGTATCTCATTAGAACTCTTTTCTTAATCAAACACTTAATCCTTTATATATCAACAAATTCGTGGCTTGGCTTTTCAAATCACTTTTCTCAAACTTTTCAACCAGAAGACCTCTCCAAAATTACTCCCTTTCATATACAAACCATAGCCCCAAGCTTATTCAAGATTTCAACCTTAGATTAGAAGGCTTATTTGGTGTTTTCTCGAGTTTGGTCTAGAACGAGATTTGATTATTTTCGCGAGAAGAACGGGATGGTGTGATTAGATTTTGAGGCTGAAATTATGTGATGATTCATGTTGCTTCTTTTTGGTGGTTTAAGGTATGGGGTTTTACACAATATGCTCCTAAATCTCGCGAGTGCTTATTCCGTTGAATTCTTGTTAATTGAACTCATATTTTGAATTGTTAAATTCATTGGAATCTGGAAAAATAATTATTGGAATTATTTTGATTCATGTGGTATTATTCATGTTGTTGTTGAGCACGTTGTCATGAAGATTTTAATATGGCACGGAGGTTGGGCAGCCGACAATATTCCTTTTTCCGGATATGCTAGAAAAATGCATAGGCGCGGTACGTTGGTGAGGCCTGGTGACCCGGTTAATGTGTTGCTGAGAAAATGTAGTGATATAATTGCTTATGTGATTCGCATTTGATTTGAATATTCGTATTGTGACGTTTTATTCATCGCTAACATTTTTGTTGAGCATATTCATGTCGTATTGTGTACTTCCCCATCTTTTTTCTTAGTTGGCAGGTGAGCACGGATTTGAGTGCTATGGACCAATTGGGATGATTTTAGCGAGGATTATTTGGGAAGAATTTTTAATACAAGAGATGAGAAGACTTGTTTTTATTTTGATGTATAGAGCATTTGGAGATTTATTTTATTTTTGAGATAGTTAGATTGTTATAATTATTTCGAGAGATTTGTTGTATTAATTTGAAGATGAGAATAGTGGTTTCTTGTTTTATTGTGGAATTTAGATGCTCTATACCTTGTTATTTGTGGATTAGTTTAGTTTTATCGATAGTAGCGCTCCGTTCGCTCTCCTCGGACGGGCGGGGTGTTAGAGAATGGTATCAGATCTTAGGTATACGACCACCCTCGGGTCTTGGGTTTTTGGGCCTGTTGCGTTTTTGTGGCGCGTATTTTGGAGATAGAAATTTTAGAGTATCGTTTCGTATTAAGCATCTAGATTAGATGTGAGGAAATTGTTTTGGAGACGGAATTATTTTGGAGATTATTGGCCTGATTTTTTAGAGTTAAGCATTCGGCGAATTTCGAGGGCGAAATTCCATTGTTAGTGGGGAAGTGTAACAACCCGCGTAATTTTTGGGGTATTTTCGAAATTAAGAGAAAAAAAATAAATTTTGAGATAAAATTATTTGTATTGCTCAAATATGTTGGTTATTATTTTTAAAGGCGAGAATTTCAAACGATTTCGAAATCGGAATTAAAATGGAGTTTTAATTGAAGTTTTATTATTTAGAAGAGTTCTCGAAACATAAAACTCTCTAAGAGTCCTCGGAACATAAAACTCTCTAGTAAAAATAATATTTTTAGAAAACCGACCGTCCGATCAAGCTGAATGTTTGTCAGAAATCATGTCTCGCCGTTCGCTACAACATACTAAAATTTCAAGCGATTCCAACGGTCGGATCGTTTAGAATAAAAAATTTAGTCTTTGTATCTCATTAGAACTTTCTTCTTAATCAAACACTTAATCCTTTATATATCAACAAATTCGTGGCTTGACTTTTCAAATCACTTTTTCTCAAACTTTTCAACCAGAAGACCTCTCCAAAATTACTCCCTTTCATATACAAACCATAGCCCCAAGCTTATTCAAGATTTCAACCTTAGATTAGAAGGATTATTTGGTGTTTTCTCGAGTTTGGGTTAGAACGAGATTTGATTATTTTCGCGAGAAGAACGGGATGGTGTGATTAGATTTTGAGGCTGAAATTATGTGATGATTCATGTTGCTTCTTTTTGGTGGTTTAAGGTATGGTATTTTACACAATATGCTCATAAATCTCGCGAGTGCTTATTCCGTTGAATTCTTGTTAATTGAACTCATATTTTGAATTGTTAAATTCATTGGAATCTGGAAAAATAATTATTGGAATTATTTTGATTCATGTGGTATTATTCATGTTGTTGTTGAGCACATTGTCATGAAGATTTTAATATGGCACGGAGGTTGGGCAGCCGCCAATATTCCTTTTTCCGGATATGCTAGAAAAATGCATAGGCGCGGTACGTTGGTGAGGCCTGGTGACCCGGTTAATGTGTTGCTTAGAAATTATAGTGATATAATTGCTTATGTGATTCGCATTTGATTTGAATATTCGTATTGTGACGTTTTATTCATCGCTAACATTTTTGTTGAGCATATTCATGTCGTATTGTGTACTTCCCCATCTTTTTTCTTAGTTGGCAGGTGAGCACGGATTTGAGTGCAATGGACCAATTGGGATGATTTTAGCGAGGATTATTTGGGAAGAATTTTTAATACAAGAGATGAGAAGAATTATTTTTATTTTGATGTATAGAGCATTTGGAGATTTTTTTTATTTTCGAGATAGTTAGATTGTTATAATTATTTCGAGAGATTTGTTGTATTAATTTGAAGATGAGAATAGTGGTTTCTTGTTTTATTGTTGAATTTAGATGCTCTATACCTTGTTATTTGTGGATTAGTTTAGTTTTATCGATAGTAGCGCTCCGTTCGCTCTCCCCGGACGGGCGGGGTGTTAGAGAATGGTATCAGATCTTAGGTATCGACCACCCTCGGGACTTGGGTTTTTGGGTCTGTTGCGTTTTTGTGGCGCGTATTTTGGAGATAGAAATTTTAGAGTATCCTTTTGTATTAATCATCTAGATTAGATGTGAGGAAATTG
Source organism: Sambucus nigra (assembly GCA_949130495.1). Classification (NCBI taxonomy): domain Eukaryota; kingdom Viridiplantae; phylum Streptophyta; class Magnoliopsida; order Dipsacales; family Adoxaceae; genus Sambucus; species Sambucus nigra. The sequence goes on along the minus strand of OX422209.1, from coordinate 312,583,787 downwards.
TTTTGGAGACGGAATTATTTTGGAGATTATTGGCCTGATTTTTTAGAGTTAAGCATTCGGCGAATTTCGAGGGCGAAATTCCATTGTTGGTGGGGAAGTGTAATAACCCGCGTAATTTTTGGGGTATTTTCGAAATTAAGAGAAATTAAAATGGAGTTTTGATTGAAGTTTTATTATTTAGAAGAGTCCTCGGAACATAAAATTCTCTAAGAGTCCTCGGAACATAAAACTCTCTAGTAAAAATAATATTTTTAGAAAACCGACCGTCCGATCAAGTTGAATGTTTGTCAGAAGTCCTGTCTCGCCGTTCGCTACAACATACTAAAATTTCAAGCGATTCCAACGGTCCGATCGTTTAAAATAAAAATTTTAGTCTTTGTACCTCGTTAGAACTCTTTTCTTAATCAAACACTTAATCCTTTATATATCAACAAATTCGTGGCTTAGCTTTTCAAATCACTTTTTCTCAAACTTTTCAACCAGAAGACCTCTCCAAAATTACTTCCTTTCATATACAAACCATAGCCCCAAGGTTATTCAAGATTTCAACCTTAGATTAGAAGGCTTATTTGGTGTTTTCTCGAGTTTGGGATAGAACGAGATTTGATTATTTTCACGAGAAGAACGGGATGGTGTGATTAGATTTTGAGGCTGAAATTATGTGATGATTCATGTTGCTTCTTTTTGGTGGTTTAAGGTATGGTATTTTACACAATATGCTCATAAATCTCGCGAGTGCTTATTCCGTTGAATTCTTGTTAATTGAACTCATATTTTGAATTGTTAAATTCATTGCAATCTGGAAAAATAATTATTGGAATTATTTTGATTCATGTGGTATTATTCATGTTGTTGTTGAGCACGTTGTCAAGAAGATTTTAATATGGCACGGAGGTTGGGCAGCCGCCAATATTCCTTTTTCCGGATATGCTAGAAAAATGCATAGGCGCGGTACGTTGGTGAGGCCTGGTGACCCGGTTAATGTGTTGCTTAGAAATTATAGTGATATAATTGCTTATGTGATTCGCATTTGATTTGAATATTCGTATTGTGACGTTTTATTCATCGCTAACATTTTTGTTGAGCATATTCATGTCGTATTGTGTACTTCCCCATCTTTTTTCTTAGTTGGCAGGTGAGCACGGATTTGAGTGCTATGGACCAATTGGGATGATTTTAGCGAGGATTATTTGGGAAGAATTTTTAATACAAGAGATGAGAAGAATTATTTTTATTTTGATGTATAGAGCATTTGGAGATTTTTTTTTATTTTCGAGATAGTTAGATTGTTATAATTATTTCGAGAGATTTGTTGTATTAATTTGAAGATGAGAATAGTGGTTTCTTGTTTTATTGTTGAATTTAGATGCTCTATACCTTGTTATTTGTGGATTAGTTTAGTTTTATCGATAGTAGCGCTCCGTTCGCTCTCCCCGGACGGGCGGGGTGTTAGAGAATGGTATCAGATCTTAGGTATCGACCACCCTCGGGACTTGGGTTTTTGGGTCTGTTGCGTTTTTGTGGCGCGTATTTTGGGGATAGAAATTTTAGAGTATCCTTTTGTATTAATCATCTAGATTAGATGTGAGGAAATTGTTTTGGAGACGGAATTATTTTGGAGATTATTGGCCTGATTTTTTAGAGTTAAGCATTTGGCGAATTTCGAGGGCGAAATTCCATTGTTGGTGGGGAAGTGTAATAACCCGCGTAATTTTTGGGGTATTTTCGAAATTAAGAGAAATTAAAATGGAGTTTTGATTGAAGTTTTATTATTTAGAAGAGTCCTCGGAACATAAAACTCTCTAAGAGTCCTCGGAACATAAAACTCTCTAGTAAAAATAATATTTTTAGAAAACCGACCGTCCGATCAAGTTGAATGTTTGTCAGAAGTCCTGTCTCGCCGTTCGCTACAACATACTAAAATTTCAAGCGATTCCAACGGTCCGATCGTTTAGAATAAAAATTTTAGTCTTTGTATCTCATTAGAACTCTTTTCTTAATCAAACACTTAATCCTTTATATATCAACAAATTCGTGGCTTGGCTTTTCAAATCACTTTTCTCAAACTTTTCAACCAGAAGACCTCTCCAAAATTACTCCCTTTCATATACAAACCATAGCCCCAAGCTTATTCAAGATTTCAACCTTAGATTAGAAGGCTTATTTGGTGTTTTCTCGAGTTTGGTCTAGAACGAGATTTGATTATTTTCGCGAGAAGAACGGGATGGTGTGATTAGATTTTGAGGCTGAAATTATGTGATGATTCATGTTGCTTCTTTTTGGTGGTTTAAGGTATGGGGTTTTACACAATATGCTCCTAAATCACGCGAGTGCTTATTCCGTTGAATTCTTGTTAATTGAACTCATATTTTGAATTGTTAAATTCATTGGAATCTGGAAAAATAATTATTGGAATTATTTTGATTCATGTGGTATTATTCATGTTGTTGTTGAGCACGTTGTCATGAAGATTTTAATATGGCACGGAGGTTGGGCAGCCGACAATATTCCTTTTTCCGGATATGCTAGAAAAATGCATAGGCGCGGTACGTTGGTGAGGCCTGGTGACCCGGTTAATGTGTTGCTGAGAAAATGTAGTGATATAATTGCTTATGTGATTCGCATTTGATTTGAATATTCGTATTGTGACGTTTTATTCATCGCTAACATTTTTGTTGAGCATATTCATGTCGTATTGTGTACTTCCCCATCTTTTTTCTTAGTTGGCAGGTGAGCACGGATTTGAGTGCTATGGACCAATTGGGATGATTTTAGCGAGGATTATTTGGGAAGAATTTTTAATACAAGAGATGAGAAGACTTGTTTTTATTTTGATGTATAGAGCATTTGGAGATTTATTTTATTTTTGAGATAGTTAGATTGTTATAATTATTTCGAGAGATTTGTTGTATTAATTTGAAGATGAGAATAGTGGTTTCTTGTTTTATTGTGGAATTTAGATGCTCTATACCTTGTTATTTGTGGATTAGTTTAGTTTTATCGATAGTAGCGCTCCGTTCGCTCTCCTCGGACGGGCGGGGTGTTAGAGAATGGTATCAGATCTTAGGTATACGACCACCCTCGGGTCTTGGGTTTTTGGGCCTGTTGCGTTTTTGTGGCGCGTATTTTGGAGATAGCAATTTTAGAGTATCGTTTCGTATTAAGCATCTAGATTAGATGCGAGGAAATTGTTTTGGAGACGGAATTATTTTGGAGATTATTGGCCTGATTTTTTAGAGTTAAGCATTCGGCGAATTTCGAGGGCGAAATTCCATTGTTAGTGGGGAAGTGTAACAACCCGCGTAATTTTTGGGGTATTTTCGAAATTAAGAGAAAAAAAATAAATTTTGAGATAAAATTATTTGTATTGCTCAAATATGTTGGTTATTATTTTTAAAGGCGAGAATTTCAAACGATTTCGAAATCGGAATTAAAATGGAGTTTTAATTGAAGTTTTATTATTTAGAAGAGTTCTCGAAACATAAAACTCTCTAAGAGTCCTCGGAACATAAAACTCTCTAGTAAAAATAATATTTTTAGAAAACCGACCGTCCGATCAAGCTGAATGTTTGTCAGAAATCATGTCTCGCCGTTCGCTACAACATACTAAAATTTCAAGCGATTCCAACGGTCGGATCGTTTAGAATAAAAAATTTAGTCTTTGTATCTCATTAGAACTTTCTTCTTAATCAAACACTTAATCCTTTATATATCAACAAATTCGTGGCTTGGCTTTTCAAATCACTTTTTCTCAAACTTTTCAACCAGAAGACCTCTCCAAAATTACTCCCTTTCATATACAAACCATAGCCCCAAGCTTATTCAAGATTTCAACCTTAGATTAGAAGGATTATTTGGTGTTTTCTCGAGTTTGGGTTAGAACGAGATTTGATTATTTTCGCGAGAAGAACGGGATGGTGTGATTAGATTTTGAGGCTGAAATTATGTGATGATTCATGTTGCTTCTTTTTGGTGGTTTAAGGTATGGTATTTTACACAATATGCTCATAAATCTCGCGAGTGCTTATTCCGTTGAATTCTTGTTAATTGAACTCATATTTTGAATTGTTAAATTCATTGGAATCTGGAAAAATAATTATTGGAATTATTTTGATTCATGTGGTATTATTCATGTTGTTGTTGAGCACATTGTCATGAAGATTTTAATATGGCACGGAGGTTGGGCAGCCGCCAATATTCCTTTTTCCGGATATGCTAGAAAAATGCATAGGCGCGGTACGTTGGTGAGGCCTGGTGACCCGGTTAATGTGTTGCTTAGAAATTATAGTGATATAATTGCTTATGTGATTCGCATTTGATTTGAATATTCGTATTGTGACGTTTTATTCATCGCTAACATTTTTGTTGAGCATATTCATGTCGTATTGTGTACTTCCCCATCTTTTTTCTTAGTTGGCAGGTGAGCACGGATTTGAGTGCTATGGACCAATTGGGATGATTTTAGCGAGGATTATTTGGGAAGAATTTTTAATACAAGAGATGAGAAGAATTATTTTTATTTTGATGTATAGAGCATTTGGAGATTTTTTTTATTTTCGAGATAGTTAGATTGTTATAATTATTTCGAGAGATTTGTTGTATTAATTTGAAGATGAGAATAGTGGTTTCTTGTTTTATTGTTGAATTTAGATGCTCTATACCTTGTTATTTGTGGATTAGTTTAGTTTTATCGATAGTAGCGCTCCGTTCGCTCTCCCCGGACGGGCGGGGTGTTAGAGAATGGTATCAGATCTTAGGTATCGACCACCCTCGGGACTTGGGTTTTTGGGTCTGTTGCGTTTTTGTGGCGCGTATTTTGGAGATAGAAATTTTAGAGTATCCTTTTGTATTAATCATCTAGATTAGATGTGAGGAAATTGTTTTGGAGACGGAATTATTTTGGAGATTATTGGCCTGATTTTTTAGAGTTAAGCATTCGGCGAATTTCGAGGGCGAAATTCCATTGTTGGTGGGGAAGTGTAATAACCCGCGTAATTTTTGGGGTATTTTCGAAATTAAGAGAAATTAAAATGGAGTTTTGATTGAAGTTTTATTATTTAGAAGAGTCCTCGGAACATAAAATTCTCTAAGAGTCCTCGGAACATAAAACTCTCTAGTAAAAATAATATTTTTAGAAAACCGACCGTCCGATCAAGTTGAATGTTTGTCAGAAGTCCTGTCTCGCCGTTCGCTACAACATACTAAAATTTCAAGCGATTCCAACGGTCCGATCGTTTAGAATAAAAATTTTAGTCTTTGTACCTCGTTAGAACTCTTTTCTTAATCAAACACTTAATCCTTTATATATCAACAAATTCGTGGCTTAGCTTTTCAAATCACTTTTTCTCAAACTTTTCAACTAGAAGACCTCTCCAAAATTACTTCCTTTCATATACAAACCATAGCCCCAAGGTTATTCAAGATTTCAACCTTAGATTAGAAGGCTTATTTGGTGTTTTCTCGAGTTTGGGATAGAACGAGATTTGATTATTTTCACGAGAAGAACGGGATGGTGTGATTAGATTTTGAGGCTGAAATTATGTGATGATTCATGTTGCTTCTTTTTGGTGGTTTAAGGTATGGTATTTTACACAATATGCTCATAAATCTCGCGAGTGCTTATTCCGTTGAATTCTTGTTAATTGAACTCATATTTTGAATTGTTAAATTCATTGCAATCTGGAAAAATAATTATTGGAATTATTTTGATTCATGTGGTATTATTCATGTTGTTGTTGAGCACGTTGTCAAGAAGATTTTAATATGGCACGGAGGTTGGGCAGCCGCCAATATTCCTTTTTCCGGATATGCTAGAAAAATGCATAGGCGCGGTACGTTGGTGAGGCCTGGTGACCCGGTTAATGTGTTGCTTAGAAATTATAGTGATATAATTGCTTATGTGATTCGCATTTGATTTGAATATTCGTATTGTGACGTTTTATTCATCGCTAACATTTTTGTTGAGCATATTCATGTCGTATTGTGTACTTCCCCATCTTTTTTCTTAGTTGGCAGGTGAGCACGGATTTGAGTGCTATGGACCAATTGGGATGATTTTAGCGAGGATTATTTGGGAAGAATTTTTAATACAAGAGATGAGAAGAATTATTTTTATTTTGATGTATAGAGCATTTGGAGATTTTTTTTTATTTTCGAGATAGTTAGATTGTTATAATTATTTCGAGAGATTTGTTGTATTAATTTGAAGATGAGAATAGTGGTTTCTTGTTTTATTGTTGAATTTAGATGCTCTATACCTTGTTATTTGTGGATTAGTTTAGTTTTATCGATAGTAGCGCTCCGTTCGCTCTCCCCGGACGGGCGGGGTGTTAGAGAATGGTATCAGATCTTAGGTATCGACCACCCTCGGGACTTGGGTTTTTGGGTCTGTTGCGTTTTTGTGGCGCGTATTTTGGGGATAGAAATTTTAGAGTATCCTTTTGTATTAATCATCTAGATTAGATGTGAGGAAATTGTTTTGGAGACGGAATTATTTTGGAGATTATTGGCCTGATTTTTTAGAGTTAAGCATTCGGCGAATTTCGAGGGCGAAATTCCATTGTTGGTGGGGAAGTGTAATAACCCGCGTAATTTTTGGGGTATTTTCGAAATTAAGAGAAATTAAAATGGAGTTTTGATTGAAGTTTTATTATTTAGAAGAGTCCTCGGAACATAAAACTCTCTAAGAGTCCTCGGAACATAAAACTCTCTAGTAAAAATAATATTTTTAGAAAACCGACCGTCCGATCAAGTTGAATGTTTGTCAGAAGTCCTGTCTCGCCGTTCGCTACAACATACTAAAATTTCAAGCGATTCCAACGGTCCGATCGTTTAGAATAAAAATTTTAGTCTTTGTATCTCATTAGAACTCTTTTCTTAATCAAACACTTAATTCTTTATATATCAACAAATTCGTGGCTTGGCTTTTCAAATCACTTTTTCTCAAACTTTTCAACCAGAAGACCTCTCCAAAATTACTTCCTTTCATATACAAACCATAGCCCCAAGGTTATTCAAGATTTCAACCTTAGATTAGAAGGCTTATTTGGTGTTTTCTCGAGTTTGGGCTAGAACGAGATTTGATTATTTTCGCGAGAAGAACGGGATGGTGTGATTAGATTTTGAGGATGAAATTATGTGATGATTCATGTTGCTTCTTTTTGGTGGTTTAAGGTATGGGGTTTTACACAATATGCTCCTAAATCTCGCGAGTGCTTATTCCGTTGAATTCTTGTTAATTGAACTCATATTTTGAATTGTTAAATTCATTGGAATCTGGAAAAATAATTATTGGAATTATTTTGATTCATGTGGTATTATTCATGTTGTTGTTGAGCACGTTGTCATGAAGATTTTAATATGGCACGGAGGTTGGGCACCCGCCAATATTCCTTTTTCCGGATATGCTAGAAAAATGCATAGGCGCGGTACGTTGGTGAGGCCTGGTGACCCGGTTAATGTGTTGTTGAGAAATTATAGTGATATAATTGCTTATGAGATTCGCATTTGATTTGAATATTCGTATTGTGACGTTTTATTCATCGCTAACATTTTTGTTGAGCATATTCCTGTCGTATTGTGTACTTCCCCATCTTTTTTCTTAGTTGGCAGGTGAGCACGGATTTGAGTGCTATGGACCAATTGTGATGATTTTAGCGAGGATTATTTGGGAAGAATTTTTAATACAAGAGATGAGAAGACTTGTTTTTATTTTGATGTATAGAGCATTTGGAGATTTATTTTATTTTCGAGATAGTTAGATTGTTATAATTATTTCGAGAGATTTGTTGTATTAATTTGAAGATGAGAATAGTGGTTTCTTGTTTTATTGTGGAATTTAGATGCTCTATACCTTGTTATTTGTGGATTAGTTTAGTTTTATCGATAGTAGTGCTCCGTTCGCTCTCCCCGGACGGGCGGGGTGTTAGAGGTACCTAGAGGACATAGTTCAAGAGAACGACTTATTTGTGAGTTAATAAGTCAGCTGACTATGGAGTGTAGGTATGGACCCATGGATATGTTGAATTATGTTCGCCTCCATTTTCGTGTGTTTTGCTTATTCTAACAATTCCTGAGAGATTCGGAATTTGTTATCCTTATGTACGTGATGTACCAGGATGGATAGCAGAGTATGTGTGCACCGCAACTTAGCCTCGGGGTGCTTATATTATATATTTATGATGTGAAGAATATACGGTTAAATGAAAAGAATTGTTATGTTTGAATGTGAGAATCATTATAGCAACGCATTGAGAATATATAATGGGAGAAACTTTTGGCAAATTTGTATTACTAGTACTTTGAAATTTGAAATTTAAGTAAAGCTCTCTATTAAATTGATAACGTTGGGACTTATAGCACTAATCGAGTAGAAAGGACAGTATTTGTTTTGGTCTAGTTAGATATGAGAAACACTTGTATGGGTATGGTACGTTAGGAGTGCACAAATAGCCGAGAGGTTAGTATTTTATGTGAGAGCACGTCCTAACATGTACTTTGCATTCATTGTTTTAATGTTATTAAAATACTTGTTGCTTTTAAAATACTCTGCACTTTCGGGCTCTGACCCGTTTGCTTTCAAATCTATTTTTTGTAAAAACCTTTTTAGGTGCCCAACCACAAGGACACCATGCATAGTATTTCCAGTCAGATGACGAGCTGTAGCTGTTGTGAAAGTTACAGGACCTTGCTAGTAGACGCTTCATCTACCTTGACTCTATATTCAGATTTCTTCAGTTGTAGGGCATGTCGCCCATTTCTTTTAGAGGCATTTCATTTATTTCAGTTATTCAGACTTTTGGGTTGTAATTAATTCAGGATGCAGACTTGTTTTATTTTTTTCCGTATTGGGATTGTTGTGAGGAGTATTTACTCTACTCATCTTTACTTATTGATTTACTATAGTTGGACTTTATTGTGAATGGTTATGTTATTCTTTACATTTCACTTATTGCATGTTAATTAGAGTTAACTTAAAATTTGGCAACTCACTTTTTAAATACTAGGTGGTTAGTAATCATTAAAATGTTTTCGACAGTGATGCTATTAACTGAACCAACTTGGCATTTTGTATTAATTTAATAAAGGAGTAGATACCCGGTATTTAATTAGTCGGGGTGTCACAGGTGGTATCAGGGCATCAGGTTCTAGTGTCCTTTAGGATCTGTATGGCTTATTATGTTTCCGCTGTGCTTTCTTTGGTATAGAGCCCTATATTTTAGGACTGTTGTATTCTTTTGTATATGCTACGTTCTTCAGCTATTTTGAGTTTATAACTGCGAACTTATAGACTTTATTCTTGTTTCAGATGCCTCCACGACGTGCACAACGAGTTCCCAGGGATGCAACGCCAGAACCACAGCCCGCACCAGTTCAGGGCGCGATGAATGCCGCCGAGGTTGCAGCCATTGTAGCCCAAGTGGTAAATGCCTCACTAGCCGTGGTTCAGCAGGCACCACCTAAGGCGCCAGTAGCCGCGCCAGTTTATGCACATGCATTCCCGTCTTCTTGGGAACGCGTACATGATGCTTTTCAGAAAGAACGCCCTCCGGAGTTCGCAGGTAGCTCCGATGTTGTGGTATCTAGTCAGTGGAGGAAAGACATTCAGCGGCACTTGAGGATGTATGAGTGCACCGATGTACAGAAGCAGATACTAGCCACCTTTAAGCTAGTGGGATCTGCACTACAGTGGTGGGAGTCTATTACCACCGTGGAGGAGAGAGATACTCTCACTATACAAGAGTTCTGGGTGCGGTTCGACCGCAAATATTTTCCGTCAGCTGTTCACACAGAGATGAGAAGGAAGTTGATGAGCCTCAAGTAGGAGGGTAAGACTGTGGCCGAGTATGAGGCCGAATTCACAAATTTGCTGAACATTGTCCCGGATGAGATACCGACAGAAGAGAAAAAGATTCAGAAGTTTACAGACGGGTTGACTTGGAGGATCCATCAGCACTTGTTGGGGAACCTATCGTTGGCCACTTATTCTGATGTGGTTAACGCTGCACTGCTCCATTGCTAGGACCACCGCTTTCACTTGACAGAGGGGAAGCGATCAGGAGAGTCCAGCCATCAGGGCAGGACAGGAGGAAATGGTGCCAGCGGGGCACAATCAGCTCAGGGTCAGTATAGGCAGGGTGATCAGGGTTCCCAGTAGGGGGAATCTAAGAGATTCCGATCAGGAGGTTTCAGGCATGGACAGGGAGGTTTTAGGCAGGGCTATCAGGGTCTGAATGGCCATCAGGGCCAGCAGGGTCAAAATGGTCAACAGCAGCAGTTTCACCAGGGCTAGCAAGGCCAGGGCAGAAATGGTAACGGCCACCAGGGCCGTGGTCAGCAGGGATAGCGAGGGGAAAACTTCCAGGGGAAGTGTTTCATTTGTGGTAAGATTGGCCACAAACGCCAGGAGTGTCCTGATAAGGGCAAGGCCCCACAGCAGCAGCAGAAGGGTGCATGGCACGAGCCACAGAGGTCGATGTTTCTCGCTGCCCTACCAACACCACCGCAGATGGTAGCATTACCACCCATTCCAGCAGTCCCAGTTCAGCAGGGACAGCTTCAGTATGGGAGAGTGTATCAGCTCCATCAGGTCGCAGCCCCACAGGATCCACCAGCCATTGAGGGTATGTTCTCTATTCAGGGGACTCTGGGGCGCATTTTATTTGACACGGGGGCTACACACTGTTTTATTGCTATGAGATTTGCACGCACCATTGGGTTTTTAGACACCGCAGAGAGCACCGCTACTTGTGTAGACTCACCGTTGAGTAGGGGTTCCATAATTTCACTTATGTGTAGAGGTGTGGGTATAGAGATCGGGAGGTTTACTTTACCCGCTGATATGTTAGTGTTAGAGATGACCGAGTATGATGCCATTATTGGTATGGATTAGCTAGTTGCGTACCGAGCCATGATTGACTGTTTTAGTAGGAGTATTATCTTTGCCGTTCCCGGGCAGGAGATGTTTTTGGTGGCGATGCCTCGTCCTGAGGGAGAATCGTCCACTCATTTGTACTATATAGAGGAGGAGACCTCTAAGGAAGTGGTGATACCACTTGATTCGATTCTGGTTGTTCAAGAGTTTGCCGATGTATTTCAGGATATACCTGGATTATCTCCGAGTAGAGAGATAGATTTCGTGATCGATTTGATGCCGGGCACTCGGCCTATTGCCCGCGCACCTTACCGTATGGCTCCAGCTGAGATGAGAGAGTTACGGGATCAGATTGAGCAGTTATTGGGTCAGGGGTTTATTCGGAGGAGTACTTCACCGTGGGGTGCCCCTGTGTTGTTCATAAAGAAGAGGGATGGATCGTTGAGGTTGTGTGTGGATTACCGAGAGTTGAATAAGGTCACGATACGGAATAAGTATCCGTTGCCCCGAATCGATGACTTATTCGACCAGTTGAGAGGAGCTTCTTTCTTTTCAAAGATTAATTTGCAATCTGGTTACCATCAGTTGCGTATCAAGGAAGAGGACGTCTCGAAGACTGCTTTCTTAACGAGATATGGTTCCTACGAGTTTCGAGTTATGCCTTTTGGTTTGACCAATGCTCCAGCCGTGTTTATGGACTTGATGAATAGGGTGTTCAGAGAGTTCCTAGATCAGTTCCTCATTGTCTTCATTGATGATATTCTGGTTTACTCCCAGACAGAGGAGGAGCACGCTGAGCATTTGAGGCAGGTTTTGCAAACGCTACGTCAGAACGAGCTGTATGCAAAGTATGAGAAGTGCGGGTTTTGGCTGAAAGAGGTTCAGTTTTTGGGGCATATTATTTCCGACCGGGGGATATCTGTTGATCCGGGAAAGGTATCAACGGTGAGGGGGTGGGGACAGCCCACGACACCAACGGAGATCCATAGTTTCTTGGGACTAGCAGGATACTACAGGAGGTTTATTCGGGGATTTTCGAAGATAGCAGGTCCTTTGACACATCTGACTCGTAAAGGTGTGCCGTTTATTTGGAGTGATGCCTGTCAGTTAGCATTCGACGAGTTGAAGGACAAGTTGACCTCAGTACCTGTGTTAGCATTGCCGAGATAGGGAGTTGAGTATCTAGTTTACACCGATGCGTCCTTACAAGGACTTGGAGGTGTATTACAGCAGGAGAGTCAAGCCATAGCTTATGCTTCCCGTAAGCTTAAGCCTCACGAGAAGAATTACCCCACTCATGATTTGGAGTTAGCGGCAGTAGTATTTGCCCTACGGATTTGGAGACATTACCTTTTGGGGGAGAAGTTTCGATTGTTCACAGACCACAAGTCCCTAAAGTACCTATTCACGCAGAAGGAGTTGAATATGTGGCAGTGAAGGTGGCTTGAGTTTGTGAAGGATTATCAGTTCGATATCCAATATCACCCGGGTAAGGCTAACGTGGTAGCAGACGCGTTGAGCCATAGGCCAGTGGATGAGGTGGCAGGGGTGTGGAAGGCTAAGTGGAAGGAGTTGGGACACCAGGATGCAGTGGCCCGATCATTCATGTCGGTGATGACTGTTACACCGCAGATTGTCACGAGAGTGGTAAAGGCACAAGCAGATGACTCGTTCTGTCAGGAGAAGATAGTTCGATTATTAGCAGAGGGAGTCGAATCCTATACCGTTAGTTCTGATGGGGGATTACGCTTCAACGGGAGACTAATAGTTCCGAAAGGGGAGGAACTATGACACGAGGTGATGGCAGAGTCGCACGGCTCACGGTTCGCGGTACATCCCGGTGGGGACAAAATGTACCAGGACATGAGACGTCAGTATTGGTGGAGCGGGATGAAGAGAGATATTGTCCTGTTTGTTTCTAAATGCGCCATTTGTCAGCTGGTAAAAGTGGATCATCAGAGACCAACAGGACTTCTACAGCCATTAGAGGTCCCGATGTGGATGTGGGAGAGCATCTACATGGACTTTATCACGGGGTTGCCTACGTCACAGAGAGGTCATGACTCCATTTGGGTACTTGTGGACAGGTTGACCAAAGTCGCTCATTTTTTACCCGTAAGGACCGACTACACTACGGGACACTATGCCCAGCTCTTTATGGCAGAAATAGTGAGACTTCACGGTGTGCCCCTAAATATCATGTCTGACCGAGACAAGATATTTGTGTCACGGTTTTGGGAGAGTTTTCAGGAGGCCATGGGCACGAAATTGCGGTTGAGTACGACTTATCATCCGTAGACCGATGGGCAAACCGAGCATACAAATCAGATGTTGGAGGACATGTTGCGGATGTGCATCATTGACTTCGGGGGTGGATGGGAGCAGTATCTTCCACTGGTGGAGTTTGCTTACAACAACTCCTACCAGTTCACCATTGGTATGACTCCATTCGAGGCGTTGTACGGTAGACCTTGTCGTTCCCCAGCATGTTGGTTGGAGGTGGGGGACAACAAACTACTTGGGTCGAAAGTGATTCAGGATACTTCGGCGAGGATAGAATTGATACGGAGTCGCATTCGGGTAGCTCAGGATCGACAAAAGAGCTATGCTGACGTGAAGAGGTTCTTCAGGGAGTTCCAAGTGGGGGACCAGGTTTTACTCAGAGTATCTCCTATGAAAGGGATTATGCGATTTGGGAAGAAGGGGAAGTTGGCACCGAGATATGTGGGACCATTTCCTATCATCGATCGGATTGGGTCTGTTGCGTATAGACTTGGGTTACCGGAGCATTTGCACAGGATTCATGATGTGTTTCATATTTCCTCGCTAAGGAAATATCTTAGAGATGATTTGGCTCATTCTCACATTGCTTTGGAGGACATTGATCTCCAGCCCGATAGCTCCTACGAGGAGGGGCCGATTGCGATTTTGGACTGGAGTGAGCGGAAACTGCGGTCAAAGATAGTTCCGTTAGTACGTGTTCAGTAGAGGCATCATAATGTCGAGGAGTCCACATGGGAGCGCGAGGATGAGATGCACGAACGTTATCCAGAGTTGTTCTTATCAGGTACTATCTAGTTCCGAATTTCGGGACGAAATTCTGTTATTAGGGGGGAAGTATGTAATACCCCGTATTTTTTTATGATATTTATTTATGGGATTAATTGAATTAAATGTGTATTAATTGGAAACTAATCCGGATAAAAATACTAGCGAGATGCGAGTTGGTATTTGATTTTAATGAGTATATATGGCTATATATGAATATTGAATTATTAAATTTGTCGTGAGTTTTATATACGGCAATTTGGGACATTTTGTTGAGACGCGTGTGACAGTCGCGTCAGGAAAGTATTTATTTAATTAAAAAGTGAATTTTATTTCTATTAACTGTATGGTCATTCTGAGTGCGCCAGTGCGTCCGGAAGGGTCAAAATAGTCAGAAAACACTAGCCGGGGGTTTAGTTTGGGTCCCGGGGCATTTTTAGGCCATATCGGCAACTTAGAAGGGTATTTTGGTAATTTTGGAATTTTGGGAATTATAACCCACGAAAATTAGAGTTTAATTATGTTTATTAAATAAACCCACTAACCCATTTCCAACCCCAATCCAAGTAGTGGGCTACGGGAGAAGTTAAGAAACTATTTCTTATTTGCCAAGAACCAACCTCCACCTCCATTGTCATCATCCTTAGAGAAGAACTTGTACAGAGAGAGAGAGGAGGAGAATTCTGCAGAGAGAGAGAGAGAAAAATTCATCAATTCGATATCAAAATCAGAGAAAGACATAAGGCAAGTGGTTTAATTTCGTTAATTGCAAAGAATGCTTCTTCCATGCGTAGGAAATTTATGAAATTGTATTGTTCTTGGAGAATGATAAAAACCTATTGAATTGGATTTAGAGATTTATAATTTTATGAGGAGATTGCATGTAGAACAATGTTAGGGTGATTATTCAGATAAAAATACATCTTTTATATCATAAAACTTGATTTAGTTATGTCTATGGATGAATTTAATTTTCTAGGGTTCATGTTCATGGGATTTGGGAAAACTGAGGGGATTTGATGATTTGATGATGTTTAGGAAGATTTGGCCCTATATAAATTTTTAATTATGACCTACGAATGTTTAATGTGTATTAGAAACCTTAAAATGCTATTGGGACGAATTGTATATGGGATTAGAGGTGAAGAAAGTTGGAAAAACGAAAAAAGTAAATTCTGGGCTCGAAACTGGCCTCTCGTTAAAAGACCTGCCCAGGTCGTTCGAACGAGATTCTAACGAGTTGACAGTTTGCCTTCTAACGAGAGGGATGTTCGTTCGATGCCTTTCGTTCGAACGAGATCTCGTTAGATGGCCACTTCGTTCGAACGAGACTTCTAACGAGTTGACAGTTTGGTCTTTTTGGCTTGATTTGACTTCTAGTGTTCCGTAACCTTGTTTAATTGTAGAGATGACAATTCCTTGATGACAAATCGATATTGTTGGGACATTTGGGTTATATTGAGGAGTAAAACATAGAAGTGTGGTTTGAACCAAATGATACTTATGGGTTAGAACGTGAATAATAAATTACGACGTGAGGATAATGGATGATGGGTATATATAAACCGGGGGCACGTGTATTGGTATAAGAATGAGAAGTATACTACTAATATAATATGTTAAGTACTAAGATGTGTGCATGCTTAGTATACGTATATGATTTTATGTGTATGACATACCTACCATACTTGCTATCACGGGAGGTTTACGTTCGCTTAGGGCCATCTACTCCTTGTGTGCTCGGATTTAGAGTGGTACCTAGAGGACATAGTTCAAGAGAACGACTTGTTTGTGAGTTAATAAGTCAGCTGACTATGGAGCGTAGGTATGTACGTGACCCATGGATATGTTGAATTATGTTCGCCTCCATTTTCGTGTGTTGTGCTTATTCTAACAATTCCTGAGAGATTCAGAATTTGTGATCCTTATGTACGTGATGTACCGGGATGGATAGCAGAGTATGTGAGCACCGCAGCTTAGCCTCGGGGTGCTTGTATTGTATATTTATGATGTGAAGAATATACGGTTAAATGAAAAGAATTGTTATGTTTGAATGTGAGAATCATTGTAGCAACGCATTGAGAATATATAATGGGAGAAACTTTTGGTAAATTTGTATTACTAGTACTTTGAAATTTGAAATTTAAGTAAAGATCTCTATTAAATTGATAACGTTGGGACTTATAGCACTAATCGAGTAGAAAGGACAGTATTTGTTTTGGTCTAGTTAGATATGAGAAACACTTGTATAGGTATGGTACATTAGGAGTGCACAAATAGCCGAGAGGTGAGTATTTCATGTGAGAGCACGTCCTAA
Source organism: Sambucus nigra (assembly GCA_949130495.1). Lineage (NCBI taxonomy): Eukaryota > Viridiplantae > Streptophyta > Magnoliopsida > Dipsacales > Adoxaceae > Sambucus > Sambucus nigra. The sequence goes on along the minus strand of OX422209.1, from coordinate 312,567,549 downwards.
TATGTACTTTGCATTCATTGTTTTAATGTTATTAAAACACATGCTGCTATTAGAATACTCTCCACTTTCGGGCTCTGACCCGTTTGCTTTCAAATCTATTTTTTGTAAAAACCTTTTTAGGTGCCCAACCACAAGGACACCATGCATAGTATTTCCAGTCAGGTGATGAGCTGTAGCTGTTGTGGAAGTTACAGGACCTTGCTAGTAGACGCTTCATCTACCTTGACTCTATATTCAGATTTCTTTAGTTGTAGGGCTTGTCGCCCATTTCTTTTAGAGGCATTTCATTTATTTCAGTTATTCAGACTTTTGGGTTGTAATTAATTCAGGATGCAGACTTGTTTTATTTTCTTTCCGTATTGGGATTGTTGTGAGGAGTATTTCCTCTACTCATCTTTACTTATTGATTTACTATAGTTGGACTTTATTGTGAATGGTTATTTTATTCTTTACATTTCACTTATTGCATGTTAATTAGAGTTAACTTAAAATTTGGCAACTCACTTATTAAATACTAGGTGCTAGTAATCATTAAAATGTTTTCGACAGTGATGCTATTAATTGAACCAACTTGGCATTTTGTATTAATTTAATAAAGGAGTAGCTACCCGGTATTTAATTAGTCAGGGTGTCACAGAACTTTCCCGCTTAGACCCCAAAGACGCACTTGGCTGGGTTGAGCTTCATCCGATATTTGTCCATCATGTCAAAGGTCCTTTCAAGGTTGACTATATGATCCTTATCTTTCAAACTCTTGGTCAGCATGTCGTCTACATAGACCTCCATAGACTTCCTAATTTGGTCCTCAAACATTTTAGTCACGAGGCGCTGATAGGTTGCCCCTGTATTTTTTAAACTAAAGGTCATAACCCTATAATAGTAAGTCCCTTTGTTAGTAATGAAAGCTATTTTTTCTGAGTCCTCAGGGTTCATGAAGATCTGGTTGTAGCCCGAATATGCATTCATGAATCTCACTAGCTCATGGCCTGCTGCAGCGTCGACCTTCTGATCAATGCTGGGAAGAGGGAAACTATCTTTGGGGCAATGTTTGTTGAGGTCAGTGAAGTCTGCATACATTCTCCATTTCTCATTTTCTTTAGGGACTATGAACGCGTTAGATAACCATTCGAGATAGATGACCTCCTTGATAAACTCAGCCTCTTCTAGCTTCTTGACCTCATCCCCTATGACCTCATATTTCTCTCGAGAATAAATTATCCTCTTCTTTTTTATCGGCTTGGCATCTTCTACCACGTTGATCTTGTGACACATGATTAGGGGGTCAATTCCTAGCATATCAGCATGGCTCTATGCAAAGACGTTTTATCTTCTCCTCAGTAGCTTGATGAGCTCTTCTTTTATATATGGCTTTAAAACCTTGCCTACTTGGATAATTTTTTTCGATTCATCCTCATTGAGGATGATGGATTCTACTTCTTCCAAGGCTTCTCCCTTATTTAACTTAGTATTATCCCTGGAGTCAAGGGTATTAATATTGTAAGTAGTGGTTGCTTTCTTGTGAGCCTCTCTTTCCTCGATTGAGTTGAAGTAGCATTCTTATGTCATCATCTGGTCACCCTGAACTTCCCCTACCCCATAAGGGGTCGGGAATTTTATCATTTGGTGAACCGTGTAAGGCACGACCTCAAATTCCTTGAGGTCTACCCATCCCAATATAATCTTGTAGGTTGAGAAGACGTTTTCATCCATTATGAAAAAATTAACCTTCCTGGTAATCCATCTCGGCCACTCATCTCCCATTCTTACATTAGCCTCATACACTCCCAGGGGATGAACCTTTTCCACACTAAAACCAATCAGAAGATGATGGTATGGTATGAGACTAGCATGACTGAGTCCTAAGGCTTTAAAATACGGCCAAAACATCACATCTGCAAAACTGCCCCCATTTACCAAGATCCTCGGCACCTCACATCCGTGCACCCTGATAGTGATGATGAGAGGGTCATCATGTGGGGATAAGAGTCCCTTGAAGTTCATCCTTGAGAAACCCACTATCATAGTATCCATATCAACCTTTTTACCCTTTTTTGGCTTAGCTTCGATAGAGGTTGAGTGAACATCTTTCGTCACTGCCTTCGCCTCAACTTCATGGGCCTTCCTATCGATGACTTCTGATCCTCCTCCCTCTAGGCCCATGGAGATCATTCTAACATCGAATGAGATCATATAAAGTCTTTTCACAGGGCCATGGTCATCTTTTGGTGGAAGTTCAGGATCATCATCATCCTCTGAAGGGTCGTCTCTTCTGTTGGGGGGATCTTCTCAACATGTATCGCTTCTTTTTTTCCTAGGTTCGACCCCTCGATCGCTCTTGAAGGCACCCTTATCCACATACTTTCTTAACTTCCCTTCTTTTAACATTTTTTCAATATCATCTTTTAGAGAAAAACACTTATCGGTCAAGTGGCCATGGTCTTGGTGGAATTCACACCACATATTTTTATTCCTCTTTTGGGGTGGTTCTCTTAACTTCTAAGGCCATTTTAAGGATCGATTGCTCTTTATCTCATTCAAAATGTGTTTGCATCTGACGGTCAGAGGGGTATAATCCGCAAACTTGTCATCTGCTAGTCTTTTCTTCCCCTCCTTATTCTTTTTTTGGTATTTACCTCCACTTTTGCCTCCTTTTTCATCTTCGTATATGGTGTCCATTGCCTCTTCGGCGTTCATCACCTTCCCCATTGTTGCCAGCAACTCAGCCATTGACCTCAGGGGTCTTTAGCAAGCTTCCATAATAGCTTACCCTTTTGGAGTCCTCCAATGAGGACTGTCATGGCTATAGTTTTTTCATAGTCTTCGACCTCTAACTTTTCTTTGTTAAAGTTGCCTATGTAGTCTCTGAGGCTCTTGTTCTTCACCTTTTTAACATAGAGTAGGTGAGTGGTCTTATTTTTTGGCCTCACTCCGAAGCAAAAATTATGGATGAATCGGTCTGCCAATTGCTTAAAGCTTTCAATGGAGTTCTTTGGAAGAGAGGTATACCAGACATATGCGACCCTAATCAAAGTGCTGGAAAAAGCACGACTCCTCATCTCATATGAGATAGAGTATATTTCTACCATTGATTGGTATATCTCGATATGATGGATCGGGTTGGTACTCTCGTTATACCTTGGGGTGACCACAGGTGGCTTAAACTTGGATAGCGTTGGGAAGTTAACTATCTTCTACATAAAGGATGAGCCTATGGAATATCCTCTTTAAAGAGGGTCTCGGCTTTTTAGGATATCACCAATTTTATGATCCAACCTCTGAATTGAGTCATTCCACGACCTCACAGGTTGGCTTATCCGATGTTATCCACGGACGCTTCTTTGGGGTGAACTGAGGGCTCTGCTGCAGCCGACCTTTGCCGGCTGTTCACTTCTCCTTGACCGTCATCTCATCCATGGGGACGGCCATCTACTGCCTCTCTTCTGGACCTTGCGAGACTTCTTAATTTGGACAATCTTTCCCTCAGGTTATTGACTGGGCCCAACCTCTCAAAGGTCGACCCTCTGCTCAAACGGTCGAAAGCTGAGCCTCTCAGGCGATCGTCAGGATTCTGCCTCTAACACCTCCCCCGGTTCTCCTAGATAGGTCATACAGTATTATTGGAGACCTCATATAGCTCCCAGCAATCTATGGGAGCCTCTACCACTTCCACATCATCATATCTATCCTCCAGGCAAGGGTTTCCTTTCCTCCCCAGTCATAGACGCCGGGGGTCAGCAACATCCCTCCGTCATTATGGAGGTGGCATGTCTTTTCATGGTGCCTCGAGTGGTCCCCTGGCCTTATGTTGTCCTAGTGTAGCTGCCAAAGTAATCATCTCCGATGAGACTCCGAGTGGTGTCAGTATGTTTTGGCTAAGAGTTGTAAATTGCTCTCGCATAACCCGTTAGCTTACTGCTAAAGACTTCAAAGCAGCAGCCACCTCATCCATCTCAGACTGAGGTGGTACCTGGTTAAAACTAAGTCCTACTCCACTACCCGGTGGAGGAGGAGATGGTAACTTCAGTGATATATGTTTGAGCTGTGAAGAGCTGAATGATCAAAACACTAATAAGCTTGAGAGCCTTAATGAATATCTTTCAATGGTGAAACAGCTCCACACTAAGGGGAGAGCTGGTTCACCACCGGAGTTTTTGATGAGGTCAATCTGCATAAAGGAAGAGATAACTTCTCATTCCCACAGACGGTGCCAAACTGATGATGCTGGGAACAGTACCACTAGATTAAGAGATGATAGAGCTCAAACAGTAATTACAATGGCAGCAATGGAGTTATATATGCACAAACATGTATAGAAGGAGGTGAGTATAAGAGGAATGAAGACAATGATGTATAGTGGTTCAGACAATCAGGCTTACCTCCATTGTGAGTGTGTGATCCACTAAGTATAGGCACCAATGGCCTTGGATACAACTCACATAAGCTTTCTCTCTCTACTGTGTATAAACAATGTTTCAGCTAGGGTTACAATTATCGATACTTTTACAAGGTTATAGATAACAAGTATATATAGGGCTTGGGAGGTGTAGTGTATCCCCCAAGCATGCAATGAGCATGTGAATGATGATCTAACTAACCCCCTATTAACACTTGGCTGAGCCACTTGCAGGTAATGATGACATAATATTCCCTCACGTGAGGGAATGATCTTGATATAACGGTTTAGTTCACGTGCTACATGAGTCCCACGCGCATCGCCCCACGCGTCTCCCAAATCACGCGCCATGATGGTGTTTCCCTCATCTTATGGTGACAGACCGAGGCTGAGATTGAGGCTGACCTATTAGGTGTCCGGACTGATGGATGTAGGATCTTCGTATTGTCGGCCCCCATAGGGTTGGCCAGTCGCTTGGTCATTCGAATAGCCCCTAAGCCGAGGCTTCTATCCCCATGGGCTTGGGCTGATTTGGGTCATCAGACTTGTCAATATTGGGGTCAGCCTCCATAGGGTCGTCCGGTCATCTATACTACATTGCCAATGATGGGGTCGTCTTGGCTAGCCCCATATCTTCCGTATGATCCCCTGGGGATGTAAATAGAGTTGATCCCTCGTCCTAGATAAGATTACCCTCGGCCTGGCCGACGGTGTATTTTGGTATATCAACTGGTTAGATGCTTTGGCACATGTAGGACGATTGAACATGGATTGTTGTTGATATACTCCGAGTAAAACACTTGCTTGACCTTTTGAAAAGAATAAAAAAATGGCTTATCTCTCAGGTGCTCGTTGCTCTTCAACTTGGACAAGTCAACCATGATCAAATCGGTACTAAGATCAACTTTACAAGCATTTATATCCTCAACTCTTACCCAATCACAGTAAAACACAACCTCTTTGAATCTTATATATTCCAATTCAAATATATTATGAATAATACCATAGTAAGTCATTTTAACTTCAATGAGGTTTTTATCTTTCGTGCTCGCTCAAAAATAAGTAAGAGCTTTGTATGAAATGCTCGAGTTCTGTACATTTGTATTTTACTCGTATTCCCTTGCACCAAATATGTAATTGTTCAATCGATACTTTTTGTACTCGTGTGCTATGAACAAGGGTCTAGTGGCTAGATGATTAAGCCTTAATGTCATATCGTCCGTCTTTAAGAGCTGGGATTATAGATAAATTAATTAGGTTAGTTTAAAAAATCTTTCTTGTAATGTGACATTAAATAAAAGACATTTGCATTGTAATTACCTCGCCTGACACCCACAGCCTAAATTCGTTGTCTGATTGTCCCATCGTTCTTCATCCTTAATTATTACCACATGCATCATATTTTCTACATTGATCGTCATGAACGTATTACGGAATTGATCATGTATAGAAATTAAAATAATACTAAAGTTAAAATAATATTAAGTTACTTTTTTCGTTCTTCGACATCTTCATGTGTGTCAAATTGATAACAAGATACTTGTTCAAGTTGTAAACTCCTTAATTTCACTCACTCCGACGAACTCATCACTGTTATCCACGCTACTTGGGTTAGACACATATTCCCGAGTGTAGACTAATGACTCCACGGTGATGTATAAGTGATCTTTCAATGTATCGTGGATTCTTGACGTAATATTTGAAAACTTTTATCAATCTTTCAAACGAATACATCCACCAATATCTAAATGGGACGCAAAGTAGTGCCTTATCTCATAGGTGCACCAACAAGTGAACACTTACGTAAAAAAATGATGGGGGAAAGTACTTCTCTAACATAGAAATCACTTCGATTATAGCTACTTTTGCGGCCACTGTGTGATCTCGATTGACTACCTTCTCACATAAAGTGTGAAATAGATGATAATTTGCATAATGTCCCTTCACAAATCCTTGTGCTCAAAGAAACAATGCTTAAATAACAGCGAAACGAATTGCATAATCACATGCTAATAGTGGGACCTACACTTATGTAAATCGTGGGTCGCATAATTTTCAATCCTTTGCAAGTTGGATGAAAAATTAAATGAAACCTTCAAATTATATATTGTGTCTAAAACCACATTTCTTTCCCCACTCGTCAAAGTAAATGCACCAGTGGGAATTATTGTCCTTCCTCTACTATGTTCTTTCAACATAGTTGTGACTTAAGTTTCAACGATTTAAGGTCTTTTCATATATTTTCTCCATCCTTCGAATGACTCCCCCCAAGGAATGTTCCCATAATATGTTCAATGATGTTATTCTCTTCATGCATCACATCCAATACATGGCGCACTGGGTTATTCTTCCAATAAGGCAAGTCAAATAAAATTGTCCTCCTAGACCATGCCTTTCTTGTCTCGGTTTCATTTCCAATTGGGGTCTTCTTATGCTTGACATTCTTCAATTTAAGATTCTCACCTGACATATTAGGGCCATAATTTGAATATTTATTTTCAATTTCTGAACCTAAAAGCTTTCTCGAAGGTAGCCTATGTTTAACCCCACCCGATAAAAAATTGGAACAGTTATCAAATCTAAAACTATGAGAGGGTGGTAAAAACCTCCTATGGCAATGGTATATATTTTTTCCTCTAGTGGTGAGATGTAGAGACTCGGTCCCCTCTCCACAAATAGGACACCCCAAACAATCATGTACTACACAACCTAATAATGTCACATAAGCTGGAAAATCAAGAATTGTCCACATCGACATAGCTTTCAGCGTAAACTCTTCTTTTTTCAAAGAGTCAAATGCTTGCACATCCTCTACCCACAACTAATTTAATTCTTCTACCAAAGGATTCAAGTGTACATCGATGTCCTCACTTGATGCCTTTGGCCCATATATCAATAAATATAACATCAAAAATTCAGGTCTCATATACTGTGAAGGAGGGAGGTTGAGTGGTGCTAGAATCACTAGCCATATACTCTGATTGTTAATTAGATTTCCAAATGGATTGAAACCATATGTTTATATTGCCAAAAAAATGTTACGCTATTCTTGAGAAAAATCGAGATACTTATAATTCATCCTCTTACAAGTTGTAGAATCAATAGGATGTCACATGAGATTATCCCTTACTTTTTCCTTACTATGCTAAGTCATTGCCTCTACTATCAATGGTACTGTAAAAAATTTCTTCAATCATCCCGATATCTTCATGAGCACTTTAACCTTGTACATTATCAGTGACCTTATTTTCTCCCACTTCATGAACTCCATACGCATCATCAACTGGATACTCTAGCATATTATGACCTACGTTGTCCTCATTCCCTTGTACATCTATCATACTTGTTAATTGTTGTGAAGGTTGCTCAGGAACAAAAGTAACATTCCATTCCTCGTGCAAAACACAAAATTGGTAACTATCTTGCATACACCATCTTAACAAATGTAGTTCAATTTTTTTCCACCCAAAAACTTTACCATTCTAACACTTAGCACGCGGACATGGGAACTCTTCATCATTACGATATCTCTTTGCATATTTCACAAATTCATTAGCATGTCTGTGAAACAAATCACCTAGTATATTTGTCTCACCCATCCACTCTTTGTATAGAGGATATCCCATCACAAATACTACAAACAATCACCTATTCTTGGTAAGAAGCGTATATTCATGGATTAGTATAAACAAAAGTGTGAAAATTTAGTTTCCAATAAATGATATACTACAAGATTGACATTTCATCTTTCGATGTTATTTTATAAAAATAATATGAATTCTATTTCCTCTATCTCCTATAAAAGGTGAGTGGTCCTATCCCATTCAAGATCACATATTTATGTAGTATACTTAGCAGCTCATCCATATTGTTCCAATTTGAAGAAAATTCGGTAGCATATCCCCATAGTTCTCCAAGTACACGACAAAGATTCACAAGTGTAAGTGTTATTTCAATTTATCAATTGAAATAACACTTAACACTGCATCATCTAGTATGTTGCCATAGAACATTAAGAGATGACAGCAGAATTTCCCCTAAAAGTAACAAGTTTAGCCACTAAAAATATTATTGTACAAAAACTATGTTGTCCCAAACTATCCAAACGGGACAATTCGAGAGATTTCATTACAGGGGTAATGACTCTCAAACGGGTCTAAGGGCTATTGAATGTGTATGCATAAGAACTAGAAGGCTAGTATCTATGCGCACTATTTATTTATATTTCCATGGGAAATATGCTTCATTTCTATTCCATAGTAATATTTATAGTGATGATTTATTATGATTCATTATGCATTATTAATTGTTTAACAGCAAGCTTTTAAAATTTATAATATGTTTCATTTTTGTCTTATTTAAATTTCCATGGTAAATATGTTTCATTTTTGTCTTATTTATATTTAGTAGAATCACAACCTAAATGTTAAAAATGCCTAGGGCAACCAACTCAATGGCCATCTAAATGTTCAAATACACCAGTCAACCATAATTCAAAAATCTCAAACAACAATTCAAATAATAATACGAAATATTAAAATGCCTAGGGCTAACCAACTCAATGGTCATCTACATGTTCAAATTCACCAGTCAATAACAATTCAAGAATCTTGAGAGAGAATTCAAATAATAATGTGAAATATTCAAGAGAAGAGAAACATCTTAGCGCAATAAGGTGATATTATTTTTAAATTAGCACAATAAATAATAAGGTGACATAATTTTTAAATTAGCACAATAAATACTAAATTACCATAATAAATGAATAATAAATTATCACAACAGAAAAATTAAATAAATGCATGTATTTGTGTGTGTGTTTGAAATCATTTTTAAGGTTTCAAATTAATTCCATTTGCATAAATATTTCTAGGGTTTTTTAGGGGTTTTCTTTTTAGGGTTTTCTAGGTGTATATGTGGTGGGGGGGGGGGGGTGATTCTATGTGTGTTATGTGTGTGGTCTGGTTTGACTGTGTTTCTATGGGGGGATGTGTGTGTGTGTGTGTGTGTGTGTGTGTGTGTGTGTTGTGTGAAGGAGCGAGAGAGAGAGAAAGATGTACCTGCAAGAGAAATAGGAGGAGTCGCATAGGAAAGAGAGACAACAGTCGCGCAGGATATGAAAAGAGAGCTTTAATCAGTAAGGGGAAATGGTGTTGGCAGGGAAGGGTTTATTTAAAAGAGTTGTCACCGTCATTGACAGTGACAACAAATGAGTACTTTATTTTAATGATTTTTGACCGTGACAACGTTGGCCAGTAATAGAGTGACAAAAAATCAGTAGTGCCAATCCCTGGGTGTAGTGCCAATCCCTGGGTGTAAGGAACCTAGGTGTAAAGCTTAATTTTACCCAAAATGAATTTTGATACCCCACATCAAAGTACGAACCTTGAAATTGAAGAAACAATTCAGTAGCTATAATAAACCAAAATCTTTTAAATCAGTTTGACTAGATTTTGATCCTAGATAATGAATATCACCATGTCGTAGCTCGAATCATAGTCTAAGGCGATGAATGATAAAGTCAAACTTACACCATTTTTACAAAAAAAAATGAATATCTAAAACAATTTAACCTTAATGCTTGAAACGAATATGGTTTGATTCCTCTAAAAAAATTAGAACATTTCCATTCAGGAATCAAACTAAATGATATTGTAGAATTGTTTGAATTTAAGGTCAAAGTTTTCAAACCCTAAAGTCAAAAAAATCAAGGCAGGAGATTAAGTGTAAGTACACGCGTGAGAATGAAGTCGAATTCAGGCGCGTCCGGACATTGACCTAGTCCATGAGAGTGGGTCTCCAATTCGAAAAAAATCAAGGTAGGAGATTAAGTGTAAGTACACGCGTGAGAATGAAGTCGAATTCAGGCGCATCTGGACTTTGACCTAGTCATGAGAGCGGGTCTCCAATCCGAAAATTTTGAAATTTTTTCCATAAATTTTATTTCTTTTTTCTGGTCAAAATTGTATATTACATAACCCCGTTTGGTTTCCCAGAAAGCATTTTCATGATAAAATAGTTGTAAAACCAAACTTTCATTTTTCATTTTAACTCCTGGATTTTTCAACTATTGAAAAGCAACCCCAAATTTTAAATTTAAGTCCTTTTTCATAAATGCAACAAAAATTTCTTTTATCACCAGTTCCAAAAATGATTGGAAATAAAGAAATTAATAAAATAATCTAACCTCTTTGTAATTATATATTTAACCCCAACACTAAATTTTACACCGTAAATAATTTATTTTTCACCCCAACTTTAACTTAGGAATTCTTTTCTCCTTCGTACTCTAAACATTTATACTATCCATGATTTCAGAATACCCGTTTTTCCCCCATGAAAATGAATATCAATTACAAACGACTCGAAATTAAAAAGTAGGTGATTCTATTTCAATATTATTTTTTAGCTTACACCCTTGAATTATTGTATTTGTTTATATCACTATGTGATAGCCCCCAAACTTTTGTCCTCATTTACGAACTCTTTTATGTAGTTAACAAATACCATGAATATTGATTCATTACTTATCCGATTAAACCCTAACCAATTAATTTCATGGAGCCTATGATTTAATTTAAACACAGTAGCATATATTGCAATTCGAGGAATAGACTTTCAATATATCCATGGAAGATCTATTTGGCCTATAGGACTCAGATGTTTAAGTGTCTTGTTTTATTGCTACATAGATGTTTGAGTGTCTTGTTTTATTGTTACATAAGTATGAGTGAAGCTCTAGTTAGTGTGCCTAGCTAGTTATTTTCTCAAAGGTTTTGGGTTGATTTTATCCAAAGGTTTTGAATGTTATTATAAGATTATTTCTACGCATTTGAAGCCTCTATAACCAATAATTATGGGTTATCTTATTATAGTCCTAATCTAATCCTTATTACTCGATAAAACATTTATCTAGTTATAATCAACATATTACTCTTACAAATGTCAACAAAACTCCATATATCTTATTTCAATATTGTTGATATCTCAATTTGTTCTAATTTATTATAAGTATGATATATTTTCAGTACTTTATTTTTCTAACTAATAGACACACGTATACGCACTTGTTCTAGAAATAAAATTATCTACTTGGATAAATTTTGCTTAGTTTTTTCCATTTGAGATGGAAAATGAACTCGAAGAAGGAGAAATACCCCCTGCCCCACTGAATTTTTATTCTTTCTTATCAAGTAAAACATTTTTTGTTACGTATGTATGAATAGTAACTAGCAAATACGGTAGCACCCACATGAACACTTTCACTACAACTTACCAACATATGTGACTTTTTGGTCCCCCTTTTTTTTCTATGTTATGATGCCTTCGAGATACCCTTTTATTTATGTTTAATGGAGTCTCCATGCTATCTAATTACATACTATGCATCCACATAAATAAAATTTTATTTTTATTACTCTTAAGTTATTATTTTTACTTTATCATTATAAGATACAAACATTGGGCGTGACATGTGCCACGCATGAAGTCTAGAGAAAATTAGGAGTTAAAATTTTAGGAACATGTAAATGTATCTTGTCTAATCTTTGTTGAACTATATAAAGTATGTGCTTTTAGAGAATTTTATTATCTTGGCATACTCGAAGCGTACGATTATATGTGGATAATTGAAATGTTAAACGAGTTGTGAAATTCGGCCATGTGAACAAAATGTGGCGATAGGATGAGTACTAGGATGTTTGTGCATCACATGATGTTGAGGAGTTTCGACGCTATGTAATAGAATGGCTACGAGTTTTTTGGCACTTCGTAGCAAAAAGTGATAAGTTTGTGTGAAAGATTTATATTGTCGTACTGCATGTTCTTGATATGTCTGGGGAGAAGGAGTTTCGATACTATGTACTGCATGTTCTTGAAATTATAGAATATGAAATTGGAAAGTGGATTAAATACTTGTAACGATACTTAGAAGTTGAACATTGTGGGTTACTTTGCATCAGTTAGTAAACCAATATTTGTTTAGATTTTTTTAAAATAAATGTTGTTAACATTTATTAATGAGAATGTAGTTTTTATCAACTTAATATTAGATGGTTAGTTATTACATAATATTTAGTAACTAAAAATCTCTTTATACTCCCGATATTATAGAACATTGATAAATCTAATGGAATACATTATTATGTGGTGAACATTCATAAAGATGGACTAATAATTAATGTTATTTAAAGGACTCCAATGTGGTATTCATTTCATTTAGTACTTCTGTGGGACAATCTTACCCATTTTGAGAAATGTAGCTAGTATTTTTGCAATGATCCCTGACACATTGTGTTAACCAACCTCTCATGTTAGATTTAAGCATTTAGGTACTGATTGATACATGGATAATAGATTTATGGTGCATAAGGTAAGCATATCTATACCTTGAGTAATCTTCAACGAAAGTGATGAAATACTTATACCTACATCTTACTCTGATAGTCATAGGACCCCATAAATCAGAATGAACCAACTTCAATGCATCTTTGGCTCTATAACAATTATTTGTGAAGATACTCTTAGTTATTTTACCTTCTAAAAATGATTTATATACTGTAAGTGCCTCCACTTTTAATGAGTTTATAATTTCCCATTTCAAAACAATTATTTCAATTCTTTTTTGATTAATATGACCTAAGCATAAGTGTTAAAGATATATTTAGTTCAACTTACATTGTTTGTTTCTCTTTAGGTTACCTCCAATTAAATTTTTTATTTTAAAGTTTTAGTAGTAATGGTGATTCAAACTTTATAACATAAAGATCATTTTTCGATGTACCTGAATATATAAAATATTTTCCATTTTTTGATTAAAATATCTTTATTAAAATAAACTGAATGTTCATTTAAATCTAACTTAGAAACATAAATTAAATTCCTTCTAATGGTGGTTACATAAAAAAATCTTCTAAAATTATCCTTTTGTTTCCATATCAGTCTAAAGATAGATGTCCTACTAAAAATACCAATTCCTTATTGTTGTCGCTCATGAACAAAAACATTACCCTTTATTAATCTTATTGGTTACCTAGAACCGCTAAAAAGAATTGCAAACATGATTAGTCTCTCCTGAATCTACAAATTGTGTATTGGTCGATTGGACCACAAAATATGTCTTAGTGAGTATGGAGAAATTATTGTTTCCATTCCTCTATTTTAATAAGTAGACCATGCGTTGCTTCTTCCAATGTCTAGGCCTTTTGCATACGTAACACTTTCCTTTCGGTTGTTTCCATATTCCCTAAGTCTTATCTACCATTTTAACTATCACATAATGTACTTGATACTTTACCTTCTTCTTCTTCTTCTTCTTCTTCTTCTTCTTATTATTATTATTATTATTATTATTATTATTATTATTATTATTATTATTATTATTATTATTATTATTATTGTTGTTGTTGTTGTTGTTGTTGTTGTTGTTGTTGTTGTTGTTGTTGTTGTTGTTGTTCTTATTATTGTTGTCGTCGTCGTCGTCGTCGTCGTCGTCGTCATTGTTGTTGTTGTTGTTGTTGTTGTTGTTGTTGTTGTTGTTGTTGTTGTTGTTGTTGTTATTATTATTATTATTATTATTATTATTATTATTATTATTATTATTATTATTATTACCTTTTGGTAAAAAATACAAATTGGGCCTCTCTCAACAACCTTCATAACACCCTTTTGCTTTATGAAATTCTTCAATTCCTCGAGTTCTTTAAGTAGTTGTGCCAAGGCATAATCAAATTTATTCATAGAATAGTTTAGACAAAACTACTTAAAGGATAGCAAGAGTAATTATGGCATGAAGTCAATGTGGGTTTCCCCGTCAATTTTTAATCCCAATACTTCAAGCTTTCTTACGATGGATATTGTCTTTAGAACATGGAAACACATAAGAGTAACATCTACTATCTTTGTGTTTACCATCCTTCGCATATCATCCATCCTTTGGGCGCGATTCTAATCTTAAAATATGGCCATGAGGTTCAGAATCATGTTTTAATCACTTAACATATTTTGATGTTGGTGTTGCAACCCTTTGGTTATAGAAGCCAATAGGTAGAACTGAACCATTTGATCAGCTTTCAGCAACCCTAAATAAGCCCGGACGTCCGACTCAGATACCTCATCAATAAGCTTGATAGGGCATGGTTTACTTAAAATAAGTTTACAATCCTCAGCATTAAGGACAATGTATATATTCCTTTTCTAGCCTAAGAAATTAATTCGAGTTAATTAGTTTTTTGTTATTATTGAAACAAATGGGTTGAATGTTGATACTATTTTGAAACTTTAGAATCATCTTTTGAAAATTTTAATTTCAAATCAATTATGTGCAAATTAACTTTTGATTAAATTTTAATTCGGCTTCCATCTGCTATCAATTAGAACTAATCCTATCAGGCATAGTAGTTCCCTTGTAAAGTGAGATCTATCATTGGGATATTAATCACCCCACCTTGAACTAAAGAAAAATTTATTGCGATGATGCCATCCTTACAGTTCAGGAAACTTTTGTCCAACATAAACTAATAGCCAACATTTTTTGTCCCATAATTAATGATAGTGACTCCGTTGGGGAGGATATCATTAATTGTTTTTAAATGTCTACCATCGATTCATTTCTCGAATTGAATCCTCTTGTTTAGAACTTTCCTAATGGGGAATCAAACTCACTCACATTTAAATTCAAGGAATTATTACTTTTGAGATCTAAGTATGTGAAATGTTGGGATTAATTCCTTTCGTTGGGGAGGAAAGACTAAGATATTTTGAGGAACTAATCAAATCACATTCATAAAACACCAATGGAAGTCATGGGGGTTACGTTGAAATCCCTCTCCAACTTAATATTTTAAAATTTACGGTATTTTTGAAAAAAAATTATTCAATCCTTAATACTAAAATTAAACCACTAGTGATTCTTCAATTACTTATAAAAATAAAATCAATCATCATCTCTACTATAGTTTCCCAAAAATAAAACAATCTTAGTTAGAATAAAATTTGAAGACCATAATTCAATTCATAACTTTAATTAATTACATGGTTAAATTTAATTTTAGAAAATAATAAATATTAATTTACTCATAAATATTATATAAAAAGTGCTTCCCAATTAATAATATTGTGTATAAAATGTGGTTTCAAATTAAATTAATAATCTACTCCCAATATTATATAACATTGATTATGAGATGACAAATGTATAATCAAACATTGTCACGTTAAATTATATATCAAATAGGACACAAAGTCTCCATCCGGCATGGCTAAGAATTCTTTTATGATTAAACTCTTGAGAATAAGAACTTCCTAAAGACGAAACCATTATGAAATATTATTGAGAATAGTACAATGCAGTAAACGCAAAAGAAGCCTCACTAAAAGGGAGGTTGGGGACATTATATCAACATAAAGGGACATTATAGCCATCTGAGGTCGTTATAATGATTGGTATTCTTGTCCAAGACCCTTATATTCTTTCTTCTTCTCTGAGTTATCTTTATAGTCGTCTGTAACTCATTAAACCTTCCTAGAAAGACACGAAAAGACCTCCAACTTCAGCATAATTCACCTAAACTTTGTGGATTTCCTCCGAGATCAAACCCACTACATAATAGGATGAAAAAAATCATATCCCCTAATAAACTCCTCCGCATATAAGGATTGATGCAATAATTAAACTAACCTAATTATTAAAAAAAATCAAATCTAGGAAAAATAAATAAGGATAAACAACCGTAGGATACATTCACGTATAATAAAAATCACGTGACCATTATGAATGAACTAAAAAAATCCTATAAAAACATGTTAGTACAGAAATTATACATAAACACGCATATTTTATAACATACAACTTACTGTTTTCAAGGGTTGGCAATGTGGACTTTTCTAAAACATAAACAATCTATAATCGGGAATTTGATAAAACTTATTGGGAATTGATATAATAGAAAACTTTTCTTCCGATAGATATTTGATAGATCATGCATTATAAAGAAAAAAAGGTTTAAAGCTTAAACCTAAGGTTTCAAATTACGATACTTTTGTGGATCTTGTAGGTGATTCGAATGATGATAGATATCTGTTGTAGAAGATGAAGAGATTGCTTTAATTTCTCATCCAAAATCTTGATATAATGACCCAAATGCCTTGAATCGTCTAGTAAATAACACCCCCCCCCCCCCCCCCCCAAAGAAAGTAAGCCTTGTTGTGGGCACTCCCAGATATGAAATTTACATATCTTCTCATTTTTCAAATTCTATAATGAATATACATATATTCACTATAGAATTGGTGAAAATATTCTTGTATGGATTTAACTATTCAATGGGGAACGTTATAAATTAAGCATGAGCAATAATTCTTATAGATAGAGGAGAAAATCAAGGATTTTTAAACGGATAATCCCATAATTATTAGAATACTAGCAGGTAAAGAAGAATTAAGCATATCAGTATAACCCAAAAATAATCCAAAACCTTCGAATTTTAAGTAACCAGACTACGCACGTTTTGCAGGAATGACATTAATGTATATGTAGTATAACAAGGATCTCAAAACATCTTGAGGAATATAGGTAAATTAGAAAATTTCTATGAGATAACAGGACTGTATGCTCCCTAAGTTATAAATATCCTTTTAACAAATATAATTTATAACACATAAATACTTGGGTGAACTTATTCAATCATTTGCAATAACCTCATAGAATCAGTTATTAGAGAAAAGAGTTTAATTTCATCCAAATAATCCATATTCAGATACCAATGACATTTAACAAGCATATATAGCATGGCACTATCATAACTTGCACACACAAAGAATAATTTATGACTATCACAGTGTCATATCAATAGCAATTATATGAATACGCTGAAATTACTATCAAAAGGGTAAAACCTACTTGTCATTTATTGAGAATGGTGTATATAATTTGAGGTGGAATCAGGAGGGTCAGATGTTTGATTATCTATCAACTATCATCCTTGCATATATTGTCAGGATAAGATTCGATACGAAAGCAAAAATAGAAAAACTATAATTTTAAAGTTTAGGGGTTATTTTGTAATTATTTTTAAAAGTTTAAAAGGAAGGTCTTAAAACCATTTTTAAAAAAGTATGTAGAAGACTTTTTTTCTTAAATTTAATGAAAAAATATGTGTTAAAAAATTGTGGTGAAAATTCAATATATGAAAAAAAATGAGGGGTCAATTTATAATATTTTTAAATTTTTTTTAAACCAAACCTTCTTTTTTTTTGTAATTTGAGATAGGTTTGACTAAACACTGCCTTACTGTAAACCATTTTGACTAGAAAAATTTAATAAAAATTTTGGAAGAAAAATAAAAAATTTATAATTGGTCATGCACCCTCGTGCAATAGGTCAATGATTCTAGTTAAAAAATTCTTCTTTTACCCCTTGACATTTGACTAGGGTTGTGTCTAAACTTTGACATCCTATTACTTCTAACATACGATACAATTTGAGATGATTCCTTAACCAATAAGGAATCTAAATATATAAGTTTCGTGGATTGAGGTTCAAAAACAATCAAGTTATGACAATTGTGTTTTTTTTTCAAAAATTTGACCAAACCATTCGTGAAGTTTCAGAGTATGGCAATATATTCTAAACTTATGGTTAGATTTATGCTATCCTAAGGAAGAGTTTGGCATTGGTTTGAGGGATTGAGGAAGACTGGTTTGAAAAAAAATTGAATTTGAAAATTTTAAATTCCAAAATACTTTTGGGCAATTATGGGTCAAAACTCGACTAGTTTTAAAAAAAGGGAATAGCACTTGACCTCTTGGTCTCCTTAGAAACCCATACCTCACTTGGAAACATGTTCAAAGTAAAAGAATGGAATTTCACCATTAAAGCTCAATCTTTAATGGAGTATAACAAGGTTTTGGCTTATAGAGGCCACAATACACGTAAGAATTTGGTTATTTTATTGGGCAAAAATCATTTTTGATAAACAAAACAGAAAATGGTGCATAAAATAATGGGTTGCCACATTTAAGAAAAAAACATAAGTTTTTTACCACTGAAATGATGGGTTTTACTACTAGTATTAGTGGGATTTTTATAGGGTGGTCCAGGATGAGTTGACTGGAGGTGAAAGGAGATGGTTGTTGTATTAAATCCATTTGGGGAGGATGGGGGGGGGGGTAAATTAGGTGAGTATGGATGGTGAGGGGACTGCGGGAGGGGTGGTGATTTTATGGAATTCCGTGGTGATTAACTTGATTGGGATTTTGAAGGGGGGTGGTCCCTATCATGTCTGTTCAATAATTTAGAGGATGGGTTTACTTGGAGCTTCTCGGGGATTTGGGAGCCAGTGGAAGACACTAGTAGATGAAGGGGGGGGGGGGACTGGCAAGAGTGACTAGGGTGTGGAATGTTCCCGTCTGTATTGATGGGGATTTCAATGTGTGCGCTTCGTAGTGGAGGAAGAATCGATAGATATATGAGAGAATTTTTGGAATTTATTGACGACATGAAGTTGATGGATCTTTCGTTGGAGGGAGATTTGTACTCTTGGTCCATCTTTTGTCATAGGCCATCCATATCTCGTATAGACCGCTTTCTTAATTCTAAGGGGTGGGAGGAGCATTTTCCTGGGGTTGTCCAATCTTGCTTGCCTAGGGTGACCTCATATCATTATCCTATACTTTTAGAGTGCGAGGGATGGAGGGACGGTAATACCCCTTTTATATTTGAGAATATGTGGCTCAAGGAGATAGATTTTGTGGGTAGAGTTGGAGACTGCTGGACTAGTTATGAAGTGGAGGGGAATGCCATCTTTAGGTTGGCTGCTAAATTGGGCTTACTTAAAGAAGACATCAAACGGTGGAATATAGCGATGTTTGGGAATATGCGTTTGACTAATACTAGTTACATGGAGGAGGTCAAGAGGCTTGTTGAGAAGGAAGGGAGAGTCGGGCTCTTGGAGGAGGAGAAAAGAGTTAAGTAGGTTAAGAAAAGGGAGACCGAGATTAAGCTCATTGAGGAAGAGATTAGTTGGAGGAAAAAGTCTAGGGAGTTGTGGTTGAGAAATGGGGATTTGAATACTAAGTTTTTCCACAATGTTGCCAGCTCACACAGGCGCAGTAATCACATTGGGAAAATTGTAGTGGAGGGGGTGTCGTGTTTGAAGATGATAGAGAGGTTAGGGGGGGAATTTATTAGGTTTACGAGCATCTGTTCAGGGAAGAGGAGGTGTGGCAGCCCTCTCTTGATGGGTCCAAAGTTGCGAGTATTTTCGCTTCTGAGGTTGAAGTTACCGAGGGCATATTCTCCGAAGAGGAGGTGGTGAAGGTTCTCAAGTCGACAAGTGAGGATAAGAGGCCTGGACCTGACAGTTTCTCAATGGCATTTTTCCAGCATTGTTGGCTCATTGTCAGGAGTGATGTGATGACTTTCGTTGACGATTTTCATGACATGGGCTACTTTGTGCCTAGGGTGAATGCGACTTTTATCACCTTGATCTCTAAGAAGGGGGTCTATTTTGATATCAGATATTTCAGATCCATCAGCTTGATTGGAAGTATTTACAAACTTCTCGCTAAGGTGTTATCAGTCAAGCTCAGGAAGGTCAATGACCCTCTAATTTGAGTCTAAAAATGCTTTTGTTGGAGGCAGGCAAATTCTTGATGCAGTTTGGGTGGCCAATAAGTGCGTGGAATCCAGGTCTAGGAGCGGGTCTCCTAGTTTAGTGTGTAAGCTCGACATTGAGAAGGAGTATGATCATGCTAATTTGTATTTTCTTCTATACTTGTTAAAGAGGAAGGGGTTCGGCGATCGATAGTGTCGGTGGATTAGCAGATGTGTATCGATGGCCAGGTCCTCAATTCTGATTAATGGGGTGCCTGAGGTTTTTTTTTTCGACCTCTCGTGGCCTTCGTCAAGGTGACCCATTATCCCCTTTCCTGGTCATCTTGGTCATGAAGGCATTTAGTCAGATGATGGGTAGCATGGTCGAGACTGGATGGATTAGGGTTTTCACTTTAGGGACTTTGGGTCCTAATAGGGCTACAGTTACTCACCTTCTGTTTGTGGATGACGATTATTTTCTGTGACACTGATAGGAGGAAAGTGTATGCATTGAAGTTACTGCTTATTTGTTTTGAGGCGGTGTTGGGTCTTCGGTTCAATGCGGGGAAGTGCGAGTTGATTCCGATTGGGGGAGAGGCAGTTGTGGTTGAGTTAGTCGGCATCCTGAGTGGAAGAATTGGGTCCTTCCATATCACATATCTGGGCCTACCTCTTGGTGCTAAGTATAAGTCTACAATGCTTTGGGACTCGGTGTTGGATAGAATGTGTAGGAGGCTAGCGAGTTGAAATAATGGGTTTCTTTTGAAAGGGGTAGACCGACGTTGATTAAGAGTACTTTGTTTAGCCTTCCTACATATTTCATGTCCATTCTTCTCTTGCATGTTGCTGTTCGTTTAAAAATGGAGAAACTTATGCGAGATTTTTTGTGGAGAGACAATGAGGATAGCTTTAAGAATTTTCTTGTACGATGGAAGGAGGTGTAAAATACCATCAAGGAGGGGGGCGTGAGAAACTTGGCTTATTTTAATAGAGCTTTGTTAAGAAAATGGTTGTGGAGGTTCCCACGGGAGGAACGCAGGTTAGGGAGAAGAGTTATAGAAGCAGGGGGGAGGAATCTCTCAGTGGAGGTGGGTCTCGGTGGTGGGGAATTTTACTCATGGCATGGGGTTGTGGAAGCATATAGCGAGGGAGTGGGTAGATTTTTCCAGACACACAAAATTTCTTTAGGGAGAGGCGACAGGATCAAATTCTGGAAGGATAGGTGGGGAGATTATGGGACCATTCAGGAGATCTTTCCTAGGAGTTTCAACCTAAGAGGGGACGAAGATGGGTTAGTGGCTGACCACATGACCCTTAGTAGGGATGATGTGACGTGGGATCCACAGTTCATAAGAAGTCTTTGGGACTGGGAGATTCAGGAGGCAAATTTGTTCAATAAGTGGTTGCATTCGGCCCCCTGTCCGACGAATAGGGATGACTATTTGCGATGGAAGGGAGGTGGGTTAGGGGTGTTCTCGGTCAAGGGATACTATTCGATTCTGAGTGGTAGAAGGAACTCCAGTGCCCGCTTTCTTTCGAAGAGTATTTGGAAGGAGAAAGCGTCGTGGAAGGTCAGGTTTTTTGTGTGGACTGCAGCTAGACAGGCCATTCTGACGCTCGAGTGTGTTCAGAAGATAATTATCATCTGGCTAGTCGTTGTTGGTTATGAAGGAGGACGAGGAGAAGACCAATCACCCTCTCTTGCACTATAAGGTGACGAGATGTTTGTGGGAAATTTTCCTAGCCATTACTAGGACCACTTAGGTTATTCCCAGGTCAGTAAGGGAGCTCTGAGAGGGGTCGAGACTTCCATAGGGGTGGTTGGGTGACAGGCATGTGTGGCGATTAGTTCCCCATTGCATTTTTTAGACGGTGTGGAAGGAGAGAAATGGGAGATACTTTAATGGCATCGAGACTACGCCTTTGAGACTTCGTTATCTATTTTTGAGCACTCTTCTTAGTTGGTATAAGGAGAGCATTGTCGTCATGACTTAGGAGGTTCTCGAGTTCGTCGAGGTGCTCCACACTGGATTGTAGCATGGTTTTCTGTATGTCGGGGGTTTGTATGCTTCTTTTTTTCCTTAAGCAGGTTAGATGCTTTGTATACTTTCTGTATACGGATTTTCTCCCTTAGCGATGGTTTTTTATATCATTTACTTATCAAAAATATATATATGAAATGGGTTAAGTAGTTATACACCAAAAATGGTTAAAGGTTTGGATCCCTAGCAATTTCTAAGTCTTTAAAGTAAGTAGAACCTACATGGTGTGCAATTGGCTTCGAAGACATGTGCATGCATCATCGCTGTCGTCTGCCCGACTTGACCCGACTTAGGGTTATGTCAAGGTTGTGGGTTAGAGGCTTTTTGCTATGGATTGGTATAAAATCTGAATATTTTTAGGCCAAATTTTGTTGAATGTTTTCCTTGAAATTACGTATTGGGTTATTATTATATTTTTGGGTTGTCGAAACTAGATTTGTTCAAATTATTTGGTAATTAGTCCGTTTGGACATTAATTACCTCTTTTAAATAGTTAATTAACCATCCATTTTAATAGTTGTAACTATTTGGTATATGTCTATTCTGGTTATTTCGTGTGGAGAAGTGTTGGGGTCAAAATTATTCCTTTTGCATAATTTCATAAGAGACAGTCTATTATTTTGATAGGTTATTCTTCCATTTTAGAGCCTTATTATTTCAAGAAAATGATCATTGTATCCTAAGAGATGACACAAAGAATCATGAAGTACTATAGTGGGACCAATATCTTGTTAAGGATTAAGTGTCCAACATTTGACTCAATCTAATTTTCTACTTCCTCTAAATCGGTCACTGTAATAAAGTTTTATCTATCTTGAGTTGCGTTTTGTTATTGTTTTTGGTTTCATTAGATTATCATATTTATGCAATGAATTATGTTGGACAATTAATAAATACATTTTATAGAAATATTATCCAACGAAAAAGTTGATCTAAGAGTAGTAGCTTCATTATATTATGTCTTTCCTAACAC
Source organism: Sambucus nigra (assembly GCA_949130495.1). Taxonomy (NCBI): domain Eukaryota; kingdom Viridiplantae; phylum Streptophyta; class Magnoliopsida; order Dipsacales; family Adoxaceae; genus Sambucus; species Sambucus nigra. The sequence continues at coordinate 312,544,549 of OX422209.1, read as the reverse complement.
TTTTAAATACAGATTATCATTTTGTGAATAATGAACTCAATAGCAACCTGAAGCCTATGTTTAAGGTTAGTATTAAATTAACTGAAGAACATAAGATTTACCCGTCTATGCATCATCAAAACATAAGATTTACCCATGTTATGCTTCAGCGTCATCCAAACCTAACGCATTCAACGGCTCATGTTCTGTTCACCACCTCGCGCAAGCTAGTTACAATCGTATCAACCAACTAAAATAGAACAAAATAAATGGACAAACAACCTTTAAGTTGATGAAACCCATTGATTTGTCTATTCGTGTTTTTTAACGTTTAATACTGAGTTATATACCAGTCAAGCCCAACTTATTCGACAAGTGGTGGTCTTAATACGTGATAAAGCAAAGGGCCAACGAGATCAAACGAAAAACGAATTGACCAGTGGGCTGTGGGTGCCAGTAAATGCTTTACGTTTAACTTGGTTGCTCATAGATTTTGCTTGTAATATAGAGACAAGGGGAAAAAATAATCGGTTTGCATGGCATCTAAATATGGTAATATGGATGAAGGAGAAAATTCAATTTACAATCCTTCAGTACTTTTTCTTATCTGTATCTGTCTGTTTCCTTTGAATTCTCCATGTTCATGCAATTATTTCAGCCTCAGGCAGATAATCAATGGATTTGCTTTGTTTGGACTGGCTTTGTATTGTCTTGTGCCTTAAGAGACACTATGGTCCCTCTCAATGTCTCACACTTACATATGCTTTGTTTTAGTACACAACTGTACTGGATAAGAACTACTAACTATTGTTTTCATGTTTTTAGAGCTCATTGTTGCACAGCATAACATGTTTTCACCCCCGACTATGATCCGCCCGAAAGATAAAGAAATTGTTTCATCCCTTTGCATTAGAAATCTAAGAGCATCTCCCGTCCTAAAACACGCTTTTATGTGTAAATATGATGTGGCAAAGAAATTGTAAACTCTTAACAGTTTTTTGATCCACTCGTGAATTTTATAGCTCAATATGAAAAAATATGTGTTCTAAAAAAACCTGCCTAGGCTAGGCACCCCTAGGCTTGAGGCTTGGAAGAAACGCCCTGCCTTAAGATTTTTACGTCTCATTCTTGGTAAAACCCTTAAGGCGCACTTTTTGTTGGAGATTTTTAAAATAAGAGAGTAAGAGTTTTTTGGGTGTAAAAGCGTTAAAAGCTTGTCCCGCATTGGAAGTGTGTGGAAGAGGTGGGAAGCTAACCCAAATATAAAAGGGTATAGTGTCCCACATTGGAAAATATACAAAGCTAAGTGTCACCACTAAGCTATAAAAGGGGTGGGCAACCTTTGAGTCCCACATTGGAAAAATGTTAAGAATTTGTACACTTAATAAGTACAAATGGAAGATGAAGAGTTAATTCATCTAGCATTTAAGAGGCTATTCAAGAGACCTCAATACGGTGCGAAGCACCGTACGCACACGCACACGCGCGCGGGTGCGGGGCAGTGGGCTGTAGAGGCGATAGTGGCGCACTTCGCACTTCGCACGCCGCGTGTCCGCAGTGGTAGCGGGTTGCCGGGATTCGTCCGGGTCGGATCGCGGTAGCTCAGGCGCGGTCACTTTTTGGTTGACCCGTGCAAAACCGATTCGGTATTATTATACCTGTTCGGAATGGACTTAAGACTGTTGGCAATTAACAGTCATACCTGTTCGGAAATGACTTAATTCAACAGTCATGACTCTTGAAGACAAAGCCTTTCATTTTCTATAAATAAAGGCTGCCTAAAAACGGAATTACATTGATAACAAAAACCAGTTTCAGATTTCCATACCCTGCTATTACTCTCTTACAGTGTTCAGGAGATATAAATTCTCTTATTCTGTTTTGTGCACATAAACAGAATAAGAACTTGATTGACTGTTCTTCACTGCTACATCCAAGGGCTGTCTTCAAATATACAAGTTGCAGACAGTGCAATTGCTTCATTGTATCTTGAGTACGGATTTGCTGATTCCCGTTTGTATACCGAAATTCTTCGTGTGGGGCAAATACTGTATTTAGGAAAGTGACATCACGCCTTGAAGTTTTATAGTGACTATTCAGAAATCACATTGTTGTATTGAAGTTGACATTTTGAGATATATAAAGAGTTTCATTTCTGTATTTGCATTCATAATTTCCAACACTTTTTTTCTAAAAATAAAAATGCTTTAGTGAAACAATATCGCCTTTTAAAGAATTTTTTTACAAATCGGACCATTATCCCATCCAAAATAATCAAATAGTATTTTAATTTGAATATATATTCAGACATATTTTTACGATATGTACAATTTTAGTATTTTAATAGTCTTGTTATGGTTAAAAAATATTAAAATATATTAAAAAGGTCTAAACGCTTTTTCACGCATTTTTACGCCTAAGGCCCGCCTAGACTTCTAATGCTTAAGGCTTAGCCTTCACGCCTCAATCACGCCTCGCGTTTTTTAGAACCTTGATAAAAATCAGTGCTGAATAATGTTCAGTCTTGAGAGTGAATTTAGGAGATGAATGTGAGTGGAAAAGTGAAATAAATATTACAGCTCTAGAGAAAACGTATTGATCGTACACTTTCTCCAAGTTTAGCATACCATCTTAATAGTTAACATACTATCTAAACTGGCATTTTGCATATATTATTTTATCTAGTGTGTCTAAAAGATAGGATTATTTGTGGTTTGATACATATACATTTAGGCGCAACTCGTTTGGGCCCTCACAATTTTTACTCAATAATCTTTCTCCCAAAAAATGTCATAAAAACTTTTTGTGACATTTTTGAAATACTTATGAGACTATTAGGGCCAAATGTGTATAATCAAATATTTTTGAGAACCAATGCCAGTTACCCATAAATGTATGGGGGTTAAACCTTCATGAAAGTGATAATATGATTTAGTATCCTCAATCTATTGTTGGTAGGAACCCCTAGCATTTATTTTCAATAACAATCTAAAGAGAAGCGACAATGACCATCCGATAAAGATCAGACGGATCACATGTGGCCGTGAGATGAATAAATGAAACAGGACAAGAGTGTGTGCATGGGCTGAGTCCCGCGTGGCGCAAGCTTGACGTTGACAGATGGGCCAATCGTATATCATCGTACACTTCACAGCCACACGTGGCCAGAACATTGCGGGGGTGGTCCATGCTCATGTGGACGCCCATACTGTGGTCATGTGGTATTAGGGTTTGAAAATAGTGACTGACGCCAAACATGGTGTGTATTATTGCCGGTGGGGGGAGAGAGAAAGTAAAGATGAGGAGGATAGGATCCAATAAAAGGTAGGGACTATTTTGAAAATGAAGTGTCCACAAGCTGTATATGGAGTTTGTGGGTTAGTCCCATATTTTGCTTATGTGCATGCAAAAGTTATGGTCCCCATTTTTAATGACCCAATCCTAATAAACCATTTATTTATAGTCTCACGCCTAGCAAAGGTATGTGTTATTGACAGACTAAAGGCTGCAAAGGGGCCACCAAAACCACTACTCACAGAACCAAAATCTATTGGAACATGAAGGCGTCAGTAACCAATTTCTTAATTAACTATTATTTTTTTATAGAAGAAATAGAACTTTATTGATAAAACGTATAAGTATATGTTTTTATCTCGCTGCAAATATATATACACGTCCAAAATTTACAAATTTTATCATTAATAATAATTAAATATTAAACTTTGATTATAAATTTACATAGATATATTAAGTGATTCTTTATTTTATTGGGGTGGAGATTCTTAATAATTTTTAAAATAACTTCAGAGGAAAATATCATATAATTTCATATAAATATTAAAAAAATAAGCCTAATAAAAAAAAATTCTAAATTTTGGGAGGTTGTCGCCCCACTCCCCAAATCCATCATTGCACGAAGGTTTTTGTAATACCCCGTGCGATCTTGCAAGAAAGATGCCCAATCGCCGCCAAACTATGTTGAGCATCACTAAATAAGTTATCACCCTTAGCATGTGATAAGTATATGAGACATATAAAAATAATTCCACAAGATAATAATTAAATTGATCCAACAATCATAATCATTCATGCAATAATAAAATACATCACTAGGCTAATCTCCAAAATAATTCCAACTCTAAATAATTATAAACTCAAATGAAATGATGTAACTATAAATATTTGACAAAAATCGTAAATAATTGTGGAACCGATTGAGCCACCAAATCTATAATAAAAGTCTCATAATAAAAGCGACGGAATAGAAAGTAACCATAAACTGCTAAAGCATCCAAAATAAAATTCCAGTTGCACCTCCAAAAATATCTTCAACCACTCCTATGCAGTTACTTCAGCACTATACCTGAAATATTAGTCAACACAATGGGTCAGAGCCCACCGCATAAATTCTAGAAACTCTATCCAATTAGGGTCCGTGAATCCAGACAGTAGTATTATACATGATAAATACCACAATAGAGTATTTTAGTTTAAACGAAATATAAATTAAGATACGAATAAAAATAACTATCACTATATATCCACATAACTAAGTCACCCCCTTATTTAGATCCAATTATTATGTGACAATATTCAACTGACTTTTGCAATTTAATTTAATTATTTCTTCTTATTTTAATTTATGCGACCCTAGTATAGCTAGTTCACCCTCTCTCGGGTCCGGCACATATTGCTTGCACGTTAAAAGTTTTACATCACACACAATCCCCTCGTTATAGTCAGTTCGTCCGTATTCTCTCAGCCTTGCAAATGTTAGTGAGGTTCCACACACGACTCGTCACTATAGCCAGTTTGCCCATATTTTGTCAGCCTTTCAAATATTGGTGAAGCCAACACACACATCCTTCGCTATAGCTAATTTGCCCCTTATTGTTAGCGATGCACATATTGGGGACGTCAAACTATTTTAATACTCGTTTATTATCTTTGGTATAAATTCTTAATTTCTCGATTTCTCATTATTTTATATTAGCCTTATCCTATTATAGAACGTACATCCTCAAATATATCCCTAATCCCGTACCTAGAGGTCTCCAACACAAGTATGTCCTATCCTATCACATATGATGAATTTGTACCTTTAATTTTCTTCTAGTCTCGCGCTTAGACTATCGAATCAATAGAACGATACAAAAATCAGCCCCACCTCGGAATATCTCATTCGTAAAAATCTACACTAACTAGTCCCATACCTAGAAAGTATTAACCAAAACTAAGATATACTAACTAGTCTCATACCTAACAAGTATTCCTAAAATTAAGGTGAGAGCATAACTATCCAAAAATCCCGTCGTTCCTGCAGTATCAAATATAATATTAAAACAATAAATTGCATGAGGCATTTTATCACATTCTACCAATTACTCATCGTATCCCGGGTAAATATAATTTTATCCATTCTATCAATTTTCGTGATGAAACAACTTATTTTATGCCACTAATATAATCTTAACGTCGTGTAAGTTTATAGTGCACACAACAAAATTTCTCGTTTATTACACTTACGTAATTTAATGTGATTTTACAAGTCCTTTTTAATTAAATAACGTTAGATTTCTACATGCATGTTAACATAAATCCAACATTTATCCTAAACACACAAGGGTTATGAGTCTGAATTCATATTAAAAAATTTCATAAAAAAAGTTCCAATATAGATCTCACTTTCCCTAATTAAGGTTTCTACTTTATTTTAAGAAATATATGTAATTTAATATTTAAGGGATATTTCAAACGCAGAATACTAAAGAGAAAGAATAAAAGTATTCATGCTTGTAAAGAAGTCTGTTGAACAATCCAATTTCACGGTTGCGTTACTCTCGAGAATACAATAAAGACGTGTTTTTGGATGATCTTGAGAAAAATCAGTTTGTGCCTTCAAAACTAGGTTTGAAAGTTGTGTTCAATGGGGTTTAAGTTTTCTAAATGAGAGAGAATAAAATTATCGGAGGTTACTGATTTTTCAGAAGGCTAAAATATGTTTTAAAAGTCCTAAACCCGTCACTTTATGTTTATATACCAAAAAGAATTTGAGTCCTAATAAAAAACAAATACTAAAAAGAACATTTCGGACTGTCAGAATTAGTTAAAATTTTAATACGTTGTAACTGCACGCAAGATGAAACTGATTAAAAAAATTTAGCTCGATCGGAGTGTCGAATATTTTTATTTATTTAATTTTTCTCCTTACGTTGGATCTTCTCCCGATTTTTATACAAAAAGTTATCGATTCAAATTCCACTTAAAACTTTATGATTAAATATAAATACCAGCCTTTTTACATACCAAAACTAAATAGATTCTAAAAAATATTTTTTTTTGGAAATTTTAAATTTAACAAAGATTTTTATGACTTAAAAGCCCGGGGTGTTACCCCTCCACTAATACAGGGATTTCATCATCGAAATTCGACAATGTGTAAACGTGAAGTCGTGTAAATAAAATAAGGCTTACATAGGCCTACCCGTGGAATATCAAAATTCGACGCCCATACACCCAATTCTACACGCACTTACCCTGTGAACAAAATAAAATATATATATCAACTATATATATATATATATACACACACACACACACACATCTATGGAAATAACGATGTATTATGCTCCCACTTATCACCACTCGATTTTCTCAGCAAAATTAATCGAACATTGAATTCTTCAAATCAAATTACATCACCAAATTGATACTTACGATACCTAACAACTATACTGACAATCTCCAAAATAAATTTCGTCTTCTAAAATCACTTCTAAGTGTCTTTACATCAAGATTACTAGTTTTCACCACACTGCCTACAACGTCCTTAACACAAAACTCCGTACCTCCATGAAACACAACTAACACAACGCTAGACTCAATACCTTAAGGAGTACGAATCAAAAAAGAGAATCAAAGATCACTAACGGGATAGCTAAACGGTCTCACAACCTATGAGACCCAAGACCATTCTCTGATGCCATCTGTAACACCCCCGCGCGATCTAGCGAGCGAGGTGGCTGTGACACCCCGCCTAATTAATCCCGGGTGATCAGTCCTAAATCAAGTTAGAACAGGATTCTCATTTGGTTCATTCTTAGCATCACTGTCGTCATATTAAATTACTAACCACCTAAGTGAGAAAAATAGACTGGTGCCATTTTTATCTTTCATTATTTAAACAAAACCCATGCAGACAATAAAAACTATAAAAATCACAGATAGCTGAATTTATCATCCACAAGTAAGAATATAATTGACCGAGTAAACCAACGACCCAAATAATAAATCCCATAAAGACAAGAATAAAATCCCAACAAGTCTAAAAACATTTAAATGGAAAGTGAGCGACATGCTCGAATACTAATCACGAACTTCTACATTAAGAGTGAAAAATGAGGCGTCTATCAAAACCCCGCAACATCCACATATGCTGCAGCATCGGATTCCTGGAATATAGTCAAGGCTGGCGTCCCTGTGGCTGGACACCTAAAAGGTTTTTAAAAAGTTTTTATAGCAAGGGTTAGTACCCAAAACATTTGAAAACATTTAACAAATGATTAACTTGCAGTGATAAAATAAATATGCATGCTCTTCATATTTTCAGTAAATGTCGCACTTTCTTGAGGACTTCCTTACCCCTTCCTCTAATATACGTTATTAACGCTTTAATTAAATTACCTAGTTATTCATCTCATGACTAGATATTTAACAAAGTGCCTTCATACCCACCCTACTCTAACTGAGTGTGTAGTGATTATGGTGCATAAGTTATTAGTAACATCAACTTAACTATATCATTTCCCTTTTTATATTTATATAACTTCTACACTTGTTATACGTGAAAAAAATAAAAACTCCCTTTTCATTAATAACCCGTATATAATTAATTATTTCATTATATACTTATAATCATATTTCAGCATTCACATTCATACTGTAATATATAACAATTTGCAACCTCCCGAGCAGAATACTCCCGGAATACAAATTCTATAAAGTGCTAACCCACTAGGTAAACATCACGTAGCCTAGTTATCCCAAGTCGGAATTCTCACACCAACTTGATAAAAATAATATACTAGAGGCGGTCATATTCCTTCCCTAAAAGTGAGTTGTCCCTCACCCATATAACGGACGCTATGACCTTGGGAATATACTCACCCTACTCCTCAAGCTAAGGGATTCATCCACTACGCGCAACCTCCCCCTATAGCACTATAGTACAAAATATCTAGTCACCGATATTAATAGTACACATCACATATATATACAATCGCCTCCGTATATATATATACATATAAAAGTCCCGGCTATATCCTTTACTAAATCCGTAATAGGAGCCTATAAAATTATTAAGAGTTTATGGTCCAACTCTAAATATTAATTAAATTTCACTTTAATTAATTAAGTTATTTTGGTGTCGCCCCCACCATAAATTTGGACTTTACACTCGTAACCCAAAATTTACCCGAGTCAAAATTTTCGACTCTAATTTATTTGCCTCAAACCCTAATTAATTCATCTATAATTAATTAGATTCAACTTATGTATTTAATTTCTCCATAATTAATTACATAGGGGTTTTTATATAAATTTTTCCTCTTATATAACAAACTGGCAAAACTGCCAGATTCTGGCGACCGTCGATCGATCGACCCCAGACCGTCGATCGATCGATCGTACAGGTCTGCGTCTTCCTCGCGGAGGCAGGGCAGCCATGGACGGAGTTCCTCAAACCCTAACTTCTTCTAACATGAGTTTTAAGCCTTCTTATCACCAGAGTACATTAAAAACTTTATTAGGATTACACAGAAAGCCTACAACAATCATTAATTCGTCCATAAACAACTGATTCATAGATTTGGGGAAAAATCCATTTCTTTTCTTAAACACATATTACTCTGAATTTCTTCATCTAATTCGTTATGGTTTAATTGAATATCATCCTAACAAGTATACATCAGTAATCCAATATCAGATATTTCATAACTCCTCATAAATTTCGGCCAAAACAGATTCATGTTTTCTTTTGAATTATCAAAACCCCATGTTTATACCATGAACCCCAAAACGGATTTTTAATTCATAACAGCACACAAATATGAATTTGAAAAACAGATTTAATGCTAATTGCAAGTTATTCACTTGCCTTAGGTTTCGTAGTGTCTGAATTTGTGATGGATTCCAAGGTTGAAGATGACCTTGTTGGTATTTTGAGATCCCCAAAATGGCTTGGCTGCTGCTAGGGTTTCCTAACCCTTTAGTTCCTCTTTCTAATTAAGCTCAACCATCCTAAATTTTCTTTTTATTAAGTTAATTAATCCATTCCCGTTTTTTGACTAATGGGCCAAGCCCAAGTGACCAAAATGTCCCCGAGTGGGCCCGACTATGTCTAAAAACGTCCCGTGACCCGTTTACTACCCCCGGGTACACTTTTCCGACTATCTCGGCCCATTCGGACTCAACTGTACACTCAGAATTTGCATCCGAATTAATTTATAAAAAAAATACTTATCCCCCACCCAATATAGTCTATACCGACTTCCGGATGTGATAAGTACATGGCTCGTCATTAATACTCGATACGACGTAATTACATTATTACTATTCACTTAGTAAATAATTTCCCCTAAATATTAACCATTTAATCCCAGATTAATATTTATATATTATTCTATCATAATTAATTCATTAAATTACAACACACTAGTAAATTTAGAATTTCCGAATTAATTAAATTTTAAATGTACCAAAAATACGGGGTGTTACAGTGGCTAGCCACTACCGTTAAACTATGTCGGGCATCACTAAATAAGTTAACATTCTTTGCATGTGAAATTACATAAGACATATAAAAAATAATTAACAAGATAATAATCAAATTGATCCAATAATCATATCCATTCTTGCAATAATAAAGTTCACCACCATGCTAATCTTCAGAATAATTCGAACTCTAAATAAATATAAACTCAAATGAAATGAACCAATTTTAAATATTTGACAGAAATCGTACCGATTTGCCCACCAAATCCATAGATAAAAGTCTCATGGTAAAAGCGACGAAAAAGAAATCAATCCTAAACTACTTGTTGATACCAAATTTAATCTGCTGATGTGGACCAATAATAAGAAGACACGTGTCAATCTACATGGCACAATAACAACGAGGAAGTTTATTTCCCCCGACCAAGTCATGTTCTCTCCGAGCAACGAGGAGGACACCCCGAGGAACTCTATCATCCCGAGATACTCTAAGCACTCCGAGGAACTCTTGATCAACGAGCAACTAAGGCGGTCCGAACTGCATCTCGGCCGTATCATTAATTACCAGACGGACAACTGTTCAACTATTCATTATATTCTTGACGCACACGCTGCATTAAATGTATTACCCTTTCATATGTATATCATTTAATGTATTGGACCTTTCATGTACAGCCTCAAGGCTATAAATACCTTGTATCATCCTCATTCAAGGGGATCGGAATTTCTTGAGAGAACTTGTAATCAAGAATTCCACAAACACTCAGCAATAACATAACAGTGGACGTAGGCTTTATTCCTAGCCGAACCACTTTAAAAATCTTTGTCTTATTTATTTATCTGTGATTGAAAAATTAGAGCGATCTAGTTTTTTACATCAACAGATTGGCGCCGTCTGTGGGAACGTGTTACAAGCGTTGTTCTCCACCAAAAGCTAAGTTTTTATTTTCTCTACGTATAATCAATTATACATACATCTTTTGATTGAATCGTGATTTTTATGTTTATATACATAAATTAATTGTCCAATTTTTATCTGCAAAATATTGCATATCATGATTCTTAAATCATAACTGTTAGATTCATCCTTATTTAGAAATCTGAAAAATAGTAGATTTCATAAATCATAATTCTTTGCTTGATTCTCAAGTTTTAATTTTATATCATGGAATGAATATTTTAAATGATTACATATACCAATATATACGACGATGATGAGATCTAATCATTTTCATTGTTGATTTTGAAATAAATTTTGTAAGATATTTGATGTCTATTCATATTCCCATCATATTTTTAATAAAAGAATGGGAAAAGGTTAAAGACAATGAAAAGTCTTTTCATGGAAATCATGACCCATATATATTCTCTCTCTCTTTAAGTTTGAGTCTCTTTGCATTCACAAGTTTAAGTCTCTTTGTATTCATTTTTATGAACTATATACTTAATTTGGTTCATCTTCCATCTATGTCAATAAAGTCAAATTGATTGATTTTTTATATAAATTTGGTAATAATTTCGATCATTCACCATATTTTTATCTCTCCAAATTGGGAATAGGAAGGGACCAATATAAAAAATAATTTTCTCTCACCTGAAAAATCATTACCCACCTCTTGTAAAAGAGGATCAATAAAACAATCATGACCATATCAAGACTTTGGGCATAAATTTGATATGTTGGCCCCTCGTTCATCACATCACAAGGTTTCTTTGTCGAAATCACACGATCTAGTGGGTTATATATTTATTCATTTAATTAACATTCTTAAGGCTTAAATTTTACATTGAATGTTATTTTTTGATCTAAAGATTCGAGATATTCTGGTCAGCCATCTATATTGTTGGTCGGCATCATCCAACCATATATTCTATAATTTGAGTTATCCTTAAATGTTGGTCGGCAACATCCATGTCGTTTGTCGGCAGCGGTAGAATATTGGGGTATAAAAAAAAATGCGAAGCACCCCAGATATTTCTTTAAACACGAGTTCAGCTTGGGGACAAACAGGGGGGCTTAAGTCTTTTTAACTTGTGATCACCCCAAAAATATTTTTTAAACCAAGTGATAAATAATTTTCAAACAGCAACTAATACCTGTTTAGTTGTTGGAGATTAAATACCTTTACGTCTTATTTATGGCGCATATCTAATAAAAATTTGTCCATCTCACACACGTGTGGCACAAAAATATTATTTCATATTTTGAAATTTTTATGCTGATACATATCATATATTGATTGGATGAGTAAATTATTCTCATGATTAATCAATTCAGCCTACACATATGGTAGAGCAAATTATTAATTTTTACAGGCACAAGATTCAATGCCGACGAATGCTGAAGCACAAATTATTCTATATCCGTACGGATTCATATTTTATATTTATCTCAGCATGGAGCTCGAAAAATTTCTTCTCTCTATATATATTCGGCTCCGAGGAAAAGCTACAACAGTTATTATATTTCACCCCCAACGGATAGTTGGTCGGGGTAATTCTTATTTATATTCGGGCCCAGATATCTGCTCCAGCACAAATGATTCTATATATCCATTGGGATTCATATTCTATATTCATCTCAACATGGAGCACGGAGAGATACTTATTATCATATTCAGCTATGAGGAGAACTGTAACATTTATTATATTTCACCCCCAACGGATAGTTGGTCGGGGTAATTCTTATTTATATGCAGGCCCAGCAAAGTTCTCGGCCATATTTTTATGTTCTGGAAAATATTATTCTTATTCGGCATTCTGCAATTATGCCTCGACAAGATACTTATTCAGCTTTAAGGAGAATTACAACATTCGTTCGGATAATTCTTATTTATATTCAGGCCTGACAACGTTCTCGGCCATATTCTTATGTTCTGAAAGATCTTATTCTTGTTCGGCATTATATGATTCTACCTCGACGGATCGGCGAGGCACTTTATTATTTTTAATTATTCTTTATATCTATTTGGATGCATATTCTATTCTCATTTCAGCAAGGATGTCTCCAGAATTTATTATATCTTATTCAGATCTAAGGATGTCTCCAGAATTTATTATATCTAATTCAGATCCAAGGATGTCTCCAGAATTTATTATATCTTATTCAGATCCAAGGATGTATCCTGCATTTATATTATCTTATTCCCAACAAATCTGTTGGTCAGCGCTGAGGAGGTCTCTAGCATTTATATTATCTTATTCCCAACAAATCTGTTGGTCAGCGCCGAGGAGGTCTCCAGCATTTATATTATCTTATTCCCAACAATCTGTTGGTCAGCTCCGAGGAAGTCTTCATCATTTATTATCAATTACCACCAACTCCGGTTGGTAGATAAAATCCAACTCCGGTTGGTAGACAAAATCCAACTCCGGTTGGTAGATAAAATCCAACTCCGGTTGGTATTGGTCGATAAATCTCATTCAAAGTTCACATTCCACAGTTGGGGGCTTCTATTATAAATATATTTGTTCATTTGGTGGCACATTCTTATATCATCATGCAGTCGAGCATCAAATTCAACCCCGACTAATCACTTTCTCAGGAGGAATATTGAAGTTCAGGAGGTATATTGAAGTTCAGGAGGAATGTTGAAGTTCAGGAGGAATATTGAAGTTCAGGAGGTATATTGAAGTTCAGGAGGAATATTGAAGTTCAGGAGGTATATCGAAATTCAAGAGGTGTATTCAGAACTATCAGGACATGATGAAAGAAAGCGAAAAGTATTCCACCGAGGAACTCTGTCAGACCAGAAATGAGAAGACAAATTGCCTATATGGAGACTATATGTAGATGGCTCATCTTGCACTACAGGCTGTGGGGCAGGGATCGTTTTGAACATCCCAGACGAGGTCGACATGGAATACGCCCTACGTTTCTAATTCAAAGCTTCTAATAATGAGGTTGAGTATGAGGCCATGGTTGCAGGTCTTAATTTGTCAAATACTATGGAGGCACAACAGGTTATTGTCTTCAGTGATTCTCAATTGATCGTAAACCAAATGTTGGGAATATATGCATCCAAAGGAGAATTGATGATCAAGTATCAAGCAAAGGTGATGGAGTTGGTATCAGAGTTTGTTGCTGTTCAACTGGTAAGAATATCAAGAACGGAGAATGTGAGAGCATACGCCTTGGCCCGATTAGCATCAGCTACTCGTACCGAGCTGCGAAGAACGATACCAATTGAAGTATTAGAAAGTCGGAGCATAGATGAAGACCTGACGATGAATATTATTACCCTTGATTTAGGACCATCTTGGATGGATCCCATCGGAGCATATATTGAGGAGGAACAATTACCGGAAGATAAGCTCGCTCCCAAGAAATGGAAGTTTAAAGCTGCTCGGTATAATGGTATTCGGAAGATAAGCTCGCTCCCAAGAAATGGAAGTTTAAAGCTGCTCGGTATAATGGTATTCGGAAGATAAGCTCGCTCCCAAGAAATGGAAGTTTAAAGTTGCTCGGTATAATGGTATTCGGAAGATAAGCTCGCTGCCAAGAAATGGAAATTTAAAGATGCTCGACGAGGAATTATGGCAGGTTTGCAAAGATGTGTACATCCCTCCAAGGTGAATTGATTAAAGAGATCCATGAAGGGTCCTGTGGAGCCCATGTAGCAGGTCGAACACTTTTGCAAAAGGTGATGACGCAGAGATACTATTGGCCGATGATGAGAGCTGATTGTATAGCTTATGCCAAGAAATGTGACAAGTGCCAATGCTTTTCCTCCATCAGAAGAACTTCACAAACATTATTGACATCCATCATTTATCCTTGGCCATTTTCTATGTGGGGATTGATTTGGTTGGACCATTGCCGACGACTCGAGGAAGATTCAAATACCTCGTCATCGCAGTAGATTATTTTACTTAGTGGATAGAAGCTGAGCCACTTATTGACATGACATACGAGAAGAAGAGCATCCAGCCCCGAGAAGAATCAAGCTACACAAGAGGAAATGAAGACCGAGCCAAAGAGAGATCTAGATCTCCTCGTCGGGCAGAAGAAAAACAATAAATGGAGAATGTGTGTTGATTTCACCGATCTCAACAAAACAGCGGATGCTACCTCGGGACACGAGCTGCTCATGGATACTTACTCCTCTGGCTACCACCAGATCAAAATGAAACCTGAAGACAGGGAACGACATAACAGCGGCTGATGAACAAGGTTTTTACCGAGCAAATCAGTTGTAATATGGAAGTCTATGTCAACGATATGCTTAACCCGACGAAGTCCACATTTGGAGTACGAGAAGGAATGTTCCTCGGGTACATTATCAACCAGTGAGACGTTGAAGCGAATCCAGAAACGATCAAAGCTCTTTTAGAGTTGCGATCTCCAACGACGAAGGAAGAGGTGCAGAGATCAGATACCCAAAGTAGGAAAAATTGGCATGGGCATTCATTAATACAAGCTGTAGCAGAGTTTACTGATCCTAATACTCCCGAGAAACAAAAGTTGCTCGCTGATCAACCTGTGGATGTTACAGGATGCAATGCAGAAATGGTTGGGAGGATTCCTAATACTCCCGAGAAACAAAAGTTGCTCGCTGATCAACCTGTGGATGTTACAGGATGCAATGCAGAAATGGTTGGGAGGATTCCTAATACTCCCGAGAAACAAAAGTTGTTCGCTGATCAACCTGTGGATGTTACAGGATCAACAAAAAGTGCTCTAAGGAGCCATGCTCTACGGAGCCATGCTCTACGGAGCCATGCTCTAAGGAGCCATGCTCTACGGAGCCATGCTCTGAGGAGCCAAAAAGTGCTCTAAGGAGCCAACCTCCTTTGGTTAGGAGGACAGCTCTACGGAGCAAAAGTGCTATAAGTAGCCAACCTCCTTTGGTTAGGAGGACATGCTCTAAGGAGCCAAAAAATGCTCTAAGGATCCAAAAGCTTTAAGGAGCCAAAAAGTGTACACCAGCATGATCAACTACGGTTGGTAAGATAAAAATATATTCTCACATTAAAACTTATGTTGGTCGGGAGGTAAGATTATTACAAAAAGTTCTTTGAAGAACAAAACATTCCAAAATACACCAAGTATAGTTGGTCGGGGATAAAAACCCACTAACTGTAGTTGGTCGACGGGGATAAATTATTGACCTTAGTTGGTCGGACACTTTTTATGAAAATATTTGAAATTGAACCAAGTATGGCTGGGCGGAGATAAAAATCCATCAACTGTAGTTGGTCGACAAACATTATTTATCCACCCTGGTTGGTTGGAAACAGTTTGAACATTTTTATACTCGTTACTTTTTTATTAAGTGATCGAGCAACATTACTGATACTTGTAACTTTTTATTACTAAGTTGGTCTATGAACAACACAATATTGTTATCTTTTACATATGCACAGATGTAAAGTATTTTACAAGACAATAGCAATTAAGATTGCGAATAAAAAATGAAAATCTTTCATTAAATCCAAAAAAAAACAAAATACATTGAGAATGAAAATGTATACTAACTATTACATTGAGATTCCTATTCTATTGGTTTCTTTTCCTTCTACTTTTGAAACAGGTTCCTCACCAGCAGGAGGATCATCTAAAATATAAGAGGAGTTAATGAAGTTAAGACCTTTCAACATTCTGATATTCATCACAGATGATCTATCCGAGAAGCATTAGCTCATTCCCGAGAAGCACTTGCTCATCCCCGAGAACCTCTTGATCGTCCCCGAGCAGAAGTAGAAGTCAAAATCAGCATCTACAGCATTCAGATCTTTACTACTACTATCTCAACCAACATTGAAGAAGTTGTATGAAAATGTTTCGAAGTCTGCCACCTGCTTGGTACTAATCAGATTGAAGAGTTGGGTTCAAAAGCTAGTATGTTACTCGACAAAGTATTCAGAGGATCATAAATCAGAAAAATCAAGCAAGTAAAGTTAGCATTCAGTTGCTCGGCACAAGAGGGAGTTAGTCATCTAGCAAAACCGATCAACATACTTGAAGATTATGACAAGCTACAAGTTTCATACTATGGCATGGCTGCATCCAAATTCCCAGGGGTGATACATAGCACACGGAGTTCATCAAAAGAAAGATTAGCAACCATCGATCAGCCTGCATCATATGTCATCCAGGAGATAATGCACTTTATGTTGAACAAATCAAGAAGGTAGATCAAGAATTTCACGAGCACCGAACAACATTGCAGAATAAATACTCCATCCTTTCAAGTAACCCATCAAGCATGAAGCATTGGGGGCTTCTGTTGATACCAAATTTAATCTGCTGATGTGGACCAATAATAAGAAGACACGTGTCAATCTACATGGCACAATAACAACGAGGAAGTTTATTTCCCCCGACCAAGTCATGTTCTCTCCGAGCAACGAGGAGGACACCCCGAGGAACTCTATCATCCCGAGATACTCTAAGCACTCCGAGGAACTCTTGATCAACGAGCAACTAAGGCGGTCCGAACTGCATCTCGGCCGTATCATTAATTACCAGATTGACAACTATTCAACTATTCATTATATTCTTGACTCACACGCTGCATTAAATGTATTACCCTTTCATATGTATATCATTTAATGTATTGGACCTTTCATGTACAGCCTCAAGGCTATAAATACCTTGTATCATCCTCATTCAAGGGGATCGGAATTTCTTGAGAGAACTTGTAATCAAGAATTCCACAAACACTCAGCAATAACATAACAGTGGACGTAGGCTTTATTCCTAGCCGAACCACTTTAAAAATCTTTGTCTTATTTATTTATCTGTGATTGAAAAATTAGAGCGATCTAGTTTTTTACATCAACACTACTAAAGCATCTTAAATAAAAATCTAGTTGCATCTCCAAAAATATCTCCAATTACTCCTATGTAGCTACTCCAGCGCTATACCTGAAATGTTAGACACCACAATGGGTCAGAGCACACCACAAGAATACTATCTACTCTTTCGAATTAGGGTCCGTGAGCCCAGACAGTAGAATAATACATTCTAAATACCGCAATAGAGTATTTTAAATTAAACAGGATATAAAATAACATTCGAATAAAAATAATTATCATTATCTATCTACCTAACTAGGCCACCCTTTTATTTAGATTCAATTATCATGTGACAATATTCAACTAACTTTTACAATTTAATTTAATTATTTCTTCTCACTTTTATTTATGCTACACTAGTATAGTCAGTTCACCCTCTTCCGGATCCTACACATATTGCTGGCATGCCCAAAGTTTTACACCACACACAACCCCCTCACTATAGTCAGTTCACCTTTATTATGTCAGTCATGCACATATTGGTGAGGTTCTACACACGACACGTAACTATATTTAGTTCGCTCGTATTCTGTCATCCCTACACATATTGGTGATGCCAATAGACACATATGTCGCTATAACCAGTTCACCCTTATTGTTAGACATCACATATTGGCGACGCTAAACCATTTTAATACTCGTTTCTTATCTTAGGCGTTACTTCTCAATTTCTCAATTTCTCGACTTCTCATTATTTTATATTAGCCCCATCCCATTACAGATCATAAATCCTCAAATACACCCCTAGTCCCATACCTAGAGGCCTGCAACACAAGTACGTTATATCCTATCATATAGGATGAATTTTTGCCTTTAGTTTCGTTCTAGTCTTGCGCTTAGACTATCGAATCAACGGAACGACACAAAAGTCAGTTCCACCCCGGAATATCTCATCCGTAAAAATCTACACTAACTAGTCCCATGCCTAGAAAGTATTAACCACAACTACGATATATATCCTATTCTCATACCTAAAAGTACTCCTAAAATTAGCGTAAGAGCATAACTACCCAAAAATTCCGTCGTTTTCGCAGTGCAAATATAATATTAAAATAATAAATTGCATGAGACATTTTATCACAATTCTACCAATTCCTTATGAGATCACAAGTAAATCTAAATTCATCCATTCAATCAATTTTCGTAATTTAACAACTTATTTTATGCAACTAATATATTTTTAACATCTTGTAAGTTTATGGTGCACACAATAAAATTTTCCTTTTATTACACTTGCGTCATTTTATGTGATTTTACAAGTCCCTTTTAATTAAATAAGGCTACTATGATTTCAGCATATAAATCTACATGCATATTAACAAAAGTCCAACCTCTACCCTATGCCACAGGTCTTATGTTTTATTTTTATTTTCTTTAGTTTGTTTTATTTTCAATTTTATTAATTTTAGTTGAGTCTTTATTAATATTTTTTCGGGTCACAAATTAAACACACCAATACTAACACACACCCTACAACCAACACTCACTCACACCTTTAATCCTATACACTATCCTACACCTAAAGATGCCCTCACCCACACCCCAACTCTCATGCACCCACAAACACAAAAACATCCCCCCTTCTACTCTTTATCATCATCTACCTCCCACCTTCTCACTCACTCTCATCCATCCATAACCAAAACATAAACTCACCTCCATTAACCCAACCTCTCATCTCACCACCACAACCCTTTATCCCAAACCACCACCACACCTCCAACCTCACATTGCCACCCTCTGCCGGAATCAACCACCAGCGCCGGACTTGATCTCCCACGGCAGCGCCCTGGTCAACCCGCCATCACGGACGGGCAACTTAACATCTACCTGCTATTGTCAACGGACACCTCAACCTCCTATCCCGACTTCCAAAAAAACCCCTATCGTGCTCTGACCCGGATCCTACCTCTAGCGGTGAAAACCCGGGTCTGTCAAAACCCGCGGGCGAACCCCAGCAGCAACTCCAATCGGCGACCCATTTTCCACTTGCAAAACCCTTTATCTCGAACCCAAACCCGTTCTATTTTCAACCTCCTGAATCAACCCAAAATCCATACCCTCTTACCCATGACTTACTCACTTTCAAAAGCCAAACACGATTTCCCTTATCAGTATAAAACCAAACTAAAACCAAAGACAAATAAATTCCCCATGTGCCATAAAAACCCTTTATTCCCTTTTCCCTTATTACCCCCAACTAACCAAATTAACCCCAATTCCAAAATTACCCTCATTCTCCCCACTATCATGACCTCACACCCAAACCACATGCACCCTCCATTAATTCCTAAATTAACCCTCACCCACACCTTATACAACCTCTTGAACCTTTATCCTCCCATTTTTACCCCTAGCTATAATTACTATATATTGAAGATAGAAGACTCCATTTTATGGAGGAAAAAAAAGATAGTAAATTAGGGTTTTAGAAAGCTAGAAGAGAGAGAAATTTTTAGTTTTATTTTTTTTCTTTACCAAAAAAAGTATTGAGAGATTGTAATTGAAGATTATATTTCAAGTTGAAGGCAAAATTAGGTTTGATTAATTCTTCTCTTACTAGTCATTCTATGCTATTACTTGGTTTCAATTATTCTTGGATTATGACTATGGTTGGCTAATCACTCTATATAAGGAGTGAAATGAAGCCCCATATATTTAATTGAATGTATTAATTAATCTAGTTTACTTTGTTTCATTTAGTTAATTTTCTTTTCATTTCTACATGAGTTTATGCATTGAGAAATGGTAAACTATCCTTGAGAAAGGATTAAAATCTAGTAAACTCTTAATTTTTGGATTCAAACTAGAGATAGAATGATCCACTAATTAGAGTATATTATATTTTATTATACTCATACATTAAAATTTTATTGGTTTTATGATTTATTATATGAATTTACTCTAGTGAGTGATTTATATATTTTTTTTCTAAATCAGTTATTCATTTTAGTAGTGGGGATGAAAATGGGATTAACTAATTTATATTAGTTTGTTTTGTCAAATGATGAGAATCAATTGATAAAATAAATTAATGTTTGAAAATTAGTAAACTAGAATAATTAACACATTTAATTGATAAAGTGGAGGTTAAGTTTCTGTGACACCCCGCCTAATTAAATACCGGACGATCACTCCTTTATTAAATTAATTCAAGGTGAGTAGTTGGTTCATTCTCAGCATCACTGTCGAAAAATAAAACTTTTCCAATTTAAACACCCTAATTAATTAAGCTAAGTGTCAAAACCATTTAAACCTTTATTCCAATTTTATTAAATCCGGTTATAAAACCTTAAACCATTAACGTCTAAAGAGTCACACAATAAGTAGAAGAATAAAATAAACATTCAAGAGTTTACCCAACAATAGTAAATCCCAACATTAAAATACTAAGGAAAACATCCTGACATTAATAATCCCGAAATAAAGATACTGAAATTAAAAGAATTACAATCTCTGACAATACCAACTAATTAATAGAAAGAGGGCGACACTTGCCCCTGCTGGATAAAACTGAACTAGGAGTAAAATCAAATGGATGAAGTCGTCTAAACAACAGGCCTGCAACTCCCACCTAAGCTACAGCTCTTTCCTGCCAAAGGACCCTATGCAAGACGCCCCTGTGGCTGGGCACTTGTAATATATATATATATATATATATATATACAAGAGAGAAAGAGAAAAGGAAACGGGTCAGATCCCGATAGTGTATATGATTTAAAAATTCGTTTAGCAAGTATTTAAATTGATTACAGGTCAATGCAACAACATATTAGTGCGACAGTCTCTTGAGAAATTCTCACATCTCTTCTAATGTGCACACCTATCGCACTAACCTTCCCAATGGTCTATCTCTTCATATACCACACTATCTTTCCCCACTGATTTAACTTATCTTAAGTTATTCGCAGGATTTACAACTGAACAACACAAGTATTTAAAACGTAAAATTTCAATTTGTAACCAAAGTTCTCCTTTTTACTTTATTAATCAATAATGTTTTCCAGTGTCATATTATACTTTCTCAAAACAAGTATTTATAATTTGAGTCATCAACCATGTCCTACAGATCAAATCACAGTAGGCAGTTCCAGATTTCAGAATTTCATATATATATTAACTACTCGTATAATATATATATCATAACAGCACCCCACATAAAAACTATGGTGCGGGCATACTATGCTATCCAATCCCCATATCAATCGCACTAAAGGGAATACAAGTTCGGAATCACTCTTGAAATGTATAAATACATACACAAACAATATTGAGGCGAAGCATAGATTCCAAGTCCAAGAGGTCAGTACATACCCTCACGTCTCTTAGGACCGTCCGACTATCGATCCGATAGCCCGTACCTAGGATTTCTATCTTCTAGGGTACGAGTCAATATCCCCCATAAGGCACACGAGATAAGATCGTCCCAGCGCGGTAACCTCCGGGATAGCAAGTAGCGCGGGCATGATTTTCACAAGTATATAATATATGTATACACAATCATATAAATATACCACTTTTATTATATCAATTTAGGTTTATCCCATAAACCATATTCACAACATTTATCCTTATTTTCCCATTATTAGTTATCACGTATAATGGTGCGTTTCTCACTTTAATTCGAAGGGTTTCTCCAACTTATTACGTAGCCCTCATGGACTCTATCCTTCCAAAGGTACAATTCAGTAGGTAATCATTTATGTTGCAACGTAACCCTCTTACGTGTCTCTCCCCTTTAATATATACATACATTGTCCCTTATGTAAAATATCCCAAAAATATAGATTTCTCCTTACATTAAAGGTCTCTTATTCATTAATGAATCCTGCTGGTCATCATTACCTCCCAAATCATTTTAGCATGGATGTCTAAGGAGTTTTCTTCATTTAGAATCAATTCAACAATTCTAAAAGGGGAACTTAAGTCTTCCAGGAGGGGTCGATCGATCAAAGGTCTGGGCTCGAACGATCGATCAAGCAGGTCTGCAAAAATCTGCAGATTTGCAGTTACGGGTTTCATCTTCTAACCTTCACCAAATCCATATTTTTCAATCCCAATCGTCCCAAAATTTATATTACTAACATTATATCATCATACCAGATATTTCCAACGTAAAGCATGTAGATTTCTATCACTAAACATGGATTAACGGCCCAAAAATTATTATAATTATCAAGAACCCTAGAAATATCTTAAACATGGTTCTAACAAGAATTTTCCAGAATTTCCTTCTTGTAAACATCATAATTTCTTGGTTTACTCCTCTACATGACAAAGGGTTTCCATAATATCATTTAAGTCATCACTACATGCAATTTCCTATCTCAAATTGGGTTTTTCTTTCATAAATCTCACCCTAATCATCCCTACACTAATATGAGTGATGCACCAACGAAAATAAGCAAGATAAACACTTGCCTGGGATTTTTGACGTTCTGGTTTGGTGTCGAATTTGGTGTGGTTGCGTTCCCCGTCTCGCGATCTACTCGTTGGTGGTGGAGGCGGTGCAAACGGATGGATTTCGGGCCTTGGATTGCTTTGGAAGCTCTCTCCTTCCCTCTCCTATGGCCGTCACTTGTCTTTGGATGTTCTAACCCTAGAAGACAACCTTAGACATCTTATATAACCCTTGGAATTTCGTGGGTTTAATTACCCAAAAATGCAAAATGACTAAAATGCCCTCCCGGGGTACTAATTAAGCCTAAAATAACCTCGAGACTCAAGCTAAACCCCTGGGTACACTTTTCGGACTATCTCGATCCTTCCGAACGCGTTGGCGCACTCAAAACGACCATACGAACAACTTATGAAATATTCACTTTTATAAATCAACATTTAGTCCCGACACGACACAGGCGCATCCCGACTTAAATATCCATAATTGTCATTTTATTCACACGTGACAATATAATAAAAATAAATCTCATATATTACTATACTCATCCAGTAACATTCAACGAATAACAAATTTCCAATAATTACTAACTCTCGTCACGCTAGTAAATATTTAAAACAACATTGCGGATTAAAATTAACTTAATTATCTCAATTACATTTAATTAATCCCTAAATTTAAAAGCCATGAAAATACGGGGTATTACATACTTCCCCCCTAATAACGGAATTTCGTCCCGAAATTCGGAAAATAAGGCCTATCAGGTAGCACAATTCTGGATATCCTTTTCCGTACACAAACTAGCTACACATTACGGTGCTCAATCACTATAGCCCTTTCTTCACAGCAACATTGTTTTACATTCTCTTTGGAGACAATTCACATTGTGCTCCCAACCGACAACATTCGCATAGGTCACGCCTATACATTATAAATTTCATTATCTCATTATCATTAGGAGGCCGCACCTCACTACATAACAAATACTCTGATTTATTCATATACAAAACTCCCATTCTGAGAAAATTATATGAACATTTGATCACTCTTGCTCGCCTAAAACAGTCGTGGAATTCTACCACAGTTATCGGATTTTCTCGACCGATCCAAAAACTCTGATTATCTACTCTCCTCTAAACATACAGAAGGAGAATAGTCGAGGTTATTCCATAACAAAACCTTAATAAGTACCTCGTACGCGACAAATGGGTACAAGTGCTTCTACCGAGCATTCCTGAAATCATCGTACCAATAGTCCAAAATCTCCTTTATGTGGCTCCACAAATCTTTAATCACCGTTCCCTGGCTACGGGTGATACATCCTACTTGAAACGAAACCTTATCTCCACTGGTTTCTGAAATCCCATATCAAAGGTGGGATTCACCAATCTCATCCTGATTTAGATATTTATACTGCGCCGGATCATGCACTGGCGCGATCCTTCCTTTCAAAGGAAGTCTGGGGCATACTAGTTAATATTGTAATCGATCCCAAAGGAATATCAATCACTTCCTTCTCAGCGGCTTAATTGACATGTTCGGGATGAACCCTTGATCTTGTTTTGACGATGGCAACCCATCCAAGAACTGTACCGACTTTACCGACCTCTTCCAAATTCAGGAATTGTAGCTAAACACAAAATTCTTTGGTTGATTCTCCTCTTTCAACCCAACCTTACCCATGGGCGGTGCATGTAGAGACTATCACTACGTCCCGCTAAACATCGATTCTTCCTTGAAATGTCTCACATTAAGTGACACGTAATACTCCCCTTCCTTCCTTTTAGTATGCCGAAAGTTCCACCCGTGCTCTTCTCTCCACGAAGCGCACTTTTGGATCTCTTATACCATACCAACATCATCACCCTTTATATGTGCAAGTCGCTCTCATACTTTCCTACTAGCAACTCCGCTCCGAGTGTTCTTCATAATCATTTAATTCTATTCCATTCAAGGAATACACATATTAAATGACTTCCCACAGTCTTCCAATTCAAATATGGGTGTGCTATTCTAATTACACACATATGTATGGATTATCGCCCCTCATGAGACGTTTAATCCACTATATCACTTCCACTACGTTATGTTAACCCCACAAACACATTTTCCATTCGTCCATTGCCACACCCCTTCATCTCGGACGAGTTTTAACATCAGTTAACCAGGATGTCTACACACCCTATAAACTGGGCATACTAGCGTAAGCATCACATACGCTCCATACTAATAAACAAATTCTTTGTTTTCCCTGATGCTTCCAGCGTGATTACAACACTTAAATCACCCTAAAAATCAAAATTTTAAATCTTCCTTATTATCATTCCGCCCCCTTAACTCGTGGTGACAAAGAAAAACTTTCAATGCTTTCTTACCACACAACCGGCTCCAGTGTCTTTAAATCAAAATTCAACTTCTAACTTACATACATAATTACTTGATCCTTTTCGACCAGGGTACCGTACTCATGGAATAGTGACCAAACGTCTCCCTATTTCCAACCTTACGCTAAGTTTCATGCGTGGGATGTCTCGCAATGCGAAATCCAAAAAAGGAACCCCCCCAATACCCTACTACCTAGCATTGTCGGTTATCGAAATCCGTTAGGTCCTCTATCCATAGCATATACCCCTTTATTCCGTCCCTTGACAGAAAAGTTAAAATTTCTCCCGTAATTATGCTTAACAAAGAACGTTTCACTAATTGCACTATTGTTCAGTATAGGTTGGTGGTAATAGCATTCCATAAACCTCGAATACATACAATCGTAATTCTCGAAATTCCTTTCCCTAACAATAGGGGTATAAATATTAACTCCCACATCTCTAAAGGATAAATATAACAATGCACTCTTCCTATCACTAAGTCCGGAGTGCTAAACATAATACTGAGTCAAATATTTTCGCCCAACGGTAAATCCCAATACATACTGAATCATATAGGCAAAGTCTAAACATACATTGGCATCGAATATCTCGAGCCCACTATCTCCTCCGAAGACTCTAGGATAGATAATATAAGTGCGAGTCCAACCTTCTTACAGGTAAAGCCTCGCCAAAACAAAACGTGATGCACTAATGCAACCACTCCGATAGACTTGCAATAAATGCCCACTATCGTACTAACCATTTCTATAACATTTTAACAAAGATAATATCATACTCGTATATCGCATCACTACAACGAGTAGCCTCAATAAAGTACAAAACACTGTTAATATACACATTCATCCTCCGCAGATAGCACTAAAGAAAAATCCTTCTACACTAGGGAAAATTATTCACATTATAATAATAACGTTTAAAATGATATGCATTTAGCTCGTCTCACATGCTAATCTAGCAAGGAACAAAATATAGTGACTCGCTCGTGTCACATAAACGCGCCTCATCCTATGAGGATACAACTTATGCTTCTACCTTGTCAATCGTCTTGACTGTGCAAATGGTTTTCGGACGTAACACGTCTACTCAAACCAAACAAAATTTCTTTAATCGTTGCTGATAATACGTAAATATCGCGTATTTCATCCTCCGAACCTACGAATTTTAACCCCCTCGGGTGCCTTAATCTCTATATTTAAGCCCGTTAACCAGACAACCTAGTTTTATATTGTTAACATGCTATATGAGGTATAATTGGGCTTTTGTAGGTATTTAGGTACTAAGTATGAAGTTCGAACGCATTCCGGTGAAGTTCCGTACGCAATCGCACTTTCAAGGGCATTTTAGTCTTTTCACAGCTTGGGTACCTGTCTTGACATCTGACTAAAGTTGTATCCCTCCTCGCTAGCTTCGTGTGTCAAGGAACGGTGCGCGATTCCGATTCATAACAAAGAAGTTACGGCGATTTCAGCGAAGGAAAAATAAGGAAAGCAAAAAAGGAGAAGAGAAGGAGAAGGGAAGAATGCAGTGTGCTGCTGCCTGGCCAAGACCTTCTTGATCGATTGATCGACCCCTTTGGTCGATCGATCGACCATTCTAAATTGTCAATTTTTGGCCTTGATCGATCGATCGACCAAAGGGGTCGATCGATCGATCCCCTGTTTTTCAGCAGATATTTTCATTTATTTTCGTTCTTCTTTTCTTTTAATCCAACTTACTATAAATACAATTTTTGTTGTAATAAGAAGAAATATCAGTATATACACGATTTTAGGTTAGAATAGTTTAGGGTTTGGGTTTTTGGATGGTTCTTCTTCATTTATACTTGGTTTGACACCCCATTTGTTGTGTAAGTTGACTATTCATCATCCTCACCATTAATATAGCTTTTATTTCATTCATTCTTGCTTTGATAATTAGGTTTACATGCTTTGTTAATTAGTTTACATGCTTTGATTACTTGCTTTCTAGTATAAATTTACCGCATTTATTTACCGCTTTCCATTTACCGCGTTTTTATGATGCTTTCTAGCTAATCTAAATTAGGTTGTGTTTGAATTGAACTCACTCGGGTTGACGCGCTGCTTTGCTTTGGTGATGGAGTTTACGGGTCTATTTCGGGTGCGTTGTCCTAGTTATTATGCCTGGAAGATTTGACGGGGCATATCATGTATGTCCCGTGCTTACGACCTTTCGCGCGTAATTTTCGGAATATTTGTTGACGCCAAAATCTTATTAGGCTTTTATGACGATTTAGGGCGTAACAACCCTTGATTTAATTAACTGTCGATACGAGACGCACTTGTAATAACTCGTCGACCCATGTAACCATTTTATACTAATTAACTCGGGTGAGGGATATTCGACGCAACCTATAGTTTTACTCGCTTTCATAATCTAGTTTCATTACCCTTGCCTAGATTAATATTTCCCTTTATGCATCTTTTCTTTTAGTTTGTAATCATCTTTTACACTTTTATTTCGGAGTATTAAATCACTTGAATTCTAGCAACTTGTCCCTGTGGATTTTCGATATCCGACTTATCGTTGTGCTTGCCTCACAAGTGTAGTAGTAACTTAGGTTTTTGTATTGAGTTGGTGAAACGAAAACAACGACTGTGCACTTTACACGCGCACACCTTTCGCACCCCAATCAAAATGGCGCCGTTGCCGGGGACTAGTTTGTTTTAGACTTTATTTGATTTAATATTTCATAGTATTTTCTTTCTATTTGTATTATTTGCTAATATTTTGCAAGACTCCCACATTTGAGCACTTAGAAATGCTCGAATTTTTCCCGCGCGCACTTACTTTGTGGAATTCGCCACTTGAGCCATTTTGGGGGTAAGCATGTCTTATTCTAATTCTTTCGGTAATCCTTGTCATAATTCTCAAAATTCTCGCAAACCTATGACTTTCGGTGAATACTTAGAATCCCAAAGTGTAACAAATTCAAATATGACTTTGGGCGAGTATAACGAAAGTCAAAATTTAGGTTATTGGAATTTTGATGCTGATGATAATGATTTTGGGCCTTTACCTCCTTATAATAGGAATTTTAAAACGAATTGCAATAGTTTTCAAAATTCCTATAATAATGAGTTTTCGTTTAAGTCCGATGGTAATTTTCAAAGTTCCCATTTTCACGGGTCCGCACCTCGACCCATGACATTCGGTGAGGGCTTGCGTATGTATGAAAATGAGAAAATTGAAAATCGCTATCGGGAAGAAAATCATTCGTGGGAACATGAGTTGGATTTATTATTTGAGTCCGACGATGATTTTGCTTCAGAGACTTTCGAGGTCGACGAATGTTTTGAACCAAATGAGGTACTTGTGCCTACTTTGGAACAAGCCATTCTAGACTTTGCCCATCTCGTAATAGATATTGAAAGTGAGGATGAAAATGACGTAATATTTATTTGCAATGAAATGATTTCTTCTTTGGCCCCCAAAGAAGAACATTTCATTGAAAATGATATTATTTCCTTTGAAATTCCAACTTCATGCGATGATGATTCATCTCATGAGTTTGAATTTCTTTCATCCCCGTTTTCATTCTCTATTATCCCACAGGAACAAGTACCCGATGATTCGGTTTTGAACTTTAATGTTTTAAACCCTATCGCCGATGAGGAGTACTTGCTCGAGTCGCCCTCCACAATTGCATCTTTACCTTTGTGTGCGCCGCCTCCCATTCCAACTTCAAAATCCTTGGGAGGATATTCAGCTTTTCTCGGTCCCCACTTGTTTTTGTCACCCGTTCAATCCAAACCCCCCATCCTCCCACCAAAACTTTTAATTGGCGATGGTTCATTTCTTCCGCCTTACACATGCCTTCCGTTGTTAAAACGGAATTCATATTTTTCGGAGGGCATGCTTGTATGTGAGGGTACACCGGTTATCCTCCAAAGTCAAATCGTTCTTATGGTGGACCCTCAGCTATTTAGACTTCTAGTGTATAGTTAGTGTGGAGCCTAAATAGTAGGTTGTATATAGTTAGCTTTTTATTTTTTCTTTCCTTTTTAATTTAGTCTAGTGTAATTAGTTAACTTTTTGTTATTTGTTTTTGCTATGCTCGGTACTAACTTTTTTTGTAGATTCTTTGGAATTGTTATTATGGGGATCGCTCCAATTTTGGGTAATATCGCTCTTTTCCTCTCTTTGACTTGGTTCTTAATTCAAATTGAGGACAATGTCAAGTTTTAAGTTAGGGGGTGTGGGATATTCTATCCATTTCTTCATTTAGTCCATGTTTTTGCTCACATGTTAGTTACTTAGTATGATTTTCTTAGAAAAATTAAAATTTTCAAAAAGATTTTTCTTTCTTTTTTCTCCTTTTTTGGGCATTTTGCCTTTGTTTTCGATGATAAATTTCAATAATTGCCCGATCCAATAGACAACCCGATGATGCATGTTCTCAATTATTGATATTATGAATAACTTCATGAATTAAACTTTAATCCCATGAGCACATGCACTTTTATGGTTATATTGATTTGGTTTAAGATTTTTATAACTCGGTAATCTTTTGTTGCATTGTATATACTTACACCGAGTAAGCTTTGTACCTTTCGTCGTTTGTGAGTGTATACACTATTCTTTTCTCATTGAAAATGTTGAATTCGTTGGTAATCTCTCTATTCTTTCATTTGACCGTTCATTAATTGAGTTCATACTTGAAATGTGTTACTTGAGCATGATTTTCATATATTGTTTTGATTCGAGAATTGCGTAAACTTTGTGAAATGATCATAGGCCCTCTTTGATATATCACCCATATTAGCCTTGACCTCACCCTTATATGTTTACTCTCGTTAACCCCTTTGAGCCTAAATATTAGCCTTTGGTTTCATAACCCCATTACCATAACTAACTCTAAATTGGAGTTTTAGCCCATACATACACTTTCCATACCTTTGTTTGGAATGTTACTTGGGATTGAAAGATGTTGTTATGATGCCGGTTGCAATTTAGGCATATGAGAGTTTGATAAGTAAAGAAAAGAAAGTAGTGAAAAAAGTGAAGAAAAAGAGAAAGAAAAAAGAAAAAGAAAACAAAAGAGAAAATGAGAAAAAGAAGAAAACAAAAGAAAGAGAAGTTTGTATATGTTGTATATAGTTCAATAAGCTTTGATTACTCTCCCCGATGATATATCTAATGCCTTTTTGGAACTTGTTTTCCAATTTTGATATAGCCCGTATTATCCCATTATCCCGAGTTTTCATTCCGAACACTTTGAATTCGTACATATATTCCTTCGTTTTGTACCTTAGCCATACCTACATTATAACCCTATTAAAGTCCTATGTGATCTTAGGTTGGTGTAATTTAAAAGTCATAATAGTTGTGATAATCTGTGAAAATGCATTTCGCCTCTTTTAGTGAGTGGTATCCTTTCATTGAGATTACAGTTTTTCAGTTTATATATAGCGTTCTTCATCTGTGACATGTGTGTGGCCTAGTGTCCATTTACATTTACTCTTTAGCCCACATGTCCCGTGTGTTACCTCCCTGTTTCGAGTGAAGTCACTTGATGAGTGTAATGCCCGTGAGGATTGAATATATGCTTGCTTTAATGTTTATCCGGTTTATATAAGTTTTTCGCCAAATCACACTTTGCATGTGCTCGCTCCCCTCCCACATTTTAAGGTTTCAATTCTATGAGGTGAATTCTATAATGTTAATGATTTGGACTTTTGTTTGAATTCATTCATTTTTGCTAATAATGCGTAGGAAATCCTTTTCGCTATTGTTGGGCTTGTCACATGTTGGTTTGGGCATATTTTGAGGAAACCATGTGATGTTTGTGGGTACCATCTCTGAAAACCCTCACGAGACGACACTCGTCCACTAGGGTGACCTAGGGGTTTGACGGTTTGTTGCATACGCTAAATGCAATCGAATCGCCCGCGAAAGTGGCCTTATCTTTTTATTATTTTTATACCATGCTTTTGTACTATCTCCTGCTTTTGGTTTGATTGTAGTTGTTGTTGCATCCTATTTCATTGCTAGGGACTAGCAATGTGTAAGTTAGGGGGTATGATAATACGCAAATATCGCGTATTTCATCCTTCGAACCTACGCATTTTAGCCCCCTCGGGTGCCTTAATCTCTATATTTAAGCCCGTTAACCATACAACCTCAGTTTATATTGTTAACATGCTATATGAGGTATAATTGGGCTTTTGCAGGTATTTAGGTACTAAGTATGAAGTTCAGACGCATTCCGGTGAAGTTCCGTACGCAACCGCACGTTCAAGGGCAGTTTAGTCTTTTCACAGCTTGGGTACCTAGCTTGACATCTCACGGAAGTGGTAGCCCTCCTCGCTAGCTTCGTGTGGCTACGAACGATGCGCGATTCCGATTCATAACGAAGAAGTTACGACGATTTCAGCGGAGGAAAAACAAGGAAAGCAAAAGAGGAGAAGAGAAGGAGAAGGGAAGAATGTAGTGTGCTGCTGCCTGGACAAGACCTGCTTGATCGATCGATCGACCCCTTTGGTCGATCGATCGACCATTCTAAATTGTCGATTTTTGGCCTTGATCGATCGATCGACCAAAGGGGTCGATCGATCGATCCCCTATTTTTCAGCAGATATTTTCATTTCTTTTCTTTCTTCTTTTCTTTTAATCCAACTTACTATAAATACAATTTTTGTTGTAATAAGAAGACATATCAGTATATACACGATTTTAGGTTAGAATAGTTTAGGGTTTGGGTTTTTGGATGGTTCTTTTTCATTTAAACTTGGTTTGACACCCCATTTGTTGTGTAAGTTGACTATTCATCATCCTCACCATTAATATAGCTTGTATTTCATTCATTCTTGCTTTGATAATTAGGTTTACATGCTTTGTTAATTAGTTTAAATGCTTTGATTACTTGCTTTCTAGTATAAATTTACCGCGTTTGTTTACCGCTTTCCATTTACCGCATTTTTATGATGCTTTCTATCTAATCTAAATTAGGTTGTGTTTGAATTGAACTCACTCGGGTTGACGCGTTGCTTTGCTTTGGTGATGGACTTTACGGGTCTATTTCTGGTGCGTTGTCCTAGTTATTATGCCTAGGAGATTTGACGAGGCATATCATGTATGTCCCGTGCTTACGACCTTTCGCGTGTAATTTCTGGGATATTTGTTGACGCCAAAATCTTATTAGGCTTTTATGACGATTTAGGGCGTAACAACCCTTGATTTAATTAACTGTCGAAATGAGACGCACTTGTAATAACTCGTCGACCCATGTAACCATTTTATACTAATTAACTCGGGTGAGGGATATTCGACACAACCTATAGTTTTACTCGCTTTCATAATCTAGTTTCATTACCCTTGCCTAGATTAATATTTCCCTTTATGCATCTTTCTTTTAGTTTGTAATCATCTTTTACACTTTTATTTCGGAGTATTAAATCACTTGAATTCTAGCAACTTGTCCCTGTGGATTTTCGATACCCGACTTACCGCTGTGCTTGCCTCGCAAGTGTAGTAGTAACTTAGGTTTTTGTATTGAGTTGGCGGAATGAAAACAACGACTGTGCACTTTACACGCGCACACCATTGGCACCTCAATCAAAATGGTGCCATTGCCGGGGACTAGCAATGTGTAAGTTAGGGGGTGTGATGATACGCAAATATCGCGTATTTCATCCTCCGAACCTACGCATTTTGGCCCCCTCGGGTGCCTTAATCTCTATATTTAAGTCCGTTAACTAGACAACCTCGGTTTATATTGTTCACATGCTATATGAGGTATAATTGGGCTTTTGTAGGTATTTAGGTACTAAGTATGAAGTTCAGACGCATTCCGGTGAAGTTTCGTACGCAACCGCACGTTCAAGGGTATTTTAGTCTTTTCATGGCTTGGGTACATGGCTTGACATCTCACGGAAGTTGTATCCCTCCTCGCTAGCTTCGCGTGGCCATGAACGGTGCGCGATTCCGATTCATAACGAAGAAGTTACGGCGATTTCAGCGGAGGAAAAATAAGGAAAGCAAAAGAGGAGAAGAGAAGGAGAAGGGAAGAATGCAGTGTGCTGCTGCCTTGCCAAGACCTGCTTGATCGATCGATTGACCCCTTTGGTCGATTGATCGGCCATTCTAAATTGTCAATTTTTGGCCTTGATCGATCGATCGACCAAAGGGGTCGATCGATCGATCGATCCCCTGTTTTTCAGCAGATATTTTCATTTCTTTTCTTTCTTCTTTTCTTTTAATCCAACTTACTATAAATACAATTTTTGTTGTAATAAGAATAAATATCAGTATATACACAATTTTAGGTTAGAATAGTTTAGGGTTTGGGTTTTTGGATGGTTCTTCTTCCTTTATACTTGGTTTGACACCCCATTTGTTGTGTAAGTTGACTATTCATCATCCTCACCATTAATATAGCTTGTATTTCATTCATTCTTGCTTTGATAATTAGGTTTACATGCTTTGTTAATTACTTTACATGCTTTTATTACTTGCTTTCTAGTATAAATTTACCGCGTTTATTTACCGCTTTCCATTTACCGCGTTTTTACGATGCTTTCTAGCTAATCTAAATTAGGTTGTGTTTGAATTGAACTCACTCAGGTTGACGCGTTGCTTTGCTTTGGTGATGGAGTTTACGGGTCTATTTCGGGTGCGTTGTCCTAGTTATTACGCCTAGGATATTTGACGGGGCATATCATATATGTCCCGTGCTTACGACCTTTCGCGCGTAATTTTCGGAATATTTGTTGACGCCAAAATCTTATTAGGGTTTTATGACGATTTAGGGCATAACAACCCTTGATTTAATTAACTGTCGAAATGAGACGCACTTGTAATAACTCGTTGACCCATGTAACCATTTTATACTAATTAACTCGGGTGAGGGATATTCGACGCAACCTATAGTTTTACTCGCTTTCATAATCTTGTTTCATTACCCTTGCCTAGATTAATATTTCCCTTTATGCATCTTTTCTTATAGTTTGTAATCATCTTTTACACTTTTATTTCGGAGTATTAAATCACTTGAATTCTAGCAACTTGTCCCTGTGGATTTTCGATACCCGACTTACCGCTGTGCTTGCCTCGCAAGTGTAGTAGTAACTTATGTTTTTGTATTAAGTTGGCGAAACGAAAACAACGACTGTGCACTTTACACGCGCACACCTTTCGCACCCCAATCAAAATGGCGCCGTTGCCGGGGACTAGCAATATGTAAGTTAGGGGGTGTGATAATACGCAAATATCGCGTATTTCATCCTCCGAACTTACGCATTTTAGCCCCTTCGGGTGCCGTAATCTCTATATTTAAGCCCGTTAACCAGAAAACCTCGGTTTATATTGTTAACATGCTATATGAGGTATAATTGGGCTTTTGTAGGTATTTAGGTACTAAGTATGAAGTTCGGACGCATTCCGGTGAAGTTCCGTACGCAACTGCACGTTCAAGGGTATTTTAGTGTTTTCACAGCTTGGGTACCTGGCTTGACATTTCACGGAAGTTGTAGCCCTCCTCTCTAGCTTCGCGTGGCCGTGAATGGTGCGCGATTCCGATTCATAACGAAGAAGTTACGGCGATTTCAGCGGAGGAAAAACAAGGAAAGCAAAAGAGGAGAAGAGAAGGAGAAGGGAAGAATGCAGTGTGCTGCTGCCTGGCCAAGACCTTCTTGATCGATCGATCAATCCCTTTGGTTGATCGATCGACCATTCAAAATTGTCGATTTTTATCCTTGATCGATCGATTGACCAAAGGGGTCGATCGATCGATCCCCTGTTTTTCAGCAGATATTTTCATTTCTTTTCTTTCTTCTTTTCTTTTAATCCAACTTACTATAAATAAAATTTTTGCTGTAATAAGAAGAAAAAGAAGTATATACACGATTTTAGGTTAGAATAGTTTAGGGTTTGGGTTTTTGGATGGTTCTTCTTCATTTATACTTGGTTTGACACCCCATTTGTTGTGTAAGTTGACTATTCATCATCCTCACCATTAATATAGTTTGTATTTCATTCATTCTTGCTTTGATAATTAGGTTTACATGCTTTGTTAATTACTTTACATGCTTTGATTACTTGATTTCTAGTATAAATTTACCGCGTTTATTTACCGCTTTCCATTTACCGCGTTTTTACGATGCTTTCTAGCTAATCTAAATTAGGTTGTGTTTGAATTGAACTCACTCGGGTTGACGCGTTGCTTTGCTTTGGTAATGGACTTTACGGGTCTATTTGGGGTGCGTTGTACTAGTTATTACGCCTAGGAGATTTGACGGGGCATATCATGTATGTCCCGTGCTTACGACCTTTCGCGCGTAATTTCCGGGATATTTGTTGACGCCAAAATCTTATTAGGCTTTTATGACGATTTAGGGCGTAACAACCCTTGATTTAATTAACTGTCGAAACGAGACGCACTTGTAATAACTCGTCGACCCATGTAATTATTTTATACTAATTAACTCGGGTGAGGGATATTCGACGCAACCTATAGTTTTACTCGCTTTCATAATCTAGTTTCATTACCCTTGCCTAGATTAATATTTCCTTTTCTGCATCTTTTCTTTTAGTTTGTAATCATCTTTTACACTTTTATTTCGGAGTATTAAATCACTTGAATTCCAGCAACTTGTCCCTGTGGATTTTCGATACCCGACTTACCGCTGTGCTTGCCTCGCAAGTGTAGTAGTAACTTAGGTTTTTGTATTGAGTTGGCGAAACGAAAACAACGACTGTGCACTTTACACGCGCGCCTTTTACTAGACACCGTATTCTTGTCCTTTTACTCACTTTGGA
This sequence comes from Sambucus nigra, assembly GCA_949130495.1. Lineage (NCBI taxonomy): Eukaryota > Viridiplantae > Streptophyta > Magnoliopsida > Dipsacales > Adoxaceae > Sambucus > Sambucus nigra. Next base: position 312,508,437 of record OX422209.1, on the reverse strand, counting down.
ACATAGTATCGCGAGCTATCTCACTCCGCACAAAATACCTCAGTACATAATCCACTTATCACCTGTCCTAAAAACCAGGTTAGGATTGTCCTTCTTTCGGACTTTAGTAAACTCGATTACTGTTAACCATCCCGGTTGTTCCTTTAACTTTTTTTTTAGGCCATAAAGATCATGTTACTATCTATAATAGTACTTACTGAATTTACCATCACTTGGTAAGACTTCTATTATCCGAATCATTTAAATGGGTCCCCTGATGTATATCCACATCCCTTTGTGGTGATATACCACCACCGTTGCATTCAGTCTTTTCTCGACTAAATTCTTCGATTCTGAAAGGTGGAAATTGTCCCAAATTAAAATATAATTTCCTTTTAAGTAAATGCGGAAGCGTTGAGATGGTTTTAACTTTCAAATAAAAAAACAAGTTTTAATTTCTCCAAAACAAATTAAAACATACTTCAAGTCCTAGAATCTGCCTAAGTCATAATTAACAATTATCCAAAGTTAGGCGAAACCAAATCTTAGCAAATGACTTGAATAAACCAATTTTACCCAATATTTAATTAAAGTCCAATTTTAATATAGTGTGAGAATTAAACCGAATTTTATCTTGAATTAAACCTAAAGCATGCGTTCTAAATTTTGTGCAAGATAAAAATAAACAATATCACACTACACCGCGATGTACGGGGAAAAACCCACTAACGGGAAAAAACCTCGGGACGGCCCTAGCCTCAAATCCACTAAAAACGGTATTACAAAATACAAGACAAGAGACTTACTTCCTAAACTCGAACCCTCTCAAGCCGTGATGCTCCTTCTTGTATCAACCTCCAATTAGCGGATAACCAACGGAGCTCCACCGTGGTCTCGTAATTCACCGATGGGACTTTATATGGTCACCGTCACCCAAGCATGGAGCCTTTCTCCGTGTGGGTAGAATCTCAACAAAAGTCTTCTTTGTGATGGGGTGTAGAAGAAAACCCGAAACGTCTCTTGAATTCGGTAGAGAAAACCGGTGCCAAAAACTCCAAGCAATTGATATAAATATAGAAACTTGGATAAACAATTATTGGGTGTAAACTAGATTGTGTATGAATTTTTCATTAAAAATTAACACTCAAAACTTGAACATTTTCCTAAACTAATTTTGCTCTCAAACTCTCTTTTGGAGATAAACAAATGTTGGAAAAGTTGTCTTGGAAAATGTGTTTCCCGCACATAATAAAGTATGAAAAAGGTTGGTTGAAAACCAAGTGGATGAGTGGGGAAAAACTGTAAAAAAACTGCCAAATAACTGTTCCCGCTGGAAGTTCGTTCGAACGAACGTGATTCTCGTATGAACGAGACTTCTAACGAGTGACCAGCCTGGGCTCGTTAGAAGTTCGTTAGATACCTCGTTAGAACGACCATTCATTCGAACGACATATCGAACGACATATCGAACGCCTGTCCAGTTAGGGTCGTTGGCAAAACTCGTTCGAACGAACCTGGTTCGAACGACAAAACTCGTTCGAACGAAATCTGGTTCGAACGAAAAACTCGTTCGAACGACATTTCTAACGAACGACCAGAAAGATTGAAAAATTCGATTTTGGCCCAGAAACTTTTATATACTTATATTAAAGTTCTATTTAAATCTTTCTGAAAATAAAATGCAGTTTTTATTTCATCTAACACCCAATACAAATTGTTCCAAGCTCCTATATACATATAATTACATTCATACCTTGGGAGCATGGAACCTTAGTTGATGATGTAAAAACGAGGCACGCAAACCGGCATTTTGATGAAGCTTTAAATTCTTTGCCGCTACGTCTTCAACATACACTTCATAGGCTTGAGAATATTACAATAAATACTATCCTATGAATAAATGTTTTTGTCCGGAATTGAGCCAAAACTATATATGGACTCAATTGGAAATTTGTGTCCTTACAAATCTCCCCCTTTGGCTATTCCGGGACAAAAACCAAACAAAAATCCTAAAGGGCCGTCAAGCTCTACTAGACTCAAAACATAACCCGCCCAATCTTGACTCAACCCAAGGATCAAACGCTTTGCCATAGAAAGATGCCGCTTTAGAATAATTCCTGTACACTTAAGCAAACTCATCAAATGCATAAGGAATATCAAAATATTAAATGCAATTAATTAATTACTCCCCCTAAATTAATTCTCCCTTTAAACACATGACATACTTAGAAAGACGTCTCCCCCTAAGATAAATCTCCCCCAAACTAAGATACGATAATAATAGGATTAGATACCATTTCTCCCCCTATCATCATTCTTCCCCTTTTTGTTCGGGAATAGGCAAAGGATAAAGAACTAATAAACAGTATGTGAAAGCTTAAAGTGATAAGACATGAAAGCATATGAGCAATAAAAGAAGGGCAAAGACAAATATCATATATATAGATACCAAAAATATACCAATAGAGCACTTGCATATATATATATAGATAGAAACACACACATGACACAAAATACAATAAGTTTGCACACTCGTATGGCAAAAATGTGTCATAAGGAAACGGAAGTGTAGGGGTGTGAAGTAGCAACAATTAAATTTAGACCCAAACACTTAAGAAACGTTCACGGAGTTCTCATTTGATTGCAAACTTTATCACATTTAAATATAACCTCATGTGACAATATAAAGATTGAACTCAATGAACAAACATACACAATGCATACAAGCCTAGCATGATGATGATTCTACAAACCAAATAGAGTCATGACATTAAAGACAACTAGGATAAACGGACATTGTGCAAACCGTTAATATACCATCCAATTCTCCCTCAATGAGCATATATATTCTTTTGTTTTTGAATGAATATATCATACAAACATGGGCCTTGGCAATTGCTTTTTGTTTAATGCCAAATATTCTGTTTTTAGGCCTTTGGATCACGTATTTCTTTTAGATCCAATCAACGGTGGCTTACTATCGCAAAGGATTTAATTCATCCTTTCAGAGCCCTTCCCCGTGCACATAATAGTTTATCATGTTTTCATTTTTTCGCACAAATCTCACATGCAACGGATTTTGACATGCACTAGTCCTCCTAGGTCATAGATATGTAGATGACTAGATTGATAGGAGAACACCTCAAAAGGCTCAAATATAACATGTGATATTAAGATTTCAAAAGAGCTCGTGCATGTGTGAATAGAGGCATATGAAAATAGAATCCATTTAATCAATACGAAATCCAACTACTCCATATAAAATATGGTAAAGAACATTTTAAGGTTTGAAAATCTAAACCAAAAGTTCTAGCCACGTGGGAGCGTAAATGATGGGATTCAAACACAAATATATGCCACATAAAGTGTGTCAAACTAAAATACACACAAAACAAAATCTTTTTGAGTTTTTAGCATTTTAATCAAAAATAAGGATATATACTCAAAAGAGTAAACAAAAATCATTTGTATTTTTCATTAAGCTTAAATGAAATAAATAAAACACAAATGATAAACAAAAATCTTTTTATATTTTTCAGGTAAATCAAACACAAAAAATAATACAAAAAGATAAACAAGTCATGATTTCTAGCATGTGATATGAAATAAGGCAATGACTAGAAAATGACTAAACAATCATACATTTAGCATATGAATATAGCATGAAGTACAAACGCTAAAGTATGCAAACACTAACACATTCATCCATTAGATTTAGCAAGGGAGGAAGCATGTGTAAGTAAATGAGAATCAAAATCCCTATTTTGTAAGGCAACCAAGTCGGATTTCCTAACCCAAATTAATGAAGAATTACTTTCTTGGGGTGTAGGAACGTTAGCTATCGTGGTTACTTTACTATGGGATTTTCTAGGAATTCGTTTAAGATCTAAACAAAATTTCCTAAGATGACCTTGTCGACCACAATGTGTACAAGTGAGAACATGTCGAAAAGATTTACTTAAGGAGTGATCTTTAAATGTATTCCTAGTTGATTCTCCTAAACCATTGGTTTGGGCATTATGAGTAAATTCATGACAGGGATTGAAGCCTAAACCACAAGTGTCATTTTTAATTTGGACCGTTCCTAACATTTTATCTAGTTTTTCCGAACGGCACTCCAAATCAAATTTGACAATACTAGAATCTTTTAATTTATTTTCCAATTCAACAATGTTAGATTCTAGTAAAACATTTCGCTCTTAAAAAGCAAGAAGCTCCTTTTTCAAGGATTCCATTAAACCCCTAAGGCTATCTCTTTCGCCTTCTACATAATCAAGTTTCTCTTGAAGAGTCCTCACGTGTGTCCTAAGGTCTTCTATTAAGGCACTATCATCAACGACCTTGACACTCTTTCTTAAACAAGCTTCTAACTTCAAATTAGTTCTTTTCAAATTAATAGATTCTTTATATAATTCATGAAAAGCATTTTGAAGTTCACTCACATCAACCTCTTCTTCATTTTCACTCTCACTTTCTTCTTCACTCTCACTATCATTAAAAACAAGAGAATCATGAACAATGACCTTGGAAGTGGCATGTGCAATCGTGTCATCAATCGATGAGTTCTCATTATCACTCACATGACTAGCCAGAAAAGCCACAAAATTTTTCTTAGTGGGGGAATCGGGCTTTTCTTCCTTATCACTATCACTAAGGGTTGCATTATATGAAATAGGTCGCTTACCATCTTTCCTTAGTTTAGTGGGGCACTCATAAGCCCTATGGCCATAACCTTCACAACCAAAACACTTATTTAACTCGTCCCTATCAATGTTTTCATTACTAGGTTTCGGGATTTTCTCGGCTTTAAAAATCTTCTCGCTTTTATCATGTTTAGAAGTATCAAATTTCTTAAAATCATTTTTAACTTTATCTTTGTTAAATTTAAGAAATTTTCTAAATTTACGAGCAAACAAAGCCATGTCTTCCGAGTCACTATCATTATCTCTCTCTACTACTTGTTTGACCTCTTTTCGGGCTTTTAAAGCAACACCCTTTTCAATTTTCTTTTCAGTTTTAGAGGGAAACATATCCAGTTCATAGGTTTGTAAATCACCTACAAGCTCTTCTAATTTCGTAGAGGCTAAAGTGGGTAAAGAATTTAAAACGGTCACTTTAGGAAAAAATCTATCAGGTAGGGACCTTAAAATTTTCTTTACAACACGGTCGTCAGGTATTTTCTCTCCCAAGTTAAAGGATGAATTAACAATATCAGAAAGTCTAGCATAAAATTTATCAAAAGTTTCTTTTTCATCCATTTTGATAGTTTCAAATTGAGTGGTGAGGTTTTGGAGTTTTGAAGCTTTAACGACACTAGTTCCTTCATGAGTTAATTGTAAAATATCCCAAGCTTCTTTATCGGTTTCACACGTCATAATACATCGGAATTCATCCGGTGCGACAGCGCTAAATAAGGTATTTAAACCACGGGAATTAAAATTTGCAAGCTTAAACTCATTTTCGGTCCATCTATCGATGGGTTTGGGAACACATGAGTTGGTGGGGAGTACCCGGTAACAACAGACATCCAAACACGTTCATCGATAGATTTAACTGCCGATTTCATTCGCGCTTTCCAATACGCGTAGTTAGAACCATCAAAAATAGGAAATTTTGAAAATGGGAAAAAATCCATTTTAGCCAAAAATTAAAGAATCTTAACGAAATAATTTATCGTTTTTGGCTCTGATACCAATTTGAAAGGTGGAAATTGTCCCAAATTAAAATATAATTTCCTTTTAAGTAAATGCGGAAGCGTTGAGATGGTTTTAACTTTCAAATAAAACAACAAGTTTTAATTTCTCCAAAACAAATTAAAACATACTTCAAGTCCTAGAATTTGCCTAAGTCATAATTAACAATTATCCAAAGTTAGGCGAAACCAAATCTTAGCAAATGACTTGAATAAACCAATTTTACCCAATATTTAATTAAAGTCCAATTTTAATATAGTGTGAGAATTAAACCGAATTTTATCTTGAATTAAACCTAAAGCATGCGTTCTAAATTTTGTGCAAGATAAAAATAAACAATGTCACACTACACCGCGATGTACGAGGAAAAACCCACTAACGTGAAAAAACCTCGGGACGGCCCTAGCCTCAAATCCACTAAAAACGGTATTACAAAATACAAGACAAGAGACTTACTTCCTAAACTCGAACCCTCTCAAGCCGTGATGCTCCTTCTTGTATCAACCTCCAATTAGAGGATAACCAACGGAGCTCCACCGTGGTCTCGGAATTCACCGATGGGACTTTATATGGTCACCGTCACCCAAGCATGGAGCCTTTCTCCGTGTGGGTAGAATCTCAACAAAAGTCTTCTTTGTGATGGGGTGTAGAAGCAAACCCGAAACGTCTCTTAAATTCGGTAGAGAAAACCGGTGCCAAAAATTCCAAGCAATTTATATAAATATAGAAACTTGGATAAACAATTATTGGGTGTAAACTAGAGTGTGTATGAATTTTTCATTAAAAATTAACACTCAAAACTTGAACATTTTCCTAAACTAATTTTGCTCTCAAACTCTCTTTTGGAGATAAACAAATGTTGGAAAAGTTGTCTTGGAAAATGTGTTTCCCGCACATAATAAAGTATGAAAAAGGTTGGTTGAAAACCAAGTGGATGAGTGGGGAAAAACTGCAAAAAACTGCCAAATAACTGTTCCCGCTGGATGTTCGTTCGAACGAACGTGATTCTCGTTCGAACGAGACTTCTAACGAGTGACCAGCCTGGGCTCGTTAAAAGTTCGTTAGATACCTCGTTAGAACGACCATTCGTTCGAACGACATATCGAACGACATATCGAACGCCTGTCCAGTTAGGGTCATTGGCAAAACTCTTTCGAACGAACCTGGTTCGAACGACAAAACTCGTTCGAACGAAACAGGTTCGAACGACAAAACTCGTTCGAACGAAATCTGGTTCGAACGAAAAACTCGTTCGAACGACATTTCTAACGAACGACCAGAAAGATTGAAAAATTTGATTTTGGCCCAGAAACTTTTATATACTTATATTAAAGTTCTATTTGATTCTTTCTGAAAATAAACTGCAGTTTTTATTTCACCTAACACCCAATACAAATTGTTCCAAGCTCCTATATACATATAATTACATTCATACTCTGGGAGCATGGAACCTTAGTTCATGACGTAGAAACGAGGCACGCAAACCGGCATTTTGATGAAGCTTTAAATTCTTTGCCGCTACGTCTTCAACATACACTTCATAGGCTTGAGAATATTACAATAAATACTATCCTATGAATAAATGTTTTTTTTCGGAATTGAGCCAAAACTATATATGGACTCAATTGGAAATTTGTGTCCTTACAGATTCCTTTAACTTCCCCCACAGAGAAGCGTTATCATATTTTGACAAAATATGACAATGTCAACCTCTGAATCGGTCATCCATCAGAATTACCTCCTCGAGTATTATCAACTATTATTACGAGTTGGTCTCCCACTTGGAGTCGTTTCCTCCACTAGTTTCTACCTCTTTCGATACAAAATTTGCTAACGATTAGGGTTCATATCCACAAAGGGACCCCTCTCGTGCCCTCCCGCGATGAGTTCAAAAGCATGTTTGCTTCTCACCCTGAACAGTTGAGGAAGGAACATACGGTCAACACTGTACCTAAGGTTCTCCTATAGGCATAGCATTCCACTTATAAAATTGGTGGTTGACTCCAACCATTATAACTTCGTCCCGAAAGCCAAGAAAATTTTCTCTAAATTTTCACTTTCAGTTTTCCACACTCCGTCCTATATTTAAACCTTTGGATACTTTACCTCCTTTGGTAAACACGAACAATTTCTGCATTTCTAGAATTTCCCACTGACAGTCTCTACACGTTTTTTTATAATATGTTGAGTAAGTTTACCCTCGCACCTCATATGACTATAACAGCATTTGGAAATCACTGCTGCGCCTTAGTCGCCTTTCTAGTCTTGGCTTCTCGTGCCATAATGGAGGTGACCTCAAGTACGGTCATCATCCTCGGATATATTTTATAATCTCAACTGAGCCCTGCCTCCTGATGTAAGCTTAACGGTCCTCTTCTGACATCCGTCATCGCTCGGCACACGCACACACCCGAACGAAATTAGAATTCATTAATGTATACACATTATAGCAGGAGAACGAAATCTCGTCAAAGAAATCGACAATCCTAAACATAGGGATCTATATCAAACAAAGCAACGCTGAAAGCATAATAAGCCGTACAGATCCTAAGGACACTAGAACCTGATGCTCTGATACCACCTGTGATACCCCGCCTAATTAAGTACCGGAGGATCACTCCTTTATTAAATTAATTCAAGCTGAACAGTTGGTTCATTCTCAGCATCACTGTCGAAAAATAAAACTTTTCTAATTTAAACACCCTAATTAATTAAGCTAAGTGTCAAAACCATTTAAACCTTTATTCCAATTTTATTAAATCCGATTATAAAACCTTAAACCATTAACGTCTAAAGAGTCACACAATAAGTAGAAGAATAAAATGAACATTCAAGATTTTACCCAACAATAGTAAATCCCAACATTAAAATACTAAGGAAAACATTCCGACATTAATAATCCCGAAATAAAGATACTAAAATTAAAAGAATTACAATCTCTGACAATACCAACAAATTAATAGAGAGAGGTAGACACATACCCCTGCTGGATAAAACTGAACTAGGAGTAGAATCAAATGGATGAAGTCGTCTAAACAACAGGCCTGCAACTCCCACCTAAGCTGCAGCTCGTTCTTGCCAAATGACCCTATGCAAGATGCCCCTGTGGCTGGGCACCTGTAATATATATACATATATATATACATATATATATATATATATATATATATATATATATATATATATATATATATATATATATATATATATATATATACAAGAGAGAAAGAGAAAAGGAAACGGGTCAGATCCCGATAGTGTATATGATTTAAAAATTCGTTTAGCAAGTATTTAAATTGATTACAGGTCAATGCAACAACATATTAGTGCGACAGTCTCTTGAGAAATTCTCACATCTCTTCTAATGTGCACACCTATCGCACTAACCTTCCCAATGGTCTATCTCGTCATATACCACACTATCTTTCCCCACTGATTTAACTTATCTTAAGTTATTCGCAGGATTTACAACTGAACAACACAAGTATTTAAAACGTAAAATTTCAATTTGTAACCAAAGTTCTCCTTTTTACTTTATTAATCAATAATGTTTTCCAGTGTCATATTATACTTTCTCAAAACAAGTATTTATAATTTGAGTCATCAACCATGTCCTACAGATCAAATCACAGTAGGCAGTTCCAGATTTCAGAATTTCATATATATATTAACTACTCGTATAATATATATATCATAACAGCACCCCACATAAAAACTATGGTGCGGGCATACTATGCTATCCAATCCCCATATCAATCGCACTAAAGGGAATACAAGTTCGGAATCACTCTTGAAATGTATAAATACATACACAAACAATATTGAGGCGAAGCATAGATTCCAAGTCCAAGAGGTCAGTACATACCCTCACGTCTCTTAGGACCGTCCGACTATCGATCCGATAGCCCGTACCTAGGATTTCTATCTTCTAGGGTACGAGTCAATATCCCCCATAAGGCACACGAGATAAGATCGTCCCAGCGCGGTAACCTCCGGGATAGCAAGTAGCGCGGACATGATTTTCACAAGTATATAATATATGTATACACAACCATATAAATATACCACTTTTATTATATCAATTTAGGTTTATCCCATAACCCATATTCACAACATTTATCCTTATCTTTCCATTATTAGTTATCACGTATAATGGTTCGTTTCTCACTTTAATTCGAAGGGTTTCTCCAACTTACTACGTAGCCCTCATGGGCTCTATCCTTCCAAAGGTACAATTCAGTAGGTATTCAATTATGTTTCAACGTAACCCTCTTACGTGTCTCTCCCCTTTAATATATACATACATTGTCCCTTATGTAAAATATCCCAAAAATATAGATTTTGCCTTACATTAAAGGCCTCTTATTCATTAATGAATCCTACTTGTCATCATTACCTCCCAAATCATTTTAGCAAGGATGTCTAAGGAGTTTTCTTCATTTCGAATCAATTCAACAATTCTAAAAGGGGAACTTAAGTCTTCCAGGAGGGGTCGATCGATCGAGGTCTGGGGCTCGATCGATCGAACCTTCGATCGATCGAAGGTCTGGGCTCGATCGATCGATCAAGCAAGTTAGCGGAAATCTGCAGATTTGCAGTTACGGGTTTCATCTTCTAACCTTCACCAAATCCATATTTTTCAATCCCAATCGTCCCAAAATTTATACTACTAACATTATATCATCATACCAGATATTTCCAACGTAAAGCATGTAGATTTCTATCACTAAACATGGATTAACGGCCCAAAAATTATTATAATTATCAAGAACCCTAGAAATCTCTTAAACATGGTTCTAACAAGAATTTTCCAGAATTTCCTTCTTGTAAAAATCATAATATCGTGGTTTACTCCTCTACATGATAAAGGGTTTCTAGAATATCATTTAAGTCATCACTACATGCAATTTCCTATCTCAAATTGGGTTTTTCTTCCATAAATCTCACCCTAATCATCCCTACACTAATATGAGTGATGCACCAACGAAAATAAGCAAGATAAACACTTGCCTGGGATTTTTAACGTTCTGGTTTGGTGCCGAATTTGGTGTGGTTGCGTTCCCCGTCTCGCTATCTACGCGTTTGTGGTGGAGGTGGTGAAAACGGATGGATTTCGGGCCTTGGATTGCTTTGGAAGCTCAAGCCTTCCCTCTCCTATGACCGTCACTTGTCTTTGGTTGTTCTATCCCTAGAAGAAAACCTTATACATCTTATATAACCCTTGGAATTTCGTGGGTTTAATTACCCAAAAATGCAAAATGACTAAAATGCCCTCCCGGGGTACTAATTAAGCCTAAAATAACCCCGAGACTCAAACTAAACCCCCGGGTACACTTTCCTGACTATCTCGACCCTTCCGAACGCGTTGGCGCACTCAAAACGACCATACGAACAACTTATGAAATATTCACTTTTATAAATCAACATTTAGTCCCGACACGACACAGGCACGTCCCGACTTAAATTTCCATAATTGTCATTTTATTCACACGTGACAATATTATAAAAATAAATCTCATATATTACTATACTCATCCAGTAACATTCAACGAATAACAAATTTCCAATAATTACTAACTCTCGTCACCCTAGTAAATATTTAAAACAACATTCCGGATTAAAACTAACTTAATTATCTCAATTAAATTTAATTAATCCCTAAATTTAAAAGCCATGAAAATACGGGGTATTACAGTTTCATTCCTTGAATATTTCTTAAATTTAAGTTCATCTCAATTCTTATTACTTAGTTCTTATTTGGCACACTAGTTAGTTTGTTAATTCAATGTCATATATTAGTTTAGAGTTCATTCACCTCATCTCACCTACTTGTTTTACTATTTGGAAAACATAAAAAAATAAGTAAAACCCAAATGTAAAAAAAAAAAGGATCAAGTGAATTATATTCATAATCCTCTCATGTTTAGCATGTTCACACCTTAGATTAGGATTGACATCCTTACTTACCACTCTACACTTGAGTGTGTTATATAATTGTAGGTAATTGAGGTTTTGATTGAAGAGCTTTTTACAACAACGACACACTAAAAAGGAATTCATCAAAAAGAAATTCATCAAATGGCGTCGTTGCCGATCTTTGGACCTTGACGTGCTTGAGAGGATTTTCAAACTTTGTGATTCACTTGTATTGCAATTTTCAATTTTAGTACCATTTTTTTTAGAAGGCTTGTATTTAGGATTTTATTCCCTTGCTTGTATTGCGGTGAATAGAGACACCATTTCATTTTCATTTAAAATTTGTAATAATTCAAGAAAGTGTGATAGGGAAACCGGACAAGGTAGAGAGAGGGCGTCCAAAGGCGGGGATTTATAAGCCTCTCTAATTTGGGTCGGTAGGACTCCCGGGGACAACTGAGATTGACGTAATCTCCCCCTCGGTCGACTCAACAATTTCGGCACCCCACGGCCTAAAAATTGTGGCAGGTACATCTCTTATACCCTCGCGCCCTTTTGTTAGCGAGTTCATACCTTGTGTGCACCTACGTGCTCTTGTGTGATTTAATTCTTGAATTTAATTTTAAATGGAATGATTAATTAAATTGACTAAGACCTACACCCGGTCACTCACGAGAAGGAATTTCATCACCCGACTCAATCACTTATCCTTTGTGTGCTACCCTAACCATCACTAATTTAAAATCAATCAACTAGATAGCCCCATAGGATACGGTGCTCGTAGGGCCCTTTTTGAACATTTTGACTTGTAGGATAACCCGTAGAGTCCTCTCCACCGGGCAAACCCTCAAACGGTTCGCTTTGCGGTCCGGAAGTGTCCAGGGAAACTGGGTTTTAAGTGCGACCACCCAGTAAAATGGGTTTGTGTTGTCCCCAGCGTTGTACCGGCCGATTGTTTTATGGTAGGTTCTTTGTGGCGAATCTCTGTGGCAAGCCTCTTGTCATCTTGTGATTAAAGTAGGAACACACATTTTGCAAAAGACGATCACTTATATAACTTCCGTGATTTTTATCGCCCTCGAATTTCATTAAAATTTGACTACCCATTTCATTAAATTTCAAGATAAATAATTGGTTATGTGCTAGTAAGGATTTTTTCTTCACTTGTGTGTGTCCAATTCCTTTTTCGGTAGTCCATTTTAGCGAGTTCGTCCAAATCCAGAGTCCAAATTTCCCCCCACCCTTTTTCTTCCAAAAAATCCAAAAATATTTTCTTTTCTTATTTTTATAAAAAACTCAAAAAATATTTTCTTTCCTTACAAAACAAAAGCAAAACTCCAAAAATAAGAAATTTTTCAAAAAAAAAAAACAAATCCCTCTTTCCATGCCCACGTGGCAACGAGTTAATCATCGATTAATTCATTCTCGTCACCTCCACGTTAGGAGAACCAAGTGTTCCCCTTCCTTCTTCCACTCCACCTATCACTTTGAGTTGTCCCCGAGTTGACATCTCTAATCCCATCATTCATCCACCCACCATGGCTGAAGAGCGTACCTTAAGGGACTATTTTGCCCCGATAACGGCTACCCCACCATCTAGCATAGTTCTTCCACCCACCCCGGCGGATCAATTTGAAAATCGCCCGGCGACCATTTCCATGTTGCCCAATTTCCATGGTCTTGAACGTGAGTATCCCTACACTTACTTGCGAAAATTTCTCACGGTCTGCGCTACATTCAAAAATCAAAACTTAGATGAAGAAAATGTTCGTCTTAGCTTGTTTCCGTTTTCTCTCCATTATAAAGCATCCATGTGGCTACATTCCTTGTCACCGGATTCTATCCATACATGGAAACAACTTGTGAAGAAGTTCATGTCCAATTATCCCATAAGTAAGACCAATGAGATGGGTCAAGCCATTCAGGATTTTCACTAAAAGCCAACTGAGCAATTTTGTGAAGCATGGGGCCGTTTTCAAGACTATATCAATAGTTGCCCACATCATGGTCTCGAGAAGAGTCGCCTCGTTTATAGTTTTTACAATGGTCTCATTCCTTCCTCTCGCACCATGATTAAGTCCATGCACAAAGGCAAATTCATGCACTTAACTCCCAATGTCGCCTACAATTTTCTCCTTGAATTAGGCGATGACTCCCAAGATTGGGAGGGCACAAATGAATTTTCGAGATCCGAGCCACCACGAGTAGGTAGCACTTATGAGGTTAAAAATGATACCGATTTTAAAACCTTGCTTCATGGCTTAAACACTTTGACTAAGACTGTTGATGCTCTCAGTTGTTCTATGCAACGAATTATTTCTATTTCTAAACAAGTGATGAACGTAAACGAGTCTAGTCCTTATTGTCATGTTTGTTTAAGTCGGGATCATTTATCTAATTTGTGCCCCCACATTCAAGATGATTCCGAACCCTCTTTATCCCAAGCATGTGCCTTTGATACCACTAGGAAACCCGCACCACCGTCATTTACTTACAATCCGAATAATAGGAACCATCCCTATTTTTCTTATAAGTACGACAATCACCTTGCTCCATCACAACCACAACAACATGTTGGTGTTCCACCAAGGTTTCACCAAAACTCGCAAAGGCAACATTGACCTCCTATCCAACACTACCATGCACCTTACCACCAACAAAACCATCCATCATCCTTTGTCCCCCAAGGAGGACCGTCCCACCCCAATCATCAAATTGTCCCTGTCACACCTCCGTCCTACGAGTATTCACAACCGCTTAGTTCTAACCGAGAGTTGGTCCCCCAACCCCCTTATGCCCCTACACCCTAATCATTCACCTCCTCTATCGAGAATCTTCTCACTCAATTTATCATGACTCAACAACAAACCACTCAAGCACAGACTCAAGCCATCAAAAGGCTTGAGCAACGTCTTAATCAGTTTGAGTCCGAGCGAGAGAAAGGTCGTTTTCCAAATCAACCCATTCCTAACCATATGGGGAATGGAAAGGATTCGGCTTATGAGGTTGGATACCCTTCCACTCCACCCACATACCAAGCAGATATGAAAGCGGTGAGTAATCTATGATCCGGTAAACAGGTTGACAATAGTGTTGATGCTCCCACTGATGTTCCAATCCCACCCACCCAGAATTTACCATTAGAACCACTCCATACGGTCCCACCACCCCATATATCCATCGACAAGAATGCCTCTAAACCTACTGCGGCCACCCCTGATTTTGTCCCTTAAGCACCTTTCCCTCATAGGTTGGCACCAACAAAGAAAGCTCAATAATTTGATGAGATCAAGCAAGTTTTTCAGAATGTTCACATAAACATTCCATTCCTCACTGCGATTCAACAAGTTCCTTCTTATGCAAAATTCTTGAAGGACTTGTGCACTGTCAAGCGATGGACGAATGTTCCTCGTGATGCCTTTATCACTGAGCAAGCCACGTCCCTCATTCATGATAATGCTATTGTGAAATATAATGACTATGGTCATCCCACTGTCTCTTGCATGTTAGGAGATAAGTTCAGTACTCGGGTTTTGCTTGATCTTGTAGCTAGTGTTAATTTTCTACCTTACTCTCACTACCTTGAGTTAGGTTTACAAAACATGAAACCTACACGGGTTACTCTTCAACTTGCAGACCGTTTTGTGAAAGTGCCTAAAGGAATAGCTGAAGATGTTTTGGTGAAAGTGTCTGACTTTTACTGCCCTGTGGATTTCACCATCTTAGACACTCCTGCTCCTGACCCAACCAACATTCCTATCATTTTGGGTCGCCCTTTTTTGGCAACTGCCAATGCCATCATCAATTGTCGAGATGGGTCAATGAATCTTTATTTTGGCAACATGACTGTCAAAGTCAATATTTTCCACCTCATGCAACAACCGGTCGATGCTGATTCTATTCATGAGGTTTGCATGATTGACTCCTTAGTCCAAGAGATGTTGGATGCCACCAACCCAGAAGATACTATCCACCAATGTTTGTCTCACTTTGGGTCCGACTTTGATATTGATTCCTCCATCTTCGAGGTCAGTGCCTTGTTAGATTCTACACCACTGCTCGACACTTCCACTTGGGCTCCTCCATTTGAGCCTCTCCTTCTCGATACTCTTCTTTATGTGGATGACGCAGTCAACCCCTGTCCCGATATTCTATCGGACTCTATTTCTGCGTCTGACTCCGATGCCTCTCCTGAGTCACCGCCTAGTTTAGAGCTTAAGAAATTACCTGCTCAGTTGAAATATACTTTCTTAGTCCCAAACCAACATCACCCCTTCATTATTGCTTCTGACTTGATACCGAATCAAGAAGAGTAATTGGTCTACACTCTCACTCAACATAACACTGCTTTAGGGTGGACCATTTTCGACATTCAAGGTGTCAGCCCCAATGTCTGTAGCCATCGCATTGATTTAGAGGAGAATGCCAAGACTTCTCGTGAGCCACAACGCGGACTCAATCCGGTAATAAAAGAGGTCGTTCGAGCTGAAATTTTAAAATTTCTTGATGCTGGTATTATCTACCCCATTTCAAACAGCCAATGGGGCAGTCCCATTCATGTGGTTCCTAAAAAGTCTGGCATCACCGTTGTAAAAAATAGTGACGATGAGCTTGTGCCTATACAAATCGGTTGGCGTGTTTGTATTTATTATAGAAAGCTCAATGATGTCACTCGCAAAGACCACTTCCCTCTCCCATATATCGACCAGATGCTTGAATTCTTGGCGGGCCATGCTTACTACTACTTCCTTGATGGATATTCAGGGTACAACCAAATACCCATTGCCCGTGAAGATCAAGAAACAACTACCTTTACCTGTCCATTTGGCACATTTGCGTACTCCCATATGCCCTTTGGTTTTTGCAATGCACCTGCAACTTTTCAAAGGTGTATGACTAGTATTTTCAGTAACATGGTAGAGCATTTTCTCGAAGTCTTTATAGACGATTTTTCTGTGTTTGGTTCATCCTTTGAACAATGCCTATCTCACCTCACTATGGTCCTTCAGCATTGTCAAGAAAAGAAGTTGGTCCTCAATTGGGAAAAATGCCATTTCATGGTGAAAAAGGGTATTATTTTAGGTCATATTGTCTCCAGCTCTAGTATTGATGTCGATAAAGCAAAATTTGACTTGATTTCCTCACTCCCCATTCCTAAGTCTGTTAAGGACATTCGCTCCTTCTTAGGATATGCGGGCTTCTACCCGTGCTTCATTAAGGACTTTTCTAAAATCGTGCGACATTTGACAAACCTTTTATCGAAAGATGTCCCTTTTGTCTTTGATGAAGCATATGTTGCCTCCTTTGAGCGCCTAAAAGCTGACCTCACTTTCTCTCCTATCATGCAACCTCCCAATTGGTCTCTCCCATTTGAGCTCATGTGTGATGCTTCTGATTTTTCACTTGGTGTCGTGCTTGTCCAGAGAGTTGACAAGCGCCCAAATGTCATCTCTTATGCTAGCAAAACCCTGCATGATGCTCAACTTCATTACACAACCACTGAAAAGGAGTTGTTAGCGGTTGCGTTTTCTCTTGGTAAATTTTGCTCATATTTCATAGGTTCCCCTGTCATCGTGTATACTGACCATGCTGCCCTTAAGCACCTTCTTCATAAGAAGGATTCCAAACCACGATTAATATGGTGGATTCTCTTACTCCAAGAGTTTAACCTTGAAATTCGCGATAAGAAAGGTTTTGAAAATGTTATTGCTGACCATCTCTCTCGCATTACTATCACGTTTGACTGTGATCATGTTCCCATTTCTGAGTCATTTCTCGATAAATAATTTTTTTCCATCTCCACCTCGCCGTGGTATGCTGATATTGTCAACTTTCTTATTACCGATCAACTTCCTAATCATTGGTCAAAACAGGATCGCTCCAAATTCATGGTGAATGTGAAGTTTTACTCTTGGGATGACCCGTTTCTCTACAAGTATTTCCCCGATCAAGTCATTCATTGTTGTGTTCCTAAATGTGAACAACTCAGTATTTTGTCCTTCTACCACAATAGTGCTTGTGGAGGCTACTATGGCTCAAAGAAAACTGCCGCAAAAAAATTGCAAAGTGGTTTCTATTGTACCACTCTTTTTCGCGATGCCCATAAATATTGCCAGGCTTGTTCCAATTTCCAACACTCTGGGCATCTCTCTCGTCGTCATATGATGCCTCTCACACCCATCCTCATTGTTGGAATTTTTTATGTTTGGGGTATCGATTTCATGGGACCATTTCCCTCCTCTCATAGTTTTCAGTATATTCTAGTTGTTGTTGAGTATGTTTCCAAATGGATCAAAACGATTGCTTGCCGCACCAATGACTATTGAGTTATGGTCTAATTTCTCAAAGAGCATGTCTTCATGCATTTTGGAACCCCTAAAACTATCATTAGGGATGGGGGTAAACATTTTTGTAATCGAGTCTTTGAACACCTTGTCAAAAAGTATGGTGTTACCCACAAGGTCAGTCTCTCTTACCACCCACGGACTAGTTGTCAAGTTGAGGTCTCCAACCGCAAGATCAAGATAATTCTTGAAAAAACACCAATCCTAATAGGAAAGATTGGTCCTGATGGTTGAACGACGCTTTGTGGGCATACCGTACTGCTTACAAGACTCCAATTGGCATGTCCCCTTACCGCTTGGTCTTCAGCAAGCCTTGCCACCTTCCTGTCGAGCTTGAATATCATGCTTATTGGGCCGTGAAAGCCCTTAATTTTGATATTGATGAGGCGGGTGTCCATAGGAAGCTGCAACTGAATGAATTGGAGGAAATCAGAAATTATGCCTATGATTTGTCTAAGAATTATAAGGACAAGATGAAGTGTATCCATGACCAAAGCATCACGCGCAAAGAATTCCACCCTGGTCAAAAAGTTTTGTTGTATAATTCTCGATTGCATCTCTTTCCTGGGAAATTAAAAACCAGGTGGTCTGGACCCTTCATTGTTGAGTCAGTTACCCCTTATGGTGCCATCACCGTGCAAAATCCCAAGGATGGTATCCTCTTTCAAGTCAATGGTCAACGCTTGAAGCCCTTCTTGGAGCTAGGCTCCACTCACATAGAACATATTGACCTTGTTGACCCTATTTATGACTACTGATTGTTCAGTCTTATTTGAGGGTGATTCTCATGACCCTATTTTTCTATCGCCCCGTACCTTCCTCGTTCTTATCCTTAGGGTGAGATTCCATCGGTCTGGCTGAAGACATTAAACTTAGCGCTACCGGGAGGCAGCCCACGTTTCTTGTACTAGTCTCATCCTGTTTAGGGGTGGTGTTTCATATCACCCAATTCTTTATCATGCTTATAGACTTGTACAAATTTTGTTATCTTATTACTTCTTATTCAGGTTTATTATTGGCGATATTGTCCATTTCATTAGAGGTTCATTCAGGTAAACTCTTTCCTACCTTATGCTCACAATTTTAAGAATCATTTCATCTAACATCGAGGATGATGTTCCTTTTTGTTTGGGGTGGGGAATTTTATCAAAATCGTACCTCTTTTGAAAAATTTTGATTTTTGAACCTGATTTTTGAAATTTCGTGCAATTTCTTTCATCTCAATCGATCCATCTTTCTAAGTCTAGGAATCAATCTATAGGATTTATATTTTTTTAAATGGCTTATGTAATACGTATCAAGGCATATTGCACTATGAATTTCTAGACTCAATAAAATATGCGCACATAGCAAGTCACTGCGTTTAGAGTTAAGGAGTATTAAAATTCTCAAGAGAACCTTAAGGATCACTAGTAGAGACTTTAGCTTGTGAGATTCGTGCCTTTAACCTTTTAGAGAGTTATACGCAATCTCCGAGTCACAAGTTGATTTAACTTCTTTTGGGTCCGCACTTTAATTGTTGTGTGATCTCATTATCTTTCATAAAATTTTGGCTTGATCACTGAGAGTGACATCTTCTTTGAGTTGTAAGAAACACGTGTCTTGAAATTTGTCCCGATCACAAGGATTTTCATCCATACACCTACCACTTTTCCCCCATATCATATTCCCATTCATTTCACCCATTTTTACCATATTTCCATATATTCCCCACACCATCACCTATCATCTCCATATCATATTTCATTTTCAAATAAAGGAGTGCTGATTCAAAATGTTAAATGTCTTGTTTGAAAGAGAGAGAAAAACAAAAGATAAAAGAAAAAAAGAAAAAAAAATAGAAAAAAGAAAAAAAATAGAGAGAAAAACAAAAGAAAAATCGAAAAAAAAAAAAAAGAAAAGAAAAAGAGAGTTGTAGTTAGTTTTGAAATAAAGAAATTTTGTTCTTCAAGTATAAAACACTCTTCTCACACATCCATCATACATTCATCCATTATCCATCCATCTTATATCCATCATCCATTCCATCATACCTACACATCATATCATTTCCATCTCATTTCCCCTCACCCATTAACATCCATATTCCCCTAGGTGTTCGGGAAAATGAAAGTCGACGTGGTAAATAACTCGACGTTCTCACTATAGTGATTAGCATTTCTTTCATGAGATGAATTTTTTTCTTAATGTTCGTTCTTTCTTATATGTGTGTGAGACGTTTGAACTTGCTTACATTTACTCACCTTCTCACACAAAAGAACGACACACTTACCCATATCTCGAGAGTTCGTTTGAGAGAGTTATATCTAGTGAGATTTGAAGTTGAAGCGTTGATTCCAAAAAGGCAATCTAGGAATTACTCTTGTGATACTCAACCCGTTTTGACTGATTCGCACTACACACGTTGATTTCTAAAAAGGATGTGCCTTGAGTATTTACTTAGCTAAACTTTTTACACATTCTAGCTTATATATCTATAATTATTTCTCTCATGATGGATTGTGTGAGTATTCTACGTATAATAGGAGATTGCCTGCCTTTCAATAAATTTTTGCAAACAAGAATTTTGTGGGTATATTCCGTGCAAACCCTCACGAGACACAACTCGTCCTGTAGGGAAATCTATAGGTTTAAAGGCTTATTGCACATGCTAAGTACAATCGCAAGTGCCCGCGAAAGTGGTACACTTTTGGTTTCTTATCTTTCTCTTTCTCTCTATCTTATTGCTTGAGGACTAGCAACGCTCTATTTGGGGGTGGTGTGATAAGCAACCAAAACTGTACATTTTATACCCCGAATATATGTATTTTAGTTTCTAATTCTTGGCAATATGGGTCTTATGTGCTTAAATATTTATCTTGTAGGTCAAACGTCCGTTTACGGTGTCAAAAGCTATATATCAAGGTAAATGCGCGTTGAATGGAGCTAATTCCCTCCCCCGTAACCAAACTCGAACCTAAACCTAGCCCAAATCATCACTCTAAGCCTGTGTGTGTTTAGTTTGTACGTTTTTTATATTTCTTTAGTTTTTAGTTTGAGTCATTTTTATTTTTAGGATTTATTTTAGATTTATTTAGAATTTTTAGGTTTCATTTTCTATTTTTCAATTTTATATTTTATTAGTGTGTTTTTATTTTATTTTATTTTTATTTTATTTTTATTTTTATTTTTATTAGTTTTTGTTTTTTTTAGGATTTCATTTATTTTTAGTTTATTAGATTTTATATTTTTTTTAGGACTTTAGTTTTCATTTAGATTTTAAGTTTTTATTTCTTTTGTTTTATTTTAATTTTATATAAGCTTAGGATTTTATTTTTTAGTTTAAATATTTTTAATTTTATTTTATTTAGTTTGTTTTATTTTTATTTTCTTTAGTTTGTTATATTTTCAGTTTTATTAATTTTTGTTGAGTCTTTATTAATATTTTTTAGGGTCACAAATTAAACGCACTAATACTAACACACACCCTACTATCAACACTCACTCACACCTTTAATCCTATACACTATCCTACACGTAAAGCTACCCTCACCCACACCCCAACTCTCATACACCCACACCCACAAAACCATTCCCCCCTTCTACTGTTCATCATCATCTACCTCCCACCTTCTCACTCTCTCTCATCCATCCATAACCAAAACACAAACTCATCTCCATTAACCCAACCTCTCATCTCACCACCACAACCCTTTAACCCAAACCACCACCACACCTCCAGCCTCACACTGCCACCCTCTATCGGAATTAACCACCAGTGTCGGACTTGATCTCCCACGGCAGCGCCCTGGTCAACCCACCATCGTCGACGGACAACTCAACCCCTACCCGCTGTCGCTGATGGACACCTCAACCTCCTCTCTCGACTTCCAAAAAAACCCCGATCGTGCCCTGAACCGGATCCTACCTCCGGCGGTGCAAACCCGAGCCTATCAAAACCCATCGGTGAACCCCAACAGCAACTCCGGTCGGCGACCCATTGCCCACTTGCAAAACCCCTTATCTCGAACCCAAACCCGTTCCATTTTCAAACTCCTGAACCAACCCGAAATCCATACCCTCTTACCCATTCCTTACGGACTTTCAAAAGCCAAACACGATTTCCCTTATCTGTATAAAACCAAACTAAAACCAAAGCCAAATAAATTCCCCATGTGCCAAAAAAATAATTTATTCCCTTTTCCCTTATTACCCCCCAACTAACACAATTAACCCCAATTCCAAAATTACGCTCATTCTCCCCACTATCATAACCTCACACCCAAACCACATGCACCCTCCTTTAATTCCTTAATTAACCCTTATCCACACCTTATACAACATCTTGCACCTTTATCCACCCATTTTTACCCCTAGCCATGCATACTATATATTGAAGATAGAAGAGTCCATTTTAGGGAGGAAAAAGAAGATAGCAAATTAGGGTTTTAGAGAGCTAGAAGAGGGAGAAATTTTTAGTTTTAATTTTGTTCTTTACTAAAATAAATATTGAGAGATTGTAATTGAAGATTATATTTCAAGTTGAAGGCAAAATTGGGATTGATTAATTCTTCTCTTACTAGTCATTCTATGTTATTATTTGGTTCCAATTATTCTTGGATTATGACTATGGTTGGCTAATCACTCCATTCAAGGAGTGAAATGAATACCCATATATTTAATTGAATGTATTAATTAATCTAGTTATTTTTTTTCATTTAGTTAATTTTCTTTTCATTCCTACATGTGTTTATGTATTGAGAAATGGTAAACTATCCTTGAGAAAGGATTAAAATCTAGTATACTCTTAATTTTTTGATTCAAACTAGAGATAGAATGATCCACTAATTAGAGTATATTATATTTTATTATACTCATACTTTAAAATTTTGTTGGATTTATGATTTATTATATGAATTTACTCTAGTGAGTGATTTATATATTTTTTTCAAAATCAATTATTCATTTTAGTTGTGGGGATGAAAATTGGATTAACTAATTTTATATTAGTTTTTTTTGTCAAATGATGAGAATCAATTGATAAAATAAATTAATATTTGGAAAATTAGTAAACTAGAATAATTAACACATTTAATTGATAAAGTGGAGGTTAAGTTTCATTCCATGAATATTTCTCAAATTTAAGTTCATCTCAATTCTTATTACTTAGCTCTTATTTGGCACACTAGTTAGTTTGTTAATTTCATCTCGTATATTTGTTTAGAGTTAATTCACCTCACCTCACCTACTTGTTTTAATATTTGAAAAACATAAAAAAAAATAGAAAAACCCAAAAGTAAAAGAAAAAGGGATCAAGTGAATTATATTCATAATCCTCTCATGTTTAGCATGTTCACACCTTAGATTAGGATTGACATCCTTACTTACCACTCTACACTTGAGTTTGTTACATATTTGTTGATAATTTAGGTTTTGATTGAAGAGCTTTTTACAACAATGACACACCAAAAAGGAATTCATCAAAAAGCAATTCATCACTTGTAAAGAATTCTTTTGAATAATCCAGCTGCATGGTTGCGTTCCACTCGAGAAAACAATAAAGGGGTGTTCATGGATAATTATGAGAAAACACGATTTGACCCTTCAAAACTTGGGTTGAAAGTTGTGTTCAATGGGGTTTTAGTTTTCTAAATGAGAGAGAATAAATTTCTGGGAGGCAACTGATTTTTCTGAGGCTAAAATATATTTTAAAAGTCCTAAACCCGTCACTTTATGTTTATATAACAAAGGAAATTAAGTCATAATCAAACACAAACACTAAAAAAAATATTCAAGACTGTCAGGATTGGCCAAAATTTTAATATATTGTAGCTGAAGGTGAGACAAAGTTGCTTAAAAAAAATCCAGCTCGTTCGGATGGTCGGATACTTTTATTTATTTATTTTTTCTCCCTACGTTGGATCCTCTCCCGATTTTTATACAAACGTAATAATTTTCAAATTTTAATCTCGATTTAAATTCCACTTATAACCTTATTTTTAAATATAAATACCAAACTTTTTTACATAGAAAAATTAAATAGATTCCAAAAATTATTTTTTTCTGAATTTTCTAATTTAACAAAGATTTCTATGGCTTAAAATCACGGGATGTTACATACTCCCCCACAAATACGGGAATTTCTCCCTCAAAATTCGACGAAGTGTAAACATAAAGTCGCACAAATAAAATAACGCTTACGTATGCCTACACGTAGAATATCAAATTCGGCGCCCATACACCCATCCCCACACGCACTTACCCCGTGAACAAAATAAAAGATATGTCTCAACTATATATATATATATATATATATATATATATATATATATATATATATATATATATATATATATATATATATATATATATATATCTGTGTGTGTGTGTGTGTGTGTGTGTGTGGAAATAACGGCGTACTACAGTCTCCCACGTATCACCATCGAACACTGAAGTCCTGAAATAAAATCACATCACCAAATTGGTACTTACGATACCTAACATCTATACTGCCGATCTCCAAAATAAATTTCGTCTTCCAAAATCATACTACAAGAAAAATGAGTATTAGGGACGGAAGTATTTAGGATGGCCGTGTCATTTTGTCCCTTATGTTATCCCAGAAGGGACGGTTTTAATTACCGTCCTTTTTATAATAGCAAAAAGGACAATTTTTTATAAACCGTCCCTTTTAGTATTTATCAAAAAGCACGGTAATTAAAACCGTCCTTTAAAGTATATGAGAAAATTTTGCGCTAGTTTTTCCCGGGCTAATTTAAGGAACAAATTTTTAAACCGTTCCATTTGGTATAACAAATGGGACAGGTTTTAAAAATCTGTCCCTTTTACTATACCAAAAGGGACAGTTTTAAAGTCCGTCCCATTTAGTATAAATTGAATTTTCATTTTTTTCAGACGAGTGTAAGGGACGGATTTTTAAACCGTCCCTTTTAATATACCAAAAAAGACGGTTTTAAAATCCATGCCTCTTAATATATCAAAAGGGACGGTTATTTCCGACCCTTTTGATGGTTTTCTAATATTTCCCATGCTTATTTTCGTTTTCCCAAATCGATGCCCTAAACTTTACAAACTCTCTCTCTCTCTCTCTCTCTCTCTCTCTCTATCTATCTATCTATCTTTATCTCCGCTCTCCCCGCACTTTCTCGCTACTCTCACGCTACAGCTCCACCCCTCCGCTGCTTCCTCTCCCCCGCACCTCCTCCTCTCTCCTGCACAGCCCTACCCTCTCACCCACAGCAACATCGCTCTCTCTTTTTTCAGTGGTTGATTGTCTCAGAAGTATGTCTGTGTGGATGTATTAATTTTTGACCTCATTGTTAAATTTGCGATATCTGTTTTCCCTGCATTTTCTCTTCATATGCCAACAACTGCATAAGAGGATATGAATCTGGCTATGTGTTTCAGAAATTTAGAGGATACGAATTCATGTAGAAAAATGATATATAAATAACCAAATAAGCTATCATTCTAGATCTATTGTGATAATTTCTATGTCGTTTTTACTGATAGTGTGACTATATTCCCTCCCCCATCCTCCATATTCTGCGTACTCTTTTACGGTGCTTGAGTTCTACAAATGGAATGTCTTATTTTTGTTTCACTTCCATTTTTTAATTTATATTTTCAAAAAGTCTACCAAGAACAAGTCTCTGTATTTGTTAAAAACACCGTTTATCATTTAAACAATAAACAGTGTTGGAAAATAGACATTCATGGAAAAGAGGTATGTTTATGTACTCATATGATACATGCCCTTTTGGTTTTGATTTTACTTTTATTTATTGTATTTATCAATTTTGTATTAATGTATTTTTTGTTTTGAGTCTATGCATACGAACACTATTTTTTCCAAGATTTGCGGTATACTATCTTATCGTATCTTGCATAGGAAAAATTTGTATTTGCCTCATACGAATGGAAATAGAAACTCTGTTAAAAAAATATTTTTTTTTGCGAGGTTAGGCCCCCAAAGGTTTGTAAAATGACTTAGGGCTGAGGGCAGGGAGGGTTAAATGGGGTAAAGGTTGGGTAGGGCACATACGAATATGCACAGGAAGTAACTTATAAATGTACCATCGTCATATGTTATGCCTAATTTGTATATCAAGGTTAGAAAAAATGGGGGCGTGATTGAGGCGTGGAGGCTAAGCGTTGAGCCTTAGAAGGCGTGAAAAATTGTTTAGGCCTTTTTAATATTTTTTAGTCATAACAAGGCGATTAAAATACTAAAATTGTACATATCGTAAAAACATGACTGAATATATGTGAATTAAAATACTATCTGATTATTTTGGACGAGATAATGATCCGATTTGTAAAAAAAAGTATTTAAAAGGCGATATCGTTTCACTAAAGCATTGTTGTTTTTATAAAAAAAGTTCTCCTTAAGGCTTTTACTAAGAATAGGGCATAAAAAGTTTAAGGCGGGGCATTTCTCTCAAGCCTCAAGCCTAGGGGGAGCCAGGACGGGCCTTTTAGAACATATATATATATATATATATATATATATATATATATATATATATATACACACACACACTAGGGTATGCCCATGCCTGAAGGCACGATGATAATTTTCCAAAGTATCAATGTGAACTCCATCTCTACAAAACATTTAGGGAAAGTTTGGATGCACCCACATAAATGCATTCATCCAATTTTAAATCGACAAACATGTTGAAGATATTAAGTAAAGGTTAATATGTAAATAAAGTTAAACAAACAAATTCATAAAACCATGGTCCCATAACTCAAACCATAATATTCTTTAACCAACATAAAGTTCTCTGGTGGCTTGTGATAGTATATGAGATGGACAATAGATTAACTAATTAGAAGGTTACATAATCCGGTAATTCAACACATAACCAATAAAATTACATAGACTGATTGGGCGTATATCCCCATAACTTTTTGGTTTTTCAATTTTTGGAATAGTCATAATATTAGTGGATGTCCAACTTACTAGGAGCTCCTCTCCAACAAAAAAAGGTTTTAACACCTTATGAAGATCGTCCTTGATTATATTCCAACATGATTTGAATAATGTCCCACTAAAACCATCCGGGCCAGCACTCCTGTCATTGTTCATCGAACAAATGGCCTCATGAATCTCCTCGTGTAATGGTAATATTCTTAACAAAGCATTATCTTCCATGGATACTACATTTGGAATACAGTCCCATAAAAAATTAGTTTCTCGATCTGTTCCATACCCCCTGTTAGCTGAGACTTTGTTACACCTTTTAGAAGTTGTTGTACAAGATCTGCCAGCTAAGGCAACAAAAGAAAATTTTGATAGACCTGATAGATATCTTCTTGTGTTTTCGACAGTGTTAGAACTCATTGTCATGACTCTAAAACTTCTATTGTCTACTACAGTTCCCAGAACCTTCACCAGAATGATATCCGGTTTCTTTCTCATCGCAACTCTGAAATTTCATATACTAATTTAAAAATTATAGAAAAATATTAATGCAAGGATCCAAGCTTTAAAATAACCCTTAAAAATAAAACATGAATGAATTCTATATAGACATTTTTCCTCTATATAGACAAATATCAAAGCCTCAAAACACCTGATTGAGAAGAAATTTACCTTGTATTCAATACCTGATTGAATACCTTATTAAATACCACCATCTACTACACCAACTGATTGAATACCTGATTGAATATCACCAACTGTAAAAATCCAAGCAGAGTGAGATCCACCATATACTACACAATCAGGTATTTAAGGACAATGTAATTTTCCTCCTGTTCTTCAAAAATCAACTCAACTCACCGTTTTAGTTGGGAATTAATTTATACTATTATTTCAGAAAAATGTGCTACTAATTTTCCGCTTATGATCATACAAATGAGTATTGTATATTTAAAATCAAACAGTTAACAACCTTGGATCAGATCTAATAAAAATATAACATAACATCAAATCAAATAGGGGCCAAAAAATTGGAGGATGCTAGTTGGGTGGGTCTGTATAGAAATTAGCAGTAAAGATGCAATATTCGGTATTCATTTCATAAAGCCTCAAAATCAAGCCTCATCAAGTCTCCATCAAAAAATGGGTGGTCCAAACCATATAAAGGGTTCTTCAGGCCCAAGTGGTATAAGTGGTGTGGTCAGGGATTATAAAGGAGTTTTCAGAGTAAGTTGCAGTCTGGCCTAGTGTGAGAAAACATCTATTCAAACGATGAGAAGAATTATGTTTTATCAAATCTATTTTATCAAATCTGCGATAATAAATCAATAGGTACGGGTTTAAAAAAATAAAAGATTAGAAACTTATACATCAAACGATGAGAAAAAATATGTTTTATCAAATCTGTTTTATCAAATAAGCAACACTAGGTGTAGGTTTCAAAAAAAAATAAAAAGATTAGAAATGTATTGTGTAGTACCCCCAAAAATACCCCAAATGATGAGGAAAAAAAATTATCTTTTCAGAACAAAAATCTGCAACAATATATCAATAGGAATGATTAGAAAAATAAAAGGAAAAAACGATTAGAAAAATCTGCAACAAAAATTATCTTCTTCAGAAAAAAATCTGTAACAATATATTAAAGAACAAAACGATTAGAAAAACAAAAGAACAAAACCATGAGAAGAGGTACAGGTAAAAAAATTACCTTATTGTTTATCGTACAACCAAAACGATGAGAAGCGTAATGGGTTTGAGAAAATCTGCTACCCCAACTGGAAAAGATATTTAGATACAATTACAAAAAACCCAACATTCAGTGCCAAGACACTCTAAGTACCTATCAAAAATCAAAATCAAAATCAAAACACATGAATACAACGTTCTGAGTTCTTATACTTCGATCACTTTATATAAGAAACTGAAATCAAAACACACACCACCAAACACATGAATAAAACTCCGTAAATAAAAGTATAAATAAAAATATAAGAAAGTAATCGCTTACCCAAAGAACCGACATTTTTCATAACTCATTGTTCATTCGCTGACCCAAAGAAGCTCTGTGTTGAATATTTTCAGAAAGTGCGGCTTGGTATGTGGTTTTGAGGGTTCGGAGTAGGATGGTTGGTGTCTGTGGAGGTAACTTGGTTTGAAGAGTGTGGTAATCGAATGTAAAGGGATGTCTAGTAAAATTCATCACATAAAGGGTACTTGAGTTGAGGCTGATAGAGTGTGTGTAAGTTAAAGACCGTAAATGAGCAGTGCTTTTTTCTTGAGCCGTGTGCCCTGTCCTTCTTTAACTTCAAGAGTTTTTAACCGTAAAATTCAATCTCAGCCATCCGTTAGCTAGACAAAAAACTCCCTTTTCATCCTTTGTTAATCAGTGAGAAAGAAAATAGGGGAATCCAAAATTTAAGGGGCAAAAGAGAAAAAATTCATATCGATGACATCATCGATCAATCTTATGACATACATAAGTTTCCTACTTTATTATATATATATATATATATATATATATATATATATATATATATATATACACACACACACACACAAATGATATTCAAATGCAATTATGTATATATTTATATATCTTTTTTTTCGATATGTAATACGAGTTCAGTAATATGATTGCAGGTAAGTGTCTACCTATCTAGTAGAGAATTGTAAAAATCTCCTAAAACTGTTTTACATTGGTAATTATTCATGTCATATTTTCTTTTGAATTTTGATAATGTAGTGTTGAGGGTACACCATTACCAACTCAAAATTTTCCCGCTACTAGTGTGAAACGTAGAGAGTTTTCCAAACCACGAAAAGAGTGGGATAATGGTAAAAAATTGATAATTGGGTGAAATAATGACTGTCAACCAATTGAACCCAACGAGAAGAAGCCTGACAGTCAGTTGGGATATTTTGCTCGACAAAGATCATTATTTCCTTTGGGTGTGGAAAATTGGAGAAAAGTATCGGTGGAAAGTCTTGATGTAGTTTGGAACAGTGTGAAGGTACTTGTCAATATAAATTTGATTTTTTTTAAATTCTCAGTTAAAACTATAATTTATTTATTTATACAAATGCCTCCGAAGGATTTATTTATAATTTTTTAGTGTGAAGATACATCAATCAAATGATCTATTTCTAATTTATTTATATTCTTTTGTTCGTAGCGCAATACAAATGCCCCCGGAGGATTTAAGACAATTTGTTTTCAAATGACGGACAATGCTTGGAGGCGCTTTAAGTATCGTATCATAAAGGACTAATATGAGGCGTATGACAATGACATTGATCAACTTGAAAATGTACCTCTCCTATTTATGTATTAAACAAAACAAACTCACAACAAAAAGAACAGTTAATATTTTTACAAAAAAACATGTTTCCATAATTAAAACGATCGCATTGCCACACTCTAGTATAATGGTTTACAATTAATATTTTTACAAAGAACTTCATTTTATACAACTATCTGTGTTTTAATGTCCCCATCAACTATAATTTTAATATTTCAATCATTTCTCACGTCTAACATAAAGTGACACACAATATTCTACAGATCTAACAAAACTGTGATTTTAATATCCCAATAATTTCTCACATCTAACATAAAGTGACACATAATTTAGAATTAGGCCTAAAATATGGCGTCAAGGGGTGAAAACGTAAAAAAGTCACAACACGGTCCCGTAAGAGGTACGAGGACCTCGCTCGAGACCAATGTAACTCGTAGGAACCAACGGCGTAGTCACCGGACTCCTAGTTTGAGTCAGTAAAGCCTCACGGTCTCAATCATCAAGCATCAAGTCAATATTGGCCCTGGTCAACATTACAACAACATCGTATCTAACCTCGGCCGACATTCTGGACGAGTTCTTCATGTATATTGGTCACAGATATGGAAAGGGTTAGACCTCTCCAACCTTATACTCGTCCAGGCCGAGGTTGGTACCAATCGAAGAGAGTCAAGCATTTACAAGCATATGTACAGCTTGGAACATGTGGACATATTTGTTTTAATCGAATTATTCCCTCCACGTGAGGGAATATTGAGGTCATCATTATTTAGTTAAGATCAACCAGGTGTTATACTTGCACTGGTTGGATCTTCATGCACATGCTCATTGCATGCTTGGGGGGTACATTACAACCCCCAAACACTAAGAATTTGTAAAAAAATAGACTTGGGCTTAAAAACATGGCAGCAAGTGGTGAAAACGTAAAAGAACTATAAAACGGTCTTCTAAGAGATATGAGCACCTCGCACTGGACCAATATAACTCATGCGAACCGACCGCGTAGTCACCGGACTCTCGGTTTGAGTATACGGCGAGAGTTTGCAAAATTTGGACTTAGGCCTAAAATATGGCGTTAAGGGGTTAAATGTAAAATAACAAAAAATGGTCTCGTAAGAGGCATGGGAACCTCACACTGGACCATTATAACTTATACGAATCGACCGCGTAGTCACCGGACTTCCCGCTTGAGTATACGACGAGAATTTATAAAAAAATTAAACTTGGCATCAAGGGGTGTAGCATAAAACAGGCACAAAATGGTCCCGTAAGAGGCAAAAGCATCTCGCACGAGACCAATGTAACTCATACAAACTGACCGCGTAGTCACTGGACTCCCGGTTTGAGTATACGACAAGAATTTTTTAAAAATTAGACTTGGGCCTAAAATATGGCGTTCAGGCTTGAAAGTATAAATCAACAACAAAACAGTCCCGTAAGAGGTGCGGGCGCCTCACACGAGACTAATGTAACTCGTACGAATTGACGCCGTAGTCATCGGTCTCCCCGTTTGAGTATACGATGAGAATTTGCAATCGATTAGACGTACGCTTAAAAACATGTCGTCATAGGGTAAAAATATAAAACAACCACAAAATGATCCCATAAGAGGCACGAGCACCTCGTATGGACCAATGTAACTTGTTAGAACCGATCACGTAGTCACCGACCTCCTGGTTTGATTATACGCAAAATTTAGACTTAGGCAAAAAATATGGCGTCAAGAGGTGAAAACGTAAAAATACCATAAAACAGTCCCGTAATAGGCACGGGCACCTCGTATAGGACCAATGTAACTCGTACGAATCGGACGCGTATTCACCAGACTCCCGATTTGAGTATACGACGAGAATTTGTAAAAAAATAAGACTTGGGCTTAAACACATGCCGTCAAGGGACGAAAACGAAAAATAGCCACAAAAACGGTCCTGTAAGAGGCACGAGCACCTCGCACGGGACCAATGTAACTCGTACGAATCGATCATGTAGTCACCGGACTCCCGATTTGAGTATACGATGAGAATTTGTTAAAAATAAGACTTGCGCTTAAAATCATGGCGTCAAGGGGTGAAAATGTAAAATAACCACAAAATGATCCCGTAAGAGGCACATATACCTTGCACGGGACCAATGTAACTGGTACGAATCGACCGCGTAGTAATACGACGATAATTTGTAAAAAAATAGACTTGGGCTTAAAAATATGGCGTCAAGTGGTGAAAACTTGAAACAACCACCAAACAGTCCCATAAAAGGTACGAGCACCTCGCACGGGACCAATGTAACTTGTGCGAACTGACCGCTTAGTCACCGGACTCTCGGTTTGAGTATACGATGTGAATTTATAAAAAATTACACTTGGACCTAAAAACTTGGCATCAAGGGGTGAAAGCATAAAATAACAACAAAACGGTCGTAAGAAGCACGACGCCTCACATGGGACCAATGTAACTCGTATGAATTTATCGCGTAGTCATTGGACTCCCGATTTGAGTATACGGTGAGAATTTCCAAAATTTAGACTTAGTGTTAAAAACATGACGTTAATAGTTAAAAATGTAAAATATCTACAAAACGGTACCGTAAGAGGCATGGGCACCGCGCACGGGACCAATGTAACTCCTAGGAACCGACGGCATAGTCACCGGACTCCCGGCTTGAGCATACGATGAGACTTTGTAAAAAATTAGACTTAGGCTTAAAAACATGGTGTCAAGCCATGAAAACATAAAACAACCACAAAACGGTCCTGTCATAGGTACGATCACCTCGCACGGGACCAGTGTAACTCGTGCAAACTGACTGCATAGTCACCGAACTCTCGGTTTGAGTATACGACGAGAATTTGCAAAATTTAGACTTAGGTCTAAAATATGGCGTCAATGGGGAAAATGTAAAACAACCACAAAACGATCCAGTAAGAGGCATGAGCACATTGCACAGGATCAATGTAACTCGTACGAACCGATCGCGTAGTCACTGGACTCCCGGTTTGAGTAGACGACGAGAATTTGCAAAAAATTAGACTTGGGCCTAAAAACTTGGCGTCAAGTGGTGCCGCATAAATTAGCCACAAAACGGTCCCGTGAGAGGCAAAAAAACTCGCACGGGAGCAATGTAACTCGTACGAACCGACCGCATAGTCACCGAACTCCCAGTTTGAGTATACGACGAGAATTTGCAAAATTTAAAATTAGGCCGATAATTATGGCGTCAAGGGGTGAAAACGTAAAACATTCACAAAACGGTCCTGTAAGAGGTACGAGCACGTCGTACGTGACTAATGTTACTCGTACGAACTGACGGCATAGTCATCGGACTCCCCGTTTGAGCATACAACGAGAATTTTCAACCGGTTAGACTTATGCTTAAAAACATTTCATCAAAGGATGAAAATATAAATAGCAACAAAACAGTCCCGTAAGAGGGACGAGCACCTCGCACGGGATCAATGTAACTCGTACGAAGCGATTGCATAGTCACCGAACTCCCATTTTGAGTATACTGCGAGAATTTGCAAAATTTGGACTTGGGGCTAAAAACATGGTGTCAAGGGGTCAAAATATAAAATAGCCAGAAAATAATACCATAAGAAGCACGGGCACCTCGCACTGGAACAATGTAACTCGTACGAACCCACCGCGCAGTCACCGGACTCCTGGGCAGAGTATACGATGAGAATTTGAAAAACATAGACTTGGGCCTAAAATATGGCGTTTAGGGGTGAAAACGTAAAACAACTGCAAAATGGTCCCATAAGAGGTACGGGCACCTCGTACGGGACCAATATAACTCATACGAACTGACCTCGTAGTCATCGGTCTCCCCGTTTGAGTATATGACGATAATTTGGAATTTGTTAGACTTGCACTTAAAAACATGTCGTCAAATGGTAAAAACATAAAAAACCACAAAACGGTCCCGTAAGAGGAACGAGCACCTCACACGGGACCAATGTAACTCGTATGAACCGATCGCGTAGTCACTGGCCTCCCGGTTTGAGTATACGATGAGAATTTGGAAAATTTAGACCTGGGCCTAAAAAATGGTGTCAAGGGGTAAAAGCGTAAAACAACCACACAACGGTCAAATAAGAGGCACATCGCACATCGCACAGGATCATTGTAACTCGTACGAACCGATCGCGTAGTCATCCGACACCCGATTTGAGTAGACGACGAGAATTTGCAAAAAATTAGACTTCGGCCTAAAAACTTGGCGTCAAGGGGTGTAGCATAAAAGGGCCACAAAACTGTACCGTTAGAGGCACGAGCACCTCGCACGAGAGCAATGTAACTCGTACGAATTGACCGTGTAGTCACCAGACTTCCGATTTGAGTATACAGCGACGATTTGTAAAATTTAAACTTATGCCTAAAATATTGCGTCAAGGGGTGAAAACGTAAAACATTCACAAAACGGTCCCGTAAGAGGCACATCGCACTGGACTAATGTTACTCGTCCGAACCGACGGCATATTCATCAGACTCCCCGTTTGAGTATACGACGAGAATTTTCAATCGATTAGACCTACGCTTAAAAACATTTCATCCAAGGGTAAAGACCTAAAACAACCACAAAATGGCCACGTAAGAGGCACGGGCACCTCGCACGAGATCAATGTAACTCGTACGAATCAATCGCATAGTCACCGAACTTCCGGTTTGAGTATACAACGAGAATTTGCAAACTTTAGACTTGGGACTAAAAACATGGTGTCAAGGGGTGAAAATATAAAACAACCACAAAATGGTCCCGTAAGAGGCACGGGCACCTCACACTGGAATATTGTAACTCATACGAACCGACCGCATAGTCACTAGACTCCCGGGTTGAGTATACGACTAGAATTTGAAAAAACTTAGACTTGGGCCTAAAATATGGCGTTCAGGGGTGAAAATGTAAAACAACTACAAAATGTTCTCGTAAGAGGTGCGGCCACCTCGCACGGGACCAATGTAGGTCGTACGAACTGACCTCATAGTCATCGGTTTCCCCGTTTGAGTATACGACGATAATTTGGAATTGGTTAGACTTGCGCTTAAAAACATGCCATCAAAGGGTAAAAACATAAAACAACCACAAAACGGTCCCGTAAGAGGCACGAGCACCTCGCACGGGACCAATGTAACTCGTACGAACCGATCGCGTAGTCACTGGCCTCCCGGTTTGAGTATACGAAGAGAATTTACAACATTTTGACCTGGGCCTAAAAACATGGTGTCAAGGGGTGAAAGCATAAAACAACCACAAAACGGTCAAATAAAAGGCACGAGCACATCGCACAGGATCAATGTAACTCGTACGAACCGATTTCGTAGTCACCGGACTCCCGGTTTGAGTAGAGGCCGAGAATTTTCAAAAAATTAAACTTGGGCCTAAAAACTTGGCGTCAAGGGGTGTAGCATAAAAGGGCCATAAAACTATACCGTAAGATGCACGAGCACCTCGCACGAGCACCTCGCACGAGAGCAATGTAACTCGTACGAACTGATCGTGTAGTCACCGGACTTTCGATTTGAGTATACGGCGAGAATTTGAAAAATTTTAACTTATGCCTAAAATATGGCGTCAAGGGGTGAAAAGGTAAAACATTCACAAAACGTTCACGTAAGAGGTATGTGAACGTCGCACTGGACTAATGTTACTAGTACAAACTGACGGCATAGTCATCGGACTCCCCGTTTGAGTATACGAAGAGAATTTTCAATCGGCTAGACTAATGCTTAAAAACATTTCATAAAAGGGTGAAAACATAAAAACAACCACAAAATGGTCCCGTAAGAGGCACGAGCACTTTGCACGGGATCTATGTAACTCGTACGAACCGACCGCATAGTCACCGAACTTTCGATTTGAGTATACAGCGAGAATTTGCAAAATTTAGACTTGGGGATAAAACAATGGTGTCAAGGGGTGAAAATATAAAACAACCACAAAACGGTCCCGTAAGAGGCACTGGCACCTCGCACGGGAATAATGTAACTCGTACGAATCGACCGCGTAGTCACCAGACTCCCGATTGAGTATACGACTAGAATTTGAAAAAACTTAGACTTGGGCCTAAAATATGGCGTTCAGGGGTGAAAACGTAAAACAACTATAAAATGGTCTCATAAAAGGTTCGGGCACCTCGTACGGGACCAATGTAACTCGTACGAACTAAACTGGTAGTCATCGGTCTCCCCGTTTGAGTATATGACGATAATTTGGAATTGGTTAGACTAGCGCTTAAAAACATGTAGTCAAATGGTAAAAACATAAAACAGCCACAAAACGGTCCCGTAAAAGGCACGAGCACCTCGCACGGGATCAATGTAACTCGTACAAACCGATCGCGTAGTCACTGGCCTCCCAGTTTGAGTATACGATGAGAATTTGGAAAATTTAGACCTGGGCCAAAAAAATGGTGTCAAGGGGTGAAAGCGTAAAACAACCACAAAATGGTCAAATAAGAGGCACGAGCACATCGCACAGGATCATTGTAACTCGTAAGAACCGATCGCGTAGTCACGGAACTCCCAGTTTGAGTAGACGAGGAGAATTTGCAAAAAATTAGGCTTGGGCCTAAAAACTTGGCGTCAAGGGGTGTAGCATAAAAGGGCCACAAAACTGTACCGTAAGAGGCACGAGCACCTCGCACAAGAGCAATGTAACTCGTACGAACTGACCGTGTAGTCACCAGACTTCTGATTTGGGTATACGGTGACGATTTAAAAAATTTAAAATTATCCCTAAAATATTACGTCTAGGGGTGAAAACGTAAAACATTCACAAAACGGTCCCGTAAGAGATACGGGCACATCGCACTGGACTAATGTTACTCGTACGAATCGACGGCATATTCATCGGACTCCCCATTTTGATACGACGAGAATTTTCAATGGGTTAGACTTACACTTTAAAACATTTCATCCAAGGGTAAAAACATAAACCAATCACAAAATGGCCCCGTAAGAGGCACGGGCACCTCGTACGGGATCAATGTAACTCGTACAAATCAATCGCATAGTCACCGAACTTCCGGTTTGAGTATACTGCGAGAATTTGCAAAATTTAGACTTGGGACTAAGAACATGGTGTCAAGGGATGAAAATACAAAACAACCACAAAACGGTCCCGTAAGAGGCACTGGCACCTCGCACGGGAATAATGTAACTCGTGGGAATCGACCGCGTAGTCACCAGACTCCCGGTTGAGTATACGACTAGAATTTGAAAAAACTTAGACTTGGGCCTAAAATATGGCGTTCAGGGGTGAAAACGTAAAACAGCTATAAAATGGTCTCGTAAAAGGTTCGGGAACCTCGCACGGGACCAATGTAACTCGTACGAACTGACCTCGTAGTCATCGTTCTCCCCATTTGAGTATATGACGATAATTTGGAATTGGTTAGACTAGCGCTTAAAAACATGCCGTCAAATTGTAAAAACATAAAACAATCACAAAACGGTCCCGTAAGAGGCACGAGCACCTCGCACGGGACCAATGTAACTCGTAAAAACTGATCGCGTAGTCACTAGCCTCCCGATTTGAGTATACGATGAGAATTTGGAAAATTTAGACCTGGGCCTACAAAATGGTGTCAAGGGGTGAAAGCGTAAAACAACCACAAAACGGTCAAATAAGAGGCACGAGCACATCGCACAGGATCATTGTAACTCGTACGAACCGATCGCGTAGTCACCGAACTCCGGGTTTGAGTAGACGACAAGAATTTGCAAAAAATTAGGCTTGGGCCTAAAAACTTGGCGTCAAGTGGTGTAGCATAAAAGGGCCACAAAACTGTACCGTAAGAGGCACGAGCACCTCGCACGAGAACAATGTAACTCGTACGAACTGACCGTGTAGTCACCAGACTTCCGATTTGAGTATACGACGACGATTTATAAAATTTAAACTTATTCCTAAAATATTGTGTCAAGGGGTGAAAACTTAAAACATTCATAAAACGGTGCCGTAAGAGGTACGGGCACATCGCAATGGAGTAATGTTACTCGTACGAACCGATGGCAAATTCAACGGACTCTCCGTTTTAATACGACGAGAATTTTCAATCGGTTAGACTTACGCTTAAAAACATTTCATCTAAGGGTAAAAACATAAAACAATCACAAAATGGCCCCATAAGAGCCTCGGGCACCTCGCACGGGATCAATGTAACTCGTACAAATCAATCGCATAGTCACCGAACTTCCGGTTTGAGTATACGGCGAGAGTTTGCAAATTTTAGACTTGGGACTAAAAACATGGTGTCAAGGGGTGAAAATATAAAACAACCACAAAATGGTCCCGTAAGAGGCACGGACACCTCGCACAGGAATAATGTAACTCATACGAACCGATCGCGTAGTCAACAGACTCCCGGGTTGAGTATACGACTAAAATTTGAAAAAACTTAGACTTGGGCCTAAAATATGGCGTTCAGGGGTGAAAATGTAAAACAACTACAAAATGGTCTCGTAATAGGTGCGGGCACCTCGCACGGGACCAATGTAACTCGTACGAACTGACCTCGTAGTCATCGGTCTCCCCGTTTGAGTATACGACGATAATTTGGAATTGGTTAGACTTGCGCTTAAAAACATGCCATCAAAGGGTAAAAACATAAAACAACCACAAAACGGTCCCGTAAGAGGCACGAGCACCTCGCACGGGACCAATGTAACTCGTACGAACTGATCGCGTAGTCACTGGCCTCCCGATTTGAGTATACGATGAGAATTTGCAAAATTTAGACTTCGGCCTAAAAATATGGTGTCAAGGGGTGAAAGCATAAAACAACCACAAAACGGTCAAATAAGAGGCACGAGCACATCGCACAAGATCAATGAAACTCGTACGAACCGATCGCGTAGTCACCGGACTCCCGGTTTGAGTAGATGACGAGAATTTACAAAAATTAGACTTGGGCCTAAAAACTTGGCGTCAAGGGGTGTAGCATAAAAGGGCAACAAAATTGTACGGTAAGAGGCACGAGCACCTCGCACGAGAGCAATGTAACTCGTACGAATTGACCGTGTAGTCACCGTACTTCCGATTTGAGTATACGGCGAGAATTAGTAAAATTTAAACTTATGCCTAAAATATGGCGTCAAGGGGTGAAAACGTAAAACATTCACAAAACGGTCCCGTAAGAGGTATAGGAACGTCACACTGGACTAATGTTACTAGTACGAACCGGCGGCATAGTCATCGGACTCCCCGTTTGAGTATACGATGAGAATTTCCAATCGGTTAGACTGACGCTTAAAAACATTTCATCAAAGGCTGAAAACATAAAACAACCACAAAATGGTCCCGTAAGAGGCACGAGCACTTCGCACGGGATCAATGTAACTCGTATGAACCGTTTGCATAGTCACCGAACTTCCAATTTGAATATAAAGCGAGAATTTACAAAATTTAGACTTGGGGCTAAAACAATGATGTCAAGGGGTGAAAATATAAAACAACCAAAAAACGGTCCCGTAGGAGGTACGGGCACCTCGCACTGAAATAATGTAACTCGTACGAATCGACCGCGTAGTCACCAGACACCCGGTTGAGTATACGACTAGAATTTGACGAAAACTTAGAGTTGGGCCTAAAATATGGCGTTCAGGGCTGAAAACGTAAAACTACTATAATACGGTCTCGTAAAAGGTGTGGGAACCTCACACGGGACCAATGTAACTCGTACGAACTGACCTCATAGTCATCGGTCTCCCCGTTTGAGTGTATGACGATAATTTGGAATTGGTTAAACTTGCGCTTAAAAACATGTCGTCAAATGGTAAAAACATAAAACAAACGCAAAACGGTCCCGTAAGAGGCACGAGTACCTCACACGGGACCAATGTAACTCGTACGAACCGATCGCGTAGTCACTAGCCCCCCGGTTTGAGTATACAATGAGAATTTGCAAAATTTAGGCTTGGGCCTAAAAACATGGTGTCAAGGGGTGAAAGCATAAAACAACCACAAAACGGTCAAATAAGAGGCACGAACAGATCGCACAGGATCAATGTAACTCGTACGAACCGATCGCGTAGTCACCGGACTCCCGATTTGAGTAGATGACGAGAATTTTCAAGAATTAGACTTGGGCCTAAAAACATGGCGTCAAGGGGTGTAGCATAAAAGGGCCACAAAACTGTACCGTAAGAGGCAGGAGCACCTCGCACGAGAGCAATGTAACTCGTACGAACTGACCGTGTAGTCACCAGACTTCCGATTTGAGTATACGACGAGAATTTGTAAAATTTAAAATTAGGCCTAAAATATGGCATCAAGGGGTGAAAACGTAAAACATTCACAAAACGGACCCGTAAGAGGTATGTGCATGTCGCACTGGACTAATGTTACTAGTACGAACCGACGGCATACTCATCGGACTCCCCGTTTGAGTATACGACGAGAATTTTCAATCGGTTAGACTTACGGTTAAAAACATTTCATCAAAGGGTGAAAACATAAAACAACCACAAAATGGTCCCGTAAGAGGAACGGGAACCTCGCACGGGATCAATGTAACTCGTACGAACCGATTGCATAGTCATCGAACTTCTGGGTTTAATATACGGCGAGAATTTGTAAAATTGAGACTTGGGGCTAAAAATATGGTTTCAGGGGGTGAAAATATAAAATAGCCACAAAACGGTCCCGTAAGAGGCACGGGCACCTCACACTAGAATAATGTAACTTGTACGAATCGACCGCGTAGTCACCAGACTCCCTGGTTGAGTACACGACTAGAATTTGAAAAAACTTAGACTTATGGCTAAAATATGGCGTTCAGGGGTGAAAACGTAAAATAACTAAAATGGTCTCCTAAAAGGTGCGGGCACCTCGCGCGGAACCAATGTAAATTGTATGAAGTAACCGCGTAGTCATCGGTGTCCCCGTTTGAGTATATGATGATAATCTGGAATTGGTTAGACTTGCGCTTAAAAATATGCCGTCAAATGGTAAAAACATAAAACAACCACAAAACGGTCCCATAAGAGGCACGAGCACCTCGCACGGGACCAATGTAACTCGTACGAATTGATCGCGTAGTCACTGGCTTCCCGATTTGAGTATACGATGAGAATTTGGAAAATTTAAACCTGGGCTTAAAAAATGGTGTCAAGGGGTGAAAGTGTAAAACAACCACAAAACGGTCAAATAAGAAGCATGAGCACATCGCATAGGATCATTGTAACTCGTACGAACCGATCGCGTAGTCACCGGACTCCCGGTTTGAGTAGACGACGAGAATTTGCAAAACATTAGACTTGGGCCTAAAAACTTGGCGTCAAGGGGTGTAGCATAAAAGGGCCACAAAACGGTACTGTAAGAGCCACGAGCACCTCGCACGAGAGCAATGTAACTCGTACGAACTGGCCGTGTAGTCAGCGGACTTTCGATTTGAGAATATGGCGAGAATTAGTAAAATTTAAACTTATGCCTAAAATATGGCGTCAAGGGGTGAAAACGTAAAACATTCACAAAACGGTCCCGTAAGAGGTATAGGAACGTCGCACTGGAGTAATGTTACTAGTACGAACTGACGGCATAGTCATCGGACTCCCCGTTTGAGTATACGACGAGAATTTTCAATCGGTTAGACCGACGCTTAAAAACATTTCATCAAAGGGTGAAAACAAAAAACAACCACAAAATGGTCCCGTAAAAGGCACGAACACTTCGCACGGGATCAATGTAACTCCTACGAACCGATCGCATAGTCACCGAACTTTCGATTTGAGTATACAGTGGGAATTTACAAAATTTAGACTTGGGGCTAAAACAATGGTGTCAAGGGGTGAAAATATAAAACAACCACAAAACGGTCCCGTAAGAGGCACGGGCACCTCGCACTGGAATAATGTAACTCGTACGAATCGACCGCGTAGTCACCAGACTCCCGGTTGAGTATACGACTAGAATTTGAAAAAACTTAGACTTGGGCCTAAAATATGGCGTTCGGGGGTGAAAGCGTAAAACAACTATAAAATGGTCTTGTAAAAGGTGAGGGCACCTCGCACGGGACCATTGTAACTCGTAAGAACTGACCTCGTAGTCATCGGTCTCCCCGTTTGGGTATATGACGATAATTTGGAATAGGTTAGACTAGCACTTAAAAACATTCCGTCAAATGGTAAAAACATAAAACAACCATAAAACGGTCCCGTAAGAGGCACGAGCACCTCGCACGGGAACAATGTAATTCGTACGAACCGATCACGTAGTCACTGGCCTCCCGGTTTGAGTATACGATGAGAATTTGTAAAATTTAGACATGGGCCTAAAAAATGGTGTC
This sequence comes from Sambucus nigra, assembly GCA_949130495.1. Taxonomy (NCBI): domain Eukaryota; kingdom Viridiplantae; phylum Streptophyta; class Magnoliopsida; order Dipsacales; family Adoxaceae; genus Sambucus; species Sambucus nigra. The sequence goes on along the minus strand of OX422209.1, from coordinate 312,465,988 downwards.
AAGGGGTGAAAGCGTAAAACAACCACAAAACGGTCAAATAAGAGGCACGAGCACATCGCACAGGATCATTGTAACTCGTACGAACCGATCGCGTATTCACCGAACTCCCAGTTTGAGTAGACGACGAGAATTTGCAAAAAATTAGGCTTGGGCCTAAAAACTTGGCGTCAAGGGGTGTAGCATAAAAGGTCCACAAAACTGTACCGTAAGAGGCACGAGCACCTCGCACGAGAGCAAGGTAACTCCTACGAACTTACCGTATAGTCACCAGACTTCCAATTTGAGTATACGGCGACGATTTATAAAATTTAAACTTATGCCTAAAATATTGCGTCAAGGGGTGAAAACATAAAACAGTCACAAAACGGTCCCGTACGAGGTACGGGCACATCGCACTAGACTAATGTTACTCGTACGAACCGACGGCATATTCATCGGACTCCCCGTTTTAATACGACGAGAATTTTCAATCAGTTAGACTTACCCTTAAAAACATGTCATCCAAGGGTGAAAACATAAAACAGTCACAAAATGGCCCCGTAAGAGGCACAGGCACCTCGCACGGGATCAATGTAACTCGTACGAATCAATCGCATAGTCACCGAACTTCCGGTTTGAGTATACGGCGAGAATTTGCAAAATTTAGACTTAGGACTAAAAACATGGTGTCAAGGGGTGAAAGTATAAAACAACCACAAAATGATCCCGTAAGAGGCACAGGCACCTCGCACTGGAATAATGTAACTCATACGAACCGACCGCGTAGTCACCAGACTCCCAGGTTGAGTATACGACTAGAATTGGAAAAAACTTAGACTTGGGCCTAAAATATTGCGTTTAGGGGTGAAAATGTAAAACAACTACAAAATGGTCTCGTAAGAGGTGCGGGCACCTCGCACGGGACTAACGTAACTCGTACGAACTTACCTCGTAGTCATCGGTCTCCCCGTTTGAGTATACGACGATAATTTGGAATTGGTTAGACTTCCGCTTAAAAACATGTCATCAAAGGTTAAAAACATAGAACAACCACAAAACGGTCCCGTAAGAGGCACGAGCACCTCGCACGGGACCAATGTAACTCGTACGAACCGATCGCGTAGTCACTGGCCTCCCGGTTTTAGTATACGATGAGAATTTGCAAAATTTAGACTTGGGCCTAAAAATATGGTGTCAAGGGGTGAAAGCATAAAACAACCCCAAAACGATCAAATAAAAGGCACGAGCCCATCGCACAGGATCAATGTAACTCGTACGAACCGATCGTGTAGTCACCGGACTCCCGGTTTGAGTAGATGACGAGAAGTTTTAAAAAATTAGACTTAGGCCTAAAAACTTGGCGTCAAGGGGTGTAGCATAAAAGGGCCACAAAACTATACCGTAAGAGGCACGAGCACCTCGCACGAGAGCAATGTAACTCGTACGAACAGACCATGTAGTCACCGGACTTCCGATTTTAGTATACGGTGAGAATTTGTAAAATTTAAACTTATGCCTAGAATATGGCGTCAAGGGGTGAAAACGTAAAATATTCACAAAACGGTCCCGTAAGAGGTATATGAACGTCGCACTGGACTAATGTTACTAGTACGAACCGGCGGCATAGTCATCGGACACCCAGTTTTAATATGACGAGAATTTTCAATCGGTTAGACTGACGCTTAAAAACATTTCATCAAAGGGTGAAAACAAAAAACAACCACAAAATGGTCCCGTAAGAGGAACGAGCACTTCGCACGGGATCAATGTAACTCGTACGAACCGATCGCATACTCACCGAACTTCCGATTTGAGTATACAACGAGAATTTGCAAAATTTAGACTTGGGGCTAAAACAATGGTGTTAAGGGGTGAAAATATAAAACAACCAAAAAACGGTCCCCTAGGAGGCACGGGCACCTCACACTAGAATAATGTAACTCGTACGAATCGACCGCGTAGTCACCAGACTCCCGATTCCGTATACGACTAGAATTTGAAAAAACCTAGACTTGGGCCTCAAATATGGCGTTCAGGGGTGAAAACCTAAAACAACTATAAAATGGTCTCGTAAAAGGTGCGGTAACCTCACACGGGACCAATGTAACTCGTACGAACTGACCTCGTAGTCATCTGTCTCCCCGTTTGAGTGTATGACGATAATTTGGAATTGGTTAGACTTGCGCTTAAAAACATGCCATCAAAGGGTAAAAACATAAAACAACCACAAAACGGTCCCGTAAGAGGCACGAGCACCTCGCATGGGACCAATGTAACTCGTACGAACCGATCGCGTAGTCACTGGCCTCCCGATTTGAGTATACGATGAGAATTTGCAAAATTTAGACTTCGGCCTAAAAATATGGTGTCAAGGGGTGAAAGCATAAAACAACCACAAAACGGTCAAATAAGAGGCACGAGCACATCGCACAAGATCAATGAAACTCGTACGAACCGATCGCGTAGTCACCGGACTCCCGGTTTGAGTAGATGACGAGAATTTACAAAAATTAGACTTGGGCCTAAAAACTTGGCGTCAAGGGGTGTAGCATAAAAGGGCAACAAAATTGTGCCGTAAGAGGAACGAGCACCTCGCACGAGAGCAATGTAACTTGTACGAACTGACCGTGTAGTCGCCAGACTTCCGATTTGTGTATAAGGAGATGATTTGTAAAATTTAAACTTATGCCTAAAATATTGCGTCAAGGGGTGAAAACGTAAAACAATCACAAAACGGTCCCGTAAGAGGTACGGGCACATCACACTGGACTAATGTTACTCGAACGAACCGACGGCATATTCATCGGACTCCCCGTTTGAGTATACGACGAGAATTTTCAATCGGTTAGACTTACGCTTAAAAACATTTCATCCAAGGGTAAAAACATAAAACAACCACAAAATGGCCCCGTAAGAGGCACGAGCACCTCGCACGGGATCAATATAACTCGTACGAATCAATCGCATAGACACCGAACTTCCGGTTTGAGTATACGGTGAGAATTTGCAAAATTTAGACTTGGGACTAAAAACATGGTGTCAAGGGGTGAAAATATAAAACAGCCACAAAATGGTCCCGTAAGAGGCACGGACACCTCGCACTAGAATAATGTAACTCATACGAACCGACCGCGTAGTCACCAGACTCTCGGGTTGAGTATACGACTACAATTTGAAAAAACCTAGACTTGGGCCTAAAATATGGCGTTCAGGGGTGAAAATGTAAAATAACTACAAAATGGTCTCGTAAGAGGTGTGGGCACCTCGCACGGGACAAATGTAACTCATACAAACTGACCTCGTAGTCATCGGTCTCCCCGTTTGAGTATACGACGATAATTTGGAATTGTTTAGACTTGCGCTTAAAAACATGCCATCAAAGGGTAAAAACGTAAAACAACCACAAAACGGTTCCGTAAGAGGCACGAGCACCTCGTACGGGACCAATGTAAATCGTACGAACCGATCGCGTAGTCACTAGCCTCCCGATTTGAGTATACAATGAAAATTTGCAAAATTTAGACTTGGGCCTAAAAACATGGTGTCAAGGGGTGAAAGCATAAAACAACCACAAAACGATCAAATAAGAGGCACATCGCACATCGCACAGGATCAATGTAACTCGTACGAACCGATCGCGTAGTCACCGGACTCCCGATTTGAGTAGATGACGAGAATTTTCAAAAATTAGACTTGGGCCTAAAAACATGGCGTCAAGGGGTGTAGCATAAAAGGGCCACAAAACTGTACCGTAAGAGGCAGGAGCACCTCGCACGAGAGCAATGTAACTCGTACGAAATGAATGTGTAGTCACCAGACTTCCGATTTGAGTATACGACGAGAATTTGTAAAATTTAAAATTAGGCCTAAAATATGGCGTGAAGGGGTGAAAACTTAAAACATTCACAAAATGGATCCATAAGAGGTATGTGCACGTTGCACTGGACTAATGTTACTCGTACGAATCGACGACATATTCAACGGACTCCCCGTTTGAGTATACGACGAGAATTTTCAATCGGTTAGACTTACGCCTAAAAACATTTCATCAAACGTTGAAAACATAAAACAACCACAAAATGGTCCCGTAAGAGGCACGGGCACCTCGCACGGGATCAATGTAACTCGTACGAACCGATCGCATAGTCATCGAACTTCTGGGTTTAATATACGGTGAGAATTTGTAAAATTGAGACTTGGGGCTAAAAACAAGGTTTCAGGGGGTGAAAATATAAAATAGCCACAAAATGGTCCCGTAAGAGGCACGGGCACCTCACACTAGAATAATGTAACCTGTACGAATCGACCGCGTAGCCACCAGACTCCCTGGTTGAGTACACGACTGGAATTTAAAAAAACTTAGACTTAGCACTAAAATATGGCGTTCAGGGGTGAAAATGTAAAATAACTAAAATGGTCTTCTAAAAGGTGCGGGCACCTCGCACGGGACCAATGTAACTCGTATGAAGTAACCTCGTAGTCATCGGTGTCCCCGTTTGAGTATATGATGATAATTTGGAATTGGTTAGACTTGCGCTTAAAAATATGCCGTCAAATGGTAAAAACATAAAACAACCACAAAACGGTCCCATAAGAGGCACGAGCACCTCGCATGGGACCAATGTAACTCGTACGAACCGATCGCGTAGTCACTTGCTTCCCGGTTTGAGTATACGATGAGAATTTGGAAAATTTAAACCTGGGACTAAAAATTTGTGTCAAGGGCTGAAAGCGTAAAACAACCACAAAACGGTCAAATAAGAAGCACGAGCACATCGCACAGGATCATTGTAACTCGTACGAACCGATCGCGTAGTCACCGGACTCCCGGTTTTTGTTGACGACGAGAATTTGCAAAAAATTAGACTTGGGCCTAAAAACTTGGCGTCAAGGGGTGTAGCATTAAAGGGCCACAAAACGGTACTATAAGAGCCACGAGCACCTCGCACGAGAGAAATGTAGCTCGTACAAACTGACCGTGTAGTCACCGGACTTTCGATTTGAGAATACGGTGAGAATTAGTAAAATTTAAACTTCTGCCTAAAATATGGCGTCAAGGGGTGAAAACGTAAAACATTCACAAAACGGTCCCGTTAGAGGTATAGGAACGTCACACTGGACTAATGTTACTAGTACGAACCGACGGCATAGTCATCGGACTCCCCGTTTGAGTATACGACGAGAATTTTCAATCGGTTAGACCGACGCTTAAAAACATTTCATCAAAGGGTGAAAACATAAAACAACCACAAAATGGTCCCGTAAGAGGCACGAACACTTCGCACGGGATCAATGTAACTCCTACGAACCGATCGCATAGTCACCGAACTTTCAATTTGAGTATACAGTGGGAATTTGCAAAATTTAGACTTGGGGCTAAAACAATGGTGTCAAGGGGTGAAAATATAAAACAACCACAAAACGGTCCCGTAAGAGGCATGGGCACCTCGCACTGGAATAATGTAACTCGTACGAATCGACCACGTAGTCACCAGACTCCCGGTTGAGTATATGACTAGAATTTGAAAAAACTTAGACTTGGGCCTAAAATATGGCGTTCAGGGGTGAAAACGTAAAACAACTATAAAATGGTCTTGAAAAAGGTGAGGGCACCTCGCACGGGACCAATGTAACTCGTAAGAACTGACCTCGTAGTCATCGGTCTCCCCGTTTGGGTATATGACGATAATTTGGAATAGGTTAGACTAGCGCTTAAAAACATGCCGTCAAATGGTAAAAACATAAAACAACCACAAAACGGTCCCGTAAGAGGCACGATCACCTCGTACTGGAACAATGTAATTCGTAGGAACCGATCGCATAGTCACTGGCCTCCTGGTTTGAGTATACGATGAGAATTTGTAAAATTTAGACATGTGCCTAAAAAATGGTGTCAAGGGGTGAAAGCGTAAAACAACCACAAAACGGTTAAATAAGAGGCACGAGCATCGCACAGGATCATTGTAACTCGTACGAACCGATCGCGTAGTCACCGAACTCCCGGTTTGAGTAGAAGACGAGAATTCGCAAAAAATTAGGCTTGGGCCTAAAAACTTGGTGTCAAGGGGTGTAGCATAAAAGGTCCACAAAACTGTACCGTAAGAGGCACGAGCACCTCTCACGAGAGCCATGTAACTCGTACGAACTGACCGTGTAGTCACCAGACTTCCGATTTGAGTATACGGCGACGATTTATAAAATTTAAAATTATGCCTAAAATATTGCGTCAAGGGTGAAAACGTAAAACAGTCACAAAACGGTCCCGTACGAGGTACGGGCACATCGCACTAGACTAATGTTACTCGTATGAACCGACGGCATATTCATCGGACTCCCCGTTTTAATACGACGAGAATTTTCAATCAGTTAGACTTACGCTTAAAAACATTTCATCCAAGGGTAAAAACATAAAACAGTCACAAAATGGCCCCGTAAGAGGCACAGGCACCTCGCACGGGATCAATGTAACTCGTACGAATCAATCCCATAGTCACCGAACTTCCGGTTTGAGTATACATCGAGAATTTGAAAAATTTAGACTTGGGACTAAAAACATGGTATCAAGGGGTGAAAATATAAAACAACCACAAAATGGTCCCGTAAGAGGCACGGGCACCTCGCACTGGAATAATGTAACTCATATGAACCGACCGCGTAGTCACCAGACTCGCGGGTTGAGTATACGACTAGAATTGGAAAAAACTTAGACTTGGGCCTAAAATATGGCGTTCAGGGGTGAAAATGTAAAACAACTACAAAATGGTCTCGTAAGAGGTGAGGGCACCTCGTACGGGACCAACGTAACTCGTACGAACTGACCTCGTAGTCATCGGTCTCCCCGTTTGAGTATACGACGATAATTTGGAATTGGTTCGACTTTCGCTTAAAACATGTCATCAAAGGTTAAAAACATAAAACAACCACAAAACGGTCCCGTAAGAGGCACGAGCACCTCGCACGGGACCAATGTAACTCGTATGAACCGATCGCGTAGTCACTGGCCTCCCGGTTTTAGTATACGATGAGAATTTGCAAAATTTAGACTTGGGCCTAAAAACATGGTGTCAAGGGGTGAAAGCATAAAACAACCACAAAACGGTCAAATAAAAGGCACAAGCCCATCGCACAGGATCAATGTAAATCATACGAACCGATCGTGTAGTCACCGGACTCCCGGTTTGAGTAGATGACGAGAATTTTTAAAAAATTAGACTTAGGCCTAAAAACTTGGCGTCAAGGGGTGTAGCATAAAAGGGCCACAAAACTATACCATAAGAGGCACGAGCACCTCGCACGAGAGTAATGTAACTCGTACGAACTGACCGTGTAGTCACCGGACTTCCGATTTGAGTATACGGTGAGAATTTATCAAATTTAGAATTTTGCCTAAAATATGGCGTCAAGGGGTGAAAACGCAAAATATTCACAAAACGGTCCCGTAAGAGGTATATGAACGTCGCACTGGACTAATGTTACTAGTACGAACCGGCGGCATAGTCATCGGACACCCCGTTTTAATATGACGAGAATTTTCAATCGGTTAGACTGACGCTTAAAAACATTTCATCAAAGGGTGAAAACATAAAACATCCACAAAATGGTCCCGTAAGAGGCACGAGCACTTCGCACGGGATCAATGTAACTCGTACGAACCGATCGCATAGTCACCGAACTTCCGATTTGAGTATACAACGAGAATTTGCAAAATTTAGACTTGGGGCTAAAATAATGGTGTCAAGGGGTGAAAATATAAAACAACCAAAAAACGGTCCCGTAGGAGGCACGGACACCTCGCACTGGAATAATGTAACTCGTATGAATCGACCGCGTAGTCACCAGACTCCCGATTCAGTATACGACTAGAATTTGAAAAAACATAGACTTGGGCCTAAAATATGGCGTTCGGGGGTGAAAACGTAAAACAACTGTAAAATGGTCTCGTAAAAGGTGCGGGAACCTCACACGGGACAAATTTAACTCGTACGAACTGACCTCGTAGTCATCTGTCTCCCCGTTTGAGTGTATGACGATAATTTGGAATTGGTTAGACTTGCGCTTAAAAATATGCCGTCAAATGGTAAAAACATAAAACAACCACAAAACGGTCCCATAAGAGGCACGAGCACCTCGCACGGTACCAATGTAACTCATATGAACCGATCGCGTAGTCACTGGCCTACCGGTTTGAGTATACGATGAGAATTTGGAAAATTTAGACCGGGCCAAAAAAATGGTGTCAAGGTGTGAAAACGTAAAACAACCACAAAACGGTCAAATAAGAGGCACGAGCACATCGCACTGTATCATTGTAACTCGTATGAACTGATCGCGTAGTCACCGTACTCCCGGTTTGAGTAGACGACGAGAATTTGCAAAAAAATAGACTTGGGCCTAAAAACTTGGCGTCAAGGGGTGTAGCATAAAAGGGCCACAAAATGGTACCGTAAGAGGCACGAGCACCTCGTACGAGAGAAATGTTACTCGTACGAACTGATCGTGTAGTCACCAGACTTCCGATTTGAGTATACGAGGACGATTTCTAAATTTAAACATATGCCTAAAATATTGCGTCAAGGGTTGAAAACGTAAAACATTCATAAAACGGTCCCGTAAGAGGTACGGGCACATCGCACTGGAATAATGTTACTCGTACGAACCGACAGCCAATTCATCGGACTCCCCGTTTGAGTATACGATGAGAATTTTCAATCGGTTAGACTTACGCTTAAAAACATTTCATCCAAGGGTAAAAACATAAAACAACCACAAAATGACCCCGTAAGAGGCACGGGCACCTCGCACGGGATCAATGTAACTCGTACGAATCAATCGCATAGTCACCCAAATTCCGATTTGAGTATACGGCGAGAATTTGCAAAATTTAGACTTGGGACTAAAAACATGGTGTCAAGGGGTGAAAATATAAAATAGCAACTAAATGGTCCCGTAAGAGGCATGGGCACCTCGCACTGGAATCATGTAACTCATACGAACCGACCGTGTAGTCACCAGACTCCCGGGTTGAGTATACGACTAGAATTTGAAAAAACTTAGACTTGGGCCTAAAATAGGGCGTTCAAGGGTGAAAATGTAAAACAACTACAAAGTGGTGTCGTAAGAGGTGCGGGCACCTCGCACGGGACCAATGTAACTCATACGAACTGACCTTGTAGTCATCGGTCTCCCCGTTTGAGTATACGACAATAATTTGGAATTGGTTAGACTTGCGCTTAAAAACATGCCATCAAAGGGCAAAAACGTAAAACAACCACAAAACGGTCCAGTAAGAGGCATGAGAACCTCGTACGGGACCAATGTAACTCGTACGAACCGATCGCATAGTCACTGGCCTCCCGGTTTGAGTATACGATGAGAATTTGCAAAATTTAGACTTGGGCCTAAAAACATGGTGTCAAGGGGTGAAAGCATAAGACAACCACAAAATGGTCAAATAATAGGCATGAGCACATCGCACGGGATCAATGTAACTCGTACGAACCGATCGCGTAGTCACTGGACTCCCGATTTGAGTAGATGACGAGAATTTTAAAAAATTAGACTTGGGCCTAAAAACTTGGCGTCAAGGGGTGTAGCATAAAAGGGCCACAAAACGGTACCGTAAGAGGCACGAGCACCTCGTACGAGAGAAATGAAACTCGTACGAACTGACCGTGTAGTCACCGGACTTCCGATTTGTGTATACGATGACGATTTGTAAAATTTAAACTTATGCCTGAAATATTGCGTCAAGGGGTGAAAAAATTAAACATTCACAAAACGCTCCCGTAAGAGGTCTGGGCTCATCGCACGGGAATAATGTTACTCGTACGAATCGACGACATATTCATCGGACTCCCCGTTTGAGTATACGAAGAGAATTTTCAATCGGTTAGACTTACGCTTAAAAACATTTCATCAAAGGTTGAAAACATAAAACAACCACAAAATGGTCCCATAAGAGGCACGGGCACCTCGCACGGGATCAATGTAACTCGTACGAACCGATCGCATAGTCACCGAACTTCTGGATTTAATATAAGACGAGAATTTGTACAATTGAGACTTGGGGCTAAAAACATGGTGTCAGGGGGTGAAAATATAAAATAGCCACAAAACGGTCCCGTAAGAGGCACGGGCACCTCGTACTAGAATAATGTAACTCGTAAGAATCGACCGCGTAGTCACCAGACTCCCTGGTTGAGTATACGACTAGAATTTGAAAAAACATAGACTTAAAAAAAAAAAAAATTTGGCATTCAGGGGTGAAAACGTAAAACAACTACAAAATGGTCTCGTAAAAGGTGTGGGCACCTCGCACGAGACCAATGTAACTCGTATGAACTGACCTTGTAGTCATCGGTCTCCCCATTTGAGTATATGACGATAATTTGGAATTGGTTAGACTTGCGCTTAAAAACAGGCCGTCAAATGGTAAAAACATAAAACAACCACGAAACAGTCCCGTAAGAGGCACGAGCAGCTCGCATGGGACCAATGTAACTCGTACGAACCGATCGCGTAGTCAGTGGCCTCCCGGTTTGAGTATACGATGAGAATTTTTGAAAATTTAGACCTAGGCCTAAAAAATGGTGTCAAGGGGTGAAAGCGTAAACGGTCAAACAAGAGGCTCGAGCACATCGTACAGGATCATTGTAACTCGTACGAACCGATCGCGTAGTCACCGGACTTGGGCCTTAAAATATGGCATCAAGGGGTGTAGCATAAAAGGGCCACAAAACGGTACCGTAAGAGGCACGAGCACCTCGCACGAGAGCAATGTAACTCGTACGAACTGACTGTGTAGTCACCGGACTTTCGATTTGAGTATACGACGACGATTTATAAAATTTAAACTTATGCCTAAAATATTGCGTCAAGGGGTGAAAATGTAAAACATTTAAAAAACGGTCCCGTAAGAGGTACGGGCACATCGCACTGGAGTAATGTTACTCGTACTAACCGACGGCATATTCATCGGACTCCCCATTTGAGTATACGACGAGAATTTTCAATCCGTTAGACTTACGCTTAAAAATATTTCATTCAAGGGTAAAAACATAAAACAATCACAAAATGGCCTCATAAGAGCCACGGGCACCTCGCACGGGATCAATGTAACTCGTACAAATCAATCGCATAGTCACCGAAATTTTGGTTTGAGTATACGACGAGAATTTGCAAAATTTAGACTTGGAATAAAAACATGGTGTCGAGGGGTGACAATATAAAACAGCCACAAAATTGTCCCGTAAGAAGCACGGGCCCCTCGCACTAGAATAATTTAACTCGTACGAACCGACCGCGTAGTTACCAGACTCCCGGGTTGAGTATACGACTTGAATTTGAAAAAACTTAGACTTGGGCCTAAAATATGGCGTTCAAGGTGAAAATGTAAAACAACTACAAAATGGTCTCGTAAGAGGTGTGGGCACCTCGCACGGGACCAATGTAACTCGTACGAACTGACCTCGTAGTCATCGGTCTCCCCGTTTGAGTATATGACGATAATTTGGAATTGGTTAGACTTTCACTTAAAAACATGCCATCAAAGGATAAAAACATAAAACAATCACAAAATGGTCCCGTAAGAGGCACGAGCACCTCGCACGGGACCAATGTAACTCGTACGAACCGATCGCGTAGTCACAGGCCTCCCGGTTTGAGTATACGATAAGAATTTGCAAAATTTAGACTTGGGCCTAAAAACATGGTGTTAAGGGGTGAAAGCATAAAATAACCACAAAACAGTCAAATAAGAGGCACGAGCACGTCCCACAGGATCAATGTAACTCGTACGAACCGATCGCGTAGTCACCGGACTCCAGGTTTGAGTGGATGATGAGAATTTTCAAAAAAATAGACTTGGGCCTAAAAACTTGGCGTCAAGGAGTGTAGCATAAAAGGGCCACAAAACTGTACCCTAAGAGGCACGAGCACCTCGCACGAGAGCAATGTAACTCGTACGAACTGACCGTGAAGTCACCGGACTTCCAATTTGAGTATACGGCGAGAATTTGTAAAATTTAAACTTATGAATATAATATTGCGTCAAGGGGTGAAAACGTAAAACATTCACAAAACGGTCCCGTAAGAGGTATGGGAACGTCGCACTGGACTAATGTTACTAGTATGAACCGACGGCATAGTCATCGGACTCCCCGTTTGAGTATACGACGAGAATTTATAATCGGTTAGACTTATGCTTAAAAATATTTCATCCAAGGGTAAAAACATAAAACAACCACAAAATTGCCCCATAAGAATCACGGGCACCTCGCACGGGATTAATGTAACTCGTACGAATCAATCGCATAGTCACCGAACTTCCGATTTGAGTACACGAGAATTTGCAAAATTTAGACTTGGGACTAAAAACATGGTGTCAAGGGGTGAAAATATAAAACAACCACAAAATGGTCCCGTAAGAGGCAAGGGCACCTCGCACTAGAATAATATAACTCGTACGAACCGACCGTGCAGTCACCAGACTCCCGGGTTGAGTATACGACTAGAAATTGAAAAAACTTAGACTTGGGCCAAAAATATGGCGTTCAGGGGTGAAAATGTAAAACAACTACAAAATGGTCTCGTAAGACGTGCGGGAACCTCGGACGGGACCAATGTAACTCGTACGAACTGACCTTGTAGTCATCGATCTCCCCGTTTGAGTATACGACGATAATTTGGAATTGGTTAGACTTGAACTTAAAAACATGCCATCAAAGGGTAAAAACATAAACCAACCACAAAACGGTCCCGTAAGTGGCACGAGCACCTCGCACGGGACCAATGTAACTCGTACGAACCGATCGTGTAGTCACTGCCCTCCCGATTTGAGTATACGATGAGAATTTGCAAAATTTAGACTTGAGCCTAAAAACATGGTGTCAAGGGGTGAAAGCATAAAAAAACCACAAAAAGGTCAAATAAGAGGCACGAGCACATCGGACAGGATCAATATAACTCGTACGAACCAATCGCGTAGTCACCGGACTCCAGGTTTGAGTGGATAATGAGAATTTTCAAAAAATTAGACTTGGGCCTAAAAACATGGCGTCAAGGGGTGTAGCATAAAAGGGCCACAAAACTGTACCGTAAGAGACAGGAGCACCTCGCACGAGAGCAATGTAACTCGTACGAAATGAATGTGTAGTCACCAGACTTCCGATTTGAGTATACGATGAGAATTTGTAAAATTTAAAATTAGGCCTAAAATATGGCGTGAAGGGGTGAAAACTTAAAACATTCACAAAATGGATCCATAAGAGGTATGTGCACGTTGCACTGGACTAATGTTACTCGTACGAATCGACGACATATTCATCGGACTCCCCGTTTGAGTATACGACGAGAATTTACAATCGGTTAGATTGACGCTTAAAAATATTCCATCAAAGGGTGAAAACATAAAACAAAAACAAAATGGTACCGTAAGAGGCACGGGCACCTCGCACAGGATCAACGTAACTCGTATGAACCGATTGCATAATCACCGAACTTCCAGTTTGAGTATACGGCAAGAATTTGTAAAATTTAAACTTGGGGCTAAAAACATGGTGTCAGGGGGTGAAAATATAAAATAGCCACAAAACGGTCCCATAAAAGGCACGGGGACCTCGCACTAGAATAATGTAACTCGTACGAATCGATCGCGTAGTCACCAAACTGCCGGGTTGAGTATACGACTAGAATTTGAAAAAACTTAGACTTGGGCCTAAATATGGCGTTTAGGGGTGAAAACGTAAAATGATTAAAAAATGGTCTCGTAAAAGGTGCGGGCACCTCGCACGAGCCCAATGTAACTCGTACGAACTGACCTCGTAGTGATCGGTCTCCCCGTTTGAGTATATGACGATAATTTGGAATTGGTTAGACTTGCGCTTAAAAACATGCCGTCAAATGGTAAAAACATAAAACAACCACAAAACGGTCCCGTAAGAGGCACGAGCACCTCGCACGGGACCAATGTAACTCGTACGAACCGATCGCGTAGTCACTGGCCTCCCAGTTTGAGTATATGATGAGAATTTGGAAAATTTAGACATGGGCGTAAAAAATGGTGCTAAGGGGTGAAAGCATAAAACAACCACAAAACGATCAAATAAGAGGCAGGAGCACATCGCACGGGATCATTGTAACTCGTAAGAACCGATCGCGTAGTCACCGGACTCCAGGTTCGAGTAGACGACGAGAATTTGCAAAAAATTAGACTTGGGCCTAAAAACTTGACGTCAAGGGGTGTAGCAAAAAAAGGCCACAAAATGGTACCGTAAGAGGCACGAGCACCTCACACGAGAGCAATGTAACTCGTACGAACTGATCGTGTAGTCACCAGACTTCCGATTTGAGTATACGGCGACGATTTCTAAATTTAAACTTATGCCTAAAATATTGCGTCAAGGGGTGAAAACGTAAAACATTCACAAAACGGTCCCATAAGAGGTACAGGTACATCGCATTGGACTAATGTTACTCGTACGAACCGAAGGCCTATTCATCGGACTCCCCATTTGAGTATACGAAGAGAATTTTCTATCGGTTAGACTTACGTTTAAAAATATTTCATCCAAGGGTAAAAACATAAAACAACCACAAAATGGCCCCGTAAGAGACACGGGCACCTCGCACGGGATCAATGTAACTCGTACGAATCAATCACATAGTCACCGAACTTCCGGTTTAAGTATACGGCGAGAATTTGAAAAATTTAGACTTGGGACTAAAAACATGGTGTCAAGGGGTGAAAATATAAAACATCCACAAAATGGTCCCGCAAGAGGCATGGGCACCTCGCACTGGAATAATGTAACTCGTACGAACCGACCGCGTAGTCACCAGACTCTTGGGTTGAGTATATAACTTGAATGTGAAAAAACTTTGAATTGGGCCTAAAATAAGGCGTTCATGGGTGAAAATGTAAAACAACTACAAAATGGTCTTGTAAGAGGTGCGGGCACCTCGCACGGGATCAATGTAACTCGTACGAACTGACCTCGTAGTCATCGGTCTCCCCGTTTGAGTATACGACGATAATTTGGAATTGGTTAGACTTGCGCTTAAAAACATGCCATCAAAGGGTAAAAACATAAAACAACCACAAAAAGGTCCCGTAAGAGGCACGAGCACCTCGCATGGGACAAATGTAACTCGTAGAAACCGATCGCGTAGTCACTGGCCTCCTGGTTTGAGTATACGATGAGAATTTGCAAAATTTAGACTTGGGCCTAAAAACATGGTGTCAAGGGGTGAAAGAATAAAACAACCACAAAACGGTCAAATAATAGGCACGAGCACATCGCACAAGATCAATGTAACTCGTACGAACCGATCGCGTAGTCACCGGACTCCCGGTTTGAGTAGATGACGAGAATTTTCAAAAAATTAGACTTGGGCCTAAAAACTTGGCGTCAAGGGGTGTAGCATAAAAGGGCCACAAAATTGTACCATAAGAGGCACGAGCACCTCGCACGAGAGCAATGTAACTCGTACGAACTGACCGTGTAGTCACCAGACTTTCGATTTGAGTATACGGCGAGAATTTGTAAAATTTAAACTTATGCCTAAAATATGGCGTCAAGGGGTGAAAACGTAAAACATTCACAAAACGGTCCCATAAGAGGTATGGGAACGTCGCACTGGACTAATGTTACTAGTACGAACCGACGGCATATTCATCGGACTCCCCGTTTGAGTATACGACGAGAATTTTCAATCGGTTAGACTGACGCTTAAAACATTTCATCAAAGGGTGAAAACATAAAACAACCACAAAATGGTCTCGTAAGAGGCACGAGCACTTCGCACGGGATCAATGTAACTCGTACGAACCGATCGGATAGTCACCGAACTTTCGATTTGAGTATACAGCGAGAATTTGCAAAATTTAGACTTGGGACTAAAAACATGGCGTCAGGGGGTGAAAATATAAAATAACCACAAAACGGTCCCGTAAGAGGCACGGGCACCTCGTAGTGGAATAATGTAACTCGTACGAACTGACTGCGTAGTCACCAGACTCATGCGTTGAGTATACGACTAGAATTTAAAAAAACTTAGACTTCGACCAAAAATATGGCTTTCAGGGGTGAAAATGTAAAAAAACTACATAATGGTCCCGTAAGAGGTGCGGGCACCTCGCACGGGACCAATGTAACTCCTACGAACTGACCTCGTAGTCATCGGTCTCCACGTTTGAGTATACGACGATAATTTGGAATTGGTTAGACTTTCGCTTAAAAACATGTCATCAAATGGTAAAAACATAAAACAATCACAAAACGGTCCCGTAAGAGGCACGAGCACCTCGCATGGGACCAATGTAACTCGTACGAACTGATCGCGTAGTCACTGGCCTCCCGGTTTGAGTATACGATGAGAATTTGCAAAATTTAGACTTGGGCCTAAAAACATGGTGTCAAGGGGTGAAAGAATAAAACAAACACAAAACGATCATATAAGTGGCATGAGCACATCGAACAGGATCAATGTAACTCGTACGAACCGATCGCGTAGTCACCAGACTCCCGGTATGAGTAGATGACGAGAATTTTCAAAAAATTAGACTTGGGCCTAAAAACTTGGCGTCAAGGGGTGTAGCATAAATGGGCCACAAAACTGTACCGTAAGAGGCACGAGCACCTCGCACGAGAGCAATGTAACTCGTACGAACTGACCGTGTGGTCACCGGACTTCCGATTTGAGTATACGGCGAGAATTTGTAAAATTTAAACTTATGCCTAAAATATGGCGTCAAGGGGTGAAAACGTAAATCATTCACAAAACGGTCCCATAAGAGGTATGGGAACGTCGCACTAGACTAATGTTACTAGTACGAACCGACGGCATAGTCATCGGACTCCCCGTTTGAGTATACGATGAGAATTTTCAATCGGTTAGACTGACGCTTAAAACATTTCATCAAAGGGTGAAAACATAAAACAACCACAAAATGGTCCCGTAAGAGGCACGAGCACTTCGCACGGGATCAATGTAACTCGTATGAACCGATCGGATAGTCACCGAACTTTCGATTTGAGTATACAGCGAGAATTTGCAAAATTTAGACTTGGGACTAAAAACATGGCGTCAGGGGGTGAAAATATAAAACAACCATAAAACGGTCCCATAAGAGGCACGGGCACCTCGCACTGGAATAATGTAACTCGTACGAATTGACCGCGTAGTCACCAGACTCCCGGTTGAATATACGACTAGAATTTGAAAAAACTTAGACTTGGGCCTAAAATATGGCGTTCAGGGGTGAAAACGTAAAATAACTATAAAATGATCTCCTTAAAGGTGCGGGCACCTCGCACGGGACCAATGTAACTCGTACGAACTGACCTCGTAGTCATCGGTGTCCCCGTTTGAGTATATGACGATAATTTGGAATTGGTTAGACTTGGGCATAAAAACATGCCGTCAAATGGTAAAAACATAAAACAACCACAAAACGGCCCCATAAGAGGCACGAGCACCTCGCACGGTACCAATGTAACTCGTACGAACCGATCACGTAGTCACTGGCCTCCCGGTTTGAGTATACGATGAGAATTTGGAAAAATTAAACCTGGGCCTAAAAAATGGTGTCAAGGGGTGAAAGCATAAAACAACCACAAAACGGTCCAATAAGAAGCACGAGCACATCACATAGGATCATTGTAACTCGTACGAACCGATCGTGTAGTCACCGGACTCCCGGTTTGAGTAGACGACGAGAATTTGCAAAAAATTAGACTTGGGCCTAAAAACATGGCGGCAAGGGGTGTATCATAAAAGGGCCACAAAACGGTACCGTAAGAGGCAAGGGCACCTCGCACGAGAGCAATGTAACTCGTACGAACTGACCGTGTAGTCACCAGACTTCCGATTTGAGTATACGACGACGATTTGTAAAATTTAAACTTATGCCTAAAATATTACGTCAAGTGTTGAAAACGTAAAACATTCACAAAATGGTCCCATAAGAGGTACGGGCACATCGCACTGGACTAATGTTACTTGTACGAACCGACGGCATATTCATCAGACTCCCCGTTTGAGTATACGACGAATATATTCAATCGGTTAGACTTACGCTTAAAAACATTTCATCCAAGGGTAAAAACATAAAACAACCACAAAATGGCCCCGTAAGAGGCACGAGCACTTCGCACGGGATCAATGTAACTCGTACGAACCGATTGCATAGTCACTGAACTTTCGATTTGAGTATACAGCGAGAATTTGAAAAATTTAGACTTGGGGCTAAAACAATGGTTTCAAGGGGTGAAAATATAAAACAACCACAAAACGGTCCCGTAAGAGGCACGGGCACCTCGCGCTGGAATAATGTAACTCGTACGAATTGACCGCGTAGTCACCAGACTCCCGGTTGAATATACGACTAGAATTTGAAAAAACTTAGACTTGGGCCTAAAATATGGCGTTTAGGGGTGAAAACATAAAATAACTATAAAATGGTCTCCTAAAAGGTGCGGGCACCTCGCATGGGACTAATGTAACTCGTACGAACTGACCTCGTAGTCATTGGTGTCCCCGTTTGAGTATATGATGATAATTTGGAATTGGTTAGACTTACGCTTAAAAATAAGCCGTCAAATGGTAAAAACATAAAACAACCCCAAAACGGTCCCATAAGAGGCACGAGCACCTCTCACGGGACCAATGTAACTCGTACGAACCGATCGTGTAGTCACCGGACTCCCGGTTTGAGTAGACGACGAGAATTTGCAAAAAAATAGACTTGGGCCTAAAAACATGGCGGCAAGGGGTGTAGCATAAAAGGGCCACAAAACGGTACCGTAAGAGGTAAGGGCACCTCGTACGAGAGCAATGTAACTCGTACGAACTGACCGTGTAGTCACCAGACTTCCGATTTGAGTATAGGACGACGATTTGTAAATTTTAAACTTATGCCCAAAATATTACGTCAAGGGGTGAAAACGTAAAACATTCACAAAATGGTCCCATAAGAGGTACGGGCACATCGCTCTGGACTAATGTTACTTGTACGAACCGACGGCATATTCATCGGACTCCCCGTTTAAGTATACGACGAATATTTTCAATCGGTTAGACTTACGCTTAAAAACATTTCATCCAAGGGTAAAAACATAAAACAACTACAAAATGGCCCTGTAAGAGGCACGAGAACTTCGCACGAGATCAATGTAACTCGTACGAACCGATTGCATAGTCACCGAACTTTCGATTTGAGTATACAGCGAGAATTTGAAAAATTTTGACTTGGCGCTAAAATAATGGTGTCAAGGGGTGAAAATATAAAACAACCACAAAACGGTCCTGTAAGAGGCACGGGCACCTCGCACTGGAATAATGTAACTCGTACGAATTGACCGCGTAGTCACCAGACTCCTAGTTGAATATACGACTAGAATCTGGAAAAACTTAGACTTGGGCCTAAAATATGGCGTTCAGGGGTGAAAACATAAAATAACTATAAAATGGTCTCCTAAAAGGTGCGGGCACCTCGCACGGGACCAATGTAACTCGTACGAACTGACCTCGTAGTCATTGGTGTCCCCGTTTGAGTATATGACGATAATTTGGAATTGGTTAGACTTGCGCTTAAAAATATGCCGTCAAATGGTAAAAACATAAAACAACCCCAAAACGGTCCCATAAGAGGCACGAGCACCTCTCACGGGATCAATGTAACTCGTACGAACTGATCGTGTAGTCACTGGCCTCCCGGTTTGAGTATACGATGAGAATTTGGAAAATTTAAAACTGGGCCAAAAAAATGGTGTCAAGCGGTGAAAGCATAAAACAACCACAAAACGGTCAAATAAGAAGCACGAGCACATCACACAGGATCATTGTAACTCGTACGAATCGATCGCGTAGTCACCGGACTCCCCGTTTGAGTACACGACGAGAATTTGCAAAAAATTAGACTTGGGCCTAAAAACTTGGCATCAAGGGGTGTAGCATAAAAGGGCCACAAAACGGTACCGTAAGAGGCAAGAGAACCTCGCACGAGAGCAATGTAACTCATAAGAACTGACCGTGTAGTCACCAGACTTCCGATTTGAGTATACGGCGACAATTTGTAAAATTTAAACTTATGCCTAAAATATTGCGTCAAGGGGTGAAAACATAAAACTTTCACAAAATGGTCCCTTAAGAGATACGGGCACATCGCACTGGACTAATGTTACTTGTACGAACCGACGGCATATTCATCGGACTCCCCGTTTGAGTAAACGACGAAAATTTTTAATCGGTTAGACTTACGCTTAAAAACATTTCATCCAAGGGTGAAAACATAAAACAACCACAAAATGGTCCCGTAAGAGGCACGGGCACTTCGCCCGGGATCAATGTAACTCGTACGAACCGATCGCATAGTCACCGAACTTTCGATTTGAGTATACATCGAGAATTTGCAAAATTTAGACTTGGGGCTAAAACAATGGTGTGAAGGGGTGAAAATATAAAACAACCACAAAACGGTCCCGTAAGAGGCACGGGCACCTCGCACTGGAATAATGTAACTCGTACGAATCGACCGCGTAGTCACCAAACTCCCGGTTGAGTATACGACTAGAATTTGAAAAAACTTAGACTTGGGCCTAAAATATGGCGTTCAGGGGTGAAAACGTAAAAAAACTCTAAAATGGTCTCGTAAGAGGTGGGGGCACCTCGCACGGGACCAATGTAACTCGTACGAACTGACCTCGTAGTCATCGGGCTCCCCGTTTGAGTATATGAAGATAATTTGGAATTGGTTAGACTTGCTCTTAAAAACATGCCGTCAAATGGTAAAAACATAAAACAACCACAAAACATTCTCGTAAGTGGCACGAGCACCTCGCACGGGACCAATATAACTCGTACGAACCGATGACGTAGTCATTGCCCTCCCGGTTTGAGTATACGATGAGAATTTGGAAAATTTAGACCTGGGCCTAAAAAATGGTTTCAAGGGGTGAAAGCATAAAACAACCGCAAAACGGTCAAATAAGAGGCACGAGTAACATTAGTCCAGTGCGATGTGCCCGTACCTCTTACGGGTCCATTTTGTGAATGTTTTACGTTTTCACCCCTGGACGCAATATTTTAGGCATAAGTTCAAATTTTACAAATCGTCATCGTATACTCAAATCGGAAGTCTGGTGACGACACGGTCAGTTCGTACGAGTTACATTGCTCTCGTACGGTCCCGTAAGAGGTATGGGCACGTCGTACTGGACTAATGTTACTAGTACGATCCGACGTCATAGTCATCGGACTCCCCGTTGGAGTATATGACGAGAATTTTCAATCGGTTAGACTGACGCTTAAAAACATTTCATCAAAGGGTGAAAACATAAAAAAACCACAAAATGGTCCCGTACGAGGCACGAGCACTTCGCACGGGATCAATGTAACTCGTACGAACCGATCACGTAGTCACCGAACTTTCGATTTGAGTATACAGCGAGAATTTGAAAATTTTAGACTTGGGGCTAAAAACATGGCGTCAGGGGGTGAAAATATAAAACAGCCAAAAAACGGTCCCGTAAGAGGCACGGGCACCTCGCACTGGAATAATGTAACTCATACGAATCGACCGCGTAGTCACCAGACTCCCGGTTGAGTATACGACTAGAATTTGAAAAAACCTAGACTTGGGCCTAAAATATGGCGTTCAGGGGTGAAAACGTAAAACAACTATAAAATGGTCTCGTAAAAGGTGGGGGCACCTCGCACGGGACCAATGTAACTCGTACGAACTGACCTCGTAGTCATCGGTCTCCCCGTTTGAGTATATGACGATAATTTGGAATTGGTTGGACTTGCTCTTAAAAGCATGTCGTCAAATGGTAAAAACATAAAACAACCACAAAACGGTCCTGTAAGTGGCACGAGCACCTCACACGGGACCAATGTAACTCGTACGACCCGATTGCGTAGTCACTGGCCTCCTGGTTTGAGTATACGATGAGGATTTGGAAAATTTAGACCTGGGCCTAAAAAATGGTTTCAAGGGGTAAAAGTGTAAAATAACCACAAAACGGTCAAATAAGAGGCACGAGCACATCGCAAAGGATCATTCTAACTCGTACGAACCGATCGCGTAGTCACCGGACTCCTGGTTTGAGTAGACGACGAGAATTTGCAAAAAATTAGACTTGGGCCTAAAAACTTGCCGTCAAGGGGTGTAGCAAAAAAGGACCACAAAACGGTACCGTAAGAGGCAAGGGCACCTCGCACGAGAGCAATGTAACTCGTACGAACTGACCGTGTAGTCACCAGACTTCCGCTTTGAGTATACGGCGACGATTTGTAAAATTTAAACTTCTGCCTAAAATATTGCGTCAAGGGGTGAAAACGTAATACATTCACAAAATGTTCCCGTAAGAGGTACGGGCACATCGCACTGGACTAATGTTACTTGTACGAACCGACGGCATATTCATTGGACTCCCCATTTGAGTGTACGAAGAAAATTTTCAATCGGTTAGACTTACGCTTAAAAACATTTCATCCAAGGGTAAAAACATAAAACAACCACAAAATGGCCCCGTAAGAGGCACGAGCACTTCCCACGGGATCAATGTAACTCGTACGAACCGATTGCATAGTCACCGGACTTTCGATTTGAGTATATAGCGAGAATTTGAAAAATTTAGACTTGGGCCTAAAACAATGGTGTCAAGGAGTGAAAATATAAAACAACCACAAAACGGTACCGTAAGAGGCACGGGCACCTCGCATTGGAATAATGTAACTCATACGAATTGACCGCGTAGTCACCAGACTCCCGGTTGAATATACGACTAGAATTTGAAAAAACTTAGACTTGGGCCTAAAGTATGGCGTTCAGGGGTGAAAACGTAAAATAACTATAAAATGGTCTCCTAAAAGGTGCGGGCACCTCGCACAGGACCAATGTAAGTCGTACGAACTGCCCTCGTAGTCATCGGTGTCCCCGTTTGAGTATATGATGATAATTTGGAATTGGTTAGACTTGCGCTTAAAAACATGCCGTCAAATGGTAAAAACATAAAACAACCACAAAACGGTCCCATAAGAGGTACGAGCACCTCGCACAGGACCAATGTAACTCGTACGAACCGATCGCGTAGTCACTGGCCTCCCGGTTTGAGTATACGATGAGAATTAGGAAAATTTAAACTTGGGCCTAAAAAATGGTGTCAAGGGGTGAAAGCGTAAAATAACCACAAAACAGTCAAATAAGAAGCACGAGCACATCACATAGGATCATTCTAACTCGTACGAACCGATCGCGTAGTCACCGGACTCCCGGTTTGAGTAGACGACGAGACTTTGCTAAAAATTAGACTTGGGCCTAAAAACATGGCGGCAAGGGGTGTAGCATAAAAGGGCCACAAAACGGTAGTGTAAGAGGCACGAACACCTCGCACGAGAGCAATGTAACTCGTACGAACTGACCGTGTAGTCACCAGACTTTCGAATTGAGTATACGACGACGATTTGTAAAATTTAAACTTATGCCTAAATTATTGCGTCAAGGGGTGAAAACGTAAAACATTCACAAAACGGTCACGTAAGAGGTACGTGCACATCGCACTGGACTAATGTTACTCGTACGAACCGACGGCCTATTCATCGGACTCCCCGTTTGAGTATACGATGAGAATTTTCAATTGGTTAGACTTACGCTTCAAAACATTCCGTCCAAGGGTATAGACATAAAATAACCACAAAATGGCCCCGTAAGAGGCACGATCACCTCGCACGGGATCAATGTAACTTTTACGAATCAATCGCATAGTCACCGAATTTCCGGTTTGAGTATACGGCGAGAATTTGCAAAATTTAGACTTGGGACTAAAAACATGATTTCAAGGGGTGAAAATATAAAACAGCCACAAAATGGTCCCGTAAGAGGCTCGGGCACCTCGCACTGGAATAATGTAACTCATACGAACCGACCACGTAGTTACCAGACTCCCGGGTTGAGTATACGACTAGAATTTTAAAAAAACTTAGACTTGATCCTAAAATATGACGTTCAGGAGTGAAAATGTAAAACAACTATAAAATGGTGTCGTAAGAGGTGCGGGCACCTCGCATGGGACCAGTGTAACTCGTATGAACTGACCTCGTAGTCATCGGTCTCCCCGTTTGAACATACGACGATAATTTGGAAATGGTTAGACTTAGGCTTAAAAACATGCCATCAAAGGGTAAAAACATAAAACAACCATAAAACCGTCCCATAAGAGGCACGAGCACCTGGTACGGGACCAATGTAACGAGTACGAACCGATCGCGTAGTTACTGGCCTCCCGGTTTCAGTATACGATGAGAATTTCTAAAATTTAGACTTGGGCCTAAAAACATGGTGTCAAGGGGTGAAAGCATAAAACAACCACAAAACGGTCAAATAAGAGGCACGAGCACATCGCATATGATCAATGTAACTTGTACGAACCGATCGCGTAGTCACCGAACTCCCGGTTTGAGTAGATGATGAGAATTTTCAAAAAATTAGACTTGGGCCTAAAAACATGGCGTCAAGCGGTGTAGCGTAAAACGTCCACGAAACTGTACCGTAAGAGGCACGAGCACCTCGCACGAGGGCAATGTAACTCATACGAACTGACCGTGTAGTCACCGGACTTCCGATTTGAGTATACGACGAGAATTTGTAACATTTAAACTTAGGCCTAAAATATGGCGTCAAGGGGTGAAAACGTAAAACATACACAAAACGGTCCCGTAAGAGGTATGGGCACATTGCAGTGGACTAATGTTACTAGTAGAACCGACGGCATAGTCATCGAACTCCCCGTTTGAGTATATGACGAGAATTTTCAATCGGTTAGATTGATGCTTAAAAACATTTCATCAAAGGGTGAAAACATAAAACAACCACAAAATGGTCCCGTAAGAGGCAAGGGCATCATGCACGGGATCAATGTAACTCGTACGAACCGATCGCATAGTCACCGAACTTCCGGTTTGAGTATATGGCGAGAATTTGTAAAATTAAGACTTGGGGTGAAAACATGGTGGCAGGGGGTGAAAATATAAAATAGCCACAAAACGGTCCCGTAAGAGTCAAGAGCACCTCGCACTAGAATAATGTAACTCGTACGAATCGACCGCGTAGTCACCAGACTCCCAGGTTGAGTATACGACTAGAAAATGGCGTTCAGGGGTGAAAATGTAAAACAACTACAAAATGGTGTCGTAAGAGGTGCGGGAACCTCGCACGGGACCAATGTTACTCGTACGAACTGACCTCGTAGTCATCGGTCTCCCCGTTTGAGTATACGATGATAATTTGGAATTGGTTAGACTTGCGCTTAAAAAATGCCATCAAAGGGTAAAAACATAAAACAAACACAAAACGGTCCCGTAAGAGGCACGAGCACCTCATACGGGACCAATGTAACTAGTACGAACCGATCGCGTAGTAACTGGCCTCCCGGTTTGATTATATAATGAGAATTTGGAAAATTTAGAGCTGGGCCTAAAAAATGATGTCAAGGGGTGAAAGAGTAAAACAACCACAAAACGGTCAAATAAGAGGCACGAGAACATCGCACAGGGTCATTATAACTCGTACGAACCGATCGCGTAGTCACCGGACTCCCGGTTTGAGTAGACGACGAGAATTTGCAAAAAATTAGGCTTGGGCCTAAAAACTTGGCGTCAAGGGGGGTAGCGTAAAAGGGCCACAAAACTGTACCGTAAGAGGCACGAGCACCTCGCACGAGAGTAATGTAACTCGTACGAACTGACCGTGTAGTCACCAGACTTCCGATTTGAGTATACGGCGACGATTTGTAAAATTTACACTTATGCCTAAAATATTGCGTCAAGGGAGAAAACGTAAAACATTCACAAAACGGTCCCGTAAGAGGTACAGGCACATCGCACTGGACTAATGTTACTGGTTAGAACCGACGGCATATTCATCGGACTCCCCGTTTGAGTATACGACGAGAATTTTCAATCGATTAGACTTACGCTTAAAAATATTTCATCCAAGGGTAAAAACATAAAACAACCACAAAATGGCCCCGTAAGAGTCACGGGTACCTCGTACGGGATCAATGCAACTCGTACGAATCAATCGCATAGTCACCGAACTTCCGATTTGAGTATACGGCGATAATTTGCAAAATTTAGGCTTGGGACTAAAAACATGGTGTCAAGGGGTGAAAATATAAAACAACCACAAAATGGTCTCGTATGAGGCACGGGCACCTCGCACTGGAATAATGTAACTCGTACAAACCGACGGCGTAGTCACCAGACTCCCGGGTTGAGTATACGACTAGAATTTGAAAAAACTTAGACTTGGGCCTAAAATATGGCGTTCAGGGGTGAAAATGTAAAACAAGTACAAAATGGACTCGTAAGAGGTGCGAGCACCTCGCATGGGACCAATGTAACTCCTACGAACTGACCTCGTAGGCATCAGTCTCCCCGTTTGAGTATACGACGATAATTTGGAATTGGGTAGACTTGCGCTTAAAACATGCCATCAAAGGGTAAAAACATAAAACAACCACAAAACGGTCCCGTAAGAGGCACGAGCACCTCGCACGGGGCCAATGTAACTCATATGAACCGATCGCGTAGTCACTAGCCTCCCAGTTTGAGTAGACGATGAGAATTTGCAAAATTTACAGTAGGGCCTAAAAACATGGTGTCAAGGGGTGAAAGCATAAAACAACCACAAAACGGTCAAATAAGAGGCACGAGCACATCGCACAGGATCAATGTAACTCGTATGAACCGATCGCGTAGTCACCGGACTCCCGGTTTGAGTAGATGACGAGAATTTTCAAAAAATTAGACTTGGGCCTTAAAACTTGGTGTCAAGAGGTATAGCGTAAAAGGGCCACAAAACTGTACCGTAAGAGGCACGAACACCTCGCACGAGAGCAATGTAACTCGTACGAACTGACCGTGTAGTCACCGGACTTCCGATTTGAGTATACGGGGAGAATTTGTAAAATTTAAACATAGGCCTAAAATATGGAGTCAAGGGGTGAAATCGTAAAACATTCACAAAACGGTCCCGTAAGAGGTATGGGCACGTCGCACTGGACTAATGTTACTAGTACGAACTGACGACATAATGTCATCGGACTCTCCGTTTGAGTATACGACGAGAATTTTCAATCGATTAGACTGACGCTTAAAAACATTTCATCAAAGGATGAAAACATAAAACAACCACAAAATGGTCCCGTAAGAGGCACGGGCACCTCGCACGGGATCAATGTAACACGTACGAATCGATCGCATAGTCACCGAACGTTCGGTATGAGTATACGGCGAGAATTTATAAAATTTAGACTTGGGGCCAAAAACATGGCGCCAGGGGCTCAAAATATAAAATAGCCACAAAACGGCCACGTAAGAGGCATGGGCATCTCGCACTAAAATAATGTAACTCGTACGAACTGACCGCGCAGTCACCAGACTCCCGGGATTAGTATACGACTAGAATTTGAAAAAACTTAGACTTTGGCCTAAAATATGGCGTTTATTTATGAAAACGTTAAACAATTGCAAAATGGTCCCATAAGAGGTACGGTCACCTCGTACGGGACCAATGTAACTCGTACGAACTAACCTCGTAGTCATCAGTCTCCCTATTTGAGTATATGACGATAATTTGGAATTGGTTAGACTTGCGCTTAAAAACGTTCCGTCAAATGTTAAAAATATAAAACAACCACAAAACGGTCCCGTAAGAGGCACGAGCACCTCGCACGGGACCAATGTAACTCGTACGAACCGATCGCGTAGTCACTGGCCTCCCGGTTTGAATATACGATGAGAATTTGGAAAATTTAGACTTGGGCCTAAAAAATGGTGTCAAGGGGTGAAAGCGTAAAACAACAACAAAACGGTCAAATAAGAGGCACAAACACATCGCACAGGGTCATTGTAACTCGTACGAACCAATCGCGTAGTCACCGGACTCCCGATTTGAGTAGACGACGAGAATTTGCAAAAAAATTAGGCTTGGGCCTAAAAACTTGGCGTCAAGGGGGGTAGCGTAAAAGGGCCACAAAACTGTACCGTAAGAGGCACGATCACCTCCCACGAGAGCAATGTAACTCGTGCGAACTGACCGTGTAGTCACCAGACTTCCGATTTGAGTATACGGCGACGATTTGTAAAATTTAAACTTATGCTTAAAATATTGCGTCAAGGGTTAAAATGTAAAACATTCACAAAACAGTCCCGTAAGAGGTATGGGCACATCACACTGGACTAATGTTACTCGTAGGAACCGACGACATATTCATCGGACTCCCCGTTTGAGTATACGACGAGAATTTTAAATCGGTTAGACTTACGCTTAAAAACATTTCATCCAAGGGTAAAAACATAAAATAACCACAAAATGGCCCCGTAAGAGGCACGGGTACCTCGTACGGGATCAATGTAACTCGTACGAATCAATCGCATAGTCACCGAACTTCCGATTTTAGTATACGGTGAGAATTTGCAAAATTTAGGCTTGGGACTAAAAACATGGTGTCAAGGGGTGAAAATATAAAACAACCACAAAATGGTCCCGTAAGAGGCACGGGCACCTCTCACTAGAATAATGTAACTCGTACGAACCGACCGCGTAGTCACCAGACTCCCGGGTTGAGTATACGACTAGAATTTGAAAAAACTTAGACTTGGGCCTAAAATATGGCGTTCAGGGGTGAAAATGTAAAACAACTACAAAATGGACTCGTAAGAGGTGCGAGCACCTCGCATGGGACCAATGTAAGTCGTACGAACTGACCTCGTAGTCATCAGTCTCCCCGTTTGAGTATACGACGATAATTTGGAATTGGTTAGACTTGCGCTTAAAACATGCCATCAAAGGGTAAAAACATAAAACAACCACAAAACGGGCCCGTAAGAGGCACGAGCACCTCGCACGGGGCCAATGTAACTCATATGAACCGATCGCGTAGTCACTAGCCTCCCAGTTTGAGTAGACGATGAGAATTTGCAAAATTTACAGTAGGGCCTAAAAACATGGTGTCAAGGGGTGAAAGCATAAAACAACCACAAAACGGTCAAATAAGAGGCACGAGCACATCGCACAGGATCAATGTAACTCGTATGAACCGACCGCGTAGTCACCGGACTCCCGGTTTGAGTAGATGACGAGAATTTTCAAAAAATTAGACTTGGGCCTAAAAACTTGGTGTCAAGAGGTATAGCATAAAAGGGCCACAAAACTGTACCGTAAGAGGCACGAACACCTCGCACGAGAGCAATGTAACTCGTACGAACTGACCGTGTAGTCACCGGACTTCCGATTTGAGTATACGGCGAGAATTTGTAAAATTTAAACATAGGCCTAAAATATGGAGTCAAGGGGTGAAATCGTAAAACATTCACAAAACGGTCCCGTAAGAGGTATGGGCACGTCGCACTGGACTAATGTTACTAGTACGAACTGACGACATAATGTCATCGGACTCTCCGTTTGAGTATACGACGAGAATTTTCAATCGATTAGACTGACGCTTAAAAACATTTCATCAAAGGATGAAAACATAAAACAACCACAAAATGGTCCCGTAAGAGGCATGGGCACCTCGCACGGGATCAATGTAACTGGTACGAATCGATCGCATAGTCACCGAACTTTCGGTATGAGTATACGGCGAGAATTTATAAAATTTAGACTTGGGGCCAAAAACATGGCGCCAGGGGCTCAAAATATAAAATAGCCACAAAACGGCCACGTAAGAGGCATGGGCATCTCGCACTAGAATAATGTAACTCGTACGAACTGACCGCGTAGTCACCAGACTCCCGGGATTAGTATACGACTAGAATTTGAAAAAACTTAGACTTTGGTCTAAAATATGGCGTTTATTTGTGAAAACGTTAAACAATTGCAAAATGGTCCCATAAGAGGTACGGTCACCTCGTACGGGACCAATGTAACTCGTACGAACTGACCCCGTAGTCATCAGTCTCCCTATTTGAGTATATGACGATAATTTGGAATTGGTTAGACTTGCGCTTAAAAACGTTCCGTCAAATGTTAAAAATATAAAACAACCACAAAACGGTCCCGTAAGAGGCACGAGCACCTCGCACGGGACCAATGTAACTCGTACGAACCGATCGCGTAGTCACTGGCCTCCCGGTTTGAATATATGATGAGAATTTGGAAAATTTAGAGCTGGGCCTAAAAAATGGTGTCAAGGGGTGAAAGCGTAAAACAACAACAAAACGGTCAAATAAGAGGCACGAGCACATCGCACAGGGTCATTGTAACTCGTACGAACCGATCGCGTAGTCACCGGACTCACGATTTGAGTAGACGACGAGAATTTGCAAAAAAATTAGGCTTGGGCCTAAAAACTTGGCGTCAAGGGGGGTAGCGTAAAAGGGCCACAAAACTGTACCGTAAGAGGCACGATCACCTCCCACGAGAGCAATGTAACTCGTGCGAACTGACCGTGTAGTCACCAGACTTCCGATTTGAGTATACGGCGACGATTTGTAAAATTTAAACTTATGCTTAAAATATTGCGTCAAGGGTTAAAACGTAAAACATTCACAAAACGGTCCCGTAAGAGGTATGGGCACATCGCACTGGACTAATGTTACTCATACGAACCGACGACATATTCATCGGACTCCCCGTTTGAGTATACGACGAGAATTTTAAATCGGTTAGACTTACGCTTAAAAACATTTCATCCAAGGGTAAAAACATAAAATAACCACAAAATGGCCCCGTAAGAGGCACGGGTACCTCGTACGGGATCAATGTAACTCGTACGAATCAATCGCATAGTCACCGAACTTCCGATTTGAGTATACGGCGAGAATTTGCAAAATTTAGGCTTGGGACTAAAAACATGGTGTCAAGGGGTGAAAATATAAAACAACCACAAAATGGTCCCGTAAGAGGCACGGGCACCTCTCACTAGAATAATGTAACTCGTACGAACCGACCGCGTAGTCACCAGACTCCCGGGTTGAGTATACGACTAGAATTTGAAAAAACTTAGACTTGGGCCTAAAATATGGCGTTCAGGTGTGAAAATGTAAAACAACTACAAAATGGACTCGTTAGAGGTGCGAGGACCTCGCATGGGACCAATGTAAGTCGTAAGAACTGACCTCGTAGTCATCAGTCTCCCCGTTTAAGTATACGACGATAATTTGGAATTGGTTAGACTTGCGCTTAAAACATGCCATCAAAGGGTAAAAACATAAAACAACCAAAAAATGGGCCCGTAAGAGGCACGAGCACCTCGCACGGGGCCAATGTAACTCATATGAATCGATCGCGTAGTCACTAGCCTCTGTGTTTGAGTAGACGATGAGAATTTGCAAAATTTAGACTTGGGCCTAAAAACATGGTGTCAAGGGGTGAAAGCATAAAACAACCACAAAACAGTCAAATAAGAGGCATGAGCACATCTCACAGGATTAATGTAACTCGTACGAACCGATCGCGTAGTCACCGAACTCCCGGTTTGAGTAGATGACGAGAATTTTCAAAAAATTTGACTTGGGCCTAAAAACTTGGCGTCAAGGGGTGTAGCCTAAAAGGGCCAAAAAACTGTACCGTAAGAGGCACGAGCACCTCGCACGAGAGCAATGTAACTCGTACGAACTGACCGTGTATTCACCGAAATTCCGATTTGAGTATACGGCGAGAATTTGTAAAATTTAAACTTAGGCCTAAAATATGGCGTCAAAGGGTGAAAACATAAAACATTCACAAAACGGTCCCGTAAGAGGTATGGGCACGTCGCACTGGACTAATGTTACTAGTACGAACCGACGGCATAGTCATCGGACTCCCCGTTTGAGTATACGATGAGAATTTTCAATCGGTTAGACTGACGCTTAAAAACATTTCATCAAAGGGTGAAAACATAAAACAACCACAAAATGGTCCCGTAAGAGGCACGGGCACCTCGCACGGGATCAATGTAACTCGTACGAATCGATCGCATAGTCACCGAACTTCCGGTATGAGTATACGACGATAATTTGTAAAATTTAGACTTGGGGCTAAAAACATGGCGTCAGGGGCTCAAAATATAAAATAGCCACAAAACGGTCCCGTAAGAGGCATGAGCACCTCGCACTAGAATAATGTAACTCGTACGAACCGACCGCGTAGTCACCAAACTCCCGGGTTGAGTATACGACTAGAATTTGAAAAAACTTAGACTTTGGACTAAAATATGGTGTTTATTTGTGAAAATGTTAAACAACTGCAAAATGGTCCCATAAGAGGTACGGGCACCTCGTACGGGACCAATGTAACTCGTACGAACTGACCTCGTAGTCATCAGTCTCCCCGTTTATGTATATGACGATAATTTGGAATTGGTTAGACTTGGGCTTAAAAACATGCCGTCAAATGGTAAAAACATAAAAACAAGCACAAAACGGTCCCGTAAGAGGCATGAGCACCTCGCACTAGAATAATGTAACTTGTATGAACCGACCGCGTAGTCACTAGACTCCCGGGTTGAGTATACGACTAGAATTTGAAAAAACTTAGACTTTGGCCTAAAATATGGCGTTTATTTGTGAAAACATCAAACAACTGCAAAATGGTTCCATACGAGGTACGGGCCCCTCATACGGGACCAATGTAACTCGTACGAACTGACCTCGTAGTCATCAGTCTCCCCGTTTAAGTATATGATGATAATTTGGAATTGGTTACACTTGCTCTTAAAAACATGCCGTCAAATGGTAAAAACATAAAACAAGCACAAAACGGTCCCGGAAGAGGCACGAGCACCTCGCACGGGACCAATGTAACTCGTACGAAGAGATCGTGTAGTCACTAGCCTCCCGGTTTGAGTATACGATGAGAATTTGGAAAATTTAGACCTGGGCCTAAAAATGGTGTCAAGGGGTGAAAGCGTAAAACAACCACAAAATGGTCAAATAAGAGGCACGAGCACATCGCACAGGATCATTGTAACTCGTACGAACCGATCGCTTAGTCACCGGACTCCCGGTTTTGAGTAGACGACGAGAATTTGCAAAAAATTAGACTTTGGCCTAAAAACTTGGCGTCAAGGGAGTAGCGTAAAAGGGCCACAAAACTGTACCTTAAGAGGCACGAGCACCTCGCACGAGAGCAATGTAACTCCTACGAACTTACCGTGTAGTCACCAGACTTTCGATTTGAGTATACGACGACGATTTCTAAAATTTAAACTTATGCCTAAAATATTGCGTCAAGGGGTGAAAACGTAAAAATTCACAAAACGGTCTCGTAAGAGGTACGGGCACATCGCACTGGACTAATGTTACTCGTACGAACCGATGATATATTCATCGGACTCCCCATTGAGTATACGACGAGAATTTTCAACCGGTTAGACTTACGCTTAAAAATATTTCATCCACGGGTAAAAACATAAAACAACCACAAAATGGCCCCGTAAGAGGCACGGGCACCTCGCACGAGATCAATGTAACTCGTACGAATCAATCGCATAGTCACCGAACTTCCGGTTTGAGTATACGGCGAGAATTTACAAAATTTAGACTTGGGACTAAAAACATGGTGTCAAGGGGTGAAAATATAAAACAGCCACAAAATAGTCCCGTAAGAGGCACGGGCACCTCGCATTGGAATAATGTAACTCGTACGAACCGACCGCGTAGTCACCAGACTCCCGGGTTGAGTATACGACTAGAATTTGAAAAAACTTAGACTTGGGCCTAAAATATGGCGTTCAGGGGTGAAAATGTAAAAAAACTACAAAATGGACTCGTAAGAGGTGAGAGCACCTCGCATGGGACCAATGTAACTCGTACGAACTGACCTCGTAGTCATCAGTCTCTCCGTTTGAGTATACGACGATAATTTGGAATTGGTTAGACTTGCGCTTAAAAACATGCCATCAAAGGGTAAAAACCTAAAACAACCACAAAATGGTCTCGTAAGAGGCACGAGCACCTCGCACGGGGCCAATGTAACTTGTACGAACCGATCGTGTAGTCACTAGCCTCCCAATTTGAGTAGACGATGAGAATTTGCAAAATTTAGACTTGGGCCTAAAAACATGGTGTCAAGGGGTGAAAGCATAAAACAACCACAAAACGATCAAACAAGAGGCACGAGCACATCTCACAGGATCAATGTAACTCGTACGAACCGATCGCGTAGTCACCGGACTCCCGGTTTGAGTAGATGACGACAATTTTCAAAAAATTAGACTAGGGCTTAAAAACTTGGCGTCAAGGGGTGTAGCGTAAAAGGGCCACAAAACTGTACCGTAAGAGGCACGAGCACCTCGTACGAGAGCAATATAACTCGTACGAACTGACCGTGTATTCACCGAACTTCCGATTTGAGTATACAGCAAGAATTTGTAAAATTTAAACTTAGACCTAAAATATGGCGTCAAAGGGTGAAAACGTAAAACATTCACAAAACGGTCCCGTAAGAGGTATGGGCACGTCGCACTGGACTAATGTTACTAGTACGAACTGACGGCATAGTCATCGGACTCCCCGTTTGAGTATACGACGAGAATTTTCAATCAGTTAGACTGACACTTAAAAACATTTTATCAAAGGGTGAAAACATAAAACATCTCCAAAATGGTCCCGTAAGAGGCACGGGCACCTCGCATGGGATTAATGTAACTCGTACGAACCGATGGCATAGTCACCGAACTTTCGATTTGAGTATACGGTGAGAATTTGTAAAATTTAGACTTGGGGCTAAAAACATGGTGTCAGGGGGGTGAAAATATAAAACAGCCACAAACCGGTCCCGTAAGAGGCACGGGCACCTCGCAGTGGAATAATGTAACCTGTAAGAACTGACTGCGTAGTCACCGGACTCCTGCGTTGAGTATACGACTAGAATTTAAAAAACTTAGACTTCGACCTAAAATATGGCGTTCAGGGGTGAAAACGTAAAAAAACTACATAATGGTCCCGTAAGAGGTGCGGGCACCTCGTACTCGTACAAACTGACATCGTAGTCATCGGTCTCCCCGTTTGAGTATATGACGATAATTTGGAATTGGTTAGACCTGCACTTAAAAAC
The DNA here is from genome assembly GCA_949130495.1 of Sambucus nigra. NCBI lineage: Eukaryota > Viridiplantae > Streptophyta > Magnoliopsida > Dipsacales > Adoxaceae > Sambucus > Sambucus nigra. The sequence continues at coordinate 312,430,962 of OX422209.1, read as the reverse complement.
ATGTCGTCAAAGGGTAAAAACATAAAACAACCCGAAAACGGTCCCGTAAGAGGCACGAGCACCTCGCACAGGACCAATGTAACTTATACGAACCGATCGCGTAGTCATTGGCCTCCCGATTTGAGTATACGATGAGAATTTGCAAAATTTAGACTTGGGCCTAAAAACATGGTGTCAAGGGGTGAAAGGGTAAACAAGCCACAAAACGGTCCTGTAAGAGGCACGAGGACCTGGCACGAGATCAATGTAACTCGCATGAACCGACCGTGTAGTCACCGCACTACTAGTTTGAGTAGACAACGAGACTTTTCAAAATATAGACTTAGGCCTAAATTATGGCGTCAATGGGTGAAAACGTAAATCAACCTCAAAACAGTCCCGTAAATGGTGTGAGCACCTCGCACGGGACCAATGTAACTCGTACGAACCGACGACGTTGTCACTGGACACCCCGTTTGAGTATTCGACGAGAATTTGCAATTTCTTAGACTTATGCTTAAAATCATGCTGTCAAAAGGTAAAAACATAAAACAGCCACAAAACGGTCCCATAAGAGGCATGAGCACCTCGCACGGGACCAATGTAACTCGTACGAACCGACCACGTAGTCACTGGCCTCCCAGTTTGAGTATATGATAAGAATTCACAAAATTTAGACCTGGGACTAAAAATATGGTGTCAAGTGGTGAAAGTGTAAAACAACCCCAAAATGGTCTAGTAAGAGGCACAAGCACATCGTACAGGATCAAGGTAACTCGTACTAATCGATCGCATAGTCACCGGACTCCTGGTTTGAGTAGACGACGAGAATTTGCAAAAAATTAGACTTTGGCCTAAAAAATTGGCGTCAAGGGGTGTAGCGTAAAACAGCCACAAAACGGTCCCGTAAGAGGCACCAGCACCTCGGATGGATCCAATGTAACTCCTACGAACCGACCGTATAGTCACCAGACTCCCGGTTTGAGTACATGGCGAGAATTTACAATTGGTTAGACTTACGCTTAAAAACATGTCGTCAAATGGTAAAAACATAAAACAACCACAAAACGGTCCCGTAAGAGGCACGATCAACTCGCACGGGACCAATGTAACTCGTACGAACCGGACAAATAGTCACCAGACTCCCGATTTGATTATACGACGAGAATTTGCAAAATTTAGACTTAGGCCTAAGATATGGCGTCAAGGGGTGAAAACGTATAACAATTAGACTTAGGTTTAAACATTATTTGATTATTGATATCTTTTTTATTTTGTGCCTTATATTTTTTTGCAGGATAACATTTTAGGATTATGTTCTATTCGGGTGGAAAACATGAACAAATCAATGGTTTGCATCAGGTAGATTGTTTATTTATTATTGTTGTTGATATGCGAGATTGTTGTTTTAAATTTTTTTCTGATCGTGCGGGCTTTTGTGCTGGTTAAACAGGTTGGTTTTCATGTTTAAACAAAGGTGACTCTAGCAAATTTTTTTAAAAATTATAAAGAATTATTGATGTGTGAGATTCTTATTTTCAATTTTTTTAAGGGCGTGCGGCCTTTTGTGTTGATTAAACAGGTTGATTTTCATGTATAAATAAAGGAGATTCTGTCGAATGTTTTTAAAGCTTGTAAAGAGTTGTTAATATGCAAAATTTTTATATTCAATTTTTTATAGTCGTGCGGGCATTTGCGTTGATTAAATAGGTTGGTTTTCATGTATAAACAAAGGAGACTGCCAATTTTTTTTTAAAATTATAAAAAGTTGTCTATACGATTAACTAATATATTTGGATATTTTATTTTATTATAATATTATTTTGATAAAATAATTATTTATTGATTGCAGGTTGTGGATAAGAAGTTGAAGAGACATATTTTTGAGTGTGTCTACTATATCTCTATGTGACACTAAAAGAAGTTTTTGAAGCGTGACAACTATATTTATCATCTTTGAAAATGATCGTTTTTCTCAATCAATGCTCTGATACCACTTGTTGGAACACGATGCCCCCAATTTTCAAATCTTACCACAAAAATTAATTTGCTTTTAGAGATGCAGAAGCGAGATGGTTCACAAAGACAAGACACACTAAATTTTAATTTCTTTTAAATTAAAATTAAACCAAGCGAAATAAGATTGAACCCACACATGACTTAATTTCACTCAAACCAAATTAATTTAACCCAAGTCCTAGGAATTTGCCTAACAATAAATATTCAATTTGCAAATTTAGGCCAAACCAATTTTATCAAATTAAAGTGATGATTTGAATTAAATTAACATAAACATTATCCAAATTAATTTAGCACCAAATTAAGTAAGAAGTTATTTAAACCAAATTTTATCTTTTTACCCAAGCATGCGTTCTAGGTGATTTTGCAAAAGATAAAATAAACAATTAACCACTACGCCGCAATGTACGAGGAAAAACCCACAACGAAAAAAATCTCGAACGACCCTAGCCTTAATTCCACTAAGTACGGAATTACAATTACAAGAAAGATGACTTACAACACTCGACTCGACTCCTTCAAGCCCCGAAGCGTCTTCTTGTAACTCCCTCTGCCTAGCCAACAATCAGAACTCCTCCGGAATCTTAGAATCCACCAATGAGACTGTAGGAACCACCGTCAACCACACATGGTGCCTTTCACCATATGAGAATGCCGCAGCAAAACAAGACTTCTTCTTTGTGAGATGTAGAAGCAAACCCAAACTCTCTTTTACGATAGAGATGAATCTGGTGCCAAATAAACTCTCCAAGCAAGATGTATATATATATATATATATATAGATAGAAACTTGGATTAAAATAATGTTTATTGGGTGTAAACTTGGTTTTGTTCTTGAATATATCAATTTGGATAATAAAAACCCAGGGAACTTTTTATGAAAGAATTAAGCTCTCAAACACTCCTTAAAAATGGAAAAGTTATTTTCTAAAAATCTGGTCCCGAAATAGATTTAAACTGTCAAAAGTTAGTGGGGACAAGTAGTGAGAAAATGCCAAAAAAAACTGCCAAAAACTGTTCCCACCGAAATCTCGTTCGAACGAAATTTTCGTTCGTACGACATTTCGTTCGAACGAACTATCTAACGAAGTTCCAGTGGCAAGTCGTTGGCAAACCTCGTTCGAACGAAATTCTCGTTCGAACGAAAAACTTGTTCGAACGACAATTTCGAACGAAAAAACATAAAGCTTAAAAATTCTATTTTTAGCCAAGAAATTTTATTTTAAAGTTTTAAAGAAACCTTCTGAAAATAAACCTTAGGTTAAAATAAAATACACCCAATATAAACTTATTCCAAGTCTCCCTATATAGATATAGAAATGCATTCATACTTTTGGAGACAATGGAATATGATGTTGATGACGTAGAAACATAGCACTTGAAACTCGGCAATGATGAAGCTTTATAAGTCTTGGCCGCTATGTCTTCAACTCTTGCATGTCATAGGCTTGGAGGATACTCACTCAATACTATCATATGACACAAATGTTTTTGTTAGGAATTGATCCAACACTACATTAAGACTCAATTCGAAATTTTTGTCCTTACAAATCTCCCCCTTTGGCTATTCCGGGACAAAAACTAAACAAAAATCCTAAAGGGCCGTCAAGCTCACTAGACTCAAAAACATCCCACCAAAAATAAAGAGTACAATGCTTGACTCGAATACCTCTTTAGAATTAAATGCTTTCCCACTTTAAATAGATGTCGCGTTCCAATACTTGAACACTTAAGCAACACATTAAACGCATAGGGAATATTAAAATATTAAATGCAAATTAAAGACTCCCCCTTAATTAATTCTCCCCCTTTATCAAATGATCTACTTATAAAGACGTCTCCCGCTAAGATAAATCTCCCAAACTAAGATACGATTACAATAGGATTAGATATCATTTCTCCCCATATCATTCTCCCCCTTTTTGTTCAGGAATAGACAAAGACTAAAGAATTAAAAATGAACTTATCTCCGCCAATTAAAGCATATACACCCCCTAAACTAAACAAGGGATAAGTAGAATGGGATAACAAGCTAAACATGCATTAGTGCATAAAGTGATGAGAACATTAAAGCACGTGGGCAACCAAAATTCAGCTAGTCCACATAAAGATATGAATATCAACTATGATGCGATAAAAAAAGATATCAATTGATTGTAGTAATCCAAACATGTGATATCGAAATAAAATTCATAACAAGATAGATACCAAAGATGAATTAAAAGCATAAATGAACTAGCTAATCATAGAAAAAGACTAAAAAACAAACAAAATATCATATATATATGTATATGTATATACAATAGATATAAACTACGCATAAGTACACACATATAGATATAAACACAAAAATGACACAAAACTAAATAACATAAGCTTTTCCACACTCTTATAGCATAAATGTGTCATATGGAAACGGAATTGAATGGGTGTGAAGAAGATACCAATGAATTAAAACCCAATCACTTAAAAGTGTTCACGTAGTTCGCATTTGATTGCAAAATTTTATCAGCTAGAATTTAGCCTTTATGTGACAGGATAAAGTGAACTAATGAACAAACAAACATAATGCGTACAAGCTTAGCATGTTGATGATTCTACAAACCAATTGAGTCATGACATTGAAACCGCAACTAGGATAAACAGACATTGTCCAAACCGTTGATATATCATCCAAACTCCCTCAATAAGCATATATATTATTCTTTTGAATGAATAAATCAAGTAAACAAATTAGGCCTTAGCAAATTATTTTTCTTTTAATGCCATATTTTCTTTTAGGCCTTTGGACCACGTATTTCTTTTAGGTCCATTCCAAACGGTGGCTTACTCGCAAAGGATGATATTTTCTTTCGGAGCCCTTCCCCGTGCACATTTATATATATTATTTTTAAATCTCACACAAATCTCACGTGCAACGAATTTTGACATGCACTAGTCCTCCTAGGTCATAGTATGTAGATGACTAGATTGATAGGAGAACACCTCACAAAGCTCAAATATAACATGTGAAGTTATGGTTCAAAAAGCTCGTGCATTTGTGTAAAGGCATATAAAAGTGAATCCATTAAGAAAGTCAAAATTAAGCTACTCCATGTAATCATGATCAAGAACATTTTAAGGATTAAAATTCTAACCAAAAGTTCTAGTCACATGGAAGCGAAATGAGGATTCAAATACAAACATATGACAAAAAATGTGTGTAAAACCAAAATACACACAAAAATCATTTTGATATTTTTCAAAGTTTTTATCAACCACAAAAATTAACTCAAAAGATAAACAAAAATCAATTTGTATTTTTCATTTAATGCAAATTAAAAATAAAATAATAAAATACAAACGATAAACAAAAAATCATAATTCTAGCATGTGATTAATTATGAAACATAGACTAGAAAAATGATTAAACATGCATACACCTAGCAATGATATATAGTATGAAGCACAAAAAGCTAGAGTTTGCAAACAAAACTAACACATTCAATCTTTAAATTTATCAAGGGAGGTTTCATGTGAAAGCAAATAAGAATCAATAAATCTAATATATAGCGCGTCTAAAAATGATTTCCTAAATCATATAGATGTATATTTAAAATTATGGGATTTGGGAACTAATGAAATGCTAGACATAGACTTCCTAGGGCTACTTTTAAGATCAAAATAAAATGACCTAAGGTGATCTTTCCTACCACTATCCAAGCATGTGTAAACATGAGGAATGTTACCTAAGGTGTGATCTTTTCTAAAGTCCTTAGATAAAGTTGACCCTCTAAAATAAATAATGGTCTTAGCTTTAGCAACAGAAATATTTGAACCAGATGAGCTAGAACCATTAAACTACTACTCGAGTATTGTAACTCATTTTTCATTTTTAAAATTTTGGACTCAAGTAATAAATTAGACTCCTCAATTTTACGGGACTCCTTCTTGAATTTTCTATAACTCCTAAAAGGTTATCATGCTCCCCCTCAATGTGAGCAAACTTGTCCCTAAGAGTCTGTTCTAGACAATCACTATCTTTCTTGGACTTTTCTAAAATATTAAAATTGTAATTTATGTCCATGAACTTTTCACGAAAAATATATCTTTAAGTAACAAGGTTTGCAAAAATTCAACTTTAGCTTTAAAACAAGAATTTTCATTTTCAAGAAATTTAATTCTTTTTGCAAATCTCAAATTTAATTCTCTTAATTTTTCATTACACTTATTAAGCCCATTAAATTCCTCTCGAATAGCAAAAACTTCATTATCATTAGAAATTGACAAATTATCATTAAGACGTCTCATCGAGAGATACAAAACAAAAATGAGAGTGGGTAAAAAATGAAATACCTAAAAATTCAAGGAGCACAAATATTATAAAAGACGAAAAACAGGTATTTGATGTGATAAATTAGCGCTCCGGCTCTGATACCAATTTGATGAAGCTTTTAAACTTGGTCGCTACATCTTCAACTCTTGCATGTCATGGGCTTAGAGGATACTCACTCAATACTATCCTATAACACAAATATTTTTGTCCGGAATTGATCCAACACTACATTAAGACTCAATTGGAAATTTGTGTCCTTACAATCATTAATTTAGCGATGATATTTTTTTAACATTGTATATCTTATTAATTAGTTTGATTTTGTACTCATTTAAATATTTCGACTTGAATGTAGTTAACTGGAAGAAATTGTTATTGGATACGTGTTTCAATGAATGCAATTGATATATTGCGTTTATGATTAGATGATTTGATTTATAATGCAAATTAGACGTCATTTATTATTGCAGCATAAAGCATATAATAATATAATTATTTATGATAATTTTTTATTTATCAATTGGGACGGGTATAAACCGTCCTTAATACCGATTTGTATTAATTGAGAATACCTTTTGGGACGTGTTTTACCGTCCCTAATACCAATTTTTGCATTAATTGAAACTGCCTTTTGGGATGGTTTTTACCGTCCTAATTGGGTTGCCAGAATCTGAGTAGTATTAGGGACGGATAAACCGTCCCTAATACTATTCACGGGAGCGGGAATTTTTTCGAGGGAACGCCTTTTGGGATGGAAAAGTCCGTCCCCAACGTAGAGCGTCCATGAATTAACATTTAGGATGGTAAAATCTGACCCTAAAATATTTGCGACGCCTAGTATAAGGGAAGAATTTTTGCCATTGCAAAATTCGTCCTAAATACTCTTTGGGGACGGTTTTTGTACTTTTAGAGACGGGTTTTTACCATCCCTCATACTCATTTTTCTTGTAGTGTCACTTCTAAGTATCTTCACATCCAGATTAGTAGTTCTAACCTCACTACCTACAACGTCCTTAACACAAAACACCCTACCTTCAAGAACCACAACTAACACGTATGCTAGCCCAATACCTTAAGGAGTACGAATCAACAAAGGGAATCAGAGATCATTAATGCGAAAGCTAAACGTATTCACAGCCTATGAGACCTAAGACCGTACTCTGACACCATATGTAACACCCGCATGATCGGGCAAGTGAGGTGGGTAGCCGCTGTCGCCAAACTATGTCGGGCGTCACTAAATAAGTTTTCATTCGTAGCATGTGACAGATATATGAGGCACATAATTTTTTTTCCACAAGATAATAATCTAATTGATCTAGAAACCAAAATAATTCATGCAATAATAAAATCCATCACCATGATAATATCCAAAATAATTCCAACTCTAAATAAATATAAACTCAAATGAAATGATCCAATGGTAAATATCTGACATAAACCGTAAACAACTGTGGAACCGATTGACCGACCAAATCTATAAATAAAAGTCTTATAATAAAAGCGGTGGCATAGAAAGGAATCATAAACTACTAAAGTATCTAAAATAAAACTCCAGTTGCATCTCCAAAAATATCTTCAATCACTCCTATGCAGCTAGTCCAGCGCTATAACTGAAATATTTGTCATCGCAATGGATCATAGCCCACCGCATAAATACTAGCTACTCTCTTTAATGAGGTTATGTGAACCCAGATAGTAGCGTTATACATGATAAACACCACAATAGAGTATTTTAATTTAAACGGGATATAAATTAACATGCGAATAAAATTCACTTTCACTATCTATCCACATAAGTAGGCCACTCCTTTATTTAGATCCAATTATCATGTGAAAATATTCAACTAACTTTTACAATTTAATTTAATTAATTGTTCTCATTTTCATTTATGCGACACTAGTATAGCAAGTTCACCATCCCTCGGGTCGTGCACATATTTCTGGCACGCCCAAAGTTTTACACCACACACAATCCCCTCACTATAGTCAGTTCGCCCTTATTCTATCAGCCCTGCATATATTGGTGATGTTCCACACACGACACGTCACTATAGCCAGTACCCCCGTATGCTGTCAACCCTGCACATATTGGTGACGCCAACACACACACCCGTTGATATAGTCGATTTGCCCCTTATTGTTAGACTTGCACATATTGGCGACGCTAAACCATTTTAATACCCGTTTATTATCTTAGTCATTAATTTTCAATTTCTCCATTTCTCAGTATATTATATTACCGCCATCCTATTTTAGAGCATAAACCCTCAAATCTACCCCTAGTCCCATACCTAGAGGTCTACAAAACAAGTGAGTTATATCCTATCATATAGGACGAATTTCTGCCTTTAATTTCCTTATAATCTCACCCCTAGACTATCGAATCAACGAAACGACACAAAAATCATCCCCACTCCAGAATATCTCATCCATAATAATCTACACTAATTAGTCTCATACCTAAAAAGTATTAATTACCGCTAAGATGTACTTACTAGTCCCATACCTAGCAAGCACTCCTAAAATTAAGTTGAGATCATACCAACCCAAAAATTCCGTCATTCCCACGGTGTCAAATATAATATTAAAACAATAAATTGCATGATACATTTTATCACAATTCTACCAATTCCTCATAAGATCACAAGTAAATCTAATTTTATCCATTCAATCAATTTTCATGATTAAAAAACTTATTTTATGCAACTAATATAATTTTAACATCGTGTAATTTTATAGGGCACACAACAAAATTTTTCTTTTATTTTCAACCTCTACCCTAAGCACAAAAGGGTTATGAATCTTTATTCATATTAAGATTTTTCATAAAAATTGTCACAATATAGATTTCACTTTCCCTAGTTAAGGCTTCTACTTTATTTTAAGAAAAACATGTAATTTAATGCTTAGGGAATATTTAAAATGCATAATACTAAAAAGAAACAATAGAAATATTCATGCCTGTGAAGAAGTCTTTTGAATGCATGGTTGCATTCCTCTCGAGAAAACAATAAAGTCGTGTTCTTGGACGATCTTGAGAAAATACGGTTTGAGCCTTCAAAACTTGGGTTGAAAGTTGTGCTCAATGGGGTTTAGGTTTTGTAGATGAGAGAGAATAAAATTATGGGAGGCTACTAATTTTTCTGAAGGTTAAAATATGTTTTAAAAGTCCTAAAACTGTCACTTTATATTTATATATCAAAAAGAATTTGAGTCATAATCAAACACAAACACTAAAATAAACATTCCAGACCGTCGAAATTGGCTAAAATTTTAATATGTTGTAGCTGGAGACAATACGAAGGTTATAAAAAAGTTCAACTCGACCGGATGGCCGAATATTTTTATTTATTTATTTTTATTCTTAGGTCGGATCCTTTCCTGATTTTTACATAAAAAGTTATAATTTCCAAATTTTAATTTCGATTTAAATTTCACTTAAAGCCTTATTTTTATACATAAATACCAACCTTTTTACATAACAAAATTAAATAGATTCAAATTTATTTATTTTTTTAATTTTAATTTAACAAAGATATTTATGACTTAAAATCGTGGGGTGTTACTATTGAAATATAGTAATAGAAAGAAGAAAAAATTCCTCTATGTATTTAAGATTTAAATATTGTGGCACCACCAAATGGCCATGCTTAATTATGCCACTTTCTAGGTTGTTAAAACATTTTGAGTATGATTATTAAGACGTATAAATACATTGCAAATTTTCAATCTTCAGGGTGTAAGAAAAAACCTTAAACTGTATGTAATGCGAGTACACAACTGTAGACATTTGCTTATAGATTAACATGAGCCACCTTTTAAGTGTAGTCTTGCAAATTTACTGAAATTCTAAATTCGTAAAATTAGAGTTAGTCTTAGGAAATGGATTGACCCATTGAATTGTACACTTTTGGCAGTTAAAAATAAAGTGGTCGAAGTCAATTATACCTAGATGAGTAAATGGTAGATAAAATCGAAATGTTCCAAAACATAATAGCTATAACGAACGGAACATCGATTGTTTTTGTTTTTTACATGCGAGTACCTCAACTGATATTGGTTGATAAATTAAGATTTAGGTAATGAAGGAAATTATATGAACTAGTCCGCTTCAACTCTTTAAAATATGATACATCTTAAATGTTGATTATACTGGTAATTAGTCAACCACGGGTGTTCTGATAACTCCACCTGTTAGCTACTGGTTCACTTTCATCGTTTTTATAATAATGATACCAAATTAGGTTATCTGTTAGCTTAGCATGAGAGATTAATATAACAGTTATTGTCTTTAACTTTTTATACATGAAGCTTTCAAAACAAGGGATCCCCATAAACATGCACGTGAATCGAAGGAAATGGACAAGAGTAGATATCATGCAACACACACAAACACGGCCATATATGTTTATCAAATAAAATTACAATCATGAATCAACATTAGAGGGTTTAATAAATGATCAGTAGGCCACGCGGAAGAACATGCATTGGCCGTAACCGTGTGCGTGGTTTCATCCTCATCCTACATGGGGACCATACGGATAATTTGGATGATTCGATTTAGCTTGCAAATCCGAACAGACTTTTATAATGAATCTGTTACCACGTACAAATTATGTGTAATCATACATACACGGACTATACATACAGGCCATTAATCTAATTTTTTATTCAGGTGAAATTTTCCATTCACCCAGTACTGCTAATAATAACGAATGTAAATAATAGTAACAATAACCTAGCTTATCTTTCACATGAATTGATAAGGATATGATTGCTTTAAATTCTAGGCAAGTTGGATTTGGACCAAAAAAATTTAAGCCGCGGCTCAGAAGAGATTAAATACGTGCAAACAAGAAAAAATCAATACGAGAGAGAGAGAGTTGTCAAAGTCACTGTAGGGTGAACCACGGACATGGGCTGGTAGAGATGGGCCAGCCATAGTTGGGACCATTTTACAAACCAAGCCCTGACAATACACATTTCTGTCAAAATTTTGGGGATGTATCTGCTCAAAGCCTAATGTCCCCCCTGTGATTGCACCTCCTTCTTTTCCCTTTCTGCTTTAGCTTTTCAAAATATCATGCATCTGGTCCAAGAGGGTACATGGCATAGTTCTCCTATGTGGGACTAATTTCTGGCCTATAATTGTCTGCAGGACCATACTCACTGATTCTAATGTATGAACCTTTAGTTTATTTTTCGCCTTTTGTAATTCGAGTTCACCTTTAGAGTCAGGTGTCACCGAAAGTTAAATACTCAGTCAAACTGGTTCATTTAATCAAATTTGGTATCTTTTTTTTTTCTTTTTCTAAATGACTTTTAATAGAGTATTAAAGTAAATGTTATGTTCATTTTTATATTTGGATTTTTAGAATAATGCTTTTCAAGTTTATAAATCTAGTCCCTGTGGTACAATAACATTTATAAATCTAATCTCTGTGATATAATACCTTTATTTTTTTTGTCCGCACTAGAGATACTATTTTTTACCATATTTCGTGATATATTTAGTACAAGAACTAAATTTATAAAATTATATAAAATATTTTATTTTTATACACTTTAAACACTATAACCATCTTTTTCAAAACTCCCGGACTTTTAGTTAAAAGACATTTTAAATACTCCGAATGTTGAATGAGTAAATATATGCTTACAAGATATAGTTCTATTTATTTTCCTAACCAGCACGCCAAAAAGAACAGATATTATTGACTCGCATTTAAGGGTGGGTCTGCGTGTGCTGGGTTTCTTATCCTGATTGAACAATGAGGCACAAAAATACCTGCACATGTGAGTCGCATATACCATCAGAATTGGTAAAGTGGCCATTCTCTATTGGTCCCCTGCAGCCTGCAGAATTCTGACTAGCTATTTCAATAATTCCTGCACAATATTAAAAATTGTACAAAACAATGATTGATTTTTTTATTAATATTAAAACTTTTGCTGCACCGACTCTTACTATCCCTCTATCCGACTCTTTCCCCTTTGTCCACTAAAGTCATTTATAATGACATCCCAAAAATTTATGAGTTTATGAAATGAGTTAATAGGTGAGCAGTGCAATGTAAAATTATTAAAAATGGATATAGGATGGAAAATATTCTTGCGTCTGAGTTAGGCGAACAAAAATCTTGCATCTGATATATATGGCAAGTTAGTTATTGTACAAAAAATTATTTAAATATGGTGTGGGACGGACAACTGTTGTTCTTCTGGTCATGGGGCGGACAACAGTTATCCTTCTGACATGGGGCGGATAAATGTTTTTTTGTTTCTGTCACTTAACAGGATCCGTTATCCCCCATCTACACTTATATGACGCTAAGCGGCTCCCCTCCAAATTATATAGATTATGCCGCCCACTGTGAGTAAAAAATCACCAAACTTAAAAATCACCAAACTAAGAGAAATTCTAGAGCGACTCCCGCCAACGACTCATACTTCTGACTCTCTCCGTGTGGCACACAATCATTGGTTCAACCTGTTTGTTTTTTAATAATAAACGCTAAATATTTATACTTTTAATAAAAAATATTTTTTTAAACGGTTTTAAAAAATAAAATAAAAATAACCGAAATAATAATGCGAGACCGCGCCAGCGGCATTAACCAATTTTTTTTTTTTTAAGTATTTTTAACTTTTTATAACTATTTAAAAGACAAAAAAAAAAAGCATTTCACTAGTTTTTTTTTTAAAATGACATTTTTTGAAAATTCGTATTTTCAATAAAAGTCATTTTTTTTAAATAGTTTAAAAAACGTGGGTCCGCGTCAGCAGCTCTAACCAATCGCGATGATAATGTGGATCCGCGCCAGCGGCAATAACAAATCTCGATGATGATGTGGGTCCGCACCAGCGGCACTAACCAAGCGCGACGATGATCCGCTGACCAATAGCAATGATGATATGGGTTCGTACCAGCGGCACTAACCAATGACATTAATCAATTGCGATAATGTGAGTTCGAGTCAACTTTTAAAAAATAATTTTTCAGATTTTTAATAAAAAAAATACAATTTTTTTAATAAGAAACTGTTTTGAAGAAATAAAAAAATATATATATTTTTTAAAATAAAATAAGGTTTCAACAATTTTTTAACTGTTTTAAAAAATTAGTTAACAATTTTTTCTAGTTTTTATTTATAACAAATCAAATAATTTATTTTTATGAATACAATTTCTTTTAACATCCTATTTATAAATAAATTAAAAAAAAAATTTCCTTTTTTTGTCCTTTAACTAAAGGACAAAAAAAAGGGAAAACATTTTTTTTTATAAATAAGATATTTTTAAAAAAAATACTACATTCATAAAATATATATATATATATATATATATATATATATATATATATATATATATATATATATATATATATATATATGATTTTTATAAATAAAAACTAGAAAAAATGGTTAATCAATTTTTTAAAACAGTTAAAAACTTGTTGAAACCTTATTTTATTTTCAAAAAATTATTTTTTTATTTCTTAAAAACAGTTTCTTATTAAAAAAAACTGTATTTTTTTTTATTAAAAATACGAAAAATTATTTTTTAAAAGCAGACGCGAACTAATATTATCGCGATTGGTTAGTGCTGCTAGGCGAACCCACATTATCTTCGCTATTGGTCAACGGCATCCACATCATCGTCACGATTGGTTAGTGCTGCTGGTTCGGACCCATATTATCATTGCGATTATTTTTTATATTTTTTAAAACAGTTTGAAAAAAATAGTTTTTATTATATGAAAAAAAAAAAACAAGTTGGATCAATGGTTGTGTGCTATATGAAGAGAGTAGGAAATGTGAGTCGTTGGAGGGAGTCGCTCTAGAATTTCTCTAATATTAATACATTATATGCACAATTACCTTTGTATAATAAGAGTCGTGATAACATGTACGTTAAGGGCACATATTAAAAATCTAAAAATAATAAGGACATAGTTCCAATATACATTTAATAGGATACAGACACTCGTGTGAAACTCTAATACTTAACATTTTGACGCTCAAAATATATGCCCTTAGAGCACATGTTATCATTTTTCATATAATAATTATTTTTTTCATTTATCCCAAACAGTATTTGTTGGATGATTTTAATATTAATGGTTATTAATGGTTAGAGAAAATGAAAGGTTAAAACCATTAATTAGTTGGAATAAGAAAAGACAAAGGGAAGTGGGAAAACCAAAGTCCCACATTGGAAAAGTGTGAAAAAGTTAGTGGGTTAATAAATGCTCTTGTGTCATAAGAAATTACTTGTGTGCATTGAAGTGTATGCTACTAGTGCACACCTGAGGTCCAAGGATGGTGCTTTGTACCATCCGCACACGTAATTATGGCGCAAGTGGAACTGAACCGTTGGATTTTGGCGCCACTTCGTTAAGTGTTAATCCGTACAGTCGCACCTTTTTAGTTCAAATCTGGAACGTTCAAAATATAGTTATATATCTAAAGGCCGCGATTAAATGACCTTTGGTTGTGGTGTTTGTTCATGAACAGACACCACAAGAGGCTATATATAGAAGGCAAAATCCTGTCATAATTAATTCCGAAAATTCTCTTTCTCTATTATTTCTTCTTACCAATTTCATAGAGTGTTCTGGGTTATTCTTCAAGTTTGCTACTTGAATAAACCCGTGGATTTGTTGTATCTTGGAGGTAATTTTCCTAGACCCGTTAGCAAACTCTATACGAGTGGGGGCAAATAACACCTTAAGGACAGTAGTTTATTACGCCTCAAATCCAATCATCTGTTCATATTTTCTGCATAATTAAAAATTCCTCAACAATCTTAAGGTGTTATTTCATGGAGGCAGAAAAGAATATGAATATGTTTCTGAATCCCAATGTGCATTTGGACCGCTTTGATGGAACAAATTTCACTCACTGGAAAGGAAAATTATTCTTCCTCCTCACAGTTTTGAAAATTGCATATGTTCCGGATCCTAAAGTAGAAGCAATTTTGGAACCAAAAGAAGACGATAATGAAACTGTCAAAG
Organism: Sambucus nigra; assembly: GCA_949130495.1. NCBI lineage: Eukaryota > Viridiplantae > Streptophyta > Magnoliopsida > Dipsacales > Adoxaceae > Sambucus > Sambucus nigra. The sequence continues at coordinate 312,415,630 of OX422209.1, read as the reverse complement.
AACAACAGAAGAAACGTGAAGAAGACGAATTGGTGTGTCGTGGGCATATTCTGAATACACTGTCTGGTCGATTATATGATTTTTACAACTCTATGCAGTCTCCGCGGAAAATCTGGAATGCTCTTGAATATAAATACAAAACAGAGAAAGAAGGTACGGATAAATTCTTAATTCTGAAATATTTCGAATTCAAAATAAGTGATAACCAAACTGTTTTAGACCAAGTACATGAGTTGCAAATCCTTGTCACAAAGCTTCGTGAATTAAAGGTGGAAATTTCTGAATCGTTTCAAGTTGGTGCAATTATTGCAAAATTACCACCAAGTTGGAATGATTGTCGTAAGAAAATCCTATATAGGAAAGATGATATAAGCTTGGAGGAATTACAGAAACATTTAAGAATTGAAGAAGAAACCAGATCCCGTGATCAAACAAATGTTTCTCATAATTCCACCAAAGTTAACTTTGTTGAAGGAAAGAAATATCATAAGAACTTCAAACCTAATGGTAAGAAGTTCAAGAAAAATAATTCCAATAAGAAACAGTTAAATGGGGCTTGTTTCAATTGTGGCAAAAAAGGCCACTATGCCCGTGATTGCAGAAACAAGAAACGAAAGATAGATGCTACTGAATCCAATAATACAAACAATGCAAATATGGTGGAAAATAAGATCGAGGATCTTGTAGCAATGGTATCGGACATGCAAATTGGTATGATTACCGAACTAAACATGGCGGCAATAACAAAGTCTTCTGACTGGTGGCTCGATTCTGGGGCTACCATACATGTCTGCAATGATAAATCATTGTACTCCGCATATGAAAAAGCAGAGGACGGTCAAGAGGTTCTAATGGGGAATCATAATTCTGCCAAAGTTCTGGGAAAAGGAAACGTTGAACTACAATTCACATCTGGAAAGAAGTTGACGTTGACAAATGTTCTGCATGTACCAGAAATTCGAAAAAATCTAGTGTCTACAAGTTTGATTTGTAAAAGCGGCATTAAAGCCGTCTTTGAGTCTGATAAGTTTTGTCTAAGAATGGGGCCTTTGTTAGGAAAGGGTATGCTTGTGATGGAATGTTCAAACTCAGTATTTTGATTAATAATATGAATAATTCTGCTTATATTGTTGAGTCTTTTGATGTTTGGCATACTAGATTAGCGCATTTAAATTTTAGATCATTGAAATACATGCCTAAACATAAATTAATAACTTGTGATAGTACTTCTCATGACAATGTGAAATTTGTATTCAAGCAAAATTAACAAAAAGACCTTTTCCTAAAGTCGAACGAAGTGCTAAATTATTAGAATTAGTTCATTCTGATATATGTGAATATAATGGTATTTTAACTAGAGGAGGAAAAAGATACTTTATTACATTCATTGATGATTGTTCAAAATTCACATATGTATATTTGATAAGACATAAGGATGAAGCTTTTTCAATGTTTAAACATTTTAAAGCAGAAGTTATAAATCAAAAGGAAAAAAAAATAAAATTCTTCGTAGTGATAGAGGGGGAGAGTATTTTTCAAATGAATTTGACTCATTTTGTGAAGAACATGGAAAAATACATCAAAGAACCGCCCCTTATACTCCCCAACAAAATGGTTTGGCTGAAAGAAAGAATATGACTCTTACTAATATGATCAATTCTATGTTGATTAATTCAAACTTACCAAACAATTTGTGGGGAGAAGCTTTACTCATCACTTGTCATTTACACACCAGAATTCCATAAATAAAAACAAATGTTTCTCCATAAGAGGTATGGAAGAATCGAAAACCAAATCTGGACTACCTAAGGGTCTGGGGTTGTTTGGCTTTCTACAGAATTCATGACCCGAAAAGTTCAAAGTTGGGTGCAAGAGGAATTAAAAGTGTTTTCATAGGATACGCAGAAAATTCTAAGGCATATAGGTTGTTGGACTTAAATTCTAATGTTGTAATTGAATCAAGGGATGTTCAATTTATTAAAAATAAATTTTATAAAGATTTTATGTGTCGAATTAGATGCCAATCCGGATACATCCATTAAGTTGATTCCTAAACCATCAATTAATAATAAAAGGAATGAACCCGAAACAGAAATAGAACCTAGAAGAAGTCAGTTTGCTAGAAAAGAAAAATCTTTTGGCCCTGATTTTATTTCATCTCAAGCCTTAGCCTTTTTGGTTGAAGGAGATAGAGATAATATTCTTAATAAAATGCCTATTTTACTTAACGTAGAAGAAGATCCTAAAACCTTTAACGAAGCAATGACTTCAAGATATGCTTCTTTTTGGAAAGAAGCTATTAATGATGAGATGGATTCAATTCTATCAAATCAGACATGGGTTTTAGTGGACTTGCCACAAGGATCACAACCTGTTAATAGTAAATGGGTATTTAGAAGAAAATACAATACCGATGGTTCTATTCAAACCTTTAAGGCTAGATTGGTAGAAAAAGGTTTTAAACAAAGAAAAGGGATTAACTATTTCGATACTTATGCACCTGTTGCTAGAATTACATCCATACGTCTTTTAATGATAATTGCATCTATTTATAATCTGTTTGTGCATCAAATGGATGTTAAAACATCATTTTTGAATGGTGACCTGGATGAAGAGGTATATATGGAACAACCCAAAGGGTTTGTTTTGCCCAGAAATGAACATAAAGTTTGTAAATTAATTAAGTCACTTTATGGGTTGAAACAAGCACCAAAGTAGTGGCATGAAAAGTTTGATACAATCATTCTTTCTGATGGTTTCAAACATAACAACGCTGATAAGTGCATTTATTCTAAATTCACCAATGACTATGGTGTAATTATTTGTCTATATGTTGATAACTTATTAATTTTTTGTACAAACATGAGAGGTGTATATGAAACTAAGAAGTATTTTAGTTCACAATTTAAGATGAAAGATCTTAATGAAGTGGAAACCATCTTAGGTATTAAAGTTAAGAAACATAGTGGGGGTTATGCATTATGTCAATCTCATTACATTGACAAAGTTATTCACAAATTTAATCACTTGAAAATAAAATAAGCAAATACCCCATATGATTCTAGTATAAAATTATTAGAAAATTCTGGCAGAGCAGTTGCACAACTTGAATATTCTAGTGCAATTGGAAGTTTAATGTATGCGATGCATTATACAAGGCCAGATATTGCATTTGCAGTAGGTAAAATGTCAAGATACACTAATAATCCAAGTGTGGATCATTGGAAAGCAATTGGGAGGATTTTTGGTTGCCTTAAGAAGACCAAAGAATTAGGTCTATTTTATTATGACTTTTTAGTAGTTCTTGAAGGATACTCTGATGCTAGTTGGATAACTAGTGCAAGTGATAATAAATCCACATCTGGATGGATATTCACCTTAGTGGGTGGGGAGCTATCTTGGGCATCTAAAAAACAAAGTTGCATTACACATTCAACAATGGAATCTGAGTTTATAGCACTAGCAGCAGCCGAAAAAGAAGCAGAGTGGCTAAGAAATTTATTATTGGACATAAAGTTATGGCCAAAACCAATGCCATCTCTTTCTTTATATTGTGATAGTGAAGCTACATTGTCTATAGCGTATAATAAAGTATATAATGGAAAATCTAGACACATAAGTTTAAGACATGAATATGTCAAACAATTGATAACTTATGGAGTTATTAATATTATATATGTTCGAACAAATAAGAATCTAGCTGACCCTCTTACCAAAGGACTTTCTAGAGATTTGGTAAAGGACACATCTAGTGGAATGGGACTAAAACCATTTTTTCAATAGTCACCGGTAATGGTAACCCAACTTTGTAATAGCATTACCACTATTCCAAAGTTTAATGGGTAATAACAAGTTACTGATAAGTGATTAGTTTTTGCACTGAAATTTATTCAATTTCATGTCCCTTCTAGGATGTTCAGTGCATATTGCTACGTCAAGAGGATGAGTTTAACTCTTAATGAAGTTCGTCGTTTAAAGTAGCAAGGATATCAAGAGAACTTCACCTATATAAATATAGGAAGTGGTGCCACTTCTAGCAAGATTTTGGGTTTATTCTTGTAAATATTCATGAAGCCAAGATAGTGCACATCGCCATAATAGTGCTAAAAACATATTGAACATCTCGTAGAGATTGGGATATCTCATGTGTGATATATATCCGGTTCTAAATAATAAGACAAGGTTTAATGCTTGTCACACCATTGTCTTATTAGAACTTTGATATATATTCACTAACTGAAGGTTTAAATCGAAAGATACCTCCTTGTATGCATGAGCATATCACAAGAAGAAATTGCATTAATATTAAAATCTAGTAGGTGATTGTTGGATGATTTTAATATTAATGGGTATTAATGGTTAGAGAAAATGAAAGGTTAAAACCATTAATTAGTTGGAATAAGAAAAGACAAAGGGAAGTGGGAAAACCAAAGTCCCACATTGGAAAAGTGTGACAAAGTTAGTGGGTTAATAAATGCTCTTGTGTCATAAGAGATTACTTGTGTGCATTGAAGTGTATGCTACTAGTGTATACCTTAGGTCCAAAGCACCATCCGCACACGCACACACGCGTGTGCGAAAGTGCGATTGGGCGTTTAGGGCGCTTTAGAGGCGCACTTTGCACTTCGCATCGTCGCGAGGAGCAGTAGGATCCTTTGATTTTTGACAACGTTAAAAGATCAAACGGTCCATATTAAATCCATAATAAATGACACATAATTATGACGCGAGTGGATCTGAACCGTCGGATTTTGGCGCCACTTCGTTAAGTGTTAATCCATATAGTCGCACATTTTTAGTTCAAATCTGAAACGTTCAAAATATAGTTGTATATCTAAGGGCCGCGATTAAATGACCTTTGGTTGTGGTGTCTGTTTATGAACAGACACCACAAGAGGCTATATATAGAAGGCAAAATCCTGTCATAATTAATTTCGAAAATTCTCTTTCTCTATTTTTTCTTCTTACCAATTTCATAGAGTGTTCTGGGTTATTCTTCAAGTTTTCTACTTGAATAAACTCGTGGATTTGTTGTATCTTGGAGGTAATTTGCCTAGACCCGTTAGCAAACTCTGTACGAGTGGGGGCAAATAACACCTTAAGGACAGTAGTTTATTATGCCTCAAATCCAATCATCTGTTCATATTTTCTGCATAATTAAAAATTCCTCAACAGTATTTTTATATTTTATATGTATTGAGCTAAAAATACTTGTATTTGTTTTTTCTCTTGTTGTTTCTCTTCGACACCACGCAACACCACCGTGTTTAGAAGTGAATGTAGATTGTATTTCAAAAAGCGTCATGGTGTCGGGAGGAAAAATAGGCATGTATATATAGCACAACCTTTTCCAATAAGTATGTCTTCTACTTTTGGTGGCATTTTGTTTAGGGAAACGGTAGTCGTTACATCCTAAAGTGACTAGCCAATGAATGTGATGGAAAAATTTACTCTAACGGTGAAGAAAATTGACTATATTTGTTTCAAATTAGCAATCTACCAAACGAGAACATATTAACCCATTTTAAAAATAAAAATTTGAAAACACAAATAATTTGTCTCCCATAATTTTAATAATTTATGCTAATATTTCACATGTAGAAGAGAGTATGATGTTGTGGGAGGCTATTAATGACGGAGCATGTCGGAACTCACCCTAGCTATCAAATAAGGGCAATGTCTGTATAACGAGTGACGTTTAAAACAAAGAAAAAATACATGAACTAAACACTAATTCAGATTCGATGACGGATATTTTGTCAAATCTCTCTCTCTCTCTCTCTCTCTCTCTCTCTCTGTACATATATATATATATATATATATATATATATATATATATATATATATATATATATATATATATATATATATATATATATGTGTGTGTGTGTGTGTGTGTGTGTGTGTGTGTGTGTGTGTCTGTGTCTGTGTCTGTGTCTGTGTGTGTGTGTGTGTCTTTTCGCATTTCAATAAATATATTTAATTATTATTTTTTATAAGCATTCACGTACTGCTTCTAACCTCCACTATGATATTTAGCCCATCAAAATTATTTCTTTTGACACTTTAGTAAAATTTGTGAGACACTTGTGAGGGTTTTGATAAACCTTGTGGATGATAGAGTGACAAAGTCGTGTGCAAATAGCTTATAACACATTGAAGTTTACTGTTTAAATTTTCTATTATTCTACCCTTGAACACTTTATAAAGTATGTGAGGCTACAAACTTTATAGTGTTCGGAAGATGAGCTTACAATAGTATAGACCGTGAACATTGTGTGTTAGGGAAGGGATTTAATGAGATTGAAGCTACCTTTATACCAAGGTAATAATACTCCTTACATAGAGAATCATGACTAAAATTTATACACGTAGATTGTCAATGTTGTAATCGAAGGGTTAAAACTTTGTAGAAGTTGAAACTATTATAAATTGTTAACTAAGGCCAACGACATAGAGACCATTGGTGATATTAGGCACACGACATTTAGCCATTGGTGAATTTAGGAAAACAAAATTTTGACCACGAATTTAATGCATGTAGACTTTAATATATTGATGAATAATTACAAAGTTGAGTTATTTATTTATAAAGCGTTAAATGAACTTTAGAAATTTAATTGGGAATTTTAGTTAAGTATAATAGAAAGGTTGTAGAGCTTATGATTGTACATATAATGCCGAGGAGTTTATTTGGATACGTGGTGGATGGATTACTTATTTGAGAATTTTATTCAGTATAGAATTAAAGATGAATGCAATAGTCCAAATTTTAATGAATTAATAAATAACTTATGAATAATTAATTATTCTTGAGAAGATATATTTTGGGTAAATATCAATGGAAGAACACTACATCATATATCGTCAATTGTCACGGTTTTGACCCGTGACCATCCCTATGGATCAAGGTCCAAAGTTGTGACAATATTAAGCATGATAAAATTGTGAGTCACGGTCCAAACTCATGATCCATAGGGGACAACTTGGGTCATGGTCCACACCCGTGACCATCATACTACAAGGGCCACGGTCCCAACCCGTGACCCAGAGGAAAAAATGTGGGTCACAGTTCAAAAGTGTGACCACCATATCACGGGGGTCACGGTCCAAAATCATGACTCATATGGGAGAATGTGGGTCACGGTCCAAAGTCGTGACCACCATTCCATGGGGGCTCAAGTTCATCATTTATTTTTAATTTAAAAAAAGTATTTGGTCACGATCTAAAACCGTAACCAAATATTTTTAAATTAAAATAAATTATAGGCCACGGTTTAAGACCGTGACCAATAATTTATTTAAATTTACAAAATATTTGGACACGGTTTTAGATCTTGACGAAATAAAAATTGATTTTTTTTTCTGCATCCCAAAAAAACTTGTACAGTTTTCAAACCAATTTACATTTTCCGAAATAGATATTTAGCCAATATGTAATAAAAGTTAACAAACACATGCTTGCGTGAATATGTAATAACACAATTATAATGCCCCGACCCGGATTTGGATCACCGTTGAGTCAACCCGCAACGAATCAAGGAGTTAAAGGGGAAGGAGGAAAGTCCAGTTTTATTATTTAAGAAAAACCCTTTTTAATTGCACCATTTATTAAGGGAAAATTTACTAGTTTCAAGTTAGGAAAAGAAGTGACCATTTTAAGTAATTAAGCCAATTTAAAAGGTTTATTTATAAAAAAAAATTAATTTAATTCGAGATACCAACTAAAAAGGAAATAAACCCTATTCATCCCAGTATTATAACAAACTATGGCCAAAGGCCCGAATAAAAGTTTGATTGTCCTATTTTGACCAGAAAAATAAAATGAAAATTTTGAGGGGATGTTATCGGACGAACCCACCCCTATTTCTCACGTGCGATGTCGAACTTCACACGCGCGGCCTTTGACCCTACTCGTGCCCGTGGATTACACTTCATCGTCAACCTCTCGAATTTTGACTTTCAGGTTTAAAACTTTAACCTTCAATTAAATCTATTATAGAAAACCATTTGAGTTGATTCAAAATCCATTCTTCTGAATTTTTCACAAGGATTATAAATATATAACTTTTAAGAGTTAAGGTTAACTGTAGCTCCTTCTTCATGAACTATAAAATATCAAATATTTCAATTGAATATTCGCGGATTCGAAATGAAATTCGAACCACGGCAGTGATATGGTTTGGTTTAATTTGGTTTGAGGTTCTAATTCATAGTTTACAGAGAGAATTTTGAATTTGAAAATTTAACTGCCAAAATATAAACACTTAATTTTTGGGTATCTAAGCATACTATGATGAAATTAAACATTATGGTTGAGTTGCTATGATTCCAAGGGCAAGTATTCCAACCTTGAAACTGGTACAATGCCAGGAACACAAAATCCACCATTGCAACTCAAGCTTTCATGGTGTTTTCTAAATTTTGCACCTTAGCTAGATATTTTTATGTTAAAGTCTACATGTAAAAGCATAAATGAATCCTAAGTTGTGCGGAAACTACTTGGAATTGAAAGAATTGAGTTTTAAGATACCTGAAAATGCAAAAAATTTAGTTTTGGTCTTGAGATACTGTTGTAATGATTTCTTATTCACTAAGGGGGGCTTTTTATAGGGGTAGTTGAGGGGATGTTATCGACCGAAATAGGGGTGGGTTTTGCCTAGTCTAATGAGAGTAATCCTTGAAGGAAGTTTAGGGTATAAATATGGGTAGGTTTATCCGAGGCTACTATTCATTCCAAGGGTGTTTTACTATCATTATTAATAGTCCAGCTAATAAGGAAGATGATAGGTGTTTAGGTTTTAGGCCTTAAAGGCTTTTGGTTAAATTTTAGGGTCTTTTTTCTTTATTTTCAAACTTTTGAGGGAATTTTGTAATTTTTTAAACTTAGGGGTTTAATATGAGGGTCTGGTTAATAACTTTAAAAGGTGGTGAAGTTGTTTATAAAGAAATTTTAAATTTATAGCGTATTTGGATGGTTTAAAAGTCAAATGAAAACTTTAGAGGATTTTTTGTAATTATTGAAATTTTAAGGTAACCTTGAAGTTTATATTTTCCTAAGGTTAATGTTAGTAATAATATAAAAGATTTTACTATAAGGTATATATGGTAAGGTAAGATTACTTATTCTCAAATATATAGAGAGAGATAGTTTAATCTAGAGCCATTTCATCTTACGGCTCTTACAGTGTGCTTGCTCCATGAACTGGAACGTAGCGATCTTGACTTTGTACCCAGCTAGCACGTCAAGAATCTCCACTACTATAGTGACTTCATCGATCCACTTCTCTGCAACATCGGGGCCATTTTCTCCGTTAAAGGTGGGTGGGTGAAGCCTCCCGACCTCCTTAACGATGGAGGCGGAGGTACTACTCGCAACCGTCCCATTGAGGTTGATCACTTGTTGTTGCGAGAGGGAGTAGGCGAGATGGCGTAAAACTTGATCCATGCATCTAAGCTCGCTTTGACCCGACCCATTAACTACATCACGACATAGAGGCATCGAAACAGGAAAGGATATTTTAATACACAATGATACAAATTGAAATCTATAGCTAAAGCGATTTATTAAACTGTAAATAAAGCATTAACTATGAAAAAATGTTTAAGGAAAGTGCACTAAGAAAGCGTAAACACTAGGTCACACCCGAGGATCTAATTTATCTAATACTATATTAATGCTCTGGCCCGGGTTTGGGTCACCACTGGGTTAACCCGCACTGAATCAAGTAGTTAAAGGGGGACGTAAAAAGTCCAACTTTATTATTTAAGAAAAACCCTTTCGAATTGCACCATTTATTAAAGGATAATTTATTGGTTTTAAGTTGGGAAAAGAAGTGACCACTTTAAGTATTTAAGTCAATTTATAAGGTTTATATATAAATATCCGATTTAATTCGCGATACCAATTAAATAATAAATAAACCATATTCATACCTGTATTATTTCAAACCATGGCCAAAGGCCCGAATAAAAGTTTGATCGTCCCAAATCACTAATGTTTCAAAACGCTATTTAAATAAAATTACAGAGCACTAACGACGTTGATTGCCCTCTGGGGACTTATCCGCATGTTTTTCGACATCCCTACTTGAAGTACATAGGGTGGGGGTGGGAGTTTTAATATAAAAAGTAGGGGTGAGCAAATACTCAGTAGGGCGGGTAATACTAAGTTATATGTTTTTTTTATAAAATACTATGCATATAACATGTATTTTAATCAATTCTTAAAATATTTAACAATTTAGCTTGTATTAATGCAACTAATATGCAATGCACCCGAGCAATGAGCTCTTACTAACACTTAACCATTTCATATCGCCATTTATTGGGTCTAGAGACTATTAATCATATTTTATTTCTTAGTCTCCCTTTTATCACATTTTATTGGGTTGTCTTACTTAAACATTTTCAAGCATAACCATTATTTATTAGTATCCCTTTTATCACATTTTATTGGGTTGTCTTACTTAAATATTTTCAAGCATAACCATTATCATTTCCTTTTTCCATTATCTTTTCTCAGAATCTTTCAATATTTGAATACTTTAATGGGCTCCACACCACTGCCTATGCTACCATATGCTCTGGCCAGTAATTTTGGATCTTTCATCCTGGGATCCGGGACCTTCTTAATTATCTCGATATCATCTGAGTCCATATTAATATGTATTAAAACTTTAGGTAATGTCCATATTATTCCACCATTACATTGTTTTTGTCATTCTATGGTCTTATCACCATTTCACCTTGTTACGTGCCATTTTATTTTCTTTTTCTATTTTCATCAAAAATCGACCGATAAGGTCTAACGAGGAGTCCAACCACTATGACCCTCAAGTATGTTAAAATCATAATTTTACTCCTTCTTTAATCATAACTTTGTGAAAAACATATTCAATTTTTATGGCACCAAAACCTAATATTTTCCTTTCCAAACATCCTTTTTATTATTTTATGTCAAAAATCATGTTTATCATTTTATGTTTTACCACATAAAATACATTTAGTCATTGAAAACCATTTTTAACCAAATGTCCAAAACTTGCCCTATTTTCACGTATGACTTCAAATATCATTTTTCTTCATTCTAACAATATTATAACTTATATTTAGGGCTATTTTTCTACATTTAATCATTCCTTCATAACACCCATTTCAACATGATTTATCAAGTCTAAAATGCCATTTCTTTTATCCTACTACATGATTCTACACATCTTAAAGAGGATTTCAAGCCTATAAATTCCTCAAAAATGCACTAAACAGGATATAAATAACATATTTATAATTTCATGCTTTCTTTCATTTTTTAAGGTAAAAATGCAATTTAATTCATTAAAATCCATTTTTTTCAAGAGTTTGATATGATAACAAATAACTACATTCTTGGCATTAAATATCATCCATCGTGCATCATACACGTTTGTCGTAGCTAGAAACCTTGAAATTTTAGGAAGAGGAAAACCTTACCTCAAAGTTTGAAGAGGATACAAAGAGAAGATGACTATGGATGATCCGAACTTCAAAGACCCCCAAAAGATTTTCAAAATGCTTCGAAGCTCCTCCTACAAGATTGCCTCTACCCACTTCCTCCTTTGATAATGCTAGAAGATGATGAATTGAGCTTAGAAATGGTGAGTAATGGTGTTTCAAAGTGGTGTCAAGGTGCGGCTATAGTTGGAAAATCTTGGGGAAGAAGATGAACTCTTGAACTGAGAGAGAGAGAGAGAGAGAGAGAGAGAGAGAGGGGGGGGGGAGAAATGATGATAAAAATAGTGGGGGAAGACCCACCCTCTCTCTCTTCTTATAACCCCACAATGACCTAAAAAATCCTTTAAAAACTCAAGCTCCACATGTGATACACATTTTTTTATCATTATGTTCTCTCAGATGTCTGCACATCCTCAATTTGAGGGCCCAAAATGTGACAGCACACAAGGGCAACTCGAATTTTAAAAGTTCAGGTGTGGTCATTCGATCGACATTTGACCTCATTCGAATGAGAACCCTCCTTGTTCGAACGAACTATCTAACGAGGATCTGATCAAGTAAAAAACTAAGTTAACTTTGGGAGTACAAAGCACCTCGTTCGAACGAGAAAGGACCCCTCGTTCGAACGACAGGTGACTTTGTTCGAACCGACCCTTCCAATGAGATTCTAAAGACAAAACCAAATTGACCATTTTTCAAGTCATCAGAATTCCATTCGAACCTCGTTCGAACGACCCATTTGAATGTGAATGACCCTCGTTCGAATGAATTCTATTGTCCTTGAAATAAACTTTATGTTATGAAAACCCCAATTCGACAAGCACGAAGATTACGATGATGAGTAAATCTCAATATTCATTCATAACTATACAAATCTATAAGAAAATAAATAATATCTTAGGCACAGGTATTACATTATACCCGCATTAGGAGATTTCATCCTTGAAATAAAAACAACCAACTAGAGAAAATGTTTCGGGTGATTCTTTCGCACCTCTGACTCGTGTTCCCAAGTCGCACCTTCGATGCCCTGAAACTCCCAAAGAACTTTCACTAAAGGAATGACCTTGTTGCGCAGGAGCATGTCCTCGCGATCCAAAATGAATATAGGTTATGTGAAAAATGTAACATCTTCCTCAAACTCGATGAGGTTTTAATCTATAACGTGCCGGGTATCGTGAAGGTACTTCTTCAACATGGAGATGTGAAATACAATATGAAATTAGTACAACTATGGAGGTAGCACTAAGTGCTACTACACATCCCCAATCCACTCTAGGATCTCAAAGGGGCCGATGTACTGCAGGGCCAAATTCCCCTCCTACCCAAATCATTGACTACCGATTCTCTCTCTAACTTATAGCATTACACAGTCACCTACCCAAAACTCCAGGGGTATCTAAAAATTAACGGTATAATTATTCTGTTGACTCTGTGCCATCATGATTCTCTGCCAAATTACTCAAACCTTCTCTTTTATCTCTTGAATCAATTCTGAATTGGTGAGATGCTTCTCTCCCACCTTATCCCAACAAATCGAAGATCGGTATGGCCTCCCATAAAGTGCCTCATAGGGAGCCATATCTATGCTCACATGATAGCTACTGTTGTAGGCGAACTCCACCAGATGCCAATTCTCCGATCAACCACCCTGAACATCGAGTGCACAACCTCTCAGTATATCCTCTAGAATCTGGATGGTTTATTCGAACTGTCCATCGGTCTCAAGATGATATGACATACTCAAATTCATCTCGGTACCCAAGTCAAAATCGAGATATAAATCAAGGATCTCTGTCCAAGATGATCAAGAGTAGAATAACAGTCTCACCAATGTAGCCACGTTATTTGTGATCTTGATCAGCAGGAAGTGTGCAAACTTTATGAGTCTATCCACTATAACCCACATGACATCATGACCATGCTCAGATTATGGTAATTTCGTAATAAAATCCATAGTGATATGCTCCCACTTCCATTCCACCACGATTAATGGCTGCAATAGCCCTACTGGATTTTTATGCTTGGTCTTTACATGCTGATAAGTGTAGCACTTGGCTATGTACGTATGTACATCCATCTTCATACCGAACCACCAAATATCTCTACATAGGTAGTTATACATCCTTGTGGCACCGGGATGTATGCTAAAGTAGAAGTGATGGGCCTTTGCTATCACCTCATCCTGAAGTTTGTCGATAATAGGGACAGTCAATTGACCCTTATGTCGCACCATCCTTATCCACAGTAAGAGTGTTAAATGCTTCCCCATTCTGATTATGATCTTAATACTAAGAAAACTCAGGATCACAACACTGGGTATTTAGAACTTTCTACTGGATGAGCAGCCTAGTCACCACATCCTAAACGTATGCCCTATTGTAACCCCACTCGACGTGTAGATAAAACATTTACAACTCACCAAACATTATCACCTAATGATACTCTAATAGACGATGCTCTTAGCCAAAAATTTATCTACACGTCGAGTGGGGTTACGATAGGGCATACATTTGGGATGTGGTGACTAGGCTGCTCATCCAGTAGAAAGTTCTAAATGCCCATCATTGGTGACTAGGCTGCTCATTCGTAAGGATGAGACTAAATTTTTGTCTAAGAGCATCGTCTATTAGATTAACCTTGTCGAGATGATACTCTAACGAGAAGTCATAGTCCTCCATCAGCTCCATCCATCATCTCTGACGGTGATTAAGATCACACTGGGTGAAGAAGTACCGGAGGCTCTTATAATAAGGGAAACACCTTAAATATTCCCCGTACAAATAATATCTCTATCTACTAAGTACAAATACCACAGTGGCCAACTCTAAATCATGCATGGGGTAGTTCCTCTCATGCCCTTTCAGGCATCGGGATGCATAAGCCACTACGTGCCCATTTTGCATCAATATTTCACCAAGACCTGACCCCTAAGCATCATAATACATGGCCGACTCATGGTATTTTGACCATTTAAAGTGTACATCCTTCTGAGTCAACATCGTGAATGACAATGCAACCCTCATAAAGTCTTGCACAAATCGGTGGTAGTAATCGACCAAGCCTAAGAAACTATGTACTTCCATGACTATCCTTAGCCTATCCCATCTAAGAATTGCCTCCACTTTTGAAGGGTCGACAGAAATTCCCTCACAGAAAACCATATGGCCAAGGAACTTGAACTCCTCCATCCAAAATTCTCACTTACTGAATTTCGCATACAATTGGTTCTCCTTAAGCACTTGTAATTGCGTGTGAAGGTTCTCCTCGTGGTATACATTCGATGTCAAATAGATCAATATACCATCTATAAAGATCACCAAAAACCGATCTAAGTAGGGGTGATAAATACGGTTCATGAGATCCATGAATGTAGTTGGGGCATTGGTAAAACCAAAGGGCATTACTAAGAGCTAATAGTTCCCATATTGGATTTGGAATGCCATCTTAGGGATATCCTCCTCCCCGATGCAAAACTGATGCTACCCAGACCGAAGGTCTATCTTTCAAAATCTGCATGCCCTATATAACTGGTCAAACAGGTTGTCAATATGAGGTATAGGGTATTTATTCTTCACAGTCACCCTATTCAATTGCTTGTAGCCGATGCAAAGCAGCAGGGAATTATTGTTTTTCTTCGTAAAGAGGTCTGGAGATCTCCATGTGCGCACAATAGGATGAATGAAACCCTTACTGGTCAAATCCTCCAATTGAACCTTTAACTCTTGCAATTATGTGTACACCCCGTGTTTTAATTAATTGACTTTAATTAATTTGGAGTAAAACAAAATTTTGGATTTAATTATTTTTAATAATTAAATATGTTCGTTTTTATATATAAAAATAAAGTTTTAAGTGGAATTTAAATCGGGATTAAATTTTGGAAATTATAACTTTTTGTATAAAAATCGGGGGAGGATCCGAGCTAAAGAGGATAAAAGTAATATTTTTTGAAATTCGATCGTCCGATCAAGCTGAATTTTTCACAGAAATCCTGTTTTACCATTCGCTACAACATACTAAAATTTCAAGCGATTATGATGGTCCAATCATCCGTAATGATTTTTCGAGTGATTGTATATGATTAGAACTCTTTTCTTAATCAAACTCTTAATCCTTTATATATCAACTAATTCGTGGATGGACTTTTCAAATCACTTTTTCTCAAACTTTTCAACTATAATACCTCTCCAAAATTACTCCCTTTCATCTACAAACCATAGGCCCGAACTTATTCAATATTTCAACCTTAGATTAGAAGGATTATTTGGTGTTTTCTCAAGAGGAGTTCAACCTTCTATTCAAATTTTGATTCAAGTTAATAACACGTATGAATACTCTATTCTTTTCCTTTAGTATTACGAGTTTTAAGTGTTGCCTAAGCCTAAATTCAATATTTTTTTTAAATCAATTAGAAATCTAATTAGAGAAAGTGGACACATAAAACTTGGGGCTATTTTTATGAAAATATTTTAATATGAATAATATTCGTAACCCGTGGGTACGTAGGATTCATGAGTGATTTTGGGTTTTGTTGGTATAGGTTGCATGTAGAAAAATCCTAGTTTTGTAATAAATGAATTTGGGGGGGTATAACTCATGTAATTTGTGTTGAGATAATGAAATTGGAATTATGATGTTTTAAATGATGAAATAGCGGTATATTTACTTTAAAATAATTAAATGAGATTAATTGGGTGTTTATGACGAGGTGATAATTAAATTAAGATTTAATGGATTGGACTATCATGCGTAGTTTGCCACGTTTATTTATTATGCATATTTATGTGACTTGATGATATTATTAAATATCATTGTGACGATGGGTTATTGGTTATTATTGTTCTCCTTATATTTTAGGATGCCTTCTAGGTATGGGACTAGTAGGTAGGCCTTTTATGATTTACGCCTTCTAGGTATGGGACTAGTAAGGTGAAATTATCACGGTTTTATCATATTAGGGGTGGGCTAATTTTTTATTACTTTATCGTCGTTACGCTAGCCTAGGTATTACACTAGGTTGAGATTTATGTTAGAAAATCCTCTTATACATAGGGTATGACTTATTGATAACTTGGGGACCCTTAAGTATGGGACTAAGGGTATTTTGAGAATCTCACATTGATAAAAGGGTGGGGAAATTTGAAATTTCGAATTGAGAACATTGAGAATCAATACCTAAGATAATAAGACGGGTATTAAAAGATACTGGCAACATAATCAACGAGGGCCGACAGTTTAAATCGGCCAGCCAGCGTTTTATGTCGTGTCGTGTGTGGAACCTCGTCAATCTGCGAGGGCCGATAGTTTAAATGGGCCAGTCGACATTTTGACGAGGGGATGTGTATGTTGATGGAGAAATCACCTGAGGCGGGAGGACCGCCATAATAAACTGAGGAATAATAAAAGTTGGTTAATTTAATTAAATTAACATCGTGGGACTTGGGAATTTAAAATCATATTGGCATGGCTTTTTAAATGGGGATTCCTTTGGGTAGTTAGTGATTTATATTTATGACGTTTAATTATCACGTTTAATTTAAAATACTCTATTGTGATATTTATTGCGTATAATGCTATTGTCTGGA
The DNA here is from genome assembly GCA_949130495.1 of Sambucus nigra. Taxonomy (NCBI): domain Eukaryota; kingdom Viridiplantae; phylum Streptophyta; class Magnoliopsida; order Dipsacales; family Adoxaceae; genus Sambucus; species Sambucus nigra. Next base: position 312,398,549 of record OX422209.1, on the reverse strand, counting down.
TTCAAGGATCCTCTTTAAGGGGAGTAGTGCGTATTCATTCTCGGGGCTCTGGCCTCGTTCGTTGACTAACTTTTTCAGGATAAGTTTCGAGAAGTTGCCTAACATTATCAGAGTTTATTATTTGGAGGTGCAGTTGGAGTTATTCGTTTCATTTACTTCATTTCAGTTAGACTTTCTTTTAAGTCATAATTCTATTATGAGACACCTTTTGAGTTTTATTGGGCCATTCAGTTCCAAATTTATTTAGAGGTTTTCAGTTGGATGATTTAGTCGGTTTATTATTCAGATTTTATTAAATCATTATTGGAGATTGGATTTATTCGGAATTTAGCATGTGATCGATCTTTATCATTTATTTTAATATTATTAGTTGGGATTGATTTTATTATTTTATCTTGTGGACGATTTATTTATGTCTCATATCTGTCTCATGCTAATAATGGTATTTATTTAGTTCATGGTCGTCTTAGTTCGGCGGCAGTGGTTGGCCACCCCGTCTGTCGAATTTCACGGGGTGTGACAGATGGTATCATATTATGGTCTTAGGTCTCGTAGGTTATGAGTCCTTTTTAGCTTCCACCTTTCTTATCTTTGATTCCTTTTAATGATTTGTACTCTTAGTCATTCGAGTCTGATGTTGTTTTGTTCCTATCTTTTCAGATGACGAACATTAGTAGAGATGGGAGTAGGAGAGAGGAGTCTATTTATGGTCATGTTACTCAGAAGAGGCGACGTCAGATTGTTTTAGAGGCCGAGGAGTTAGTGGCTATCATTCATGAGGCCACGACGGCCGGTTTGGATATGCGGAGATAGAGAGGGGGTGACTTTAGAGTCATAGCAGCGGGGTACACCCGTCTTAGCTTGGTATAGGATGAGAACCAGTTTCTTTAAGGGCAATCCTCCCCCCTTTGGAGGGGGATCTAACGCAACGGTTGCTCAACCTTGGAGGAGAGATATGGAGAGACATTTGAGGATGGTGGACTGAAAGGATTTGCAGAAAAAGATGTTAGCAACATTTAAGTTGACATGGGATGCGTTGCAATGGTGGGAGAGTGCCACCACATCAGAGGAGAGAGATCAGTTGGGCTATGCAGAGTTTTTGATCAAGTTCAATTATAAGTACTTTTCGTATGAAATTAGGAATACCAAGAAGAGAAAATTTATGGACTTGGAGCAAGGTTCAAAGTCGATTGTCGAGTATGAACAGGAGTTCACAAATTTATCTATGTTTATACCAGAGGAGGTTAGCACTGAGATAAAGAAGATGGAGTGTTTCATTAAGGGATTGTCTTGGTCGATTAGGCAAATGGTGTTGGGGAATCCGGAATACACTACTTACGCTCAGGTGGTGGATGTCGCAATGTTGCTATGGCAAGAGAAGGCCAATTATCAAAAGAAGTTGGGCAAGAGATAAGAGTCTAATGGACAAGGAGGTGAGAATAAGGGTCGCAATGACCAAGCTTAGAAGAGGAAGAGAACAAATCAAGGACAACAAGGTGAACAAAACCAGGGGATGAATTCAGGAACCATTAGGGGTGCATGTTTTGTCTGTGGAAAGATTGGACATCGAGTGGCTCAATATAATAAGAGGGAGGGCCAACAAGGTCAAGCGACACAAGCCCAATCAGGTCAGGTTATGCAAGGGCAACAAGGTCCAGGGGCACAGGGACAACAAGGACTGAGGCCTCCAGTTCTCATAGCAGTTAGCATTCAGGAAGCGCCAACATCATCGGGTGCGCAAGCAGTGGCCAACGCACCAACCAATCTCAGTTATGGGAGGTGCTATATGCCTTCTCAACTTCAATCAGAGCAGGACAGATTGCGTGGCTACTAGAGTATCACGATATGTAATATTTTTAGATACTTATATATAGGCGTTATATATATATATATATATATATATATATATATATATATATTGTATTTTTGTTAAGGATTAAGTTCGGGTAGATTAGGTGTCTGGGCGCCTAATTATGATACTTTACGGGTAGGCATATGTGAGCCTTATTTTCTATTGCGAGATTCACGCGTTGATGTGTATGCTTCGTCTAATTTCGAGGATGAAATTCTTTGCTAGTGAGAAAGTATGAAACACCCTGTGTTTTAATTAAATGACTTTAATTAATTTGGAGTAAAATAAAATTTTGGATTGAATTATTTTTAATAATTAAATATGTTGGTTTTTATATATAAAAATAAGGTTTTAAGTGGAATTTAAATCGGGATTAAAATTTGGAAATTATAACTTTTTGTATAAAAATCGGGGGAGGATCCGAGCTAAACAGGTAAAAGTAATAGTTTTTAGAAATCCGACCGTTCGAGTGAGCTGAATTTTTCACAGCAATCCTGTCTCGCCGTTTGCTACAACATACTAAAATTTCAAGCCATTCCGATAGACCAATTGTCCATAATGATTTTTTGAGTGTTTGTATCTGATTAGAACTCTTTTCTTAATCAAACTCTTAATCCTTTATATATTAGCTAATTCGTGGATGGACTTTTCAAATCACTTTTTTCAAACTTTTTAACTAGAAGACCTCTCCAAAATTACTCCCTTTCATCTACAAACCATAGCCCCGAACTTATTCAAGATTTCAACCTTAGATTAGAAGGCTTATTTGGTATTTTCTCAAGAGGAGTTCAACCTTCTATTCAGATTTTGATTCAAGTTAATAACATGCATGAATACTCTATTCTTTTCCTTAAGTATTTATGCGTTTTAAGTGTTGCCTAAACCTAAATTCAATGTTTTTTTTAAATCAATTAGCAATCTAATTAGAGAAAGTGGACACATAAAACTTATGGTTGTTTTTACGAAAATATTTTAGTATGAATAATATTCATAACCCGTGCGTACATAGGATTCATGAGTGATTTTGGGTTTTGTTGGTGTAGGTTGCATGTAGAAAAACCCTAGTTTTGTAATAAATGAATTTGGGGCCATATAACTCATGTATTTGTGTTGCGATAATGAAATTAGAATTATGATGTTTTAAATGATGAAATAGCGGTATATTTAATTTAAAATAATTAAATGAGATTAATTGGGTGTTTATGATGAGGTGACAATTAAATTAAGATTTAATGGATTGGACTATCATGCGTAGTTTGGTACGTTGATTTATTATCATATTTGTGTGACCTGTTGGTATTAGTAAATATCATTGTGAGGATTGTTTATTGTGTATTATTGCTCTCCCTATATTTTAGGATGCCTTCTAGGTATGAGACTAGTAGGTAGGCCTTTTGATGATTTACGCCTTCTAGGTATGGTAATAGTGAGGGGAAATTATCACGGTTTTATCATGTCAGGGGTGGGATGATTTTTTGTTACTTTATCGTCGTTACACTAGCCTAAGTATGAGACTAGGTCAAGATTTATGTTATAAAATCCTCCTATATATAGGGTAGGACGTATTGATAACTTGGGGACCCTTAAGTATGGGACTAAGGGGTATTTTGAGGATCTCACATCGATAAAAGGGTGGGGTAATTTGAAATTGTGAATTGGGAAAATTGAGAATTAATACCTAAGATAATAAGACGGGTATTAAAATATATTGGCGACATAATTAGCGAGGGCCCGACGGTTTAAATGGGTCAGCCGACATTTTATGTCGTGTCGTGTGTGGAAGCTCGTCAATCAGCAAGGGCCGACTGTTTAAACGGGCCAATCGACATTTTGACGAGGGGATGTGTATTTTTGTGAAGAAATCACCCGAGGTGGGAGGATCGCCATAATAAACTGAGGAATAATAAAAGTTGGTTAATTTAATTAAATTAACATCGTGGGACTTGGGAATTTAAAATCACATTGGTGTGCCTTTTTAAATGGGGATTCCTTCGGGTAGTTTTTGATTTATATTTATCATATTTAATTATCTCGTTTAATTTAAAATACTCTATTGTGATATTTATTGCATATAATGCTACTGTTTGGATTTAAGGATCCTATTTGAGGGGGGTAGTGCGTATTCATGCTCGAGGCTCTGACCTCATGTGTTGACTAACTTTTTTAGGATAAGTTTGGAGAAGATGCATAAGATTATCAGAGTTTATCATTTGGAGGTGCAGCTGGAGTTATTCGTTTCATTTACTTCATTTCAGTTAGACTTTCTTTTCAGTCGTAATTCTATTATGAGACACATTTTGAGTTTTATTGGGCCATTCGGTTCGAAAGTTGTTTAGAGGTTTTCAGTTGGATGATTCAGTAGGTTTATTATTCATATTTCATTAAATCATTGTTGGAGATTGGATTTGTTCAGAATTTAGCTTGTGATGGATCTTTATCATTTATTTTATTATTATCAGTTGGGATTGATTCAATTATTTTATCTTGTGGATGATTTACTTATGTCTCATATCTGTCTCATGCTAAGAATAGTATTTATTTAGTTCACGCCCGACTTAGTTCGATGACGGTGGCTGGCCACCCCGTCTGTCGGATTTCACGGGGTGTGATATTATGCTGGAGACATTATGTGAGGTGGAATAGATATAGGAGAGATTCCCTGATGCACCTCTATTGCTAGATCCAGCTCCCTGTTTGGAGGTAACCCAGGAAGATCCTCTAGGAACACAATGGGTAGTCTAACACCAATGGGTAGTCTAACACAATTCCATTTGGCTCATCCCGAGCCATCAAATTTCTTAACCATCCAACATAACATTTTTGCTCATGCAAGGATAATAAATTCCCTGATCGTTACTAAAACGATGGCGAGACCTGTCTGGAAATGATACTAAAACACTGTCGATGGCATTCGATAATAACTTTAAATATGAAAGAAAATCCATACTAAGGATCATCTCGAACCCATCCATGCCCATAACGATCAAATCATACTCCGAAATATAATCTCCATTCATAACCACACATTTATAGCAGACCCTATCAAGAACTATACCACCATGAACAGAAAGTCCTATAAAGATAGGAGGACAAAACTGGTCTACCTCTAGTCCCAAATTAAATACTAATGAACAAGAAATTAAAGGATGAGTTGTGCTAGAATCAAGTATTTCCTTAACCCATGTAATGTACAAAATAATCATACCTTCCATCACCAATGGATTGCCAAAAGGTGCTGCAATCTGTGACATGGCATAAGCTTGTCTAGGGTAGAACCTTCTGCTCTGGCCGTCGGGCACCTGACTTAGACCACGACTATTATGCCCCTGACTTGGACATGAACCGTCCAGATTATGCCTCATGGAATATTGATAGACCAAGGAGAACTTTTGTTGCTGCTGCTATGTGGGGCCTGTATAACTAGAACTCCTTCCTGACACAAAATTGACAGTCTGCTGACTATCTTACTGACTGCTCGAAGCTCGTTGTGGCCGATCTCTCTTTAAATGACCCGAGATTTGCAATCAAAACAAGTCCTCTCTATGGGGACTATAATAATCTGATCACTGGTGCACTAGGATGATAAAGATCCAACCCCCATGGCAGCCTTTAGCTTCATAAATAAGCCTCGAGCTCCGCCCTCAGACATCTTGTGATCTCTTCCCTGGGACCCAATGGGATCCCTATTCTTTTCCCGAATGGCCTTTCCATCCTCAGCATCAAGATCCAACCGAATATCCTTACTCAATGTGGTCCTGAAGTTTGGCATATCCATAACAACAAGGATCCTTTGAATACCCAGGTTGAGGCCCTTAACCAAAAACATCGTCTTCTCAGTCTCATATCTCTAAACATCATCGATATACTTATATAAGGCTTCAAACTTCACTAGTGCTCATTCACAGAATTCTTCCTCTGTATCAGATGAAGAAACTTGTCCTTCTTGGCATCCTTAAATGCCTAGGGAATGTACCCGGCGAGGAATGCAACCTTGAAGCTACCCCAGTCTATATCACTACACCAAAAAGGCTAAATTGGCACCCTTTAGCCGGCCAACCTTATCATGGTCATTGACCGTGATAAAAAAACATTCATTTTTTATCTTGGTCATTGATCGCGACAGGGCCATGACAAGTTCGTGACAACTGTACTTGTTACGAACTTGTCACGGTCAATGACCGTGACAATCTTATGAACAGCTCACGATCAATAACCGTGACATGTCCGTGAAAATTTCTTCCGTAAAAAAAACCTACTCTTTCTTTTTTTTCCACCCTTTTGGTTTTCCCTCTCTTTCTCTCTCTAAGCGATTTCGAGCTCTCTCTCTAAGGTATGTTTTTTTCCTCTCTTTCTCTTTCATTTCTATATGTGTGTGTATATATGTGTGTGGTAGTGTGTGATGGGGGGAGGGGGCAGGGGTGCTGGGGGTGGGGTGTGTGTGTGCGTGTACGTGTGTGTGTGTGGTGGGGGAGGGGGAGGGGGAGGGACAGGGAGCCTAGGGAGGGGAGGGACAGGGGGCTGGGTGGGGGCAGGGGGTGGTGGTTGTGTGTGTGTGTGTGTACAGGTGTGTGTGGTGGGGGAGGGTGGCACGGGGTGGGGTGGGGTGTGGGTGTGGTGGGGCAATCTCAACAATTGTATAGCTTTAATTAATAAATTGTATAGCTTTAATTATAACTTTAATTGCATAGTTTTATATGAAAGTCAATTAATAATTCGTGACCATTTCATATGAAAGTAGGATTGCCCCTCATTGTCAATTAGTAAATTAATAATTGTATACTTTAATTGTTAGTTTAATTGATGAAATGAATTAATTGAGTAGATGAACTAGAAGGAGTGCGAGATACACATTTGTTGTTGACATTGCTGTTGGATTATAGTGGATCGATGTTGGGTTGGTTAGTTTTGAAAGTGGCATGACCACTGGATTATTGTCCATATGGGGGTGGGATTTCTATCGAACAATATATATATATATATATATATATATATATATATATATATATATATATATATATATATATTATGATAATTGAATGAAACATACTTGAAATTACATATAGTGCGTATAGATACTATCCTTCTAGGTCTTATGTGTACGCATTCAATAGCCCTTAGATCCGTTCGAGAGTCATTACCCCTGTAATGAGATCTCTCGAATTGTTCCGTTTGGACAGTTTGGGACTGCATAATTTCTGTATAATATTCTTAGTGGCTTAAAGTTTTCACTTTTGGAGGAAGTTCTACAGTCGTATCCTAATGTTCTCTGGGTACATACTAGATTGACAAATATGACTGTTATTTCAATTGATCAATTGAAATAACACTCACACTTGCCAATCTACGTCGTGTACTTGGAGAACTACGTGGATATGCTGGCAATTTTTTTCAAATCGTAACAATGTGCATGAGATGTTAAGTATATTATAGAAAAATGCGGTCTTGAATGGGATAGGACCACTCACCCTTTAGAGGATATAGAGGAAATAGAAATTTCTATTATAAATTGAATTTGAATATAAATAAGGCATAATTGAATGAAACATACTATAAATCTAAGTTTTATTTATACTAATCCATGAATATACGCTTCGTACCTTTAATAAGTGATTAGTTGTGGTAGCTGTGATGGGATATCTGAAATACAAAGAGTGGATGGGTGAGACAAATAGAATGGGAGATGTGTTTCACAGAGGTTCTAACGAATTTGTGAAATATGCAAAGAGATATCATAATGATGAAGAGTTTCCATTTCCGTGTGTTAGGTGTAATAATGGTAAGGTGTTTGAGTGGAAAACTATTAAACTACATTTGTTAAGATTGGGTATGCAAGATAATTATCGATTTTGAAGTTTTCACGGTGAATTGAAAGTTCCTTTTGTCCCTGACCAACCTTCATAAAAACTTTCAACAAGTAGGATAGGTATAGAAGGGGACGACGTAGATCATAATATGTTAGAGGATTTAGTTGATGATGCGTACAGAGTTTACGAAGCAAAAGAGAATGAGGTTACTGATGATGTAGAAGTTTCAAGTGCTCGTGAAGATATCACGATAAAACTTGACGATGACTACCAAAGTTTAAAATTTAAGGCGACCCAACCGTTATACTCTGACTGTGAGAAAGATCAAACAACTTTACATGCCACAGTTGGTTTTCACAGTTTGAAGACGCAATACGATTTATCTGGAAATAGCGTGATAGGAATTCTGAAATGGGTGAAGGGATTATTACCCAAGGAGAATACACTTCCAAATAACTATCCTATTATGAAGAACAGTTTGAAAGGTTTGAGAATGAAGTATAAATCAATTCATGCTTGTGTGTATGACTGCATACTATACCGAAAGGAGTATAAAAATCTCGATCATTGTCCGATATGCGATGAACCTAGATATGTCCAATCTACTAGTAAGGAATACACAAGCTCAAAAGTGCCTCAAAAAGTATTGAAATATTTTCCCGTTAGGCCTAGATTAAAGCAATTTTTTACAGTACCATGGATAGCGAAGGCAATGACTTGGCATGCTAGGGTAGAAGTAGGGGGTAATATCATGCGTCAACCTACTGATTCTACTTCCTAGAGGAGGATGAATTATGAGTATCTCGATTTTTCTTAAGAACAACGCAACATTCGTTTGGCTATATCAACAGATGGTTTCAATCCATTTGGTATTCTAAGCACCAATCAGAGTGTATGGCCAGTGATCCTAGCCCCACTCAACCTCCCTCCTTCACAGTGTTTGAGACCTGAATTTTTGATGATGGCTTTATTGATACCTGGGCCAAAGGCACCAAGTGATGACATCGACGTCTACCTGGATCCTTTGGTAGAAGAATTAAATGAGTTGTAGGAAGAGGGTGTGCAATAATTTGACTCTTTTAGAAAAGAAGAGTTTACGCTAAAAGCTATGTTGATGTGGGCAATTCATGATTTTCCAGCTTATGGGACATTATCTGGTTGTGTAGTACATGGTTATTTGGGATGTCCTATTTATGGAGAGGAGACTGAATCTCTTCATCTATCCTTTAGCTCAAAAAAAGTATACCATTGTCACAGGAGGTTTTCACCCCTGACTCATAGTTTCAGATTGGAGAAAGGTTCTAATTTTTTATTGGGCGGGGTTGAACATAGGCTACCGCCGAGACAACTTTCGGGTTCAAAAATTGAAAGTAAATCTCCTGAATGTGACCCTAATGTGCCAGGTAAGAATCCCAAATTTAAGAATGTCAATCATAAGAAGACCTCAAATGGGAATGAAATTGAGACAAGAAAGGCATAGTCTAGGAGGTCAATTTTATTTAACTTGCCTTATTGGATGAATAACCCGGTGCGCCATGTATTAGATGTGATGCATGCAGAGAAGAACTTCGCTGAACATATTGTGGGCACTTGCCTTGGGGAGTCATTCGAAGGATGGAGAAAATGCACGAAAAGACCTTAAATCGTTGAAACTTAAGCCATAACTATGGTTGAAAGAAGATAGTAGGAGGAGGATAATAATTCCTCCTGGTGCATTTACTTTGATGAGTGGGGAAAGGAAGGTGCTTTTAGACACAATATATAATTTGAAGGGCCCGTATACTTTTTCGTCCAACTTGCAAAGGATTGTGAATTATGCTACTCATGATTTACATAAGTGTAAGTTCCATGATTGGCATGTGATTATGAAATTGGTTCCTCTATTGTTTAAGCATTGTTTCTCCAAGAAAAAGGATTTGCGAAGGGATATTATGCAAATTAGTATTACCTTCTCACTCTTGTGTGAGAAGGTAATCAATCGAGAACACAGAGTGGCCGTAAAATTGGCGGTGACCAAAGTGATTTGTGTGTTGGAGAAGTACTTTCCCCCAGCATTCTTTGACATAAGTGTTCACATGTTGGTACACCTATGCGACGAGGCACTTCTTTGTGGTCCAGTTAGATATTGGTGGATGTATCTGTTTGAAAGATTAATGAAAGTTTTTAAAGATTACATCAAGAATACGCGATACATTGCAGGATCAATTGCAGAGGAATACTTAACCGTGAAGTCATCAATATATACTCGGGAATATATGCCTGACTCAACTAGCATTGATGACACTGATGAGTTCATCGATGATGGTGGTCATGTGATGGAAAAATGAGTGAAATTAACGAGTTTTTAACATGAACAAGTAGCTCATTATCTATTTGACACACATGAAGATGTAGAAGAATGGAAAAAGTAAGTTTCGATTATTATAATGTTTAACATTATTTCAGATTATTTTATACATGATTAATTTTGTAATATGCAGAAAATATGAAGCATGTGAGAACAATAAAAGACGAAAAACAATGGTACAATCAAACAGTGAATTTAGGTTGTGGTTGACACAAGAGGTAATTATAATGAAAATAGACGTTATATAACGTTACATTACACTCAAATTTTACAACTAATATAATTAATTTATCTACATTCTCAGCTCTTAAAGACAGGTGATGCGACATCAAGGCTTGCTCGTCTAGCCACTGGACTCTTGTTCGTGACACAAGAGTACAAAAAGTATCGATTAAACGGTTACATTTTCAGCGCTAAAGTGTACGAGGAAAGTACAAATGTACAGAACTTGGGCATTTCATACAAGGATCTTACTTTTTTTCTAGCGAGCGCAAAAGATAAAAACTTCGTTGAAGTTGAAATGACGTACTATGGTGTATTCCGAAATATATTTGAATTGGATTATATAAGCTTCAAAGAGGTTGTATTTTACTGTGACTGGGTAAGAGTTGAGGATAAAAATGCTTGTAAATTTGATCATGTCACCAATTTGATCATGGTTGACTTGTCCAAGTTGAAAAGAAACGACCACGTGATCGATGAGCTGTTTGTTTTTGCATTTCAAAAGGTTAACCAAGTGTTTTACTCGGAGTATATCAACAACGAGCCGTGGTCAATTGTCCAACACGCGCTAAAACATCTAAATAGTATTGTGGATGGCTTGGCTGCTCCTACCGAATATCAATCCATTTTTTATGATAACCCGAATTTTAAATAATTTTTTAATTTGTAATAAATATTCCAATTCGTTTGGACAGTTTGGGACTTCATAATTTTTCTATAATATTCTTAGTGGCTTAAAGTTTTTTCTTTTAGAGGAACTTTCTATTATAAATTGAATTTGAATTTGAATTTGAAATTTAAGTTTTGTTTATACTAATCCATGTACATACTCTTGTTACCTTTAATGGGTGATTAGTACATAGTTATTTGGGGTGTCCTATTTGTGGAGAGGAGAATGAATCTCTTCGTCTATCCTTTATATCCGAACACTAAGAAATGCCATAATCCTATGGAGTGATGCTCTGCAAATTCCTTCCAACCGTTGTGTAGCCAAACATCAAGAGTTGAAGTTGTCAATTCCAGTTTCCATACCCCACCACTTGGAACCTCTAGCAAAACATGGGAAAATATGGAAAGTGGAATTGACAACTTCAACTGGTGATGTTTGGCTACAGAACGGTTGGAAGGCATTTGCAGAGCATAACTCCATATGATTATGACATTTCTTAATGTTCAGATATGAAGGGAATTATATTTGACACGATTTCCCGGGGTACATTAGTTGGAAGGATGTGCCATATGAGCTTAAGTTAGTTGTTTGGGTGGCACTACAGGTAATGTATTTATATTTATATTTATATTTATATTTATATTCATATTTATATGAATATTTCAATTTCAATTTCGATTTCAATTTCGATTTTTATGAATATTTGCTTGTTCGGTGGCACTACACTATTAGTATGAATATTTGCTTGTTGGGTGGCACTACACTCTTGTGCAGTGTCTTGCAGTGGCTGATTCTTACAGTGGAACTGGAACTGGAAATTGGTGTTGGATTTTCTCAAAAGTTGTCCTCTTCTAGAGGTTCTTATCTTTGAGGTACGTCAAGGGTTCATAACACCACTTCCAGCTAAATAGTTTGTATATTTGAGATAATTGATGGTGATGTTGTTTCTTCTTATATTATGTTGTGAACAAATCGGGACATCGTAGTTAGAATGGTATGTACCTGATTGTTTATGATCACACCTAAAGACAATCGAAATTATGGGATTGGGGTAGAACAATGGAGTTGAACATTTGAGGTACTTTGTGGAGAATGCCAAAGTTTCGTAGAAGACTATAATAAAGATGAAGGTTGGTATTGAATAATTAAACCTTCCAAAGCACATGATTAGTAAAATAAGTAAATTAATAAGAACATTGAAATGACAAAAATATAGCCTGACGCGAAGTTGTCCCGTTTGCATATTGTTTCTATTTTGAATGTATATTTGCACCATCTCTATTTTATTTGGATATATAATGTTTGAACAAGTACAACATTTCTATAACAGGTACATATATACTGTTGGGCAGTGGTAATGGCCATACTGCCCAACAGATTTTTTTTCAATTCTACCCATAATTGTTACGGTCATGGACCGTGACAAGTCCTTGACAAAGAAAGTTGTCACGAACTTGTCATGGTCATTGACCATGACAACTTTTTTAACATTGTCACGGGTTTGTCACGACCCTAAATCATGACAAAACTTATCACGGTCAGGGATCGTGACATACCGTGACAATTGTAGCGAGCTTGTCACGGTCAATGACCATGACAAAAAAAGTTGTCTCACCCAGAATTATCACGGTCATTGACCTTGACAAGTCCAACTTGTCAAGGTCAATGACTGTGACAATTCGGCAGATTTAGTGTAGTGTATCCTCGGTAGTACTGGCGGAATAGGTGTTCCACCAGTACTGTTGTCACGTATAGAATAGTCAGGAGTGATTAAGGGTTGGGTTGATAGGTTAAACGAGGAAATATATGTATAAGTGAATAGCGATAATAGTAGTAGTAGTAGTAGTAGTAGTAGTAGTAGTAGTAGTAGTAGTAGTAGTAGTAGTAGTAGTAGTAGTAGTAGTAGTAGTAGTAGTAGTAGTAGTAGTAGTAGTAGTAGTAGTAGTAGTAGTAGTAGTAGTAGTAGTAGTAGTAGTAGTAGTAGTAGTAGTAGTAGTAGTAGTAGTAGTAGTAGTAGTAGTAGTAGTAGTAGTAGTAGTAGTAGTAGTAGTAGTAGTAGTAGTAGTAGCAGTAGTAGTAGTAGTAGTAGTAGTAGTAGTAGTAGTAGTAGGTGGAGGTCCATGTAATTTTGAAAAGTGGAATTTTATTTATATGTAAGAATAAGGTTCGTTTAATGTTTGAAGTGCGATAAAGTTTAAAAATTGCGTACTAAATAAATATCAGGGTTTAAAATGAAAATAAAGTTTGATTTTATTACTCAAGGTTCCTTAGCTTTTTAAGATTGGTGCTAATAGACTTTTTTGTACCTAATAATGTCAAAAAGCATTAGAAAAAGTTTGGGGTGAAAATACAGAAGTTAGAAAAGTTTAGGGGTTTATGTGCAAAAATACTTTACAAGTTTTAAAATTCAATTTAGTGGTTGTTTTGAATTGGCTTTCGGGTTATTCAAACAGGGTGTTATAATATACCATTTGACGAGAAAAATAAAATAAAATTTTTGATTTTTTTTTCTTCTAAAATTCTCTAATTGGTCACGTGCAGAGTCAAACTTCACACGCGCTGCCTTTGACTGTACATGCATGCATGGCTTACACTTCATCTTCAACCTTTCAAATTTTAACTTTCAGGTTTAAAATTTTGACTTTCAATTATATCCATTATAGAAAACCAATTGAGGTGATTCCAAAACAATTCTTCTTAATATTTCACAAGCATTCCAAAAATATAACTTTCAAGAGATGGGGTTAACAGAAGATCCTTCTTCATGAATGGTAAATATCAAAAATTTCAGTTGAATATTCATGGATTTGAAATGAAATTCAAACCGTGGCAGTGATATGGTTTGCTTTATGTGTGAATTTTGAACAAAATCAAATTGGTTTGAGGTTCTAATTCATAGTTTACACAGAGAATTTTAAATTTGAAAATTTGACTACCAAAATAATAAAACTTCATTTTTGGGTATGTAAGCATACTATACTAAAATTAAACATGATTGTTGAGTTTCTACGAGTCCAGGGGAAAGTATTTCCACCTTAAAACTGGTTCAAGGTCAGGAACACAAAATCCACCATTAAAGCTTAAGCTTTCATAGTGTTTTCTGAATTTTTCACCTTAGCTTGATATTTATGTGTTAATGTCTACATCTTAAAGAATTAATGAAACTGTGTTTTAAGCATAAAATGTAAGTACACACAAAAATGACAAAATTTTGGTTTGAGTTTTGAGATACTAAGGGGGCTTTTTATACGGGACGTTAAGGGGGTGTTATTGGTCGAAATAGGGGTGGGTTTTGGCTGGTCTAATGAGATTAATCCTTGAAGGATGTTTAGGGTTTAAAAATGGGTAGGTTTACCCTTCGGCTACTAGTCATTACAAGGGTATTTTTCTGGCATTTTTATCATTCCAACTGATAAGGAAGATGAGAGGCATTTAGGTTTTAGTCCCTAAAGGTTTTTGGTTAAGTTTTAAGGTCTTTTTCCTTTATTTTTGAACTTTTGGGCCTTTGTGTAATATTTTAAACTTAGGGGAGTAATATGAGGGGATGGTTCATAATATTAAATGGTGGTGAAGTTGTTTATAAAGAAATTTTGGAATGTATAGATTATTTGGATGGGTTAAAAGTCAAATGAAACCTTTAGGATTGTTTTATAATTATTAAAACTTTAAGGTAATTTTGGAATATTTTTTCCCTAAGGGTCATGTTAATAATAATCCAAAAAAATTTACTACAAGGTTTATATAGTGAGGTAAGATTACTTATTCTTAATATATAGATAGATATTGTCTAATCTAGATGTGTTTCATTTTACAGGTCTTATAATTCCCTCTAAAAAAATTGTCCTCGAAATTACCTTTGAATAGTTCGGGACATTACTGATGTATGACATCCCTAAGTTCCCAGGTTGCTTCTTCGAGTCCTTGAAGTTTATAGAGAACTTTCACTAAAGGGATGGTCTTAGTACAAAGTACTCTATCCGAAGATGTCTTTCTTCGAAATCATTGTTAGTTTGTATCGAGAGTCCATCCGATATGATGATGTGGCTTGGGTCAGCAATATATTTTTTAGTTAAGAAACATGGAATACGTTGTGAATTTGTGCCAAATATGGGGGTAATGTTAGTCTATATGCTACTAGTCCAATATGTTCAATAATGGTAAAAGGTCTTATGTATCGTGGTGGAAGTTTTCCTTTTCATCCAATAATTCCCTTTCGAGGTGATAATTTTATGAAAACTTAGTCTCTTTCTTGAAATTCAAGGGGTCACATGCGATGATCATCATAACTTTTATGTTGACTTTGAGCTTCTTTAACCTTTCCCTGATTAAACGTATTTTCTTGGTGGTTTATGCTATAATCTCTGGTCTAAAAATACGATTTTCTCCAGCTTTGTTCCAGAAAAGTGGAGAGCGACAGGGTCTTCTCTAGAGCGCTTCATATGGAGAGGCTTGAATGCTATCTTTATAAGTACTATTGTAGGAAAATTATACTAATGATAAATGATCGCTCTAATTTCCTGTTAGATCTAATGCGTATGCTTGGAACATGTCTTCTTTGGTTTGAATTAATCGTTCGAATTACCCATCAGTTTGGGGATGAAATGCAGTACTCAGAAGTAGTTTAGTACCCCTGTCTATTGTATGGCTTTCCATAAATGTCCCACGAATCTAGGATCTTTATTAGATATAATAGATAAAAGAGTCCCATGTAATCTGACGACTTCTTGAAGGTATAAGTTGTTCAGTTGCTAAAATGAATCGGTGGTACGCACTCTAAGAAAGTGAGCTGACTTAGTTAATCGATTTATGAATCTTTGGGTTGTTGGAGGTAATCCATTAACAAAGTCCATAGTGATCTAATCCCACTTCCAGGATGGGATTGGAAGAGGTTGCAAGAGTCCACCTGGATGTTGGTGTTCAATCTTGACTTGTTGACAGGTTAAGCATTTGGCAATAAAAGTTTGAATGCCATGCTTCATTCCTACCCACCAATAATGTCTTTTAAGTGCATGATACATCTTGGTGTTGCCCAATTGGATAATAAATTTGGAATAGTGACCTTCTTATAAGAACTCTTCTTTTAACTTGGAACCTGAAGGTACAGACATTCGATTCTAAAATCTCATTCGTTGTTAAGGTGATATGTCCATTCTACGCTATCTTTTCCAAGTTTAATCCTTCGACGTTGAGCAATAAGAAATTTATCGACAGACTGTTTCTCAATTATCTTCCTTTGAAGAGATGGGTATACTAAAACGTTATGAATAATAGTAGACATTTTACTTTGTAGAGTATAGTCTGCTAATGTAAGCATGATTTGATATTCAAGTGTTTCTGTTGGTCTTCCACTAGTTTTACATCTTAGGTCCTCGGCAACCTTGTTTCTTTTGTAGGGGTGATATTGTAATTAAAAGTCATAATCTTCAAAATATTATGTCCATCTACATTGTCACAAATTCATATATTTTTGGGTACAGATACATTTCAAACTTTTATGATCTGAGAATAGTTAAAATTTTACCCCGTATAAGTAACATCGTCAAATTTTCAAGGTAAAGACGATAGAGGCTAATTCCAGATTATGAACTGGATAATTAAGCTCATGAATTTTAGTTGTAGTTGTCATGGACCATATTCTACTACTTTTCCTGATTGCATGAGTACACATCCTAGCCCTTGTAATGAGGCATATATGTATACACCGTAAATCATAGTACTAAAGCGTATAGTGAGTATAGGGGTGGTTGTTAAGCCTTCTTTCAGGTACAAAATGCTTGAGTACATTCTTGATTCCACTTAAAGTGTGCATCCTTTCAGGTTAATTTCATGATAGGCAAGGCAATAGTGGAGAGTCTTTCTACGAATCTTCCATAAGGTCACACCTGGCGTCCCTATGGTTGGACACCTAAAAGGTTATGAAAATATTTGATAGTAAGAGTTAGTACTCAAAACGTTTTGAAAATATTTAGCAAGTGTTTATCAGAGTAACATGAGTTATTGATTACACATGTTAAGATTCCGTACACTCTCTTGAGTTACCTCACCCCTCATCTATAGTGCACCCCTAACGTCATGTACTTAGCCTACCTAGTTGTACTACCCAAGCTAATTAGACTATAGTATTCAACTGAACTTATCTATGCGACTAAGTTCCTATACCGCCCATACAGTATGCTACGGTAACACATCTCATATAATATATACTTAGATAACTTTTCACATCTTGTTATCTTTTACTTTAACAATTAAGTCTCACTACTTAATTTATTCTTAAGATAATCACGATCTATCATTTAAACTTTCTAATTAAGTCTCTCCGCTTAATTTACTTTTAGATATATGCACGCCATCTAAATTTTCTACTATCCCATATAAGTAAATTATTTATACAGTATACATTTCACACACAATATATACTTATAAAATCTTTCTTCACTATTATGTCCCTATAACACACATTGAGGACCCTTGGTTCGAAATAGTTCATCGACACCAAGTAAGAGGATTGGTTCAGAATGTCACCTCAACCCCAAATTTATTTCACGTATTGGTTAGGAAAATCACCCCGACCCCACTAATAATTTTTTTATATATTTTTGGTTCGGTACTCTTATATCATGACCCCAATTTACTATTTCCATATAAGTTCGAAAATCTAACTCGACCCTAATATAGGCAAATATACTTTAGGTATTCTCTCCCCCTAAGTATTTATATAATTCAGGAGGTATACACAAAACCTAATAATCATGCTCGTGTGTAATATTTCTCTCGGATATTCACCGTACTCTTTAATTTACATTATTTAGACATACTAGTTTGGAATCCTACCTTGACCCTAATATAGTCAATTATACTTTAGGTATTCTCTCCACCTAAGTATTTATATAATTCAGTAGGTATACACATAACCTAATAATCATGTTCGTATGTAATATTTCTCTCGGATATTCACCGTACCTATTAGATGACGATTTATCTCAAGATCGCATTTATTTGAGTATTCACACAACTCTAAGGGCCATAGTTACCCCTCCATTTATTTCAGTAGTGAAGCTATCTCTAACATACTAGTATACTCCTTGGATTGACGTTTACTCTCTCCGTAACTCAGATCCCAAATTCCCGATGCACTACTCGATCGGTTTATCCTCGTTGGTTCATCTCGTCAAATCTTGCACTAAATGATTAACCCCCCACTATACACCTAATGGTACTCCCTAAGTCCCTAAGTAGGTATAATATCATCACTAAAGTTCTCCTCAAGCGGTGATAGTAAAATAGAACTCAACCTACAAAATCACCCAAAATTAGCCTGGGTCGATCGATCGAGGAAATGGTCGATCGATCGAGCAGGTGCAGGTGCAGTTCATCTTCTTCATGCATTTTCTCCCCATTTCCAATTATCCAACTCATATGATAACTCATCAAACTCACAACCAATGATTCCTAACCATTCCTACATACTCTAGTATGATTTCCAACGATTTAAACATCATAAATCTTCACAAATATAGCCCAGAACAATTCGAATCTTCAAATTATTCAATAACCCTAAAATATGTTCTTTCCATATTTTAAATCATAAACCCAGATTTGAATTCGTATTAACAATCATAGTTCCTCTGATTTTTAATCCTCTCCAGATATAAATCTAACCATATGTTATTTCTACCCAAACATGCCATTAATCAATTCTTTTTCGCCAAGAATATTCATCAAAATCAATTATTCATAAATCCTACGCATGGATATTATAACTCAAAATAATTTGCAAATAACCACTTGCCTTATTCAGAGGTGATCTGATTTCGTGATTGATTGTCTTTCTCCTTCAATATTCCTTCCCAACTAGTTTGTTGTGCAAGAACCCTTTGAATCCTTCACTAATTCTTTCATAGGTTTTGAGAATTATTTCTCTCTTCTCTCTAATGGCCTCCCTTTCTATTTTTTTATTCTAACCCTAGACTCAATTTTTAATCAGCTGATATGACACTCCAAAATTCGTAGGTCTCCAACCCTCTGTTTACCAAATGACAGAAATGCCCTTAATAGGTGCCGATTTGAATGAAAATTGACCCGGGACTCAAACTATACCCCCGGGTACACCATTCTAACTATTTCGACCCATCAAGAGTCATTCGTGAACTCTGAATTATCATTCGAGTCACTAAAAATATATTTCCTATCTCGCCCTCAAATTAGTCTACACGCGACTCTCGGGGAGATAAAATAAAATACGCACATACCACTCTCTATGCCGCATGACCAAAAGTCATCAATATTTACTATTAGCACTTAGTAAACATTACCATTAAATATTAATCAATATCTATATCCCGATTAATATTAAATAATCACAGTTATTTTTAAATCTCATCAAATTACTTCACTCGCGTAATTTAAATATAGCGTATTTTTACCAATTAATTCCTCAAATTAATTAAATCAAAATACAATGAAATACGGGGTATTACATACTTTCCCCCTTACAAAAGAATTTCGTCCTCGAAATTAGGACAAGGCTGGTACTAAAACGTAGGATTTCTAACAACACGACATCCTCTAGTACTCAAATTCAAATCATGATGACATAAGGTCACTCCACTATACGCCCAATAGTGGTGCTCACTTATCAAAAGGCTTAGTCACTGTAGCCAAATTTATCAATTGATTTTCTCAATTCACTATGTACTGACATGCTCCATCAGCCTTGTGATCTCAATACTGACTCTATCATCTCCATGCAGAGAAAAGGTCGCACACAATAGTTTGTGGTTCACGACATACAAAAGCCGCCCACAATAGTTTGTGGTACACTCCGCTTTTTAACAACGGACTCCAAGTCGCGGTCAGTCCAAAAATATAGTTATCCCCTCATTTATAATTAACTAGAGGGTGAACGACAAGGCTTTCCACACACAACCTCAAAAGTACTTTATGCATGATGAACAGGTACAAGTTATTACACACAACTCTATCAATGGTATTTTATCCTCTCAATTACCGTACAAGTCCCCAAATGCACTACTAGCATTAACCCGCATAATAAACCACCTCTCGTCCAACCATCAGCTATAGGTGATACAATAGGCCCAAAACAAACTCCGTCCCCATCACTTCCTGATAATCCCTATCAGAGGTGGGATTTCAGGATCTCATCCCGATTCACAATAAGATTGGGCGGCACCTTGCACCGTTGCAATCCTCCTTTTTCAGGAAAGAAAATATTTTTTCATCTCAGTCAATTCATTCCACACACTCGAATAAATTCTTGACATTGTCACGACTTGGCAGTCCACCAATGAGATTTTATAGTCTGACTACCCATTCCATCACTGGGAAACGCATACTTGTTACCAAGTTTCTAGTTGCTCATCTCAAGTCAACCTTTTTTTTCATCCCTGAGTGAGGTACCTGGAGACAATCTCACAATGTCTCACCCAACATCAATTCCCACTTATAATATCTCACATTAAGTGGTGTTATATACACCCCTTCTTTCCCCGGAGTATACTAACATTCTAGTAATGCGCAAGCCACTCTTCAACATTCATTCGAGTAAGGCTCTGCTCTACTTTCTCATAATAATTTGGTATCCTCTTTAGCAAGATATATCTTTTAAATGTCTTTCCACAGCCTTTCAACCCATCTCGGATGTGCTAGCTCTTGTTGCACATATATACTTGGATTATCGTCTTTCTTATACGACGTTCAATTAATCATACCATTCAAACTTTGTTGATAACTCCCTTAGGCATATTCTCAGGCATAATTTCCATGCTCTTCTATCTCAGGCGACTTTTGAAAACCCAACTAATCGGGGCTCCCATACACTCTATAACCCGTGCGTACATGCACAAACATCGCAAACGTCCCACACGTAACACACTTTTCTCAAAGTTGACCTCGCATTCTCGGCTTGTTTATAGCACTTGGGTATTCTCAATCACCCATAATTCGTAATTTAATTCTCCTCAAGATTGTCCCACCCATCAACTCACGGTGAGAAAATTTTCATGGAATTTTTTTTTCCTAGGTACTACCGGCTCCACATGCCTTATACCATATTATAGCTCTCCGCTCACAGTGTTTTCTCTTTGAGACCAACATTTATTAATCAAAATTGATGTCCTAGCATCCTTCGACGTCTCTCTACTCCTGACGTTTATCAAGGTTCATTCATGTTTAATCCCGCAGTGAAACCCAAACTAGGAACTTCCTCCCAATGCATCATCACTAGCATTATCTGGAATCGAGTTCTATAAGCCTCAAATGCACAATCGGAACACTCAAATGTTATCCCCAAGATGTAAATATATACATCTCACTCTCACATCTCTAAAGGAGTTATATATCACTGAGCCCGCACTATCACTAGTCATTAACGCTAAAGATCAAAATAACGAGTTCAATTTCTCCTTCTGGCAATACATCCTTTATTCTCTTAATCACATCACTAAAGTCCCTATGCATCGGGATCAACTATAATGTGACATCTATAAACTCCGAAGTCTCTCTAACCAGTCCATACCCAGGATAATATCATGCTCATATAATACATCACTAGAACGAGTAATTTATATAAAGTATCACCCTTTGGTGTACACCCGCTCCCCTGCGGATGAATCTAAAGATAACTCCGCTATAGCACGCTAAACTCTCAAGCAAATCTCGTTTAAACAAAATACCATGACTCGCTCGCGTCACATAAAATTTACCTCTTTCTCCCAAGGATAAAACTCATATTTATACCTTGCTCATCACCTGGCCATTCAAATGGTTCTCAGACATAACAAGCTTGTTCAGACTGAACCAATTACTATTTTAATCATTGTCACTACCACGCAGCATGCTTTAGTTCCTTTTCTCATTTTGGGTGAAGTCAAGGCGTGTGGTCCTTCTCTCCACAAAATATCACCGATAGAATCCTTCTATATCTGGACACACTGGTTGTATTACAGTTGTCCTTCTCTCAGACCTTGGTATCCTCATCTCAGATGGTTACCCTTGTTGTTCCCTTAGCTTCGATGTCCCTAAGGAACACACTCGTAGCCTTACCAGTCCCAACTGAATCCATCGTCACTCGGCATGAATCTAGTTATCTGAATCATTTAAATAAGTTCCCTACTAGGTCTCTCCATGAGGTGTCTCACTAGTACTATTACATTCAGTCTTACTCCCTGAATGAATTCTTCAACATTCTTAATTCCCTTCTCATGGAAGCATTAATATTATCTGGTAAAAGCACGACATTGTCGCCATTTACATTAATCGTACAAGCACAATTATTCCCATAAATGCTGGCGATGACTACTTGTGAAGCCATTATTCCACTAAGGACCCTTTTCTCCATTGTAGCTACCTCATCGGGTATAAAGTTTGCTAAACAATATAAATTCTTTCCCACAGTCGGCCTCTGCCCGACCCTCATGTGATAAGCTCAGAAACTCCACTCGCATCACTTTCTGAACAAAAAGAAATGAAGGAACTTGCGGTCAAACCGTACCAAGGATTCATCCAAGGTTATAATATTACTCTTTATAAATGTGATGACTGTCCCCCCCCCCCCCGGCTATTACTATGTTGCTCCCCTGACCTAAGAAAATTTCACAAATATTCACGTCTGGGTACTTTTACACCCGACCATATGCCACTGTCTATAAATGTTCCCTTTCCATTTGGCTAACACATATAACATATGTATTTACACAAATTCCAACGGGTGGTCCTTTCCAAATATTCCTCAGGATCTCTCCCAAGTTCTTCATTTCGTTCTATATATACATCCTTATATGGGGTGACTAACTCACGTCGCTACAGTGCTCCTCCTAAGAGCAATATACTTCGAATTTCTTCCATCCACATATCTATTACCCATCATCTCTATTTCATTTTCTTATAGGTGACCATTTTGAAAGAGTTATCCCTCTACTCTCTCTCCCTACTTACAACTCTGGGGAAGTCGAAAATTGTATCCCCATTCTCTACAGTGGTGTTTGGGACACTACCGTCCCCGAGTGATTAACCGACTTGTCATCTACTCAAACAGTATTTATGGTGATCTCCCACTCAATTGACATTTCCTAAATACTTCATTACTCACACCGAGTTCCTCCATCCTACAGTCCTTTAAACGCCTTCGTTGGTCTTCCTAAAGAGTTCAATGTATTATGTCCAATCGAACTCGTATATGAATCGCATCATCTACTTAATAATAGCAGGAGAACGCAAGCCACGTACGTAGAGGAATACAACAATCCTAAGATAAGGCTTTATATAAATCAAACGATACGATATAAACGTAGTAAGCTGTACTGATCCCATGGACACTGGAACTTGATGCTCTTATACCATCTGTCACACCCCGCCTAATAAAATACCGAGTGGTCAGTCTTATACCAAATTAAACAAGAATCCCATATGGTTCATTCTTAGCATCACTGTCGAAATCTTTTTTTAAAACATTTCTATCCACCTAGTATTCAAAAAAAGCTGGTGTCAAATTTTATCTTTTTAATCCAAGACAAAATAAGAGTGGAAATAAAATAAACATCCAATGATGATAGAATTAATCATCACATAGAATAATAAAAGTCTTGCCGAAATAAACCACCGGCTAAATACAAAACCAATCAAACTAACAGAGAGTAATAAATCCCATACAATCTGAAAAGAAACTAAACAAAACTGTGAGCGACATGCTCAAGATAGACTGATGTGAATCCCTATACTAGGAATAGAAAAATAGATCCGTCTATCCAAATCTTGCAACATCCACATATGTTGCAACTGCGAATCCCTGGAATGAAGTCACACTTAGCGTCCCTGTGGATGGACACCTAAAAGGTTTTGAAAATATTTGATAGCAAGAGTTAATACTCAAAACGTTTTGAAAATATTTAGCAAGTGTTTATCACAGTAAGATGAGTTGTTGATTACACATGTTAAGATTCTATAAACTCTCTTGAGTTACCTCGCCCCTCATCTATAGTGCACTCCTAACGTCTTGTACTTAGCCTACCTAGATATACTATCTAAGCTAACTAGACTATAGTATTCAACTAAACGTATCTACGCGACTAAGTTTCCATACCGCCCATACAATATGCTACAGTAACACATCTCATATAATATATACTTAGAAAACTTTTCACATCTTGTTATCTTTTACTTTAACAATTAAGTTTCACTACTTAATTTATTCTTAAGATAAACACTATCTATCGTTTAATCTTTCTTATTTAGTGTCTCTGCTTAATTTACTTATAGATGTTTGCACGCCATCTAAATTTTCTATTATCCCATATAAGTAAATTATTTATACAGCATACACTTCACACACAATATATACTTATAAAACCTTTCTTCACTATTATGTCCCTATAACACACATTGAGTACCCTTGGTTCGGAATAGTCCATCGACACCAAGTAAGAGGATTGGTTCGGAATGTCACCTCGACCCCAAATTTATTTCATGTATTGGTTCGAAAAATCACCCCGACCCCACTAATAATTTTTTTATATATTTTTGGTTCGGTACTCTTATATCATGACCCCAATTTACTATTTCCATATATTAGTTCGAAAATCTAACTCGACCCTAATATAGGCAATTATACTATAGGTATTCTCTCCCCCTAAGTATTTATATAATTCAGGAGGTATACACAAAACCTAATAATCATGCTCGTGTGTAATATTTCTCTCGGATATTCACCGTGCTCTTTAATTTACATTATTTAAACATACTAGTTTGGAATCCTACCTCGACCCTAATATAGTCAATTATACTTTAGGTATTCTCTCCACCTAAGTATTTATATAATTCAGTAGGTATACACATAACCTAATAATCATGCTCGTACGTAATATTTCTCTCAGATATTCAGCGTACTTATTAGATTACGATTTATCTCACGGTCGCATTTATCTGAGTATTTTCATAACTCTAAGGGCCTTAGTTACCCCTCCATTTATTTCAGTAGTGAAGCTATCTCTAACCTTCTGGTATACTCCTTGGATTGGCATTTACTCTCTCCGTAAATCAAATCCCAAATTCCCTATGCACTACTATCCAAGTGTTGGGGCCTACTCTAACAGGGACAACATCAAAATACTAGCAAAACTGTAGACAGAAATGATTGGGGAAAGTTAAACCACACTCAGCTATGAACAAAAAGGGAATCTAATGATCCTATGGTAGTAGTAACACTTCAATAGGTGGTACAGGAATTTTTAACTCTACCCAATCAGGAATGTTCCTTTCCCACCTAAATTTATCTAGAGAATCCCCGTGAACTATGTAAACCATGGTTACAGTAAAGAAAGAAAGAAATCGAAAAGAAAGGGAAGAAAAGAGCTTACAGAGAAAATTGTGGTAAAAGAAAAGGTGGGAAGCAAAGGAAAGCTCAAAAATAGAGAACTTGGAAAAGAAGTAGTGGAAAATTTGTGGTATAAAAATTGAAAAACTCTCGTCTTTTTATAGCTTACCTTAAAAAATATGCAAGAAATATTTACTTGTATCCACGATTGACATTCTGATGGTTGCACAGTTCTAAAAGCATGAAAATACCAACATAACCTTTGGCGGTACACTAATTTTCAAATTATTTACAAATATGCCACTATAAGATCAAGGCATGGAAACTTTTCATAAGTCCCACAAGTCGACTTATGCCAACCAACTTTGAAGAAATCTGTTGAAGACAGAAAATGGCCTCAGGATGAGATTGAATATTAAATGAAGGTAAACAATCACATTAAACATATAAGAGACAAAGACTTTTAAAGTGGTTCGGCTATGAATAAATCTTACGTCTACCGTTATTTTATTCCCAGGGGTTTACAATAGCACAACGTGGTGTAGAGAGAGAGAAGTGTGTAGAGAGAGAGATTGCTAAAGATGAATTAGTTAGTTGCCCCTTTAGCTAAGGGAGGGGATGTATTTATAGTGATGGGAGTCTAAGAGATGGAATGTCTTTATAAATTCAGAGATTTACATCTATTTATAATAAATATGATTGTTGGCCTCCTAGGGTTCAATGATTGTTAGGTCCTCTTCTCTAATGATTTTTGACCTTCTGCGTGGCTTGTCTTCTGTAGGTTGGTCAGTCGGTATGCCGACCAACTCTCTTTGGATGCCGACCAAGTGTCTTCCGTGCTGAGCAAGTATGAATATTTCCATGTAGGATGACAGGTGTCCCTTTCTGACTGGTCCATGTAGATGGGTAATTTTTTGCGTCAACAGAATCCCCCAATGCTCCATACTTGATGATTTACTAATAGGATGGAGTATTTATTCTGAAATGTTGCTCGATGCTTGTGCATAATGAGATTATTGATCTGTCTTCTTAATTTTTTCCACATATAAGTGGGCTATCTCCTGGACGATGGATGATGAAGGTTGATCGATTGTTGCGTTAGAGCTGATCTTTCTTTTGCGAAACTCTGTTCATCAAGCGAACGTGTGCTATGTATCACCCAAGGGAATTTGGATGAAGCAATGTTATAGTTTATAACTTGTGGCTTGTCATAATCTTCAGGTGGGTTAGTCGTCTAGTTAGCCGACCAACTGAGTGTTGACTGTACGTGTTTGATTTTTCTGATTTCTGCTCCAATCTGTTGGCTTTGCTGATATAACATGCTAGCTTTTGATCCCAATTCTTCAATCTGATGAGTACCGAGATAGTAACAGGATTTAAAACATTTACATATATGTACTACTTCTTTTTGAGTATTGGTCGGGACAGCAGTAGTGGAGATTCCAGTGCTGAAGATGCTGAATCTGACTCCTGAACTTCAATATCATGTGCATAATAACTACTGGATGATGATTGGCTAGTGATATGTCCTATTCTGTTATGATTTGGAGATGAATAAGATATTCATCTGATACTGCATGATGTTATCACACTGTGCCACTGAATGAATAATTAATTATGTAATAAAAGCACCCAAAAGCGAAGTATGAACTCTGAATACTTTCTTGGCCTTGAAGTATGTTGGTCTTGCTAGAAAAGATAAGGCCGATGAAATGTTCCCTGAAATGACTTCCCAAGAGCTTTGCATGTTTGCATTTCCATACTGTCCTGATGTAACCATAGAAATAATTTGCCGACCAAGTAATTTTGTTTGAGTAAAACTACTTTTAATCATATAGTCCAATTAGAAATGTGTTGACATTCCATTAGGAATGTGATATATTCCAATTAGGAATCTGTGGACATTCCAATTAGGGATGTGATATATTCCAATTAGGAATATGTGATCGAATAAGTCTGGAAATTCTAGAATTTAATGAGTTCAACCTAATTCTTATATGTGCCATTCATCGGCGTATTTGACATGTGGAGCCCCCAGTTGGGCTTAGGAGACTGAATAAATATAATAATGCCAGAGCATTTGCCAAGACTTAATAGAATGATACAATAATGACCATGATTGAGCATAATATATAATTTGCATCGAATATCCATGCTAGTGATAAAGCCATATCCATAATAAAACCACTAAAAAAACCAGATAAATAATAAGAGCGTCGGCCATTTGTCGGGCTTAATGAGAAATTCAGATAAATAATAAGAGAGGGGATCGATTGATCCTACATTATTAGTAACAAGCATGATATAATATGTAATTATTTAAATGAATGAATGAAATTTGATTAACTTATCTTGTCAATAATTATATGTGGATGGTTCACCTTCTGTCAATCTCTGTATATTAATGGATCGACGATTTGTCAACCTCTAATTTTTGGATCGATGATTTGTCAATCTATAGTTTTTCACCGGTTCTATTGATACCCTTAGGTTTTACCTAAGTATCTTACCAATTCCCAATGTATCACCATGGTTCTACTAATGTACCTAAATTTTTAGGTAGTTACATTAGTTACCTTGGTTCCCATGCGTATGTGGACATTTGTCCATCTTTTATCCCAGTTTAAATGAACATTTATCATCCGGGTCTCCATTAACCAAGCATTTGGGACTTATAATTTTTCCTTGCATGATTTTTATGTGTTGACGACCAACTTTATTGGTGTCTTTGACCAACATTTTTGGTGTTTTTGTTGATACCAACCAACATTTAATGGTGGTTTGTGTTGACAACCACTTTGTTCGTGACTTTGTTGATGCCGGCCAACATTTTGTTGGTGGTTGTTGATGCCGACCAACATTTAGTTGGTGAATATTGATATCGACTAACATTTAGTTGGTGATTGTTGATGCCAACCAACATTTTGTTGGTGGTTGCTGATGCCGACCAACATTTGTTGGTGGTTGCTAAATATATGGCGAGAAGAATTTTCCCAACCAATTGTCTGTTGGAGATAAAATATAATAAATGCTGCAGATCTCCTCGGAGCTGAATATATGATAATAAATATTTTATCGAGCTCCATGCTGAAATGAATATTGAATATGCATCCGAATATATATAAAGAATTATTCGTGCTTGAGCATATATTTGAGCAATAATAGAATTAATAGTGCCTAGCTGATCTGTCGAGGCAAACTTGCATGATGCCGAGAAACGATAATATTTTCCAGAGCATAAGAATATTGCCGAGTAGCTATTCGTGCATGAACATATATATACATCAGAGCATTAATAAGATTTCCAGTGATTTTAAGATTGTGGCCGAGCACTTTATCTGGACTGAATTTTGTACCTGTGAAATTAATAAATTGCTCGCGCATCTATGAAGGCTAAATCAATTAGTCATGAGAATAATTTATTCAGACGAATATAATATGTAACTGATCGAACATCTGTGAAGGCTAAATCAATTAGTCATGAGAATAATTTATTCAGACGAATATAATATGTAACTGCTCGAACATTGGGCAATATTAATTTCAAAATATGAAATAATAAGTATTATGTCGAATATATGTCACATGAGAAAATTTTTATCAGATATGTGCCATAAGTACGGTCTAATTTATTTAATCTATAATTTTTACAAAATTATTTGACTTTCAAACACATACCCCAATATTAATTGATTTCAAAAATATTTTCCAGGTGGGATTGTAAAATATAAATAACTATTGTAATAAATCATAAGATTTTAATAATTGAGTTTTTAATAGCAAAAGGTTTTATTTTGACCAAAACCAATGGATTATAACCCGTTATGTACTAACAGGACTCTGTCAGAGATTTCAGTTGTTTATCCCCATTTTGCCTCCGATTAGCGATAGGTGACGTCGACTAACAAAAATGGCCCGTTGACCAAACAAAAATTGGTCGAGCACTATTACTGACCTATGCAACTTCTGGTACAGAAAAATGTCTCCAACCCACAAATAACGAGCCGACCAACAACTGTGTAGTCCACTGACCAAATAGTTTGAGCATATTGCTCCCAAGAATTAAATTCTTTTTTCTTGGAAAAATTTTCAGAGGACTTATAATGAAGATGACTGTTCGTCGATCATGTATGGTTGCTGCCGACCAATAAATCATGGTCAGGTGATGTTAGTTGTTGCCGACCAGCTATACATGGCAGCCGACCAATAATATATGGCTGTCGACAATAAGAATGATTGTCGAGAACCATTGAACATGTACAATACCTGTTGCCGACCAAGTCGGGTGCTTTGAATACTCTGGTACTGTAACTATGGAGCCGACCTATTTATATGGTACCAGCCGGTCAGTATTAGATGATGCCGACTAGTATTGGATGCTTATTGAAATTGCTTTTCGGTGTTGCCAAACAGAGTAGCCTGAGTTGGATGATGACAACCAGTATTGTTGTTACTTTGCAGCGTTGACGACCAATAATGAAACCCAATTTTGATACCATAACCATGTTGCAGACTTCCAAGCTGTGATAGGTTCTACAGACTATGTTGGTGGGGGAGGAAATCGGGGAAATCCATGACCACTAACTATAAAACATTTTGTGATCAAGAAATTTGATCTAATCATATTATGAAACTCAAAGATATACATCAGAACTGATAAAACCACCAACCAACCTCTGGGTAACCGGTCAGCTTGATGATTCTAGAGTTAGTTATACATAATTTTTCCATTTTTAGGATTTCCCATGTTGAAACAAGCTTCTTGGGTTCGTTGCTACACCCGTTGTATTTAGTTATGATGATGTGAGAATATACTGTCTTTTCTTTATTGGTATAACTGTAATTCGTCGTATCCGATTCTTCCTTTCTTAGAAGTTGAGGGGTCACAGTAATATTGAACAAATCCAAAAAGAATTTTTTGAGTACTGCTTTTTGCTCACAATCTTAAAAATATATTTCGGGTAAGATATGGTGATTCTCCGATGCTGAATCATCGGAGTTTTGGCTTGATGTTCCATTATAAATTCACCGTAAAATGTAAGAACAACCTCATCAGATATAACAGAGAACCAATAAATCAAAATAATCACATCTATATATAAAAATATGGTCAATATCCCCGAGGGAAGAGAATCGTTTTGAATTATTACTCCCGTGTAGAATATGGGAATCAACATATGTGAAATCTTCTCCTTCTGATGTAACCCATTACATATAAATGTGTTTGATATGTCTTGGTGGTTCTCGGATGGGTAAGGGATTCTTAGGACTTTGGATTACGAACCAGATTGGTTCTTTTTTATATAATGAATCGATTTGATAAAGGCTTCAAATAAAGATCTGATAGTAAATATACATAACAGTAAAATATGGATTTGTGAAGAAACTATTTATGGTGAAAGAGAGAGAAATTTGTTGATGTTTATCTCTTTCATATATCATGAAAAATAAAAAATAAAATAGATGCAAAGACATCAGATTAGTAATTGACATCAATTAGATATGGAGAATTTAGACCCGTAATTGATATCAAGAGGTTGACATTCCATTTTGTACAATCAATAATAAAACGTATCTAAAATCGACACAGTTACACAAATTTGTAGATGAATAAAATTGAGTGTTGATAAATGAACGATGTGGTTATTATCGAATTTTTGAAGACAGTGAAAATGGATCTGTATCTCTGATTTTCAGATTGTAGATAGAATAATACGGCAAGTCATTGTAACTATAAAATCCAAATATTTTAGAAGTCCAAATCTAGGATGGCCCAATTCATTCAAAAATAACTGTATGTGAATTCTAAAAGAAAAATATACAATTTGTGAATGGAGATATACGAGATTCACGATTGAATAAAAATATGTGTATCAAATGTAATCATTTGCATAAAAAGATAGAAAGACTTAGATTTTTTACGCTAATCTTCGTATCTTCTAATAAGAATGGAATAATTCTTGTGTCGAATTCCCATAGACGGTACCAATCTATTGAAGACAGAAAATGGCCTCTATGCCATTTTAGTGGCGTCAACAGCAGATAAAGTGATGAGGATGAGGTTGAATGTGAAATGAAGGCAAACAATCACATCAAACATACAAGAGACAAGGACTTTTAAAGTGGTTCGGCTATGAATAAAGCCTACATTCACTATTATTTTATTCCCCGAGATTTACAATAGGACAACATGGTGTAGAGAGAGAGAAGTGTGTAAAGAGAGAGATTGATAAGGATGAATTAGTTAGTTGCCCCTTTAAATAAGGGAGGGGCTGTATTTATAGTGATGGGAGTCCAAGAGATGTAATGTCTTTATATATTCAGACATTTACATCCATTTACAATAAATATGACTGTTGGCCTTCTAGGGTTCAATGATTGTTGGTTGCACTTCTCTAATGACTTTTGGCCTTCTGCATGGTTTGTCTTCTGTAGGTTGGTCGGACGGTACATCGACCAACTCTCCTCGGGTGCCAACCATGTGTCTTCCATGCCGAGAAAGTATGAATATTGCCATGTAAGATGACAGGTGTCCCTTTTTGATTGGTCCGTGTAGATGGGTAATTTTTGACGTTAATAAAAACATAGTCCATCCTTTCAATAGAAATATCAAGAATGAAGTATTGGGGGCTTCTACTGATACTAAAAATTATCCACCTACGTGGACCAATCAGAAATGGTCACTTGTCTCCTTATGTGGCAATAATCCTAGTCAGCAGCCACTTCATTAGCCCTGAAGATAGTTGCACGGTAAGCATGCTGACCAACATGAAGAATGCAAACCATCAAAGTAAATGAATAGTCACCACTTGGGGGGAAATAGCCAAGGGTCCTTCCACACATGGTCTAGACTGTTAACCATCGGATTCATTATGTACGAGTGTAAATGCTTGAATATACAAAGGCATTCCAACTCTTGATCTCTGGTTCACTATAAATACATTGTATTCCTTTCACAAAAGTCAATAGAGAACGAATTCTAGGATATTCTTCTTAACAAGAGTACCTAGCTTTCTGCAATCACTCAAATTAATACAATAACAATGGATGTAGGCTTTCTTCTATAACCGAACCACTTTAAAACTCTTTATTTCTTATATGATTATTTCATTACAATCTTATATTTTATTTGTGATTATAAATTTGGATTTAGTCCATTTTTTGACATCAACAATGTAGGCACGAAACCTTAAGCGCCTTTGTCACCGTTTATACTTGGGTGAGATGTTAGACTATAAAAACTCGGACATATGTCATCTCAAGCCTATAAAACCATAGACTAACTGCCAAGTGTCACTTCAAGAACCATTGTAAACTCTGATATTACATTAAGAAGACTGTCCAGTCGCTAGTCAAGAATGCTTCATCAACCTTTTGTCCACACACACTCTTATCCCTCGACCTCTGACTCATTTTGAAGGCTAAGGGCTAGGGGTTAATTATATACCTAAGTGTAGCCTCATCCCAGACTTGGACATGATCGACCTGGACGACCTTACATAGAACACTTTTTTTTAAGATTCCACTATCAACAATCTCGGTTTTGTCCCTCCTCTCAAGCCAAGACTTTCAATAGCTATGTACGTTGGTAGGTCTCATCTTATCTGTTACTCCAAATATTCGATGCCTCATTTCTTTAGACACATGCCCGACTCGGCTTTGCCCCTGCTCGGTCTAGACCACACTAAGCATTCTCCACTCTATGATCGAATAAGTCTTTAGGAATCTCATACTCGGCCTAGTCGAGACTCTTTCAGACCACATTTTCTTCATATGTGGTACAATACTCCAGCATGGCCAGTCCACGAAGATAGACAGTTATAACCAAATTGCATGTGCACGTGGGGGGAATATTTACTTCATCCTGATTTACATGTGATAATGACAGGTGGCGTAACCTCATTAGCTAATGTATACTGTGCACGCTTCTTATATGCTTGGCGGTGTATTCCACCACCCAAGTATTATATAAGCTTGTCTTATTCAATAATGTAAAGGATCAACAATTAAAACCCTAGCAAGAACTTTGTTGAAATCACAGTAGAGAGAGAAAGTTGAATGACTTGTACCATAAGGCCATTAGATCCATTTTCATAGTGAAGTTCACTCACACCCATTTTCATAGTGAAGTTCACTCACACCCACACAGTGGAGTAGGCCAGATGGTTGAACTACTTACTTTATAGTCTCTATCTCTCGATTACCTCCCATCCTTCTTTACTTACATATATGATTTTCACCATTATTGCACCTTCAAGGTTTCTCTGGATTGAGTTTTTACTATATTACTTGGTGGTACCATAACTGGTATCATCAGGAATAATGGGACAACTTGATAAACTTGACTTTATACTGGGAAACTGATAGATTTTCTTATTGTAATCTTAAGAAATCTACAATCAGTTGATCTCGTTCGATTTCAGAAAAGTATTTCTTGAAGAATATTTCTTCAAATTTCTCCCAAGTTAACGTAGAACATATAGGCAGCTAAAGTTACCCAAAGATTGGCAACTATTCCTACTCTATTAAAGATTTTCACAATCTGATGCATCTAATTCTCAGCTTCACTGGCACTTGACTTTCTAAGAAATGGAGGTCATTGTCTCAAAAATTCTTTGAGAGCATTCATTCTACGGATCTCATCTAAGATTTCTTCTGGAGCTGGGTGAGAAACTTTTTGTTTGGGGGATAGGAATGTCAACTCTTGGGGGCATAGAAAGATTCCTTCAGTGTGGGTCTGTTCAGTTTGAGTTTCGATGGAGGGAATTCGAGTGTTAACCATCCTAAAATATTATATAACACTCACAAAAATATATATAGAACATTTCCTTAAAAAGACGATATATCACAATCCTAGTTAGATTGTACAAAAGGTTAGTATTTTGCATGGCTTTAGTCCCATATCCTAAGATTTGTTAGGCTTCCATCCCATGTGCTTTTAAAATTGCAGAAAGTCCCATAACCACCCAAAATTGTCCATAACTACTTTGTAATCGCTCCTCTTACTTTTAGCAGAGAATGACACATGTCCCATAATGATTATAATAGGAACAACAACTAAAACAATAAATACATGAGAGTGGGTACAAATAAATTTTCAAAAATAGGACTAAATACTTAAGAACTAAAAAAAAGTCATCGGGCTCGGATGGATCATCGTCTAGAATAGTTTTAGTCGAAAAATTTTGATAATTAGTTTTTCATTCGATGTAGCCTCGGGATAATGTGGTGGAGGTGGTTGTGCATCGGCTAGAGCAAAATTGATTATTTCTTAGAGTATGACTGGATCGTCCATGTAATCACATATTTTTCTCATCATATGTACCTCTCCTGAGACTCTGTTTGTTAATCCCATCTGCTTTACATCACTGATTGAATCTATCCATTCCTCATCAATAGTGTGAATCATTTCTGTGAGATATGTAAATTCTTCTTCTCTAATAGTAGTTTCCCAACGGTTGTTGAGGATGATATCCAGACTAAATAAAAGAGACTCCCACATATTCATGTTGCAAAATGGAATTTAATATATAATATCGATACAGAAGTTATGAAAAATGTAAAATAACTAATATGCTATATAAGTTTCCCCGTATAGGTATCTAACCCAATGTAGTGTTAATTTTAAAACATGCTCTGATACCAACTTGTCACACCCAGTTTTTGGTATGAATGTACAAGAGAGTATATATAAAGCAATGAATTAAAGTTAAGGTGGAAAATAAAAATTCATTCATTAGATAATGTCGCATATAGTATACTACCGCCACAGGGGTGAATTACATTTTATTCTCAACACGAAATATAAAGTAGGTAATAGTAAAGCGCCATCCATATTCCTTAGTCTCCTCCCAAAGGGTTATATACACAAACACGTGATACGTATGTGTCATAAAAAGGGAAGTGAGAGTACCCTCTTTTTCTTGGGCCATCTGGAGGAAAAAGGAATTAGCACAAACATGTTAAGCATATTCTACCAATTAGATAGATAGATAGATAGATAGATAGATAGATAGATAGATAGATAGATAGATAGATAGATAGATAGATAGATAGATAGATAGATAGATAGATAGATAGATAGATAGATAGATAGATAGATAGATAGATAGATAGATAGATAGATAGATAGATAGATAGATAGATAGATAGATAGATAGATAGATAGATAGATAGATAGATAGATAGATAGATAGATAGATAGAGTGGAAGAGGTCACAAGTTTTAATTGCAGAAAACTCCCAATCATTTATTTGGGGATTCCTTTATTTGCAGGCAGGAAAAAGAAATCATACTTCACCAATTTTATTGACAAGCTGGTTGGGAAGCTAAATTACTGGAATCATCAGAGTATATCTCAAGCGGGGAGGATTACTCTAATCAAATCAGTGGAAGAATCTATGCATCTTCATCTTCTAGCGGCAATTAATCCTCCAATAAATGTTCTCAATCACATCAACAGATTGTTAGGCCAATTTCTATGGGGTAAACAGGAAGACAAGACAAAATACCATTGGGTGAAATGGAAGGGCATTTGCACCACAAAGGAAGAAGGAGGCTTGAATCTCAGATCAATGACTGATCTTGCTCTTGCTTATGCTCATAATTTATGGTGGAAATTTTTTAATTCCAACTCTTTATGGTCCCGATTCATGCATGCCAAATACAAAAAACTGGAAGTTCAAAATTTCAGAGGTAATATTTCTGCATCTTCTCAGGTATGGAAGAGAATGCAAAATAATTGGGAGGATTTTTTTGAAAATTTTGAAATAATTTCAAGAAAATGGCTCTTGTCAAAAGAAGGGGAATTTTCAATTAAATCGGCTTGGCACTTGGTGAGAGATAAGGGCTGTATTCAAAGATCCTTTTCTCTAATTTGGGATAAAAGGATTTCCCAAAAAATTTCAGTCTTCATGTGGCGGTTATTTCACAAAGGAATTGTAATTGATGAGAACATTAAAAGAATTCATATTCCTCTTGCCTCGAAATGCAGATGTTGTATAAAGGCTTGTGAAGAAGACAAAGACCATCTTTTCTGGGGAAGTCCTATCGCTCAAAATATTTGGCGTCGGTTCTACAATATTATTGGTCTAAAGTTTAGCTCTTCAAACTTTAGTGGTAACCTAATGAATTGGTGGATTAATTCTAAAGGTGACAAGATTAGAGGAATTCTTTGTCGGACTATACCAGCCTACATTTGTTGGCATTTATGGTGCGCAAGAAACAAAAGCATGTATGAGGGTGTCCCAATGAAAGAGTCTTCTATACTTATTCTGATTTATGGGGAGATTAAGATGGCGTTTAGGAATTTTCCTATTCTAGGCATAAAATCTAGATATTGTATGGATATTATAGAGGCTTTGTCGCTTATAGGAGCTCACATTGATCCATTTTTTATGTAAGCCACTGGTGGGGGGCTTTTCCCTACCCTTATCTCTAATAAATCAATTATCTTTTTCCAAAAAAAAAAAAAAGATAGATAGATAGATAGATAGATAGATAGATAGATAGATAGATAGATAGATAGATAGATAGATAGATAGATAGATAGATAGATAGATAGATAGATAGATAGATAGAAGGTGGAGTGTGTATAGAATTCAAATGCCGTATAGTGAACATAATTACTTAATAATAAAGTCAAGGAGGTTTAACCTGATAATCCCATACTTACCAGATTACAAAATGGGTATAGGAATAAGTGAAGCGTCATCAGTAAAACCATATAAATTAATAAATCAAGTAACCGGCTAGGAACACAATTAAAGTGGACCTCATACGTATGTAGCTAAAAATCATGGCTCCCAACATCTGAGATCATAGGCTAAGCAGAAAATTTGATGGGATAACACAACAATCTACTCCCTAGTTAATATTGATGCTTCTACAATGAACAGTAATGCACAGAGGTGCACGATAAACGAATCAATTATTACAATGAATTTTCATGATATCATTTATTAGGTGAGAAAGGTTTAAGTTGATTTGATTGATCATAATTAAAAAAATTCATGATATAGTAACATATGAGTATGGTAATCTCTATACATGCTTAGAATCAAATGGATCTATCATGAAATGATATCAATATCATTTAAACAAGTACGCGAAAGTATACTATTAAAAAGGCAGGATATTCGAACGATTTAAATAGGGTCAAAAGAGGATGTCGGGAGGGGCTGGTGCTTGATTATTCGTACACAAACATTTGTGTGAGTAACTCTAATGGAGAATAATGTTGGTTTTGGTAGAGTTATAATATAAGTTGTGTTTATTAAAGTTTAACGGGTTAAACTGTAAATATTTTGGGACTTTAAAATCTTAGGCTTCTATTTAAATTTGAAACTTGGTGTAGAAGACTTTTTTACTCAATCAAAGTATTTGTAAAAAAATATTGGGATTAAAATTCATAACTTGAAAAATCAAGAGGGGTCCATTTGCAATTTAAAGAAAATATTTCTAACATAAAACTCGAATTTTTCTTAACTTTGGCTAGGCTTGACCAAACACAGTCTTACCATATACCATTTTGACCAAAAAAATAAAATAAAAATATTCGGAAAAAATCAGAATTTTTTGATTGCCCACGCACGCCCTCACGCGCTTAGTCAATGGTTCTAGTTGAAAATTTTCATCTTCAACCTCTTGACAATTAACCTAGGGTTTGAAAAACTATGACCTAAAATAGCTTTTAATTTACTAAATCATTTGAGATGATTCCTTAACCAATCCAACCTAATTTTTCACAAGGAATTCAAAAATATAAGTTTTGTGGGTTGAGGCTCAGCGTTTATCGAGTAATAAAACTGTTTGTTTTTTAGAAAATTTGACTGAACTTTCGAAATTCTACTGAATATGGCAGAGATTTTTATGAACATGGTTGTGTTTTTCTATCCTAAGGAAGATTTTGGATTTGGTTTGAAGGATTGAGGTGGTCTGGTTGTGGAGAATTTAAGGTTTTTGTTTTCAGAAATAGAAAACACTTTCAAGGAATTGGAGCTCAAAACCTATGATTTTTTTAAAACGATCATTGCATTAGAGATCCTGAGTTTATAAGGAACTATTTCCTCACTTTGAAATTGGTTCAAAGTCAAGGAATCAAATTCCACCACTGAAGCTCAAGCTTTAATGGATGTTTTTCGGATTTCTTAGAACATAGGTTATTTTGTACATAAAAGATGTAATGCTTTTTTTTATATGAGTATAATATCAACACAAAAAATATGGGAATTGAAAGAATGAAGTTTAGTACATAAAATGATAGAATACCAATTTAGAGGAAAAACTTTGAACTTTGGACAGGCTGAAGGGATAGAGTTTGTTTCTTTTAATCGTGGGGAATTTATAGGGGATGAAAGGGAGAATGTATTAGAGCATTTTAGAGGTGGATTCTTCCTAAGTTTAAGAAGATAAAATGGTGGGAACTTGTTACTCACACGAATTCATGGTGTATCCATGTATTTTTGAACTCTGCTGCCCATGTGGTGGCTGATGTGGTGAGGCGGCATATGAAAATGTTTGTTATTTAGTTTTTAGTTCTTGATTCTAAGTGTATGTACTTATTTGTCTCAAAATATGTAATTTTTGTAAGTTTTAAGGGCATTTTTATCATTTCAAGAAATTATAGGGGCTGGAATTATAATTTATAGTTAGTTGAAGTCTAGAGGTTTGATTTGATTTAGAGTTTGGTTCTAGGGGTTAAGTATAGGTCAAGTTATGTCTGTTTGAAAAGTTCAAGGGTTATTTTGATAATTTTAAAACTTCAAGGGGTACTTGGATAATTTAGTAAAGTTATAGGTTTTGTAGAGTAGTTTTATTCGGGATTTTTTTTATTTTGTATACTCTATGAGGGGTAAAATGGGGATTGTAAGTAATTAATGTTATCAATTGACTTGGTTTGGAAGTGCAGTTGTTACACTTTTGATCAGTCACCTCATAAGAGAAACAAAGGCAAACCTTTTCGCTCATCCCATAAAAGTCAACAGTTCTAAATGAAGCTTTGTCCTACTAAACGACGCCACCTCATAAGGGACACTCCCCCAGAAAAAAAATTGGCTCACGCTATAAGGGTAAAGAAACTCTATATTATTCGGGTCGATTCCCCATATATATCGTGAGAAACTGTCCTTATTTGTGTAAGTCATTTATCTAAGCCCCCATTTAGAGGACCAGGTTTGAACTCTATAACACTTAAAGTCTAGTTTTAACCCAGCCCCTTAATTTATTGATAGGACATATCATTTTCTAAATAAATGCTAATCAAATGCCACAACTAAATGCAAACATGAAAACATACTTTTCAAAATCGTTCTCTGGAAAGTGTCAGTGAGTCGAGTCAGTCCGAAACTTTACAAAGCCAAATTCTAAAATCAAATTACTCTCATTGCTTATCTAAGCAAACAAAGCATGTCTCTACGATGGCACCCATAAATATCATATAAACACTTTTTAAGCTTCGTCTTTTGATTAACATATTTGAACATATAAATATATCAATCCAACAAAACAAAAATGCTATATTAAGGACTAGGATCCATAAATACTGTAATGTTATATCTTGTATACCTGGCATCCCATCACATATGCCCATGAATATGACCCATTCATTAGAACTACGTTGGCTTTGATCCCAAGTCTTCTTGGGTAAGTAAGCGATATAGCGAACTAAATTTGTGAAGCCTAAGTCTCATAATATGTCTATCGACATATTATTTCTTAGGAATGTGTCCATATATAGTTCAATCCCCCTTATCCATCACCTAATACCAACTTGAGGACTATGATACCTCAATACTTTTATTTATGTCAATAAAGGATACATATAACTCTGTTAGTGACTTATGGTCCACTCCAACCCCAAGGTGTGGTGTTTTTCTCAATTTTTAATCGTAAAACATTACATCTTTTACACAACTATCCCTCTATGCCACCAAACTAGCATGCAGGACAATACCTTCCTACTAGTGATCATCCGACGATCATAATATGATATGGTAATATTGGCAATCTTTATGCCCACTCCCATTTTGAACCCCCATCAAAGCTATCATCTAGCCCAGAGATAGCATCCCCCTCTAAATCCAAGTCTTCACACATTCAGATGCATCATGTTGGAACACGTGTAAAACCGAACTACATAGTCTTTGATCTTGTGGCTACATGAATACATAGGAATAATACTGAGTCCATTTCGTGACCACATGCCTCGACAATATGTCTAATGTTATATTGTCCCCCCAAAGATGCATCCATATCTTATCTCTTACCTATCATCTCTTATCCTCAAAATGATATATCAGAATATCTCAAAGTCATGACTTCTTACGAGCACCCATAAAAATGTTCAAATATGTATACATTAATCATAACTGAACTACATAGGCGTAATATCGAGTCCTTATCATGAGCACAAGCCTTGACAATATATATCTCGATATGTTGTCACAATAAAGTTGTATCCATCTCTCACATTACCTTTCTATCTCTCCTCAAACCTCAAATAAGATATCAAACTATCTCATGCTGCTACTTCTCGTGCATATTTACATACACATTAATGGCCACCTGTTACCCAAGCCGAACTTTCTCACATCCTTGTATACATTGACGGACACCCGTTACCCAAGATGAGGTTTCTCGCATACTTAAATACATAATAACGACCACCCATTAACCCGAATACAATGTCATACACAATCACACTCGTGTACCCATACCGATTTAAGAGATGTCCATACATCTATCACTAATACCGTTTTCATACCTAAGCACATATCTACGTTTTAAAGGATTCTAAAACTAAGGGCTCTAAACATGTTCTAAAATAAACTAAAAAGGAATCACATAATGTAAAGAGCAATAATAAACATATAATTAAGGAAGCATAAAGAATAAGTGGGGTGCTTAACACCTTCACCACTCGTAACCCAATTCCCTTACCCCCACAATAAGAGTCTTTAGACAACACAAACTTAAACCTGGCTTAGGATTATCCTGAAAGGCCTAACTCGAAATCTTTTTTATTTGTTTTATATAAAACAAACTAACGAATATAAAAAATCGACAACTCCTGGCATGGAATACACTTAGGCGTAGGCCTAAACAGGGGCATGTGATAAAAATTAAATATGGTGTCTTACAGATTGTAGGGGTAAATCATTTATCCATTGAAATGATAACTCACTCAGTGGTAAATGGTGGACCACGAGGTAATCAGTCCTGTATCCCCGTAGGGATGAAATGCAGCAAACATCCTTCTCCACCCAAGTCCTACTCCAGGGCCCATAACACCACACCTTTCCAATATCTTTAGAAAAAATCATTGAGATACCCCTATTTAATAACTTCTTCGATTCCCTCCCTGAGGCGGAAGCAATCATTGGTATTGTTCCTATAGCCCTTGTGGAATCGTCAATACTTAAACTTGTCCCTCTCTTTCTCTGGAGCCTTTATTTGCTTTGGTGGAGGCAAAAGATCTTGTAACTCGACGACTGAGAACACCTACTCTATGGTGGCTCTTAGAAGGGTGAAGTCCATTGCTTTGGGGGGTCCAATATTTCCCCCCATTCTTCTTCTTCCTGACCTCTGAGGCCTTAAGGAACTCACCTAATCATGAGAATACCTCTTTCTTCTTCTCTTGTTAAGGGGAAGACATATATTTAGCACTAACAACATCCTCAGCATTCATATGCTTCTAATCTCTCTTCAGTAGCTCAGTTATGGATCGAGGGGCCTTTTTCTAAAAGATCTTAGCAAATCTTTGAACGTGAGGCCTAAGATGAAATATACCATGTAAGTGGTGTCATTCAGGTCATCGACATGCAAAGCTTATTGGTTAAACTTCTCTACATATTTCCTGAGAGTTTCACCTTACTTTTTTCTAAAATGGAGTAAACAAGTAACTGGCTTCCTCATCTTTTGAGCACCGATGAAGTGGTTATCAAAAGGATATTTCCATCTCCGTGAAGTTTCCAAGGGTTCTTGGTTTGAGCTTGGCAAACTAGTGCCTAAACATCCCCCTTATAGTGGAGGGAAAACTCTATAGAGAAGTTTATTTGGGGTGTCTTGGAGGGGCATTAGAGACCTTTAGTTTTCCAAATGGTCAATAATATATTTGGATCCGTTAAAGGGTTTAATGTAAGGCATCTTCGACTTAGGGGGAAGATCATAATGTTGAACATCATCGAACAAAGGAGATGGAGTCTTTTGTAGTGCCAACTCTATGATGTTAGGAGTTTGAGTCTTGTATTATTTGAGGAAGATCCCTAACCTGTCATTTAGCAT
Organism: Sambucus nigra; assembly: GCA_949130495.1. Classification (NCBI taxonomy): domain Eukaryota; kingdom Viridiplantae; phylum Streptophyta; class Magnoliopsida; order Dipsacales; family Adoxaceae; genus Sambucus; species Sambucus nigra. Next base: position 312,356,045 of record OX422209.1, on the reverse strand, counting down.
TTTGATTTCATCATTATAGGGTCTTGAAATCCTAGAACCACTATGAGACTGATCATCGAGGAGTGACAAACGGTCCCTTTGGATATAAGTCACTAAAATCTGAGGGATTTGGGATAAACCTTCAGGATTGTTCTCTCTTTTTTATCGAGGGGTGCGCTTTTCCCCTGTCTGTTTGTATTATATTTCAGCAGGTTCCTGCACTATTATGGGTAAAGGAAGCTTCCGAAGAGCACCATTTAGTAGATCTCCTTTTGGTGAGCCTCAATATCTTTTAAGGAGCGAGATATTTTAGCATTTGTGGTACTCTTGATGAGGATGAAACTTGTTTTGTATTTTTTATTCACTGAACAATCTTTCCCACGAACAGTGCCAAATTGAGGCTGCTAGAAATCTTTTTGGATAACTCATCTCCAATAGATGTTCCTCACAGAACCTTAGACCAGGTAGTAAGGAGGTGTATAAAAGTGAAAGATAATGGTATAGAGTGGTAAGAAACCTTAATTGAGGATCGAAACCTTAATCGAGGATCCTACACCCACTATGAATAGTGTTTCTCTTTATATTAATTTGTAAATAAGCGGATCACAAATTAGAGACTTCTTGGGCTTTGGACAAGTGAGTTTATAGTTTTTGACATCTTCTTCAATAGCAAGAGAGGCGCTTAGGAGTAACTAATGGACTCCTCAAGGGGTTTCTTATCTTAGTTTAGGACTCAACAGAAGATATAAATTATGGGATGATGGAAGTGGTCCATTTCACTTTGATTTCTGAATGAGCTTCAACCTTCACAACTATTTAACATATAGGCAACCCACTGGAAAAGTCATGAGTGTACTGCAGCGGCATGGGCAGAGTGATCCTAAGGTATGATGGCTATAGTAATGTGGTGAAGTGTTAGTGAAAGGATTACACATGATGTAAGGTAGTTGATATTGGCATTAAATGTTGATTATAGCATTCAACACTAGTGGAAACAAGTAGTGGTGGTAGGTGGAATAGTGTATGTACCTTCTACCTACCCGATAGATAAATTATGAGAGCTCTACTAGGCATATGAGGTATCCTGAGGTGGATACGTTCACTTTAGGATAGTCTGAGCACACTCCCTTGAAGAGGGTGGAAGTTTACCTTTAAAGAATATGGTATGAATCCGAAATATATCATCCTTTGTTAGGCGAAGATTTGTCTGACTTGTCTTCTGAGGCATGATGTTATTTATTCCAAGGTTATTGAGCTCAGTTTTCAAGGTATAAATGAACAAGTGAATGCCTAGTTGTCTTGAGAGTGATGTTATTGTCTTTAACCCATTTGAGGATCCTCTATTTTGTCAATCATGGTCTCTCGGGACTAGAAGCTACATGATGTAGGTCTTTGGTAGCTTTGGGACATCATCCGCTATGTAAAGGAGAGTAAAAGGCTAAAAATACTTGAAATAACCAAGCAGTTAAATGTGGTATCATTGCAAAGGCAATGTTGGTTTGAGTAAAAAATCAAAACTCCCTCAAATGACTAAATTTGTGACGATAATCACATTTACAAGTTTTACCTCTAGTCATTTGGGTTTTGGACTTAGGAAAAAAAATTTAAAAATGTTGAACAATATTCAACTTGTAAAAAAATCTCGAAGGTGGCCTTTCTTATGACAATAAGAATCAAGTTTCTTTTATAGTCTCCGGTGATTAAGCACATGATTTTATCATCAAACTTGCAGTATAGAAAATCTTTCTTCTTTTTAAAATTATTGACAACATTTTTCCCTTTACCTTCAAATGTTAAGGATTATCTTTTAAATTTTTAATCTTATTTTGATAAGAATCTTTCATAAAAAATGGTTCCTTTTTATAAGCCCAAACATCAAATTTGTTAAAACCCAACCCTGTTTTATCATTTTCTTTTTGGGTTGGTATAAAAAATATATCTTTAAGTTTTTTAGATCTCGCCTCTAAATCAACTTTCAAATTTTTGGTCGAGGTCAAATCGTTTTTTTTTAAATAGGAATGATTCCCAATAATTTATTATGAATAAAATGAGGAAATACTTTCAGCTTTATTTTCCAAAACGACTTCACACAAATAAAGCTCCTCTTTAGCTTTCAAGAGACAAATTAAAATATTTTCTTTCCTCTTTAATTTTAGAAAAACTTGCATCCTATTCTTTTGAAACAATGCTCTTATCTTTTAGTTCATCAAGAAACGTTAAAAGATTCCAAAAAAAGACATCAACAAATTTAAGTTTTTCAAAGCGGATAGGTCCTTGATCTTCCAAAGCACATAAAAAAATTAAATTTCATCTTTTTCAAGTGTTACCTCATTCAAAAACTCACATTTTTATTTTTCAAGAGTTTTGACCTTTTTCGAAATATTTTCATTTTATTCTTCCAAAATATTTGTTGAATCCAAATCAAATTTTGAAAACTCGTTTTTCAACAACTTAATCTTCTCACACATGTGATCATGGTTAACTTGAAGTTTATCAACAAGGGTTGCTTTAAGTTATAAAATCAATGTTCTCCTTTCTATAAACTTAGAGATTGGATGATAATAAAAAAATTCTTTCGCAAGTCTCAATGATCCGGCTTAGAGTTCATCATATTTTGATTCAAGATTTGAAGAGACTTGATCGTCAATTTTCTTCCATGCTAGGTTCATATTCATTTTTTCGAAAAGAACAAAAAATAAAATAAAATGGAGAAATAAGTTCGGTGAAACTACTACCAATATTACTAATATAGTTATCTTCAGATATATCATATTTATGTTCAAAATTAGGACTACAAGTGAAATCGGAAGGAGTAACAAGTTCGATTAAATTGTGATTTTTTCCTCAATGAAAAATCATTAAAAATTTCCATATCAAATTCTAGTTCTACATAAAGGTGATTAAATCTATATATATGAGCTATACCTCTAATACCAGACGAGAGTGCATGTAGGTTAAAAGGAGTTTGATCAAAACTATCCAAATTAAAATTACTAGAAAAATTGAGGTAATATTTTTCTTTAATCTAAATTTGGGAAAAATCTTGTCCTAGCATCTATGTGATAATAACATGATTTATAAAATGATTATTTGTTAACATGTGTTAACTAAGAATATAAAAGAATCAAATTGAGGTATATTAAATCATTCACATGAGATAATGGTTTATACGAGGGAAAACCCTTTCGAGAAAAATGTAGGGCCAAACTGACACCTTCCACTATATAGCTAAAGATTTACACAAAGGGATAAATGACATACAAACTTGAAACTCTACTAAACTCAATACTTAACATCCTTCACAATCCACTTTTTCCACCTTTTCATAGGAATAATAAACACAGATCTCTCTCTAACCATCTCCACATCAGAGTTGTCAACTTTCATTGATAATATAGTGTTTAAACCAATCTCAAATCTTATTAAAAATTGATGAAAACTTTATGTTACAATGGAACAAGTGAGAAACCACCATGAATTTCCAACTTCCTAGGATGTTAGATTCCTAAAGTTTGATAAAAGTTTTTTAAAGTGTTTGGCAAATCAAAATAAACTCACAAGTATTTTTTAGATATCAAAAATATTTAAAGTTTCTCAAGAACAACTTTGAAAAATGTTTGTTTGAGTCTTGAATCGAAGTAATGAAACTTAAAATTACTTTGAATTTCAATAACAACAAGCATATCTCAAGAACACTCAAACCATGTTGGAAAAAAAAATTAGTGAACAATGATTTTCAGCTTATGTTTTTCTCTCTTAAAAACACGATCTTTCGTAGAAATAACTTTTAGCTTATTTGTGCAAAGAAGAAGACCTTAAGTATCCAAAAATTCATGAATTACCTTGTGTACAAAATATTTGTAAGGATAGGATGTTTCTTTTCCACACAAAAGGGTCAAAAAAATCTACACAAAAGATATGGCTTATAAGGGGGTTTGCACAAGGTTTTAGGCCAAAAAGTAGCTAAAATGGGCGCCAGATTTTTTATTTTTGTGTCAGTTCGGAAAAAATGCCTCTAAATATGCCTTTGGGGTCAGTTAGGGGAAGTTTCTTGGATACTTGGTCACCCAAAGGGGCATAGAGGCCAATCTTGATCATATCGAGGCCCTATAGGAGATCAAACACCCAACCAGGATCAAAGTAGTGTAGGTTCTTATTGAGATGCTATAAGCACTTAATCAGTTGATATTTTAACCATCAAACAAATTTCAATTATTCTTTAAAGGTTTGAACAAGGTCAACAGAATAATTTGGATACTAAAGTGTGATAAAACACTGGAAAAGCTCAAGATTTACCTTGGCTCCCAACTAATGTTGTCCAAACTAATTAGCGGTGAAGAGATTTACTTATACTTGGTGATTTTAGAACATGCGTCTAGTAGGGCACTAGTCCGACTTCATAACGGAGAGAAAAAAACAACGTATTATGTCATTTATACCCTCTTGGGCACATAAAATACATACATGGATATTGAAAAACTTTCTTTGGACTTGGTGAAGTCTTTCAAGATGCTGAGCCACTATGTTGACGCCCACTCCTTGGTCGTCTTCACCTCCCTACCTCTTAAGGAGGTCTTTAATAAGGATGACTCACAAATAGAATGACCAATTGAACCTTGGAGTCGGCATAACTTGACATCATCTATGATCGAAAGAGAGCAATAAAGGCTCAAGTATTTATCGATTTTGTAAAAAAATTCTCTTACAACCTAAAAGAGGAAGCAATTTAATCCAAACAAACCTTGGAGATGTTTAATGTGAGCTTGGGGAGTTAGACCCTTTATAACCCCGTTGATCATCTCTCCAAATGGAGAATATTCATATAAGGGACTTGTAATGAATGAGGAACTAACACTAATATTATCTTTATCACTCTAGGGGGTGATTAAAAAAAGGCATTACGTTGGGGTTCAAAGGACCCAACAATGAAGCAGAGTATGAGGCAATGATAGTCATCCAATATAACTCTTGCTTGATAACAAACTAGCTCACCAAAGAGTATGAATTAAAAGATACAAGGATGTTAGCATATAGGAATCAAATTAGGAAGTTGGTCAATACTTCTAGGTTGGTTTCAATAAAAAAGTTTTAAAGAAATTTCAATAATCACATTGTTACCCTAGATACTTTAGCCTCAACAATTGACATCTACTTAAAAAGGATAATTATGGTGGAATACATCCACAAACCAAGCATATATGAATCAAAGTCTGAAGTTACATCCATTAAAGTTGATGACACCATATATAATCATTGGTATTCTAAGAGTTCTTAGACCCTGCACTCCACTCAAGGAAGGACTAATGTCCTAAGGGATATCTCAAACCTCTTCCATACCACTACTAAGTCCATGAGACCTCTGCTAACTTAAATAAAGGACTACATGCCTCAGTTGTATCTTCCATCTCCTAGAAAGATCATTCGTTCTAACATATCCCTATAACTAAGATCGAAGACCCCAGTACCAGCATCCTGTAATGTTCGATGCACTGAACAGACCTCGGTTGGTACATAAATGACACCCGGAGATCATCTAACCCTTAATATAGAGGTGTTTCATCTCAATATACTTCCAAGGCATCCTAGGGATGACCTTTAAGGGTTTTAGACCTCTCAAGCATCTAGCATAACCCCTGCAGTTCGCCTGGAGAGTAGGTAAAAAACATAATAATGTTCCACCTACCTCCACCATTCATCTCCACTTATATTGATGACTCATATTTGAATTAAATTCACCCAGCAACTACCTTACACCACCTGCAAAGCCTTTGACTAACACTCCACCCCCTAGATGACTTTGTCATACCTCTGAGACACCCCATCCATATTTTCACAGTCCACTCATTCTTTCACACACACACACATATATATATATATATATATAGGGTTGGAGAATGATTGAAGGCAGGTTCAAATCATCATACAACGATAAAGCAGAGATTTTTATCTTCCCCAAGTGTTCTGTGTTCCATAAACTCTCAACCCACTGTTGTGAGGATAGAGTCATAGTTCGGTTCATTTCCAAATATCTCACTTATTATATTCCTTGTTGAGCCCTAAATTAATACTCAAGAAACCTTGGAGAAGTCCATCAGTTACTTCTTAAGGTCCTTTAGACTAGTGACAAAGGTCACAAGGACCTCAGACTCTCTAGGACGAAGCTTAATAGGTCTTATAGATTGTAATAACTCTTTTATGATCTTATAAACACTACAACATACTTTAACAGTGGATGTAAGACCCTGAACTGAGGTATGTACCACTTTAAATACTTTTCTTACACTTCGACACTTCTCCTCTTTTACCTATCTGAGGTTCAGAGGGGAGCACCTGTTGGGTCTGAGGTTATGGAATGCCATGAACCTAAGGAAGTTCAAGCATTAAACTATTTAGTTTAATTTAGTTTAGCTTAGCTTAGATTTAGTGAAATAAATATTGTAGAAGAAGAAGTCTGTTAATGAAAATGTTATTTTATTGACCTTATTTATGTGCATAATATTCAACTCTTTAAACCCACCTTCAATGGTGGTACGACTAATACCAAGTCAGTTGCCTGCGATTGGAACAAAACCCACCTTCATCGGTGGTATGACTTTTGATAGTGTGTGTAGGCTAAACGGAGTTAGACCAAAACTACCAAAATTAAAATTATTACCGAAGTTGAGGTAATGTTTTCCTTTAATCCAAATTTGGGCAAACTCCTATCATAACATCTAAGTGAAAATAACGTGATTTATAAAATTATTATTTGTTAGCATGTGATCATTAATCATATAAAGGAAACAAATTACGGAATAGTAAATCATGCACTTGATATAATGATTTATACAAGGAAAAAAACCTTTAGAGAAAAACCTTGGGCCAAACTGACACCTTACACCATATAGGTAAAGATATAAACAAGTGGAGAAATGACATACAAATTTGAAACTATCATAAAATCAATAATTCACAACCTTCTCAATCCAATTTTTCCACCTTTTCATAGGAAGAGCAAGCACAGATAGCTATTTGACCACTCGCTACATCGCATGTGTCAACTTCCATTGATAATGCCTCATTTGAACCAATATCCAAATCTTTTTTAAAGTTTAAGAAAACTTTGTACTCTAATGGAACAAGTGAGAAGCCATCGATAATGGCTGAAACACTGGAAACAGAAAGAGAGAGAATCTCTCTCCTACCTGCCAATATTGATGGTTCCCTTTGATCATATGCTTCTTTATCCCAATCTCTGCCAAAATACGATCATTCTCACACGATATGTAACCACCACACCAAATATGACTCTTGACATTATTCATGAGAATTCTAATGTTATGCATAACCTTAAACCCCATAGCCAAATAAAAATCACCTAACTTTGCAAAAATAATCAAGAAAAACACCTAGCCCACTAACTTAACCACTGCAAGAACCATAGTTTAAAGGGGAGTTCTATGATGTTAAAATATCTAAAGATATATATGTATATGAAGAATGTGTCAAACAGTGTGTAACTAACCTTATTGGAAGATTCATTGTCCCCAAAGGTGAAAACCTTTTGTGGCCATCCCGGGTGGCGGCGGGGGAGGATCCCTTGAAAAGACTGCGTCGCGGTCTCGCACCCCTCTTTGAAAGGTGCTTTGGCCATCTTCGGTGTAGGTGTAAATGTGAAGAGATGGAATCGCCGGCCTATTTTGCACAAAACAGGCAAAAGAACATGTTGTCATTTTGAGAGAGTGGCATTAAGGACAAAATGATGCATACGAAACCAATAGTTTGAAGGTTAAGTTACGGAATGGGAAGGTGTTAGGCACCCATCCCTCCCTTTTGGTCCCTCGCGGGCCAGTGCTATTATTTTCCTTTATATCCCCGTGAAGTGTGTGTGCATGTTTATATAATGGAGATCGGAATCATTAAACTCATACCATGGACAAGGTAGCATGAGGTCATCCATAGGAATGTTCCCAAGATGACATATATAGAAAATATGATTTGTGCGTTTATTATGATATTGATCGTTATAAGGAAATGACAATATGTGTTAGATTAAACACAAACAATCATGATATATATATATATATATATATATATATATATATATATATATATATATATATATATATATATAAAGAGAGAGAGAGAGAGAGAGAGAGAGAGAGGGGGGGGGAGGGGCTCATGTAAGGACTCCTTATAGTGCAGACCCCGGTATATACCATTTTTTTAAAATAGTAAAAAAAAGAATTTTTTGATGAAACTTCATGGTGTAGAAAATGTGTATTTTGGTTTTGGAAAAAGTGTGATGGATAATTCCGTTCAAAATTTACGAGTATAACCTTCTTTTATTTTTTTTTGGGATTTTTTTAGAAAATAAATTTTTTACAATATACTAATAACAGTGTAGATATTAATGTGTGTGAACGAAAGTAAAAACTAGATTATGAATCTAATGTATATTATGCAAAAACAAGGAATTTAAAGAGAGAGGGAAGGAATTGGACCTTCTTTGAAGCTTGATCTTTTATCTTGGATGAACTCCCTTGAGTGTTGATGAATGTTGATGAAAGAGAAGGATATTTTGCTAAATTGGTTATTAAAAGGATGGACATATAAGATTGAATGGAACTTCACATGAGGAACTTCGTTGATTTCGGGGGAAACTGAGATCACTAGTGATGATGGATACCTTGTGTTGGTTTTGGGAGTGAGGTCATGGTCTCATTTTATAGGGTCAAGGGGTTTTCGATCGGCACTTCCCATGTCCTGCCTATCAGCAGGTGACCTTAGACACATTACCGATAGGCAGGGATCTGGACCTGCTAATTGGTAGTCTCGTGCAGATTTTCCTGGAAAAATGGTCGTAGAACGTAATCCGTTGATTCAAATCACGCACGGGGCATACCGTTAGAAAGGTACTTCTGAGACCTTAAAGAGTTCTTTGGATCTCTCCTGAGTCTGGGAGTTTACTTTGGGTCAAATGTGGCTCATAAGCGTACGTCGATCTTCCGAACGGGAGATCGTCGAACGAAATGGGATCGTTCGTCCGTATGGTAAGTTAAAATCACACACAGGGCAAACTGTTGGAAAGGTTAGGAGATGTACTTTGATATTCCAAAGAGTTTCGCTCGATTCGAAAGGTTGACATTTGTCAACCGGGGTCCGAAAGCTCCCGAGGACCTCTCGGAGTTAAACGAATCGTTCGTCCGTACCGTACGTCAGAATCGCGCATGGGGTGGATCATCGAAAAGGTTATTCATTTACCTTAGGATATTCATTCATTCTTATTCAAGTTGAAGAGTCGACTTTGGTCAAATAGAGCCCGGGAGCGCCCGGTGGCCTCCGGATCGATTTTCAGGGGAAAACTGATCGTTCTTCCGAACGGTTATGCTATTTTATGCACGGGGTAGACCGTTGGAAAGGGGTATCGGTTCTCTTTAAAGATTCAAAGAGCTTTCACTCTGATGATGAAGTTAATTGGGGTTAATTCGGGGCCCGGGAGTGCCTGGTGGCCTTAGAATCAATTTTCGATAGTAAAATGGTCGTTCATCTGAACTGTTATGCTGATTTAATCATGGGGCGGACGGTTGGAAAGGGTATTCCGATCCCTTCAAAGAGATTTTTCTCTAACGATAGAGTTGATCGGAGTCAAACGGGGCCCGGGGGCTCCCGATGGCCTCTAGTTCGGTACTTGGAGTGCGGCCTAGGATTTACAGTGAGATGGGGAGGTGCTAGGGACCTAAGAGGAGACCTAGGGGGTCCTAGAATGTGGTGTCTACAGAGCCCCTCGACGGGTGAGCTTGGAATAAGTGATAGCCATCGAATAGACACCACATGATAGAGGTCGATTCTGTGGACCTAAGGGATAAGGATGACCGATTAAGAGGGTCGAGATCGATGCTAAGGACCTAAGGTGATGTTGGAGCGGTAGATTCTGATGACCTAAAGGAGGTTATGAGTAGGGAGGTGACCAATTCTGCGGGTTGGGGTTAGTTTTGAGCATCTAAATTAAAGTGACCAATTCTGCGAGTCGAGCCAATTCTGTGGGCTTAAAATAGAGATGATGAATTCTGCAGGTCAAAGCCAATTCTGCGAGCTTAAGAAAAAATGACCAATCCTGAGGGTCAAAGCCAATTCTTAGGGCTTCTTTGGGGTGACCAATTCTGCGGGTCAAAGCCAATGCTGTGGGCTTATGTAGAGATAACCAATTTTGCAAGTCAAAGCCAATTCTATGGGTTTAAGTAAAGATGAACAATTATATGGGTCAAAGACAATTCCGAGGGCTTAAGTAGGGATGACCAATTTTGTGGGTCCAAACCAATTCTGAGGGATTAAGTAGGGATGACCAATTCTGCGAGTCAAAGACAATTCTGAGGGCTTAAATAGGGATGACCAATTCTGCAAGTCAAAGCTAATTCTGTGGGCTTAAGTATAGATGACTAATTCTGCGGGTCAAAGCCAATTTTGAGGGATTAAGATAGGGGTGACCAATTTTGAGGGTCAAAGTCAATTATGAGGGCTTAAGATAGGGGTGACCAATTCTGAGGGTCAAAGCCAATTCTGTGGGCTTAAGTAGAGATGAACAATTACGTGAGTCAAAACCAATTCTGAGGGCTTAAGATAGGGGTGATCAATTTTGAGGGTTAAAGCCAATTATGCAGGCTTAAGTAGAAGTGACCGTTTCTGAGAGTTGAAGCCAATTCTGCGGGCTTATGTTTCCTTTGGAAAGTTTGGGGAATCCACTGGGGATGTGTAATCTTTCTCTGTGGATTTGGGGAAGCATTTGATTTTAGTTTCCGCTGGGGAAGAGGGAATGATCCGAGGGTTTTTTCAGCTGGGGAATTTTTGAAATTTTGGAGTGTCCTCTAGAGACGTTGCTGGGGAGAATTATTTTCTAGAATTCCGTTGGGGATGTAAAAAAATGTTTTTCTTGTTGAAAAAGGTTCTAAAATTAATTTGGTAATTTTAGGAATTTTTTGGGATTTTTTGGTATTTTTTTGAACTTTTTGTACGAAACTTTAAAGGGGCTGCCGATCGGCATAGATAGAGGGGTGCCAAACGATAGTGGCACGGTCTTTTGGGGTACCGCAAGCAGGTGGAGGGACAGTGTCGATCGGGTTCTCCTCATTTTTCACAACTTTCCGACTTCCCTTCTTCTGTAATTAACTTCTGCAAATCGTTCTAACTTCCAAAATGGACGATTTCTCAAGCAGTGCTACTCACATGGCATGGATTAATGCCGATGATTGGGCAGGGTTGGAGTGGAGGGCTAGGGTGACCCTTGCTTTGGTAAACGATAATTCATTCGAGCCGGTGATAGATGATAGGACTCTTTTGTGTGAGCCTTCGCGTCATCGTTCTTCTAGGGTGATGAATCCTAGCAACTATTTAAGTATTGAATGACCTTTGGTATTCTTTTTTTTTTTTACGAGATTGCTTTATTTCTTGAATTTGATAATGGTTTTCTTTGTTTCTTCGACAGTTTGATGTCTCCATGTCGACTACACGTGCTCGATGGATAACGGGGCTTAAGGATGTTTGGGAGCACCTTCCACTTGTGGTGTGCTAGATGGTGTCATCAGCCGACTTCAGGAGGCTGGCGTCTGTTCTGGACGAGTTGCCCCATTCCACTGTCGTTCTTTGTGCTCTGGGGGAGAGGTGGTGGGACACTACCCACACCTTCCATTTGGATTTAGGGAGATGACGGTGACTCCCATTGATGTGTAGCTACTACGGTGCCATCGATGAAGCCCCTTATGTTCATGAGGCGAGTACGAGAAATGTTAGGTGGTGACGATGATGGGAGAGCCGTATTCATTGTATACCGACACAACGGTGATGTACGACTACATGGATTGTGTGTTGAGTTGGTTGATGACTCCCAGTATATATGATGTGATGCCTCTCCCTCAGGTGGGCTCGAGTCTGCAGGTGGGGTCCTCCCATAGCGCAGTTGGTGCGTCCATGTTAGCGGCGGCGACGTCAGAGGCTTCTTTTGTACGACTGCACTCGCCCGGTTACAATATCCGATGAGATAATAGAGGGTCAGTGCATATGTTGTATCGTCCTAATACGATGGACCCGAAGGAGTTAGGCTTGACAGAGGAGGTCATTCGACCTGAGGTATACTTTTTGCCTCTTTGTCTTTTGATTTCCTGATTTCTTCCTTTACCTCTTATTGATTTGATCGGCTCTTTTGTTTTCTTTTGCAGCACATCCGGGTCTCCACCACTTGGCTGAGGGATATTAGGGATTGGATATCTTCGGTGACTGTCCACATTAGGGATGCGATTTCGGTTCCTTCTTATCTGGTGTCGTTTGCCTTGTCTGGGGAACTTTCGGGCTCTGGGAGTGGTGGCACGTCGTCTCACCGCAGAGGGAAGAGGGAGCGCCGTAGGGAAGGAGGCTCGTAGAGAGATAGATAAAGATAAATAAGAGAGAGAAAGTAGGTGAGAGAGAGAGAGAGAGAGAAAATTGGGTTCGGGTTGAGTCCCGTTGTTTTTCTATTTTGCCGCAAAGATATCAATGTAACATAGAAAAATGTATGCAAATAAAAATGAAGTTTTTGTTAATTTCTTTTTCAGTGATTAATGCATATGCTCTTTTTACTTTGTTGCTGAGACCATAAAAAGAATTTGAAAATTGATTTGGAACATGCTGATGGCGGTAATCGAGTTCTGGTATCCCGAGGATCATATCTTTCGCTTCGGGTTGGATTAAATTTGTCCTACCTACGAGGAATTTTCTTCCATGCTAGGGATAAAACCTAGCGTTGTTGCGGCTTTGCCTGAGTTTTCCCATTCTCCTAGGGAATTGTTGGTTGGACTTATCCAAATCTCACCTTCGGCATCCGAGATGTTGGTTACGGTAGGAATGATTTCTCTTTTGGCGGTTCTACGATCCATGCATTCGCAGGATGTGGGCAATGTTGGCGATGTCGGCGATGCTGGGTCCGTTATTCTAGGCCTGGTTTAAAAAATATTGTTGGTGGTTGGGGAAGTACTAGTGGACCCCCAACTTGCATCTATCGTTTCCTGGTTGTCGTACCATCGCAATCCTGTGGTGGTGATACTAGTGAAGACTTTGAATGGCTTGGATACCTGGAGAGAGGGTCATTCTGACTTTCTGAGAGGGAGCCCTGTGATGATGTTAATGTGGTTATCCAAGGGATTCCGCATGGTGGTCCCACCTGAGTATTCTTTATCCGCAGTGCCAAAATTCTTCTCACGCTATTTTATTAGTGTAAGCCTGGACATTAAGAGCTGGGTGAACTGGTTCGTAAAGCATGGGGCTCAAGGCTTACGCTAGTATGTGCCTTGGTGGGGGAGCTGCTACCCATTCTAAAACTCGAGGAGCATCAATATGTCCGGTTAGTAGGGCTCAGGCATACCTCTTTCTACTTTCCCTGGCGAATGTTGCGCCAATTTGGTTGGGAACAAATTGTGTCACCGCAGACACTGAACTTATTTCCTGTGGAGGACCTGATTGAGCGTATGCACATGTGGCTCGATTTTCTGTGGGATAATCATAGTCCGTCGACCCGTCCCTCCTAATTTGCGGGTAGGAACTGGCACGTCTCCGGGGACTACATGAAGTGGTTATAGAAGAAGGTAGTATCCAAGATGCTAGCTGTGGAGACTAGGCAAAGGTGGTTTGCCATATCTGACACCATGGAGGGAGGGGTTGTGGTTTTCCAAAAGGTAGTCCAGGATTATCGCTCTATGGAGAGTCTACGACACTCCATTCAGGCAGGGGAAGTTTGGGGACGCCAGGATGTGGGGGATTTTCTGAAGCTTTTTGTAATGGGTGTGGTTCTGTGTTTGGAAATAATTTGAGGGTTATAATGTGGGAATAATTGGAGGGTGATTTTTAGGAGTAGTGGGGCTTGTTTTTATTTTGGTTTTAGGAAGGTAGGAGCAAGCTTGACAAAGGACGTCGTTTGACTCCCTATGCCGATATAATTGTACCAAAATTTCGAATAATGAAATAAAGAAGTCTTTGATTTTCTAGTTGTGCCTTTTGATGACTTTTGCATTTGGAATTATCTATACCAATCGCTAAGGCATACATAATCCTTTTTTCATGTATATGTTAAAATGAATTATTGTTCTCAGGGATAAGAAAAGAATAGCATTTTGTGAAAAAGAAGGGGGACATGTTCATGTAAACGGATGAGTTGCCTACGTACCTATGAGGGTTTTGAAAAAAAAATTGAAAAATATTTTTAGAGGATTAGGCCCTATGTAGTTCTTATTAAGGGGAAATGAAGATAGATTTTTTTTAGAATAGAAGGGAGGTGAGAAGAGTCATAGTACGCTGAGATTTAGGACTAGGAGTGGAATTTCTTGAGACGGTCGAAGTTGACTGGATGTGCTATTTCTTCTCCATCAATGTCGGTGAGGATAGCGGCGCCTCCTAACAGGATCTTCTTCATGATGTATTGGCAGCTCCAATTGGGCTTGAATTTCCCTTTGGGTCCCAGGTGGGATTTACTATTTCTTTGAGGGCTAAGTTCCCTTCTCGAACAACACTATCCTTGACTCTCTGTTGAATGATTATGTTATATGATGATGGTACCCTTGTATGTGATATAGAGCTCTCAGCCTTCTTTTGTCTAAGAGGGACAGCTCGTGAAGGCGACTTTAGTGCCAGTTTTCCTCGCTAACCTTGCTTTCTACCATGACGCAAAGAGATTTCCAACTCTACGGGTAGGACTACTTCCATGATGTAGACTAAAGGGTAGGGGTAGCCCCAGTAGAAACTCAAACTGAAGTGAGGTATCCCCAGAGGGCGTAAGGGATCTTGTTGGCCCAATCTCAATAACTCTCGATTATTTTACTGATGATGGTTTTGAGGTACTTATTGGCTGCTTCGACTGCTCCGTTGGTTTGAGGTTAGTATGGAGAAGATTTGTTTCTTTGAATCCCATACTCGTCGACCACCTATGTAACTTCAGCCATAAAATATAGCCCATTATCTGATGCTAGCTCATGCGGGACCTCATATCGGTAGATGATGTTTATCTTAAAGAACTTAGCCATTTTCTTGGCATTCAGGACTGGGCATGACTGGGCTTCAACTGATTTGGTGAAGTAGTCAATGGCGACTAGGATGAACTCATGCCCGTTGGATGCTTTCAGTGTAACTTTCCCTATGATGTCAATGCCCCATGTAGAGAACGGCCAGGGAGAGGTCATGTTGTACGATTCTCATGGGGGTAAGTGTTGTAGGTTGGAAAACTGCTGGCATTTTAGGCATCTTCGAACATAGGTTGTGTAATCCAGAACCATGGTAGTTCAATAGTAACCCTATCGGATGATATTCTTGGCGAGCATATGGCCATTCATATGGGGTTCGCATTCCCCGCTATGGATTTTTTACATAACTTCTTCAATGACAGCCCCTGCGATGTAGTGCAACTGGGTTCCATCAAAGTTTCTCTTAAACAGTGCTTTATCATAGATAATGTACTGGGCTCCCAATCGGCGAAGAATTGCTCGGTCTTTCTTATCAGATCCTTAGGGATACCTACCATATTTAACGAGGTGCCAAATATCATAGTACCAGCAGTCGGCTATCTCAGGATCTTCCTCCGTGACAAGCTTAATGTGGTAGCAGTGGGTTGGTTTGTCTTGTTTTTGGACAAGGGAAGGGGCCATGGTTATTCCATTGGGCTTGTTAATCATGGAGGATAAGGTAGTAAGGGCGTCGGTTAGGTTATTCTTTGCTCGGAGCAGGTAGTGGAAGGTGATTTCTTGGGATTGGGAAGTTAGCTCTTCTAGGTGGGTATGGAAGGGTAAGAGCTTCTCATCCTTGACTTTTCATTTTCTAAGTACTTGACGGATGATGAGGGTTGAATCCCCATAGACATCAAAGTAAACTTTAAGGCTTACCATGCACGCCTCATATTCAATCATGTTATTGGTGCAGGGAAAATTCAATTTGATGGCAATGGGAATGTGAGAGTCATCAAGGGAAATTAGGAGGATCCCAATGTCATACTTTTTTTATTGGCAGAGTCGTTAAAGAAAAGTTGCCATCGAAGGTCTTCTTGGGAGACACAAAGGATATTATCATCAGGGAACTCAAAAATCCAGACATCGGCCTCTTCCATAGGGTAGTTAGTAAGGTAGTCAGATATGTCTCTTACTTTCATGGCTTTCTGTGTGACACAGGTAATATCGTATTCGATTAGAACCATCAACAAATGGCCCATTCGACTAGATAAGGCGGGCTTCTCGAGTAGGTACTTGATGGGATCTATTCGGGATACAAGCTTAATGGGAAAGGCGAACATATAGTGCCGTAACTTTTGGGTAACTCGAACAAGAGTGACACAAGCTTTTTCCAATGAGATGTAGTTAATTTCATAACCAGACAACTTTAACTGGCATAGTAAATGGATCTCTCTTTTTGGGTTTCTTCAAGGTATTGGGCTAGCAAAGCCCCAGCTGCAGTATAGGTTACGATTAGGTATAGGAGTAAGGGAAGATCAGGTTGTGGCGGCACGAGCACCGAAGGTTAGGTTAGGTATTTCTTAATTTGGTCGAATGCTTCTTGGCAAGCTTCATTCCAGACTTTGGTTAAATCTGTTCGGAGGAGTTTGAAGATGGGTTCACAGATAGAAGTCAATTGGCTGATGAACCGACTGATATAATATAATTTCCCAAGGAACCCCAGGACATCCTTCTCCGTATGATGTGGTGGCACCTCAAGTATGGATTTTAGCTTGGCAGGATATTCTTCTATCCCTTTATCACCAACCATGAATCCCGAGAGTTTTCCTTTAGTAATGCCAAAGACACATTTTTGTGGGTTAAGTCGCATCTGGTACTGTCACAGTCATTCGAAGAACTTTGGGAGAGCGGGAACATGGCCTTCCCTAGCCTTGGACTTGATAATCATGTCATTTACATAGACCTCGACTTCCTTGTGTATCAGATCATGCAAAATGGTTGTGGCATCCCTCTGGTAGGTAGCCCCTGTATTTTTTAGACCAAATAGCATGATAGTGTAGAAAAGGGTTCCCCAAGGGGTGATGAATGCGATTTTTCTTGGTGATCTGGGTGTATCTTGATCTGATTATATTCGACAAACTCGTAAACGAATGACTTGAGAGCGTGACTCACCAAATTGTCCATAATCATGTCAATATTGGGTAGTGGGTAATTATCCTCGGAGAGGCCTTGTTCAAGTCTCGATAGTCGACACACATGCGAACCTTCCCTTCTGATTTCGGTATGTGTGCTATATTGGATAGCTATGTGGGATATTCAATCACAGCCCACGTTTAGTTGCATGACTACTTCTTCTTTAACTTTGAGTGACCATTCGGTGCGAAGCTTTTGTAATTTCTTTTTGACTGGTTTGCAGTTTGGGAGAGTTAAAATCTCACGTTGGGCTATCTCAGGGTCAATGTCAGGCATATCATCGTAGGACCATGCGAATACATCCATGAATTCCTTTAGTAGTTCTTCGAGTTGGCGCGCTCATGCTTATTAAGGGTGGCCCCTATCCTAATCTCACGCATTTGGCTACGACAACCGAGTTTAATAACAATAATTTCATCTTCATTAACTTAAGCGCGGTTATGTTGTTTATTATTAACTTTATTTAGACCAGTTAAGAATTGTTCACTTATAAAATCATCACCATTAAGAGTTTGATTAGAATCAAGACAATTAATGTAAGGCACAGCAAGATACTCAAAATCTTCATTTATTTCATAGATAGGAAAAACAGCATTGAGAACCGTATCAAAGAAGTGTTAATTACATCAGAGTGATGGGAAACAACTAAGGAAGAAGAAAGAGGATAAACATCAGGGTTAGGTTGAGTATTAGTAGGTGGCACAAGTGCATCATGCCAGTTAAGAAAAGGTGCATCAGCATCTTTGATGAGGCAGGATGGATTTGATGATGTAGCCCCTGAGTGGATCATGCAGAGTGTCAACCCTAGTGTCTGTAAATTGAAAGAATCTTCAGAGTCACTGCCCTCAGAATCCCCGGTATTAGCTATGGTCTCTTTAGTTAGTGGTTATACACGGTGTTGGGAACTCTCGACCCATGAGTATATGTCTTGAAAGAAGATCTCCGTTCCTAGTTTCATCCTCTTGTCTACATGGTCATACCAAGGTTCGGGGAAGCCACGGAAGGGGAAATCTTCACCCTCTCTGATGAATCTTCCATTTAGGGAATCTCCTGGGACAGTTCTGGCGCATTTTAACCTCCTCTTTAGTCGAGTCTGATGGATTAATCTGAGTTCTTCATCTAATGGCTAATAGCCCAAGTCATAGGGAGGAAAGGCCTCCTTCAACACAATGGGTTCAATTATCCCTTGTTGTCGTTGCCCCATCCCCAATCCGAGCATGAAGTGCATGTTCTTGAACATCTGGATTACATTAACGTTTTCATGGGGGTCATATTCCGGACAAACCCTGTCTTTAAAGTTTTCCCTTGTTGGGAGTAGGAGTGTTTCATATTGGAATCCTGATAACAGCACATCGTTTACCCCGTGTTGTATCTCAAGTATCATATTACTGATGCTTTCATTCTCGGTGTTGTCACTGTCTCCCAAGATAGTGACAACTTGTCCATTAGCCAAGAACTTCAATTTCTGGTGAAGGGAAGAAGACACCCCTTTCATGCTATGGAGCCACGGCCATCTTTGTAGCAGATAGAAACAGGTTGGGATGTCAATGACTTGGAATTCCACAATGGGGTTTATAGGGCTAGACCTTATTGCAAGCTTAATGGATCCCATTAATTCTCAGCAGGTGTTGTCGTAGGCATGTACGGAAGCAGAGGTTAGAGTGAGATCGCTTACTTTCAATCCCAAATAATTTAGAGTTATTAATGGGAAAATGTTCAGAGTTGATCCGTTGTTGACGAGAGAGAGGGGGACAGTTTTTCCCATGACTTCAACAGAGATATTAAGAGCATGATTATGGTTGCGACCGATCTTGGGGATTTCTTCTTCAGAAAAGGAGAGTATTCGATTAGAGGTCAAGGATTCGACTAAGTTCACCGCTTCTTCTGGCGGGGTTGAGGGAGGAACTATGGGTCCTGTGAGTTGCTTGATTAGGGAATTTCGGTACAGTTGGGAAGACATAAAAATCCCCCATAAAGTGATGTTGTCTTGAGTTTTCTTTAGTTGATCGAGGACCTTACTTTCTTTGAGGGTCATTTCTTGCATAGGGAGATTCTCAACACCCTTCCCTTTATTGCTTGCTGATGGTTGTAGGATTGGGATTTGGTAATGTCTTCCTGACCTGGTCAAGTGGTTCACAGAAGAAGGGAAAAATAAAAGTCATATTTCTTCATCGATATCGAATTGTTCATCCACCTTGTTGATTTCTCCTAGCATCTCCTCGAATGATATCATCCCGCATATGTTGGCGATCAAACTAGTCTTTTCTAAATCTTGCTCTTCATTTGAATCTTCAAAATCGTCCCCCCATCTGGTGGCAACGATATTGTCTTTACATGAAAAGTCAATGCACTCCACAACTTCCACGACCTCTTCGTATAATTCCTCCCATTCGGCAGGGAAATGCAGAACTAAAGGGACCAAACACCCTTGTAATTTCAAAGCATCGAATAGTTTGGATACACTACAAATATCATCAGTCTGTTGAAACAAATTTGTCATGATCTGGACCATATCATCTAGACCGACTTCGTCAGTTGGAACCACCCAGTTGTTTGACTCTCAGGCCCATTTTTGAGCTTCTAAGAACAACCCACTAAATCTCTGACAGTCGAAGGTCATCTGGCAGGGCAATTTCAGCCCGAAATTTAAGAGTTGGTTTAGCACTTCTGACAATTCCATATCTTTACCTCCAGAACGGGTGCGGACAGCGATGCATGCTCTAGTGAGGAGGGATAAGGCTTGATCGGCAAAGCTAATAGGGTGTAAGAGGAAATATGGGCATGTTTGAAGAGGTTTAGGAGAGTATAAGGGTGTGACTGGTGATTTACTCGACATGATTTGGGTGGATGGGTCAAATTCTGAGTCTTCTTCTATGAATATGGCATTTGCATGATTCGGGAGTGGATTATGGGTAGTGTTTGGTTTGGGATTAGCTGGTGGGGCAATAACACCCCGGTCAATTAGGCCTTAGATCACATTTCGAAGATGGAAACATTGGTCGATGGTATGGCCAGCAGTTTGATGAAAGTCACAATTGGCATCAGGTTTAAAGCTTTTCGAAAGTGGGTTTGGTAATAGACAGGGGTCCAATGGTTTGATCAGATTTTGACTCAAGAGGGCCTGGTAGACTTTGGAGATAGGAGCGTGAAGCTTGGTGTATTCCTTTTGGCGACTTTTAGGTGCCCATGAAGCGGCATGCTGAGAGACGTTGTTGATGGTAGAAACAGTGGTACTAATAGGTTTTTAAAATTTTCTAGGAGAAAACTGTCCAGAGGTTTTCTTCGATTCAACTTCTGTCTTGGCAAGACTTTCTTAAACATCCACTCCTGCTTCTCGAAGGACTCATAAGTGAGGGTAATATTGTCCTCCCATTGTTGCTCGGACATAGGGTAGGAAGTTCTTCTTTACGATACTGACCTGTTCTTCTTCGGAAGGCCGATTGGTCATAGTAGTTGCTTCCTCTCTCAACCCTGCTATGAAGTTATTGACTGATTCCCCAGGGTTCTATTTTAATTAGCTCTAAGTCACGACGGGTAGCTTCTAACTCGCCGTTGTACTTGTACTGTGACATGAACTCGTGGGCAACATCTTCCCAATTATGAATTATGGATTCCTCAAGGGACAAGAGCCAACGGAGAGAGTTATCTTTCAAAGTCTCCTAGAACATTTGGGCCATTATTTCTTCAGAAGACATTAGGAGATTCATGGCTCGTTGATATCTACGGAGATGAACGATTGGGGGTCCACTGCCTCTTAACTTCTCGATATTAGGCATCTTGAATTTTTTCAGTAACCTGGCTTTGGGATAGGGATACATGTAGGTGTAGTCCATGTAGTTCCCATAGAGTCTGACTTGATAAAAATTATTGGACAACATCTCAAGGTCTTCCTTGACCTTGTTTAATTCTTCCTCTTTTGGGTCAACAATCACGGATAAGTTAGCCCCTGCCTAAGAAAGGTTTGGCATAGGAAGCTGGGCTAGCGGCGGCCCATTAGCAGGAGGAGCACTTGGAGCATGATGGTATTCTTCGGGAAACATAATAGCCTCAGGTGCAGGTGGACCCATAGCGTGGGGGAAGAGGACCTAGGGCTCTTCGAGGATGGGGACCTCGTTTCTTTGCATCTCGTGAACCTCGATTTGAAGGTTGTCAATTTTGGTAGTGACCTAAGCAAGAACCGTCAACAAATCCGGATGTCCATTAGGCACTTGATCCATTATCTCCACGGAAGGAGGGTGAATCTCGAACTTGGAATAAGTAAGGGGACTGATATAACTTCAGGGTGGTTCGATTGAAGACCGAAGCCAATAGGGAGCCAAGCCAAATAGTATGCGATCGACTAGATAAGGAGAAAAATTGGGATTTATTTTTGGAAAAGAAAAAAAAAAGGAAATTTGTTATTTTTAGAGAAGGAAGAAAATGTTTTTTGACATTCTTGGAAAATATGGGGACAAAATTGTTTTTTTTTTTAGGAAAAGAAAATGTTTGGGGTATTTTTGATAAAAGAGGAAAAATATTTTTGGACACTTTTTAGGAACAGAGAGGAAAAGACAAGAGACGGGTCTCATCATGATTATTATGTTTATTAGGTTCTCACTTGTATTAAGTTTGCCTGGATACAAAAAAAAAATCTCGAACCGGACTCGAGCCTGGAAAAATTGGGTTTGCAACATATGTAAAAACTAGGGTTGGACTTGTTAGCAGGCTCACGAGCAGGGTCCCATTTTTAAAAATTGCCCAAAAATTTAGGCGGCATGTCGACCTATCATTTCGACAGAGTTTTGGGTAGAAATCGACAATCTAATATGTGAGTCCTAGGATTAACACCTATATGCGGGTATGCAGTTGTTGGGTTAATTGGAAGGTGTTCCCTACTTTGGCGTGACTTCCATGATATACGTCTTGCTTTAGAGGGCAGTCAGTACGTGTGTACAAGCCATTTGATATACCTGAGTGTACGTGAATTGCCTCACTATATACCTCATGGGGATGGTACGTGTGAGAGAGAATTTGATATACTCGATGTACATGAAAGATTTCCCTGTGATATACCTCCCGTCATGACTTAGGTCAAGCGGTACGATGCGGGGGAACCGTTCGATATACGTCGAAGATACTTGGCCAATGGAAGGTGAGAGTCATATCACTTATGCTAACTGTGACTTGCCGGACTAGTTCCCATCAGAAGTGACTCCCCAGTTACAGGACAAAATTTGGTCAATATTAATGATCTTTGGTGATGTTGTGTGCATCATCCATGATTCTTTGATTAGTATCTTATAGAGAGAGTATCTTTCTTGATAATGCCCAGCCGAGAATAAGGTATAAGTATAATTAGTAGAGCTATACTAAGCAGGGATAATAAGTGAGAGTGGGTGATGTGTAATTATCTACAAGTGAGTGTGTGATGAGCATAAGTAGAGGTGTGTGTTAGTAACACCTAAGCATGGTTTTCTATGTGGTGTGTGCAACATATGGATATACATGATCCTAGATGCACGTCGTGTGAAGTGTACATGGAAAATTTCTACAAGTGTGTGAATAGTGGCATAAGCATGAGGTACATATGTACAGGGAATAATATGGGGAACATGAAAATAGCGGGATATACAAGAAAATAAAACACCCATGCAAACAGATTTTATCGCTTTTAAAAATAGTCCCCAACGGAGTGGCCACTATGGCCATAGCGGGAGACATTGGGGGAGGATCACTCGAAAAGACTGTGTCGCGGTGTCGCACGCCTCTTTGAAATGTGCTTTATCCATCTTCGGTGTGGGGGTAAATGTGAAGAGATGGAGTCTACAGCTTATTTTACATAAAATGGGCAAAAGAACATGTTGCCACTTCGAGTGAGCGGCATTAAAGACAAACTGATGCATACGAAACCAATAGTTCGAAGGTTCGAGAGCTAAATTACGGAATAGGAAGGAGTTAGGCACCCATCCTGCCCTTTCGATCTCTCATGGGCTAGTGATATTATTTTCCTCTATATCCCCGTGAAGTGTGTGTGCGTGTTTATATAATGGAGATCAAAATCATTCAAATCATACCATGGACAAGGTAGAGTGAGGTCATCCATAGAAATGTTCCTAAAATGACATATATAGAAAATATGATTTGTGCATTTATCACAATATTGATCGTTATTAGGAAACGACAATATGTGTTAGATGAAACGTAAACAAGCATGATATATATAAATATATATATATATATATATATATATGTGTGTGTGTGTGTGTGTGTGTGTGTGTGTGTGTGTGTGTGTGTGTGTGTGTGTGTGTGTGTGTGAAAATGGGAGATTTTAGAAAATTAGGGAATTTGGGAAATTGAGAAAATTGGAAAGTTGGACTCGAGTGTCGAATTTTAATCCAAGACGTCTACGTAGCCTATAAAGGCATCAAAGTCCACGTAGTTCGAATGTAGCATATGGGTGGGTTTATCCCATAGATTCGAACGGAATTTTATTATATGTGTATGTGTGGAAAATGTGTTTTTTGGTTTTGGAAAAGTGTGATGGATAATTCCGTTCAGAATTTACGGGTATAACCCTCTTTTATTTGTTTTTGGGATTTTTGTAGAAAATAAAGTATTTGGAATATACTAATAAAAGTGTAGATATTAATTTGTATGAACTAAAGTAAGAACTAGATTATGAATCCAATGTATATTATGCAAAAATAAGGAATTTAAAGTGAGAGAGGGAATGAATTGGACCTTATTTGAAGCTTGATCTTTGATCCTTGATGAACTCCATTGAGTGTTAATGAATGCTGATGAAAAAGAAGGATATTTTGCCAAATTGGGTATGAAAAGGATGGGAAAGTAAGCTTGAATGGAACTTCACATGAGGAACTTAGATGATTTCGAGGGAATGTTGCTGAGATCACTGATGCTGATGGATATCTTGTGTTGGTCTTGGGAGTGAGGTCATGGACTCATTTTATAGGGTCAGGGGCTTTTAGATTGGCACTAACCTTGTCTTGCCTATCGGCAGGTGACCCTTGACGCATTGCCGATAGGCAGGGATCTGAACCTGCCAATTGCCAGTCTCGTGTAGATTTTCTTGGAAAAACGATCGTAGAATATAATTCATTGATTCGAATTGCGCTAGAGGCATACCGTTAGAAATTTACTTCAGAGACCTTCAAGAGTCCTTTGGACCGCTCCCAGGTCCGGGAGATGACTTTTGGTCAAATGTGGCTCGGAAGCGCACATCGGTCTTTTGAATGGGAGATCGTTGGACAAAAATGGATCGTTCGTCTGTATAGTAAGTTAGAATTGCGTATGGTGTGGACATTGGAAAGGTTAGGAGATTTAATTTGATATTCCAAAGAGTTTCGGTCAGTTCAGAAGGTTAACCTTGGTCAATCGGGGGCCGAAAGCGCCCGGGGACCTCTCGAAGTAAAACAAATTGTTTGTCCGTACCGTAGATCAGAATTACGCATGGGAAGACTGTTAGAAAGGGTATTCAGTGCCCTTTGGATATTCATTCAGTTTCATTCAAGTTGAAGAGTTGACTTTGGTCAAACGGAGCCCGGGAGCGCCCAGTGGCCTCTGGATTAATTTTTGAGGGGAAATTGATCGGTTGTCTGAACGGTTATGTTGTTTTGCACACGGGGTGGACCGTTGGAAAGGGGTTTCAGTTCCCTTTGAAGATTTAAAGGGCTTTATCTTTGACGGTGAAGTTGATTGGGGTCAATTCGGGGACCGGGAGTGCCCGGTGGCCTCCGAATCAATTTTTGGTAGTAAAATTATTCGTTCATCCAAATTGTTATGCTGATTCGTGCATGGGGTAGACCGTTGGAAGGGTATTCAGAGCCCTTCAAAGAGATTTTTCTCTGATGATAGATTTGAACGAATTCAAACGGGTCTCGGGGGAATCCGATGGCCTCTAGATCGGTACTCGGAGTGAGACTTAGGGCTTGCAGTGAGATGGGGAGGTTCTGGGACCTATGGGGAGACTTAGGGGGTCCTAAAATATGGTGTCTACACCTATGTAATG